>CM042151.1:95454209-95512062 GCA_023376005.1 Doryteuthis pealeii
CATACCTTCCGGGCTTTTGGTCTTTACTTACATACTGTAATAATTTCGGAAAGTATATTTGGGCGGACGCCCAAAGTTTAAAAAGGGTGGACCTGAAAAAAATCAAGTAAGTTTTGGGGAAATAAAATAACTGGGGATTCATTATAAAAAATTATTCATTGATAATGAACACTGAAAATTTTATTAAAATAGGATAATTCCTTGACTTTTGGTAATTTCTTTCAATCGGGGGATGAGGGGGTTAAAATTATTTTGTAAAATACGGATTTTACGTCATCTTTGGCGCATACGAGTCTATGATGTCACTATTATTGGTACCTAATTTAAAATGTGAGAGCGTTCTTTATTATGACGTATTTTTGAACGCTACGTAAAACGAGTTATTCTAACGTATTTCTAACAGTTCTTAATGTAAATATTCATCGTAATTTATTTTTAACGTTGTATTGCTTTGTACAGTGATAGTCTTAAGGAAAAAGAAATCAGACAGAAAGAGAAAGAAAGTAAGTATAACGATCTGTTATTACCTTATTTATTTTTTTTATTTTTGCAAAAATGAATAATTCGCTGGAAATCCTTGTTTTCCGCGCCGCTGACGAAAAACGTGAAATATTTTTTTAAATTTCATCCTCTATTAATATAAAAATATCTGGAATATTTTGAAAACTCATTTTAAAGTGTTTTTTTTTTCAATCTAATTCATTTTATTTCGCTACTATTCATGTTAATCGGTGGGTTGACATAAAAAAAAAAAACAAAGTCGGTTGACTATGAATTCAGAGTCGTAATTTTTTTTATCATAAAATCCAATCTTTATATTTTATATTTTTTAACTAAGATTTATACTTTTAAAATAAAAATGTATCTGTAAGGAAAATATAACTTAATAATAGCGTTAATGTCATAAGTTTTAAAAAAAATTAAACGACAGGATTTAATTGGTGTTGTATAGTAGGATCTGCCAAATGTTACGTCGCGCGTGTATTTTACAAAATAAATTTAACCTCACTGATTGAAAGAAATTTATCAAAAATCAGGGAATTATCAGATTTAATGAAATTTTTCAGTATTGATTCATTGATTAATGGATTTTTATATGCATCAGTTATTTTATTCCAAAATTTTAAATTGGGCAATACACTATATACATGTGCCCAATTTTTTCGTCGGCTTTTCATCTTAAAAAAGAATTAAAATTAATTAAATCGATTATTTAAAGTCAAATTTTTGTCTAAGTCGAAAAGTAGTAAAAAAAAATATTTTTTTAAATAAAAAAAGCAAAATAATCTTACACAGGTAATTTATACATTTAAAACGATTTTTTCGGTCAATTTTGCTCAAATATAACATGGCCGCTTAGGTTGCCGTAATATCCGTGTTTGCAAAATAAATTTAACAGTCCCGATTGAAAAAAAATTTTTTTTACATTTTAAAAATAAAATCAGGGAATTATCAATGAATGAATTTTATAATGCATTAGTTATTTTACTTCAAAACTTTCTGAATTTTTTTCAGGTCACTTAATTTTGACTCCCCATTATTTTTGGGGGCGCAAAATATCGATGGGGTTATACTTCGAAACTAATCACAGTATAAATAAAAAGACAAAAGACAGAAGGTGTGAATAGAAGAAGAAAAGAATTAAGGCTGATATCTTGCTAGAAAATAAGAACCAAACATCGGAAAATAAAATGAAAATAAAAATTTTTTAAATAATTTTTTTTTTTTTTTACACTTTCGATGATTATTTAATTGGGTATAAAAGAAGAAAATTACATGGATATTTGTTGTTTAAAGGTGGGGGGTGGGGGCACTCAATTTTCTATAGAGTTTTTGACAAAGAATTATTAGAATTTGATAATAATGTAAAGTAGTAATTAAATAAATATGTTTTTAGAATCTAAAAATATGACAATTTAAACTTAATATCATGATATTCATATTTTAAATAAATTTTATATATTAATTTATCATAGTAGAAATACCTAATTAAATCAGAAATTTTTGAAATAAAATAACTAATGTATTATAAAATTCATTCATTGATAAATCAACACTGAAAATTTAATTAAAATCGGATAATTCCCTGATTTTGATTTTTTTTTTTTTTTCCATCAGGACGGTTAAATTTATTTTGTAAACACAGATTTTAAGGCAGCCGTGTTACATTTGATCAAAATTGACCGTAAAAATTGTTTTAAATGTATCAATACAACAAATACAAAAATCGAAAACATCCCCATTGTATGCTGGTCAAAAAGTCTATGTGCAGCATGAGAGGACAAAATTGTGGGAACCCGGAGTGATCCAACACCCTACTACTGAACCAAGGTCGTACATGGTAGAGTCTGTGGATGGTAGCATCCACTGAAGGAATAGACAGTTCCTTAGGCCAGCTAGATGCAGTCCTGTACTTAAAGGTAGACAATACCAACTACCTATATAGCTGATGCAAACACATCACAAATAGAACAACCACACTGTATAAATGCTGATATTCCTTCATGTCATAGCAGTCACCAGAGAAGCACACCAACAACCTTCAGTCAGGTAGTAATACCTGAACCACCAGCACCGCCCATAGCAATGAAGCAACTGATCATCCAATCACCCAGCTGTGAACCATCAAGGCCAACCCCTGAACCACAGCAATCTTGGTGATGCATAAGGACTTCACAGAGACTAGACCTCTGAAACCTCCCCACTAAAAAAAAACTTTTTAAAAAATTCACATATAGGAGACTATTTTAGGTTTCCCCTGAAAAAAAAGAATTAAAACAAAAATTTTACCTTAAATAATCGATTTAATTAATTTTAATTTGTTTTGAAAAAGAAAATAAGAGAAGGATTGGTAGTACAAGTACAGTTGATAGATTAAAACGTTGTTGCAAGTCATTCAGTTCTTGTACACTTTTTTTGCCTCAACGTTGTTATTTTAAGGGAATTGAGATTATAAACTTATCAAGTCCTATACTGAAATAAACTGAAAATTACTATTCACGGCTAATTCAGAGTAACATAAGATCTACCAATTGTGACGTCACACACGTATTTTACAAAATAAATTGGGAGAGGCTAACCTAGCCGGTCCTGGCCAAATAGACAACCTGCTTTTAGGTTTATTTATCCGATCCTCGTAAAATAGACAAACCTACTTTTATGTTCATTTTACTGTCATTGTAAATATTTAAAAAATTTAAGACACAAAGTTTAATTATATTTAAATTCATCATCATGATTATCATGTCGCACAATTAGCACAGATATCCATAACAACCTCTCACCAACCTTCCCTATCATTCATTGTCCCAGGAAGGTCCTCTGTGCAGCATCCAGCATCCTCGCATAGTTGGTCAATGTAAGTCGTTGCTGGGCGGCCCACATTAGCATGTCCATGTGTTGGCTTCCACAGGAGAATGTCGCTTATGAGCTTGTCCTTGCTTCTCCAGCAGTGTCCAGCATGCCTTGTCTGTCTTACTCGGATGGTTTATGAGATAGGGGGCAAGTGGCTGTTGTATTAGTTAAGTCCCTTGGACTAACCCTTAACTAAACCCTAATTGTCCGCCCCTTAAATTCGATGTACTTCTGCCCCCATCAGTCATGATTAAAGACAAAACGCGCTCCTGTTTCGAACTTCTTAATCTGAAGGCATCCTTTGTGGATAACCCCAAATAACATAACAGTGGCCATACAGCTGCTTCTTTGAGGGGTGCTGTTTCCACAACTTGTTCAGGACCACATGCAGTATTCTTGTGCAGTTTCCATCTAGCTTATTCGCAAGGCATCTCATTAGGGTCCAGTGCTGCAGCCATACAGCAGTACTGATATAACCACAGCCTGGAAGAATTGTTGCTTTAACTTGTCAGTGAGATCGGATTTCCATATGACTGATAATCTGTTTGTGGCTAACCATGTCTTTACTATTTGTGTATTAACATCACTTTCTGTGGATAAGATATTACTACCTAGGTATGTGAATTGTTCTACTGGCTTTAGAGGCTTACCGTCGAGTGTGGAGATGTCTCCTTTCTTTTTGAAACATATGAACTCAGTCTTATCAGAGTTCACATAGAGGCCGATATTCTTTGTTGCTTTCTCCAGGCTATGCAGTAGTGACTTGGCCTGTTCCAGTGTATCTGCAAGAAGTGCAAGGTCATCAGCGTAGTCTGCATTTGTGACAGTCTGTGCGGGATATCACCTGCTTCTTGCTTTTTAGTGTGAAACCTTTTTCTTTTATGGTATCTAATGATGTTCGGAGTACATAGTCTAAGCATATTATAAATATATCTGGTGCTAATGTATCTCCTTGTAGGACTCCAGTGGCGATGTCAAAGATATCTGTGTTGTCATCAGGTGAGCGTACCATTGCTTTAGTGTCTTTATTGAGCATCATTATAGCAGCAACCATTTCTTTTGAGAGACCGTATGCTAGTAGTATTTGTTCCATTTTCTCTCTCTGCATGGAATCAAATGCCTTGGAGAAATCTATGAATTGCAGCGTTGCCTCTAGATTCTTTGCTCGTACCCCTTCTATGATCCGTCAAATAGTCAAGATCTGAGAAGTTGTGGATTGATTTCTGCAGAATCCGTTTTGGTTTTTCCTAGGGATTTTCTCTCTTTCGGGTCAGATGCGATTAAGAAGAAGGGCATTATATATCTTAGCTGCAATAGCAGTAAGATTTATGCCTCTGAAGTTTTTAGCAGTTCCGATGTCTCCCTTTTTGGGGAATGGGAAGATGCCACCTTTCGTTCATTTATCTATTCAAAATAAATTTTATATATTAATTTATCATAGTAGAAATAACTAATTATATCAGAAAGTTTTGAAATAAAATAACTGATGCATTATAAAATTCATTCATTGATAAATCAATACTGAAAATTTAATTACAATCGGATAATTCCCTGATTTTTGGTAATTTTTTTCCAATCACAAGTGTTAAATTTATTTTGTAAACACAGATTTTATGGCAACTCAAGGCAGCCACCTTAAAATATATTTGATCAAAATTGACCAAAAAATAGTTTTAAATGTATTAAAAATAAATTACATGTGTATATTATTATTATTTTTTTTTTTTTTTTTTTTTTTTTTACTGATGCTCCTTATGTAACTACTTTCAAATTTGACCTTAAATAATCGATTTCATTAATTTTAATTCCTTTTTAAAATGAAAAGGAGGCCAAATTTTTTTATCCTAGGTTATATACTTTCAAATTAATTACAGTATAAAGAAAAACAAAAGACTGAATGTATAAATAGAAGAAAAAATAATTTTAAGGGAGATATCCTGGTAGAAAATAAGTACCGAAGATTGGAAAATAAATTTAAAATAAAGACTAAAAAAAAGATAATTTTTGGAGATTTTTTTTTCTTCTTCTCTTTTTGATAATTATTCAATTTATTCAAATGTTATCAAATAAAAAAAATTATACATTTGGGTCAAAGTTAAGTGTCCTGAAAAAAATTGGAAAGTTTTGAAATAAAATAACTAATGCATTAAAAAAATGTATCATGGATAAATCAACACTGAAAATTTCATAAAAATCGGATAATTCCTTGACTTTTTGTAAATTTTTTACACACGGGGGTGGGGAGTAAATTTATTTTGTAAAATACAGATTTTATGGCAATTTTGGCAGTGCTTATTGTAACCCTAACCCCAACCCAACCCAAACCTACCCTACCTTACCCTACCCCTAACAATGATTTCTTGTTGATATTGATGAAAACGTAATATTTTTTTTTGTTCCAAACATGAAGCGTGTAAAAAGTTATTTAGATTACCATTGATAAGGAAAGACATTAAACATGAAATGCCAGGATGCTAGCTTTTAGAAACAAGTAAATAGCCTATTTGAAATAAATTTTACCCTTCTGGTTGAAAGAAATTAATTTTTCATTATCAATGTGGGTCATCATAGTTTTCTGCTCAATACTTTTGTAAACAAAACTGGCATCAATTTTTTTAGAGCATTTAATTTTTCTGTGTGTTTGGGGAAAAAAAAGAAGATATTTCATTTAAATTAATATCAAGAAGTGAGTAATTTTTCTATACATAGTGTATTTGTTTTTTGTTATTGATATCTAAGAAGAAATTGGGAATAATTTAATGTTTAAAATGTATTAAAAATTAATTACATATGTAATATTATTTTGCTTTTATATATTTTATAAAAAAAGAAGGTCCACAAAATGGATTATGTTTTTAAAAAAAACATTTTTACTATTTTTTTTCATTAGCAACACGTATTTATTTTACATTAGCGACACATGTTTCAGATCTTCTGATATCTTCTTCAGGCGTTAATTAACCACATTCTATGTTAGAATATGAATTTGTACATGTCATTCCAAATATATATATATATATATATATATATATATATATGTGTGTGTGTGTGTGTATACATATATATGAGGTAAAATAAGTGTTGTTCTTTCATTCCTTATTTTACCTCATTCTGTCAGATTCATTCAAACCCCCTTTTCCTCATATATATATATGTGTGTGTGTGTGTGTCTGCCTGTTTAATAACCTGTTTAGCACCCATAGAATAGGCCTCAAAATTTAGGGTAACCTTTTCACTCTGTGTTTGTTTCAAGAAGTCTTCTGTTAAACAAAGGGCATGGATATCCACGAAACAAAAGCATCTCTTATTAGTTTTGTAACTTAACCAGTGACATCTATATAATTGCAGTCTTTTGCCAAAAATGTACAGTGCTTGACAATATTGGTCCAAGATCTCTCTAGCCTGTTGAGCTCTTGTTGTGAGTACATCCTTAGTGTATACCTTACTTTTCTCTTAGACAAAGGCTCTCCTCAGAATGCAAAATATCCTCCTCAAAGTCAATAGCTTTCCTGAAACTGTTGTATACATTGGGTGATATGTAATTGATGAGGATGTCCAACATCCCCCCTTCAATATGCTTAATGAAATTTGAAAATGCTCAATACCAGTGATTCCATATTTTCTCTGACCCAGGGGTCTTTTAAAAAAATCTAAATCCAGAATCTTTGGTGTCCTGGGTGTGACGTTAAACTGCATGTAATGGTGAAGTTATAATTTTGAAACTCTGGAAAGTGTGGAGTACCCCTGCATCGCCATTACTCCCAGGTCCACTCTGATCCAAAGTGAACACCTGTTAGGGTCCTATATATGGGTTGAATAGAAAAAAATGAGTTCAAAGAAAAAATTGAATACTCATCAGGAATGAATAAAACAAAACATTCAGCATAAAATAATCTAACAAGGGTTGGCATGCTGTGAAACTCAACCAACCAACCAACCAACCAACTAGAATCTTTGATTCAATACCTTGTCCATTTTGATATATCTGAATGGAGGAGATAAGTAGTTTAATTCTATATATTATATGTATTATAACAGCACCCAGTTTTTAAAAAGATGTTTAGAGAATATTTAACTTATGGTATCAGCTACTTATTTCTTGGGACCCTCAAAGTGAATAAATATTTGAAATTTTTTCAGGGTGATTTTCTTTTGCTTTTTTTTTTTTTGCTACCCACATTCCACTTTTGAGTTATTTATGAGAAGAGTTATTTTTCTAACGTTTCATTCAATTAAAGTTGATAAAATATTTACCACAAGTACATTTGTTTGTTAAATACTTTAGTGGAAAATATTTTCTAATATATTTATCATTAATGGAATGTCCTTTTAATTCAGACAAATCTTTGGCTGAATTTTTTTTTAAATATTTAATTCATATTAAATTTTATTATGAATTATATAAGATACATGAGAGTTTATTAAAACATGAATTTGTTGTAATATAATTCCAAACAATGCATGAGTGTACTCTTTTAATTTTTAAAATAATTCTCTAATTTTTATTTATTTACAGATAACAATTATGGGGAAGAGGAATTTTGTAATTTAAAATGTAATTTAAAATGGGTCATTCAACGATACAAAAGAAAAATATATTCTTGCTAAGTGTGTGGATCTGCATATGGACAGCTCACAAGACAATTTATTTTTCTTAGACAATTCAGTAGATGAGTATTTTCCCTAAATTCTTATTTCAAAGAACAACTGGAAAGAGACTACAGTGAAACACAACATTTCTCCACTATACAGATCAGCATTTTTACATAGTTCAGAAAAGAAAATAGATATGGAAACACACGCTAAAGAAAAACCATTTTCTTGTGAAGTCTGTGGGTCAGCTTTTTTCTATGAGTTCCCAATTAAAAGTACATGTGCGAATACACACAGGAGAGAAACCATTCTCTTGTCAAATCTGTGAATCAAATTTACTTTTGAAAGCCCATTTGAAAAGCCATATGCGAAGACACACGGGAGAGAAACCATTTTCTTGTGAAGTCTGTAAGTCAGCATTTTCTTCAACTTCCCATTTGAAATGGCACATGCAAACACACACTGGAGAGAAACCATTCTCTTGTGAAATCTGTGAATCAACATATTCTTCGAATCCAATTTGAAAAGCCATATGCGAACACACACTGGAGAGAAACCATTTTCTTGTGAAATGTGTGGATTGGCATTTTCTTGGAGTTCCGCCTTGAAAACTCACTTGCAAAGGCATATGGGAGAGAAACCATTTTCTTGTGAAGTCTGTGAATCAGCATTTTCACAACGGTCATACTTGAAAACTCACATGCGTACACACACGGGAGAAAAGCCATTTTCTTGTGATATTTGTGGATCGGCATTTTCCATGAAATCCCATTTAAAAAACCATATACGAACACACACTGGAGAGAAACCATTTCCTTGTGAAGTTTGCGGATTAGCATTTTCTACGAGTGATAAGCTGAAATGCCACAAGCGTACACACACTGGAGAGAAACCATTTTCTTGTGAACTTTGTGGATCAGCATTTTCCAGGAGTCATCATTTGAAAAGTCACATGCGAAAACACACAGGAGAGAAACCATTCTTCTGTGATGTCTGTGGATCATCATTTTCTTTGAGCTGCAATTTAAAGAACACGTGCGAATACACACTGGAGAAAGACCATATTTTGTGAAGAGTGTGGATCAACATTTTCATTCTTGTTCTAGTTATAAATACCACATGCGAAAACATACCGGAGAAAAACCATATTCTTGTGGAGTCTGTGGATTAGCATTTTCTGCGAGTTCCTATTTGAAATATCACATGCGAATACACAGAGGATGACCTCAAACTCTACAGGTCCTGCTAATATATTTATTATTATTATCAAACATTTAGAAAGGAATAATATCATATGCAGAATCAGAAAAACAATGTGTCTCTCTGATAAAAACAGTAAAAAGTTTCACAGAAGACATCTGCATGGAGTTTGGATATGAAAAATGTGCTAAATGTTTAATAAAAAAAAGAAAAAAGTAACAGCAGAACATCCTAAGGTGGACAATAGGTATATTGAAGACCTGGAAGAGTATTCTGTATTCAAATACCTTGGCATCAAAGAAAATGCAATGGTAGAACATGGACAAATGAGAGAAAAGAATTAAAAAATAATTCTTCAAATATTTTTAAAAAGTCCTCATATTGGAACAAACACTGAAAAACAAAATAACTGTCATAAACCAACTTGCAATATTTCATTTGGTTTTGGTATTATTGACTGACCACAATGATACATCAATAGGCTTGATACCAAAACTAAGAAAAATTCTGAACCTGTGTAAGGTTACCTACCAACATTAGTGCATGGTCAAGATATACCTACCAATAAGAGAGTGGGTTTAGTAATGACCACCGTAATAAATACCTTTTCCTACAGACTACAAAACTCAAAGAAAAGATTAGCGCTGGTTTGCCAATAAAGAAAAGTTAGACATCTGCTTTACTATAAAAAAAGTTTATATTTGTTTCAGTGCATTTTAAAGTATAATGGTTGACTACAAAGTGTTTTTGATATTTTGTATTATTTCTCAGTAACTTTGATATAGATAATTTTCCCAGCATCTAATGAGAAGCTCCAAAAAGGGTCACTCATTGATATTCCTAGCTGGGTGCTCTACTGACTGAGTTAAACCGGCCTCTGATCATACCAAAAAAGGCTGTAGTAGCCAAGCCTGTCAGTATTGAAGTGTTTTTCATAATAGTCAGTTTTAGCACTTTAAGAGTGGAATATTATAGTATAACACACAGCCACTTAAAGCAACGCAAACCATAATTTTTCCACCACAAAACCTATGAGTGACCTTTTTTAGAGCTTCAACTTGGAGCTTATCACTAGATGCTGGGAGAAATTTTCTATATATAACGTATTGAGAAATGATACATGGATCCTTGCTAGAAACAACAATTGGAATGTTAATTTCATGGTTTTAAGGCATTCTACAAGCATTTTTAAGGTTTTTCTTTTTTTTACATGGGTCAAAATATAGTTGAAACAGGTTGATTTGGACATCTTTTTTAAGACTTTTAGCATTGATTTTAAAGTATATGAATTTAAGCAAAATTGTCTAAGTTAACCAAAATTTTCAAAGTTGCAAACTATCAGGCATTATTAGAGCCGTTGGAGGCTTACTTAAAATACCAAATTCAATGTTATTTTATTAATTTTCAATGTTGCTACACACGTTTTTTTGGTTTTGTTTTTTTAATAGCATGCTTTCATGTAAAGGAAGCAACAGTTGGAATGTTAAGCTAAAACAGGCTATTATGGATAAATGGGAGAAAATCCTTTAATCTATAATCTTTAGATTAGTAAACTTGGTGATAGTTTCTCTCATTAAAGTTTTAAAATCAAATAATGCAAACTTAAAGTATTAACTTTTTACTAATAAAAACTTTGAATATTTTTCCTTTTTTTTAAATTTAATTAAAACAAGCAAACGAGTGTCCCTAAAGTCAGGAATAAAGATGAAAATTTACAAGCATAATGTAATTTTCTAATATTTAATATATATTGACACTTAAAAATAATATTTGATAAAAATCTGTACTTGAATATTTGAAATAAAATGCACTTAAAAGATTAATTCAAGTTCATGTTTTTTATACTTTCTGGATATTGTTCATATAAAAGAGACAACATTAGGAACAAACCCTCATCAAATCACATCCCTTTAAATACTCCCATAGAATTTAAGTGTAGGAAAAGCAACAATTCATCAAAAACCATGTGTTTGTGTGTGTATGTCTCTCACTTATATATTTATATATTTATATTAAAGGGGCCGGGTTAGCTCAGTCGGTAGAGCATTGGGCTAGAAACTACAAGGTTCCTAGTTCGATACCAGTCCTCACCAACTCAGCGTATGAGTAGCACAGGGATCTGTGCGGTAAAGTAAGGAGCTGATGGTAGGTGTGGCGCTCCACCTCAGACGCCAAAACAATCTCCTTGGTCTAGCGCTATTGAAAAGGGGATAGACTCCCTCGCTGACTGGCTGATACCGACTTTAGGCCGCCCCGATGACTTTACTTTACTTATATATATTTATATATAAGTTAAAAGAAAGGAAATGAATCTGACGGTATGAGTATATATAAAAAGATATGAAAATACCACAAAATGCTGTTAAAGTGAAAACATTTTATAACAGCTGATATTGAACAATATTTCAATTTTAAGAAAATCATCTTCAGAGCTTGTTTATACTCCGTGTTGTTAAGAGCGGAGACAAAAGTCTCATGAGTTCAACACAAAAACCTTGATGTTGCATAAAAGAAAAAAAGAAAGAAGTTATACAATAGTTTCGAATGTGAGCACTTCCGCCGCATTTTTCTCGGTCATCAGATTATGTATATCTTATTGTAACAGTTTTTAAACAAGCTCTGATGATGATTTTCTTAAAATCGAAATATTGTTCAATATCAGCTATGTTATAAAATGTTTTCACTTTAACAGCATTTTGTGGTGTTTTCATATCTTTTTATATATATTTATGGTCCTTCAACCTTGGGTAGGTAACCAGTCTAGGAGAGGAATAACTCTGAATTCAAAATTCCTGAGGTCGGTCATTGATTGGGTTTGTGGCAACCCTTGATGCACCAATTCTTTCCTATCGACTGTGCCAAAAAGTGTGGATGGTCCAACACAAGCCTTCACCACTATAAACAAATCACTGTGTGGGTGTTCATTGTGTGTGTGAACCCTCAGGCGTCGAAAATTGACGAGAGAGTCCATAATATATATATATATATATATATATATATATATATATATGGAGAGAGAGGGAGTTTACAATTTTTTTATATAAATGCTCACTGAGATAGATGTAACAATTTTTACAAGGAGGAATAGCAGCTTTTAAAATCTGTTTTGGTGTTTAAAAACTTGTTGCAGGAACATTTCCCTTTGATTGGTCATTTCCAGTGTCCCTACTATTACTTTGATAGGGTCTGGGCTATCTCCCAGCCCTTTCTCGATAGCTGCTATGGTTGGCTACGGACACTGTTAGTCTCTGGCATGGCCTACATAAAAGTAAAATGAGTTCACTCAAAGCCAAAACATCTCTGACATATTTATCTGTAAAGAACCAACTGCAAACACGCTGTAGCAACGTCTAAGTATTATCTGATGTTTTCAAATATTCATTGCCTTTTTTTTTTAAATATTGAATTAATTTTAATTCATAAACAAAAGATATAGATGTGTTTTGCCAAATTGTAAAGGAAATTATAAAACTGGTCCCAAAATTACTGAATTTTTGTTTCCAAAAGATGAACAATAGGTACCAACAAAATATATCACATAAACAAGCCATATTAAAGGAAGAAATGTAAATATTTTTGAACTTTTTATTCTTCAAATCTCGCAAAAAAATATATTAAAGAACAAAGAGTTGTTACAAAGAAAAACAGTTAATTCAAAGATCAAATTATCCAATTGGGGAAAAATTAGTCCCCATTATCTTGAAAAATAAGTAAAACAGTCTATTTTTTTACAACAGGGTCAATTTCTTTATTGATATCTTTTATCAGAATTCTGTATTCCTGGTTCTTTTACTAAGAAGCTCTTGCATTGAAACTTATAAAACTCTTCTGATATAATTATTCACACTCTTATCTTTATAGAATAAAAGTAAAAACCGTTATTTTTGTTGGTTCATTTTTTCATATTTCATAAAATAAAATAAGTGGAGTAGACCTCGTAAAAAATATTTCCCCTAATATATTTTAGGAAAAAACTATTTCAGATATATTTTCATCAAAAGGTAAATGATTATGGAAATTTTCATTTAAAATTTATGGAACTATTTGATTTTTCATAGAATTTTTTAAAAAGCCCATAGTCATAACTTGTTTTTCACTACATTAAATTTCAATTGATTTAACAGTGCAAAAATGTAAACATTGTTTTTCGTTCATAATTTTCATTATTTCTGTAAGCTGAAAAAAATTTTGAAAAAACATCAGGAGTTTTTTTTTAATGTTTCTTCATTTAAATGGACAAAAATCTTTAAAGATAATATCAACCTTTATGCAAATTTCATTGTGTTAAATATAGGGGGGGGGGGATTTCATGGGGAAAATTGGTGGTACCTAATGAGCAATTCTGTGAAACAGATTTGTATGATAGAAAGAGAAAATTTTATTCTTTCTAAATTCAGCAAGGTGAGTATTCTTTTAATCAAAAATAAGTAAATTTAATTGAAACTTTAATGATTAAATTAGTTTCATGTCTTTGTAATTCACAAAACCAATTTTAAGACATATCTAGCATGAAAGTTACCACTTTAAACACGTCTTAAAAAAGTAAAAAGTCCTTTTTTTTAAAATAATCTATAAAGAAATTTTTGATATAAATTCATAAAGGAATATTTTTATAGGCATGAAATAATTCTGATAATCCTAACAATATTTTAGAATAGTTTTATTCATAAATAAATGAAACTTTAATGATTACATTAATTCCTTGTCTTTGTAATTCACATCAAATCTAGTGAGAAAGTTAACATATTTGTCTTATTTATCACACATTTTTTAAATATAAATTCATTCAAATTAAAAAAGGGATATTATTATAAAATAATGATAATGATAAAATAATTCTAATAATAATAATGATAACAATATTCTAATAATAATAGTAATATTCTAATAATAAAATGATTCTAATGATAGTAATGATGAAATAATAATAAAATAATTCTAATGATAATGATAAAATGATAATAATAATTCTAATAATAACAATATTCCAATAATAAATAATTAAAGTCATTGCAGTGGCCTACAGTCGATATCAGCCAGACAGTGAGGGAGTCTATCCCCTTTTCACTAGCGCTAGACCAAGGAGATTGTTTTGGGCGTCTGAGGTGGAGTGCCACTCCTACTATCAGCTCCTCACTTTACCATACATATCCACACTGAGTTGGTGGGGGCTGGAATTGAACCAGGAACCTCGAGGTTCCCAGCTGGACACTCTACCGACTGAGCTAAGCCAGCCCTATTTGAATGATAATATTAATAGAATAATTCTAATGATGATATTAATAATAATAATAAAATAATAATAATAAAATAATTATAATCTATATATAATGGAGATAGACTGCATTTTTGTCTGAAGCCGAAACTCCGTCACGGCTGACGTCAGATATTCCCAACCAAACTCTAGCGTTTATCAATGAGAACCTAATTTATAATCAATTTGTCTTATACTTAATATTAAAGGAACAAATTGCTTTATATACAAGTATTAAGATGCGTTTGTAATATTTGCTGGTTTGTAATATTTGCATAGCCAATTTTCAACGAATCTTTTAATAAATGCATGTTTAGTTCTAAACAGTTTCTAATTGATATTTTAATTTTTATTTGTATTTATAATTATTTCATGTATAAAGTTTTGCGAGAAATTAATTTAAAAATAAAGATACAGCCACTAATTTCAATCTTACGTTAAATTATTAGTTATGGTCTTTTGTCCGTGACTACTCCCGTTTTCGTTGCGGTAAAAAAAAAATATTTTTAAAGTTTTGATAGAGTTAATTTTTAATGAAAAAATTTATAGATAAAATTTATTTTTAATTTTCGAGGCACCTTCACAAATATAACAAGTATTTTTTATTTCAAATTTTATTATTCCTATTAGGAATTTTTAAAAAATGTTTACATTTATTTTTAATTCAAAATTTGTTTACGGTTATTCCATATTACTAATATTAAAATTAAAATAACAACCAGTTCTGAGCGATGCTTTTCCGCTAAATATGATGACCCTGATTTATTTAGAAATTAAGAAATATCTTTTAATTTTAATTTGTCATAAATTCCCTTACAGAAACAGACGACAAAAAACAACAAAAAAAAATGATTTTACGTGTTTGTTTTTTTAACACTTAGCGCTTCTTTCTTAAACTAAAAATTAATCTTTATTTTTTATCATAATTGACGCAATACTTTTAAAATTCATTATTCAACAATGTTTAACCGAAGTTCGGTTTGTATAAACAAAAGCGGTGATTAAAAAAAAAAAGTCCCCTACCTAATCGATTTAGGTAGGGGACTTTTTAAATACAATAAATGATACAAACACCATGAAAAAATTTATAGATAAAATTTATTTTTAATTTTCGCGGCACCTTCACAAATATAACAAGTATTTTTTATTTCAAATTTTATTATTCCTATTAGGAATTAAAAAAAGATGTTTACTTTTATTTTTAATTCAAAATTTGTTTACGGTTATTTCATATTACTAATGTTATTTTTCATCATTTATTTAAATTAATTGTAGCGAGAAATTAATAGTATTTTGTTCAATGTTTAAACAATGTTTAAACAATACACATTCATCAATAAGAGGATTACTATTCTGTATTAGATGATTGAAAATAGCATTTTACTTCGAGTTTATATAAATTTTGTTTTGTTTTTAAAAATTAAATAAATAAAATTATTCGTCGGACTTGAGCATCTGAAACCCTCCATCTAAAATTTTTTAAATCTTTTTTATTTTTCTTCAATGGATTATTATCGATTACACACCAATCTATCAGATTGTAAAAAAGAAAATTCAAAAAAGTTATTTATTTTTCGAGTTTTCAGGGGTGCTCAGTTCCCCGTATAAGTTTATTGTAAATCGATCCCCCATATCGGAACCGCTAAACATTTTTTTTTTTTTTCCTTCAATGGATTGTTATCGATTACACACCAATCTATCAGATTGTAAAAAAAAAAAAAGCGCCTGATTCAAAATAAAGAACTTTTTAGTTCTTTATTTTTTGAGTTTTCAGGGTGCTCATTTCCCCGTATAAGTTTATAGTAAATCGCTCCCCCTATATCGGAACCGCTCTACCTTAACAGTTGGGCTGAATTTGCACAAAGGTGTCAAAATTAAGGTGACATTGAAAAAACAGAACCCACAAATTTTGTAATAAAACTGTTAATTGTAACTAGGGGGGTTTAGCGTTAGGATTTGAGGTTAGGGTTGGTGTTGGGGTTTAAGGTTAGTTTAATGGGAAAATAAATAAATAATTTGGGTTCTGTTTTTTCTGGGCCACCCTAACTTTGACATGTTTGCGCCAGTTTCCTTTCGAGCGGTTCTGATATGGGGCAGTGATTTACTATATGAGCACCCTGAAAACTCAAAAAATAAAGAACATTTAAGAATTTTTTTAAAAACCTGATAGATTGGTGTGTAATCGATAATAATCCATTGAAGGAAAACAATAAAATAAATAAATGAATAAATTTTGTAGCGGTTCTGATATGGGGGATCGATTTACGATAAACTTATACGGGGAACTGAGCACCGCGAAAAATAAATAACTTTTTTGAATTTTTTGTTCTTTTATAATCTGATAGATTGGTGTGCAATTGATAATAATCCATTAAAAGAAAGAAAAAAAAAATTAAAAACAAAAATTTTAGATTTGGGGTTTCCAGATGCTCAGATCTGCCAATTATTCAATTTAATGCTTACTTTAATGGATATAAAATTTATTAAATTCTAAGAAAATGAATTAAGAGTGTAACACATATATTATATTCATTAATTTATTGTACAAACATTTTTACATAAACTAGCAAAAAATGCCATCTGGGCGGTTATAAAAATTAATTTTTTGAAAGATATTGTCTGAGTTAAAATTTCCATATAAGAGGGTTTGTATTATCGGTAAAATCATCAAAATTATTAAAGGAGTAAAGAAAAATGAAACCATTTGAAATGGAAACTTACTTCTGTCCCCCTCAAATCAAAATGTTGCATGCATCTATTGATTATTAATCAAATAATATTTTTATCAATGACAGTGTTTTGATGTAAGCAGTGACGTAGTTTTAGTTGATACTGAATCTATTATCAAAAGATTTTATTTATTGAAAAAACTTTTTACAAAATTCATATTTTTACATAAGTGTACCAAACAAAATTTAGTTGAAAATAAATCTATAAATTAGATATTTTTATTTATTCCAATTAAAAAAAAATAATATTAAATATTATTTAGCATTTAAAAATTGATTTAAGTATCATTACTCTATTTTATTTTATGTAATATTATTTACACTAAAACTAAATGTTTGTTAAATGTAAAATAAATAAGGTGAATGTTTATTTTTTTTTATTTCAAAATTTTTAGAAATAATCAAAACAATAAAAAATCATTTTGTATAGTTGATTGTTTTATTCATTGATAAACCAAATTTAATTTTATCATTAAATATTATTTCAGGAAAAACTTTGGTGTAGAAAGTTAACTTTCCTAATTTCTATTTCAAATTGTTTATTTTTTACTCCTTTAATGAATTCAATGATTTTAATTAATAAAATCATTAAATGTTGAATGTCCTTTTAAAGTTTTTGGCATATTTTGGCATTGTTGTTTTTTATTACTTTATTTGATTTATTAATTTTACAGCAACATAGTTTTAGTTACAGACAAATTGATACTGAATCTCTTATCAAAAGATTTTATTTTATTGAAGAAAATTTTTAAAGAATTTATCTTTTTACAGAATTTTACCAAATAAAATTTAGTTGAAAATAAATCTATAAATTAGATATTTTTATTTACTCCGATTAAAAAAAATTAATATTAGGTATTATTTAGCATTTAAAAATTGGTTTAAGTATCATTACTCTATTTTATTTTATGTAATATTTATTTACACTAAAACTAAATGTTTGTTAAATGTAAAATAAATAAGGTGAATGTTTATTTTTTTTTATTTCAAAATTTTTAGAAATAATCAAAACAATAAAAAATCATTTTGTATAGTTGATTGTTTTATTCATTGATAAACCAAATTTAATTTTATCATTAAATATTATTTCAGGAAAAACTTTGGTGTAGAAAGTTAACTTTCCTAATTTCTATTTCAAATTGTTTATTTTTTACTCCTTTAATGAATTTGATGATTTTAATTACTAAAATCATTAAATGTTGAATATCCTTTTAAAGTTTTTGGCATATTTTGGCATTGTTGTTTTTTATTACTTCAATTCATTTATTAATTTTACTTGGATACTACCCCTCTGACACTGAATTTTAAATCCCACTCGGCTCAGGCTATATTTTTCAAAATTTTATTTTTACACCGCCCGAAGGGCGGTTTTGTTATGCTAGTAATTATAATATAATAATAATAAAATAATTATAATGATAATAATATAATAATAATAAAATAATTATGATGATAATAATAAAATAATTATAATGATGATGATGATAATAATGATAAAATAATTATAATTATAAATGGTTTGGAGGAGAGAGGCTTTCAAGTATCATAACATAGTAATGCAATAAAAAAAAAAGCTATATCTCTTTTGCAGTCCACCACAGCTTTCCAATTATGAAGTCTCAACCTCTTTTCTTCCTATTCAACTCAGTTCATATATTAAAATACATCAGAAACAATTGACTTGGCCAGAAAGATGCAAATAAATGAATGCTGTTCCCAATATTTTGTCATTATAGAAAGAATGAATTAAATAGTGTCCAAAGTTCCCCATTTTGTACCTTACAGAAACTTCATACCCTGGAATATGTCAATTTTGAAATATTGCTTTAAATTGACATCCCAAGCACTTTCTACTAATCTTGAAAGGCAAAATGTTGATTTAGTTCTGCAAATTTTTAATGAGTACACAATTCAGAAATACCTGAAATAAACAGCTATTTTCAGGGGATTAATAGAGGTTCCCTCTGATATCCTAATGATACAACTACAAATTTTGTTCAATATTATTATTTATTCATTGGTAAGCTGATAAAAATCATTCTTTTCTTCATTCAGTAAATCAAAGGAAATTAACCATGCATATAACATTGAATGTTTTGACAGATTATGAGATTCTTTTTAATGTTGATACTTATGATGAAAGTCACAATATAGAAAAAAATAGAAAAATTATTTGACTCGAGCTCTGAAAATTTTCTTTTAAATAATTTTTTTGTTCTAGGGAAAATAATGATATTACTAATAACAAGTCAGAACAAAAAAAGAAAACTTCAAACATTTTCTATCTGTAACCTATATTTCTATAAGTATAATTTGATTTTTAAATCTATTGTTTGTTTCTAATTTATCTGTTTCTTATTTATATTTAATTTATTTTATTTATTCATCATTTACTTGTAATTTGTTTGTTCTTTTATTCATAATTCAGCTGCTGCTGTATAAGTGTAATGTTCTGTGGTGAGTGGCCACAGAAGAGCCGGGTTAGCTCAGTCGGTAGAGCATTCGGCTAGAAATCACAAGGTTCCTAGTTCGATACCAGTCCTCGCCAACTCAGCATATGAGTAGCACAGGGATCTGTGCGGTAAAGTAAGGAGCTGATGGTAGGTGTGGCGCTCCACCTCAGATGCTAAAAAACAATCTCCTTGGTCTAACGCCATTGAAAAGGGGATAGACTCCCTCGATGACTGGCTGATACTAATGTTAGGCCACCCCTCGACTTTACAACTACCTCCTCGTAGCTGAAATGCTGTTGGCAAGTCGGAATTTGCATAAAGCGTGGCCGAGTGATGATAAAAAACGGAGAGTGGCTGATACTGCGAGAGAGAGAAAGAGGCAAGTTTGTTAGACCAGAAGTGAAATTGGACGACTGCTGTGTTTGGGGTGTCAGGAAGTGAGAGTAATGTTCTCAGCTGGTAGAGACTGTGCTGACGACAAAAGGAATTACATTTCGTTTGCTAGATGTTCACTTGATAATTACAATATTTTAAATTTACAGAATGATTTTTAAAATTAAAATTTTAAGAAATGCAAATTAAAACAATGCTGATTATAATCTATAAAACATTGTTTTCAAATTTGAAACAAATAAAATTATAAATGAATTTCAGTTATTAAATTTCAATGTAATGTGATGTTTTGTTTATTTACTTTAACGCTGTTATTGTGTTAACCTTAGAATTAAATACTATACTGCGTGTGGGATTAAAAAATACAAAATAAAATTTAAAAAAGCAACGGACTCCCATGGAGCCTTGACCGGAAGGGTGCTTTTGCGCAGGCCCGACCAAAAGGGACTGACTCCCTGCCCCAAAATAATCTCTCCGTCATGCACAGTTCAATAAAGCCTAAGTCATAAAGCCACCTTCTGCCTTTGACTCTTTCCTTTTTCGTTCTTTGAATGCCTTCCATTTCAGCTCACCAAAAAAGAACAAAGAACCAAAGCTTTATATGGGGCTAAAATACCAGCACCAAACAACTATAACAAATAACCATAAGCAATAAATAAATGAATTAAAACCTAGTTTAATTCTAACAATTTATCAAAGACAAATAAAACAATGAGTAACAATATAAAGCCCTTCCTGTTATTGTGTTAGTATAGCATTTAATTCTAAGGCTAACAGCAACAAATAAATGAATTAAAACCTAGTTTAATTCAAACAATTGTAACTGTGTATAAAGTTGAGTTTAAGGGACTTACCGGTGTGCTGGTGAAGATATTTGTTATCTTAGGGTGATTTCTTGGAGAAGTCATTACCTCATCAGATCTGGTCTGGGGTCTTCTGTGAGGATTTTGGTATTTTGCCCCAAAACTTCTGGGCTCATCACATGATTGGTATATCCAATCACAGAAAGCCTCTACTTCACTTAACTATATACACAAGAATTACCATTTTACTGACCCAACACTGTCTTTATGTGATTGATGGTTGAGTTGGCTAACCTCATGGATAGACTACATTTTGTGACATCATATTTCAGGGAGCCAGCCTGTATTTAAGAAGGTCTTGGCTCTCGGCTCAGTCCCTTTTTTTCTTTCCTTTATTAGAAGATAAGTAAATATCTACAAATTTTTTTTGAAATGTTATAAAAATAAATTATTAAAAAAAGATTAGAATGTAATATGACTAGGCAATAAAACAACAGAATGTTGCTGTGCATAATTATCTTTGAGGTAGAACTTTTAATCAGAGTCTCCTTTTAAAACCTCCATCATCTTATAAACAATACATGTGAGTAGACTTTCTCCTAAGCTTGTCGAAACTGTCAGATTAAATGTGTTATGCCACTACCTTTCACATCCATACTTTAACACATACCTACACATTTATACATTGTAAACCCTTTTTCTGTTGTTGTTGTTGGTAACTGACTTATTTCTGCGACTCATCTAATTGGGTCGTACACCTGGCTATACACGTGCACAAGTCGCATGAACACTGCATCCCTTTGACGTGTCTTGGGATCAATTGAAAATATCTTCACCAACAGGCACACAGAAAAGACGCAACTCCGAGTAAAGACGCATCTCTGATCTCTCCATAGCTGAATATTTTTTAATCTATTATTTATGGTCTGTTAAGAAATTTTGATTTTTTCCTTTGTATTATTTTGTAAACTTGTTTGTGTTCATCAAAGCATATATTTATTGTTCTAATTCATTCCATCATCTTCAGTTTTTTCCTTTATTGTTTACTATTTTCGTAGACCATCTTGGTTAAACTATCTATCAAGTCACCCAGTCTAACAATACAGAATAAAATGGGTGTAGTCCTCATTTATAAAAATGCTGATTCAGGCGCAAATTATGGTAAGGCATGATGTAGTCTACCATCATCTACTAATTCCAGAATCCTATCTAATCCAAGGCAATGGCTCTTTTCTTGCTCAAAGAACCCTTCATAAAACTGTAAAAAGGATGAGTGATATTTGGTTGCATTAAACCAGGAATTCCATCTGATTGAAATTTTCACTTGTTGCTTAGGCAAGGAACCTTCAAGCCATGTTCAGCAATGGTGACTTGATGAAAGTAATGAGCTTGGTAACATCCTCTGATCCTGGCCAGTGTAAAAATACTTCACAAACAAGATTTAAAATATGGGCTAAGCACAACACATGGTAACTGTTAACAAAGACCTTTGACAACACTTGTTGCATAGGGTCAAAGTCGAGTTATAGTAGTAGTAGTAGCTATTGTTAGTTCAGAGTAACAACATAAGTTGTATAGTTAAAAAGGAGTTGTTTATTTATTTCTAGGCTCATGGGTTCTTTTTCAGAGAAAGAGAGAGAGAGAGAGTAAGGTCAAGCTGTTCTATCATAAATCACGTTCATGCACCCTAGACATGTCACGACAGAGCTCCAACAAACATGTCTTACAAAAGAGTCTCTCAGGTCCAACAAAAGAGAGACCAAAATTTCTTTACTTCCGTTTGTGGTCCCAGGGGTCAGGGAAGGTCACATCCATTTCTGCTCAAAACCTGGAACTTCTGTTTTTATTTTAAAATCTTGTTCCGGGGTTATTGGTTGGTCAATGGCTGGTACCCATTGAGTGTTTACCCTTCCAAACTTTAACCTCTTTTTGTTCTTATTTCTTTTTCTTCTCTTTCTCCAGAAATCTGATCACCATTTTCTTTTCAATCCCCAAATTCTCCGTGGACCATAATAATTATGCTATACACTTCTGTATGAACCTTTTTACAATAAACTGCAGAAACTGTAAAAAAAAATCCTCAAATGCAATATTCACATGAGTTAAAGTTTGGATGCATGTCTGACTTGTAGTTTGATGATTGCATTCTCCCAACGTTACAGCATCAATGAGAAATGACTCCCCATGAATACTTGCAATCACATTCAAAATGCTGTGGTCGTAAAAGTCACTTGTTTCATCTGTTATGATACTAACTGATTGATTAGCAAGCTTGACTTTCAAGGCAGCAAAATGGAAAGCAATTTTGGCAGATGAAGTTGCCTAATACTACTGACACCATCTTCCTTAAAATGTGTTAATAGGAATGGCCTCATTTGTCTATTATGATGTTAAAATAATGAAAATGAAAAGAATGAAAAATGAAAAGCAAGCAATTTTGGCAGATGAAATTACTTAACCCAGTTGACACTTGGAATAGCACCTTAAAATGTTTTAATAGAAATGACCCCATTCTGTGTAGGGAATATCAGACAAAGTGCACATTTTTTACAAAATCAAGAACAAAATCACCCCATAATTCTTTATGCTTCAAAGTTGTAATTGTCTTCTGTTTCAGTTGAGATTTTTTATTTATTTATACAACTGGTTTTGAAAAATAAATAAAACATGAAAAAATAATCATTGATAGTTAATGTTATCAAATAATTTTTTTGTTTGATTTAAATTTGTTTTACAATGGTGAATATGATGCAATTATGAATCTGGGAGAATTCCTGTGTGATGGTAAGCTTCGGAGTAAGTATTTTCCTGATGTCCCACCAGGCTGAATTGAAACAAGGACTTTTTAATGTGGCGAGCCACACACAAACCAAAGCTTATGCATGAATACCTTTGGCATTCCCTTTTTTAGGCACTTCAGACACCAAGAAAACCTGGCCCTGCCCTTTTAGATGAGGAGGCAGGTTCTGCCTGGGGGGATAGCTCCCTGGGATTATGCAATTTATTCTATATCGTACGCCAAAGTAAAAAATGGTGTTTGGAAAAGTTATTTTTTAAAGATTTATTTCTAAATTCTATGGTCACATGATAGCATTTACTTTTTTTTTCCATATTTATAAAATAAGGTTACAAGTTGTTTAGAATCTTTTACTTGGAAATTTTGTGAAAATCTAATGATTCTTGAGGAAATGAATTTGTTAAATTTTGTTTGATCTTCGTATCTCCTTCCAATTTCTACATCAAAACTTTTTGTCTTATCCTCCCATTTTCACTTTAGAAATGAGACTGACCCAATGATACTGACCCAATGATACTGACCCAATGATACTGACCCAATGTTTTTCTGCTTAGAAAAATTTTTAATTATCAAAAAATAAACTAATCAAACAAAATCAGAAAATCTATGACCCACTTTTATTTTTTTATGTAAAAACTTTTGTTAATTCTTTTTCAGATCTTACAAGGAAAAATAACTAATATTTGTAAAATCAAATTATCAAAACTCAAGGTTATGTTATTATATTCTATTTATTTAAATGTCTAACAACAAAATTAGAGAAACAGTTAAGTTTTGAAAGAATTCAAACAAAACAAAAAAAATAAGCAAAAGATTCATGACAGAAAATTACATTAAAAAACACAGATTCCGTCTAAGACTAACAATTCCATGATTCCATGATCATGGAAAATTGGTTCTCCAAGAAATGTAGGTGGCATAATGATTATTGAAACATGAAATGGAATTGGCAAGCAGAGTTCAAATTCTAACGAAGGTGTGGAAAAATTTATTAACTCTTCATATGAATTGTTAGAAAGGAAAAAACAAAGCAAACAAATAATTCCAGAAACATATTGTGTGTATGAAATTGTTAAAACATATTCTTTTAGAGGTCAATATTCTTTAAAAGGTAAACAAGTTTAAATTTACTTATGAAACACTTTTTAGAAATTTTTTTTAAAGAGTGCTCACTGAGATAGCTGATAACCATGTGTTACCCACCCCTTTAGAGAATAGCAGCGTATAAAATCAATTTTTGAGTACCCATGAGAGGTTAGGGTTCAAAATTGTTGCAGGAACTACTTGACTCCCTGTGATTGGTTGGTTCCTGTGTTCTTGCTACTATGTTGGTTGGGGAAGCGGGCAGAGAGATACCCCTTTCTTCCTAAAAACTGCCATGGTCATTGAAGGATGCTGTTTGTCTGGCTCTGGGTTTGGGCCTTCTTTCAATGGCTGCACATCAGCAACAGATGTGTATGTCCAGCTGTAAGCAGAGAGCCTACTATTTTCTTTCCTTTCTAGAAGAGATGCTTCTCTAAATACGAATCAAGAAGATAAATTGAATGAGTTTCAAAATGAATGAAGAAACAAAGCAAGGAAAGGAAGATAAATTGTCTTTGAAAACGTTTCTGTAAGATGAAGATTATACAGACAAGTTGGTCTATAAAACTAGTGTTTGAAAAAGTTTCAAACAAGCAGAAAAGAAACTAGAACAGGAAGAAGATTCTTCCACAGACAGGTAGATAGCTCTCCAACCAGGTCTATTATGTCCTCCACAGCAATAGCAGTGTTCTTCAGAGTGTCCTTGAGTCAGTCCTTAAACCTCAATTTTGGTTTGCACTGACAACGTTTGCCTGTTGAGATTTCCCCTTGAAACAGTTGTTTTGGAATTCGGCAATCATTCATGCAAACTAGACCAGCAAAGACGTGATCTAAGGATTAAACTCTCAATACTAGGTAGGTGACATCTTTCAAGTATTGTGGTGTCTGGTATAAAAGACAACCATTCTATCTATCCCAAAACTCCTGCGAAGGCAATTCTGATGGAATCTCTTGAGTGTCCTGAGATGTCGTTTGTAAACAACCCAAGTCTCACAGTCATACAAAAGGGCAGTGAGCACACAGACTCTGTATACACTCAGCTTGGTGGAGATCTTAATGCTACATTGGCTCCAAACCCTCTTCTCAAGCAAACCAAAGGATCTTTCTCTATCTAAAGAGTTGTCCTGTGATAATGTGCTCCCAAGATAGACAAAATGATGGACAACTTTGAGGCGTTCACCATTTACAAAACTAGTGGGATCTACAAAGCATTATATATATATATATATATATATATTATATTAATGAACACTTCAAACATGTGATAAGATATTAAGCTTTTTTTCAAAATAGCAATATGGTTTATTTCAGGAAGATCAAACAAATGAAAAAAAAAAAATAGAATCACCAAAGATACTGAGTTTCAAAATAGACAGAGTACCACAAGTATCTGTTAATCATGAGTCCTTAACTTGATTGAAACTGATGTCAGTATTGGTTCTCAGACCAATTATTTACAAAGTTTTTTTTTTCTGACAGTATCCAGATGTTTCAGATGTGCTCTTATCCTAAGAACTACTAAAGTATATAATTTTCTAGGATTAATCTTCACAGTGCTAAATACAGATGGGCAATTCCATGTAAAATCGTCCAGAAAAAAGTAAAATTGTTACCCACCCTCTTCAATTTTTTCTGAAATTTTGTACATTGTACAATTATCTACTATCTTACTACATTCGCACAGTCAATGTACTCGTACATGCACTGTACTTGCACACATACAATCAATGCACTCAAGCAATCACTGTATTCATATTTGAATAAGCATATACCATAAATAATGCACTTTCTCCTTTGAGGAAAACTTTTTTCTTTGAAATACAGCTTTCAGGGGTTAAGTTTGACTTTAAAATGCAACACTTTCTTTTGTGCATGTGTTAGTATATGTCTTTTTAATGTGGAACTTTGAGCAAAGCTTGAGCAGAATATTTCACAAGAAAATGGTTTCTCTCCTCTGTGCATTCGCATGTAGATTTTAAAGATCCTATCTCTGAAAATGCTCATCTACACATGACAAAAAATGATTTCTTAAGTCTATATGTGTTTTTGTAATTTTTTAATTTAAATTTTCTGAAAATACGGCTGCATGCTCTTCACAAGAAAGTGGTTTCACGTCTGTATGTTTTAGCATGTGTACTTTTAAATTGGAAATTTGTCCAAATCCTGCTCCACACACTTCACAAACAAATGGTTTCTCTCCTGTATGTGTTCGCACATGGATTTTTAGAGATTCTCTCGTTAGAAATGATGCACCACATGCTTCACAAGTAAATGGTTTCTCTCCTATATGTGTTTGCATGTGGCGGTTTAAAGCTGATCTGCCCGAATATGCTGCTCCACACACTTCACAAAAAAATTTTTTTTCTCCTGTGTGTGTCCGCATGTGGGCTTTTAAAGCAGATGTCTGTGAAAATGCTGCTCCACATATTTCACAAGAAAATGGTTTCTCTCCTGTATGTGTTCGTATGTGTCGTTCTAAAGTTGATCTCAACGAATATGCTGCTTTACATACTTCACAAGAAAATGGTTTTTCACCTGTGTGTGTTCGCATGTGGACATTTAAAGCTGATGTCTGTGAAAACGCTGCTCCACACACTTTGCAAGAAAATGGTTTCTCTCCTGTATGTGTTCGCATGTGTACTTTTAAAGCTGATCTTGTTGAATGTGCTACTCCACACACTACACAAGAAAATGGTTTTTCTCCTGTGTGTGTTTGCATGTGGCGTTTCAAAGATGATCTGAATGAATATGCTGCTCCACATGCTTCACAAGAAAATGGTTTCTCTCCTGTATGTGTTTGCATATGCTGTTTTAAAGTGCAGTTATATGCAAATGCTGATGCACATATTTCACAAGAAAAGGGTTTCTTTTCTTCAGTATGTTTTCGCATGTGCTCCTTTAACCCACTACTTTGTGTAAATGCTGATCCACACACTTCACAAACAAATGGTTTCTCCCCTGTATGTGTTCGCATGTGAACTTTTAAATTTGAACTCACTGAAAATGCTGACCCACACACTTCACAAGTATACGGTTTATACCCAGTGTGTCTTTTCATGTGACCTTTCAAAGTTGAACAATCTGAAAATGCTGCACCACACTCTTCACAAGAATATGGTCTCTCCCCAGTGTGTGTCCGGATGTGGACATTTAAATGTCCTCTCTGGGAAAAAGTTGATCCACACATTTCACAAGAAAATGGTTTCTCTCCAGTATGTTTTTGCATGTGTACTTTTAAACTGGCACTTTGTGCAAATACTGCTCCACACACTTCACAAGAAAATGGTTTTTCTCCTGTGTGTGTTCGCATGTGGACTTTTAAAACTGATCCATGAGAAAACGCTGCTCCACACACTTCACAAGGAAATGGTTTCTCTCCTGTATGTTTAAGCATGTGTACTTTTAAATTGAAATTTCGCGCAAATGCTGATCCACACACTTCACATGAAAATGGTTTCTCTCCCATGTTTTAGCAGGTGCTCTTTTAACCTACAACTTTGGGTAAATATGGATCCACACACTTGATAAGAAAATATTTTTCACTTGTGAGTTTTCACGTGGACTTTTAAATCTGCTGAGAAAATGCTGGTCCACAAACTTCACAAGAAAATTGTTTCTCTCCTGTGTATTCTTCTATGTGCTTTCTTAAAGTGCAATTCTCTGAAAATGCTGCTCTATAAACTTTACAATGTTCTCCTATATTTGCTAACATGTGCTCTTCTAAACTGTAACATAAAAACGGTTTCTCTACAATATTTTCATGTGCTTTTTAAACTAAAACTTTGTGCAAAGGATGATTCACATATTTGACAAAAATGTTTTCTCTTTTTTTTTAACCAATTTTTAGAAACCAAGTGGCCCCTGCCTGGTGCTAACACTTGATTCCTTTATGAATAGTATTTGTATCCTTATGATGGAAGATGTTCCTTTGATAGCTCTTATTTGTATTTCATAGCAACTTTGTGTTTATATGTGGTCTTTTAAATATGATTTCCATGTAAAAACAGATCCACACACATCAGAAGAATGTGGTTTCTCTCTGTATGTCTTTTAAATTTTGAACAGTTTGCAATTGGACTGCTTTTTAGTGTATGTTTTCAAGATTTACTTGAAAATGTAAATTTAATATGATGACTAGGCTGATAAGAATGTGGACTTTCTACTTGATTGTATGTAACTTTTTAAATATGAATGTGTCAAACTGCAGATTTATTCACAATTTTAACAAATATTTTCACATTGGCAGTTGTTAATTAACATTTGAAATTCCTTCTCCTCTACAATTGATACCTGCAAATAAAGAAAAGGTATTATGAATGAAAACAAAATACAAATGATTTGCTATCAGTTCTTGCTAAATCAACAAGTAAAACACAAAAGTTTATGTTCAATAGTCACTTAAGAACCTACAAAATTTAGAACATGAGATTTGTTGGTTGATTGATTTTTATGGCATGTCCACGCATCTAGGGTTATTGAATGCCAAAATGTTAGAGAATCATGTTCATTTTATATTTATATTTACATTTTGTGTTTAGTTACTTCTTAAGAGTTTATTTTAACACAGTTATATCAAGTATTCCTATCCAATACAAATAATTGTCACATAGTTCAATATTTTCATGTATTCCTAATACTAATAACTTAAATTAGCTTATATAAAAATTGTCAGGGTGGCCTAAAGTCAGTATCAACCAGACTGCGAGTGCATGTGAAAGCAAGCAAATTCAAACCTACTCTGTGTTAGCTCTATTTCGGACCTTCAAGATAATAATTTCATTGAAGTTATTTTAAATTAGCTTCACTTCTATTTAATCTTCCTTAATCTTAATCAAAGAAAAATATTTACCTAATCTCATATTCTAATTACACATTTACAAATCTTACCTTTTTTTTTTTTGTTTACAGATGTAGTTCAAATGATTTTTTCACAAATTTTACTACAAATTAAACTTGGTCATTTTTATGTTTTAATATGAATTAACCTGGTCTAATTTTCTATCAATCCTCTGAATAATAATTTTAAAAAATTAAATTTTGACCATACAACAAAATGGTATATGCATAAACCAGAACCTGTTCTTGAGAACGAAACGCATAAAATTCTCTGGGACTTTGAAATAAAACGGATCACCTTATCCCAGCAAGAAAGACATGACTGGGTTGGGAAGGTGATCCACTGGGAATTATGCAAAAATTAAATTTTGACCATACAACAAATGGTATATGCATAAACCAGAACCTGTTCTTGAGAATGAAACGCATAAAATTCTCTGGGACTTTGAAATAAAAACGGATCACCTTATTCCATCAAGAAGATCAAACCTAGTGCTGATTAACAAAAGAGAAAGAACTTGTCAACTGGTGGATTTTGCAGTTCCAGCAGATCACAGGGTGAAGCTGAAGGAAAATGAAAAAAATGGACCTTGCCAGAGAACTGAAAAAGTTATGGAATATGAAAGTCAAAGTGATACCAATTGTAGTTGGTGCACTTGGAACAGTCCCAAAAGGATTGGAAAAGGGTTTGGAAAATCTGGAAATCAGAGGAAGAATTGATACCATCCCGAACACTGCACTGTTGCAATCTGCCAGAATACTCAGAAGTGTCCTGGAGACCCGAGGAGACTTGCTGTCACTCAGAATCCAGTGAAAGACCATCAGCTAATACTGATGTGAAAACTCAAAAGGAGTAAATAATAATAATATCCAAATTTTATTTTGAAATTTAAAATTATATTCAGTCAAATTATATTTTCTGATTATATTTTGATGTTCGTTACTTAAAATCTAAATGTATACAAATTTGAATAATTCATTTTTATATTATCACTAATCTTTTTACACCAATCTTGTTTTAACAATATTTTATTGTATTTACATGTTAATGGGAGAGAAAAAAAAAAGTTTAAAAAATTAAATTAAATTAAGAACCTATGTGGAGCTAGGGGGGATAATTTACCAGTAACTATATAGCAGAGAGAAAATAGACCGTGAGGTTTAAAGATGACTTATGCTACTAAAAGGATTTTATATACATTAAAATGTACAATGCATATATCTATTATTATACTAAAGCTGAATTAATCAACTTTTGCTTCCTAAAGGCTGTTTTACTGTTTAGTTTAATGTCATGAAAATTATACTAAATTATTCCTTACTTTAAGGATTGTATTATGTTTGAAAAAATTATGTTTTAATTGGTTCAAATTAGTAGTAATTTGCAATTAAGTCAAAAATCAACCAATCTCTTACTTTACTCTGTGTCTATCTCTTTCTTCCCCCTTATGTATCTCTTGACTACCTCCTTGGTATATAATGTTATTTCTCTGGAGAGTAGAGAGAGAGAGAGAGAGAGAAGAGAGAGAGAGAGAGAGAGAGAGAGAGAGAGAGAGCCAGGAGAATTTGAAATGTATTTCTATGTTAAATTTCACAACCTATAACCCATAGCTTAAATGAAGTCAAACATTTCCTTTCTTAGAAAGCTAACAAAATGAACTTAAGGTTTTGTCCAGCCGTATTTATTATTCTAAAAATTTTATTCGCTTTGCTAACTCCCTTTTCCCTAATCTCAATTATCTACCCAGAGCTGAATGGGTGACCCAATGGGTCACATTTTGTCTAGTACATAAACATTAATTTTAACATGGAGGTTTGTGTTGTAGAGTTTAATAGTTTGTTTAGGTCGGAATAGACTACTGGTAAATATAGTAGTTTAGTGAAGCCAGGAATTGATAGGTAATGTTAGGGTTGGTTGCAGAGTTATTGACTGCTAAAGGATTGTTGAGAATGACTATTCTTTATGTACCAAAGTTCTTGTAACCTTTACTCCAAAGATTGATAGCAGCAGTTTTTAGCCGAAGCCCCTAGACTCCTCAGGGTGGTAGCAGACTTTATCAACCTTCAAGGTTATGTGATAAGGGATACTACTCTTAGTGCCTACAAGGTGGGTCAGAAAGCAGATAATTTATTTGTCATGGGCTTAGTGAATCCTGCTAAGTGCTCTCACATGGTTAGAAGAAGAGAGACCGACCATGTGGCCTTAAAAAGAGTGAAAGGAGTAAGGGTATTTGCCTCATATCCCACTTGTATGGGCTGGGCACAAGGCCTTGTTTTAATGTGGGCCCACCCACAAGCCAAAGCTCATGGCTGGGAAAGAACAAAAATTGCGTCGATCCCTTCGGCATTCCCCATAAGGGGGGCACCTCAGGCGCTGGGCAATAAACTCAGCCCTGCCCCCACAGGGGGCAGGTATTGCCTGGGGGGATTGCGCCCTGGGATCGACGCTATTAATTGTACTCTACCAGTCAGAGGCCGAAGCACACTGGACCCCCAGCCGAGGCCAGGTATAAAAGGCAAGTCTCAAAGCATAGAATCTGGAACAGATACTACACTTTGATCCTCCCCCCTAGTGAAAGGGGTAAAAGGAGGAGAGGGGTGGGTGCTTGAGCTGGATAGCTTGTCCCCTAATAACTTTCCAACAAAAGAAATAGTAAATAATTATCATGTTTTTTCTTCGAATGAAAATAAAAGCCTCTTGATCATGATAATAAAAAAAATGATTCTATTTTTTAAATTTATTTTTCCAGTTGAAATTATGTAGGTATATATTTTGGGGTTAATAACATTTTGTCGTTCCGAATTCCTGCCCTTATTTACACTATGTTTTTTCCTTGACGGTGTTAGGCGTAAATCAGGTGAAACTTAGATATTTACCACGTAGTGTTTCTCGCTTTTTATTGGCAAATTAATATAGATATTTTATAATGACTCTCTTGCCAATTATTGGCAAATTAATTTAGATATTTTACAACCCCTCCAGTTGAATTTTTATAAACCAATGAATTTGGTGTTTCTTCCTTTTTATCTGCAAGTTAATGTAGGTATTTTACAATGCTGTATATCAGCAGATTAATTTAGATATTTTTTCACTTTAATTTTACAAATTCAAATTGAACTTTTACAAAACATAAATACAATATGCATATATAGGTATGTGCAGAGAACATAAAGGAAGGTAAAAAAGATTTGAACTTTTTTGAATTTTCAAACTATTGCCACAAATCAGAGAAATGTCCGATTTTAATGAAATCTTCAACCAAATTATTTGTTAATGACTTATAAGCTATTCATTATAGAATTATTAAATTAAAAAAAAAAAAAAAAAAAAAAACTTTAAAAAATCTATCAATTAAGGTTTTGACCTTTGATCATTTGAAGAAAAAAATTTCCAGTTTCTAATTTTTAGATTTCTAAAAAGATCAAATCCTGAAAAATACATGAATAAATAGATAAAAAAAATTAAAAATCAATACCAGAAAAGTTATTTTAAAATTTTTAAATTATCTTCTAAAAACTAAAAAAATGATTTTTGTAGTGTTTTCTTTTTTAATTCCTTTTTTTTTTTTTTTTTTTTGTAGTTTTAGAAATTTCTAAAAATTTGGTAAAAAAAAGCGTTAAGGAAAAAAAATGAATAAATAAACAATAAATAAATAAAGCATGAATGAGGACAGGAATCCAGGACGACAAAATGTTCAGAGCACGAATATTTCATAATGTTAATACTGAGTTTTGAAGTAAAAGTAAGAAAAGTAGACACTAAAATTTCATTGTAACTTTTATTAAAATAAAATTAATGAAGACTAAATCTGTTTGATAGAAAGTTTTGAATAATGGAAATAAATACGAGAAGAAAATAAATGTTTCTTTAATATCATAATGTATTTTTGTTGAATTCTTAATGAATTATGTAATATTTTATTTCTTACAGAATTGATAAATCACAATTAATAAATAAAATAAATATAATAAGAAAAATATAATAATGGTTTTAAAATTCCGTATTTTATTTTTCCTGGGGTTAATGGTCTTCTAAATGTGTTTTGTTTTGTTTGTTTATTTTTTGACGCGAAGGCGTTTGTCGATTACATGTTTTTCAAATAAAATTCAGCTAATTCAGTATAATTCTTCGATTCCATAAAAGATCAAAATATTTCCCCATATTTCAAAATATCTAATCTTAAAAAAAAAGTCTTTATGACATCATAAAGGAAATCTTTTAAAAATAAAACGTTCTCGTAAAAGTTCGTCATTCTAATAATGTTTACAAAGGACAAAGAAGGTAAAATACTTACTTGTTTTGTTTTTTCTTCGTCTTTTTTTTATCATAATAGAAAGTCAAGGGAGAGGAAGAAAGAGTAAATTTTAAAATAAACTAATATTTAAAAAAAAAATGAATTTGAAAAATAGTAGTAGCGTTTTTTTCATCGATGTTTTTAACACAGATTAAAGGAGATAATTCTTAGTTAGGAAACGGGGATAATTGACAATCTACAGAGAAAAGGGTATTTTTTTTTTACGTTTCATTATTATTCAACAAAATTAAGATCTGCTCGAATAATAATAAAATGTTTTTAATTTTTTTAATTCTTGTTTCAAGAATATGCTTGTTCGTTAGGGATGTACAAATTCAATCAGCTATCAAAGCACCATAAAAAATCGTCTGATTATTGGATTTTAATAAACTTTTCGATATTTAAAGCAATAAAGATTTAATTTTCTTTAAAACACATTTTTGTCAAAATAATAACGACAACATAATTGTTTTATTGTTTTGTTGTGTGGGGATTAAAATAAACTAAAAAAGATTAAAATAAAAAAAGCACAACTTCAATGAGCCTTCACCGGAAGAACCCTCCGTGTATGTGCAGAAAAAGGACCCACTTCCTACCCCCAAGAAAATATCTCGGGGGCCATTTGAGTTTAGGCCTTAACTAGGTTTGATCGCTCCTACTAGCTAGGGAGATATTTCCCTTGCCACGGGCAACTATGACCGGCCAATAAAGCCTAAGTAATGAAACCACCTTCTACCTTTGTCTTTCTTTTTGTTCCTTGAATTCCTTTCTTTTCAGTGCGAGTGCCAAATGAGATTGGGTTAAAAGAAAACCCAAGGAACACGCAACAAAGAGTATCCAGCTACCTTTAAAACACCAAACCTCTTGCTACCCGCCATAGTTATCATGTGCCCACCTACTTCAATTATTTTGTTAATTTGACTCCTTAATGAAGTTCTTTATATATATATATATCTAACCCTCATAAATATAACTTTCAGTTCCCAGCTATCAACTTTACTTCATATAATTTCATGATGCAGTGGTGCATACCCTTACTCGGAGGCCACAACAGCACTTCATTTTAGGGACTGTTCTGGTTACCATCAAGCCCTTTCCACCATTGAAAATGCATATTTGATGTTTGTATAGGACTTTGTGTCCTACTGTTATGGCATCTGATAACCTGTGGGTTGAAAAGAGGTTTAATGTTTTAGGTTGAAAAGTAGCTGGTTATTTCTGGTGCGTGTTCCTAGGGTTTGCATTTAACCTCTTCATATTTAGTGGTCGCACTGAAAAGGAATTCAAGGAAAAACAAAGGAAAAGACAAATATAAAAGGTAGTTTTAAGATTCAGGCTTTATTAATGGGTCATAGCCACCACGAGGGAGGAAATTCTTCCTGCCCAATAAATATATATTTACTAACCCCTCCACACGAGCAGGATGCGACACAAGGTCAATTTCTTAGTGGAGTTCAACAGGTTTGAATTCAGAGTTTTCCCTTCTCCTAGACCGGGTTACCTAACCAAGGTTAAAGAAGCCCAGTCTGCCCTACTATTTTACCTCATAGCTGGAGGGGGAGTAGGATTCATACCTTTCCCAAGGGTATTAGCGCTAAGTGAATGCAATTACCATGTCCAGGTTTTGAACTGGGGTGATGAGTCCATTTCCTATGACTTTAACCATTACACCCCGCGCTTTGCTGCCGAGTAATAGTGTCTGCTCCCAGTTAAGGCTTAAGTTCAAGGAGAATATCTTGGTGTCAGAAGTGGGTCCTTTTTCCTGCATATTACTCGATGGTTTCTTAAGGTCTGAAGCATCATGGGAATGTGTTTATTTTTTTTTCTTCTTATTTTAATTTATTTCAAATCCCTACAAACATCACAACTATACACCTTCCTGCAACAACCTGTGTTCTTGATCCCAGAAAGGTTATAAGGCTGCTGGATGAGGCCCCGTCAGCCCTGCGCCAACACAGCGTAGAGTAGCACAGGGATCTGTGTGGTAAAGTGAGGAGCTGATAGTGGTGAGGTATCCACCTCAGATGCCTAAAATAATCTCTTTGGGTCTAGCCACTAGTGAAAAGGGGATAGACTCCCTTGCTGTCTGGCTGATACTGACTTTAGGCCACCCTGATGACTTTTTTTTTAACAAGTTTTTAGTTTGATAACTAAGATAAGATTTAATTAATTACATCAGTTCTAACTGCTTTTTCTTCAATATGACTGTAGTCTTTTGTAAGAGGCAGACAGGGTTTCTCGAGTTCCTCCGTTTGGGATTCACATAGTAGTACTGAACATGATTTACAATAGAATAATTTGACTTTATACCCCCTCTCTCTCTCCTCCCTTCTCTCTGAAAAAAACAACAACCCACAAGCCTAGAAAGGAATAAACAACGAACCCTTTGTGACTATACAACTTGCCTATGTTGTTTCTGAACTAACAACAACTATCTACTAAACAACTACTACAACTTGAGTTTGGATACAGAGCACTCACTAATTATCCTGGAGTTTAAAAGCAGCTGAAACCTTATATTGAAAAGTCTACTGTTTGAGATACAGAATTCTCAACTGATATATTTGCATTTCCATAATACCACTAATACGCTTTGGGAAAGGTATAAATCTAACTATTCTCCAATTAAGAAACAAAAATTGTGTCTATCCCCTCGGCATTCCCGCTCAGGGAGACGCCTCAGAACGCTGGGCAAATGTATAAGCCAGCCTGTCCCTTTAAGTCAAGGGCAGGTGTGCCTGGGGATGAAAGCCTCGGCCTGGACTGCGACGCTAAATAATTGTAGCTTATTACGCGGGTCACAGTGGGTCGAAGCACACTGGATCCCGCCGAGGGGACAAGGAGCAAAGTAAGAAAAAGAAATGAATGGTGAGGACACCAGTAAGGCGGAGGAAGTAGGCCATTGTCTTGGAAAGAGATTTGAGTGGAATAAATTTGCTGTCTCTGCGGATCTTGCCTAATTTCTTTCTGACGGCTCTCTAAAATGCATATTTCTTATTACTGATTACAAAAATATTTAAGTTAGGGACTGGCAAACTGAGCTAAAATGGCGTTTTTGCAAAATGATTTAGCCCGCCGCTACTAGAAATAATTTACCAAAAATCAGGAAATTATCAAGATTTTAATGAAATTTTTAGTTTTATTTATCAATGATGATCTTTATATGCATTATTTATTTATCTTCCAAAACTTTGCTCATATATTTTCAGGTCCATTAATTTTTGTACGCCCCCTTATGTTGGGGGCGTAACATTTTTCTTTGAGTGGTTTTAGACATGTAGGCTAATTACAGTACAAAATAAAGAGATAAAAGACGCGAGTTTATAGAATAGAAACAAAAAAAAATTTAGCGGTGGCTTTTCTATGAGAAAATAAGTACTGAAAGAATCGAAAATAAAATGTAATAAAAATAATAGATAATTAATTTTTTGGGAGTTTTATTTTTACTTCCTTTCAATACGATATTTAATTGCTATTCATCTTATAAAATAAAAAATTATCATCAATATTTTTTCTGCTTAAAAAGGTGAGGATACATTTCAATCAAATTTTCTCAAAAAGTATACCTTTGATGCAATAAAATAAGGTTTGATTAAATAGAATATTTATTTCTAGAATCTAGAAAAGTATAACATTTTAAAAATTAACATCAGTACTTTTCACATTTTAAAGGAATTTTTATATATTAATTTTTTATAGGCAAAATACTAATTAAAGTATTGCAAGTACAAAAAATAACTGATGCATTATAAATTCATTGAATTGATAAATCAAATACTAAAAATTTCATATAAAAATCGATAATTAGCCTGATTTTGGGTAATTTTTTTGCAAGATGCGCCAATGTACACAAAAATTGTAAAGCAAGCAGCTTAAAACCATGAAAAAGGAGACAGATATGCGATCGGCATCGAAATTGACGCTAGAACAAATCCTTTAATGTATTTAAAAATAAACTGCATATGTAATGATATTTTGTCTTTTAATGATGTCATTATGTTATTACTTATCAATTTAGACAAAGTTTAGATCCTAAATAAGTGTAGATTTTTTTAAATTTTTTAATTTTTTTTAATTTTTGTCCCCGCCTTTTAAAACTCGTAAGAAGCTGATTTTTTTTGCCAGTCCTATATTTAACTGTTTCTCAGTACTGTAACCCACAAATTTGTTTGAAGTGCCATTTCACCGCATTGTTTATTCTTCCCTGTCTTCTGCTTAATTTGATTTCTCTATTAACCTTACATCTCCAGTGTCACAAAAGGTCATGAATGTAAGAACAACAGGTTTGAATGTATGCGATACGAAAAAACAAAATCACAAGATACTTTAATGAAAAGGTATTTGGTTTGTTGTTCCAATAATGGAAAGAATAAGCTCCGCTTGATTAGGGCTGAACACCTAAAAAGGCAATTATAGTTTTATGCTAAGAAGTCATCTAAATGAGCTTGACGTTAGAACATGTTTTTGAGGTCAAATTGAGACCAAACTAGAATTATTTGGTCAATGAACATGTATTTTACGTGAAGTTCACGACCAAAAATACCGCTTAATGTACTAGTAAAGCAAGATGGCGAGTATATTTATGGCTTTGGCAACTGCTTCAAACCAGTGAGAGTAGATGGATCGATCATGGATTAAGAGCAAGTGTTTTTGGGTATTCTAAAATATAAATCTAATATACAGGGTACAACTATTTGTGTTAAGATAATGACTTGATTAATAATTTATAAATTCCTTCAGGATTATGTATATGGTGCGCTTCATGTGGCCACACATGGTATCTTTGTTTTTGTGGACTCAGGCTAAACCTATAGGTGTATCTTGAGGCATGCAAATGTGCTCCAGAGGTGTGACAGTGCAGGCCCATCCAGTGTGATGGACAGATTGGCTTGGCTTTGTCGAAGCCTACTGCTCACCCAATAGGTTAACAATGCTAGCCTTCTGTCGCACATCCTTGTGGTATCCCTCTGAGAGAAAAGGTCTAAGAAGAGAAACGCCTGACAGAAAACAGCCTAGGATTTTTCAATTACATTAGTTTTCGAAAGATTCATGAAATTACAATATAATTTTTTTAATTCCAGAGGAAATGGAAAATATAGTCTTCTAATAAATGTTTTCCTTAAAAAATGTCTTGCATATATAAAGTCTTTATTTTAACAATAAAATTTCTTGTATAAAATTTTAGGCAAATCTAAATGAGTCCAGGTTATAAGTGCAGTAATGGTAGCTGACATTTTTAAGAACCTAATTTTGCTGAGCATAGCAATCAATTGGGGAATGAGAAAAGTTTTGGTTTGTTTTTCTTTATTGCAAGTAAAAATTCGAGAATAAAGGAGAAAGAGTAAAATCTTAAATAAGCTAACTAATTTTCATCTTAAAATTGTTGAATAAACAGCATTTTTTATCATTGTGGCAGGACCATATTCTATCTTGGGAGATAACTATGGAGAAGAGAGCACCTAAGCAAAAAATTTTATTTTTATTTCTTTTCATTCAGAGACATTTTTATCTTAATTATATATAATGAATGAACTAATAAAATGCAATAAATGCTTTGATGTTGTAGTTGGGTAATTTCATGTCAAAATCATCCAGATGCATATCACCCACCCCCTTCAGTTTTTCTGAAATTTGTGTCCCAAGCATGGACTAATGTTAAGTAAGATAATCCGCGAAATTTGACGTTTCCAATTGGCAAAAGAATTGACTGAGTTACTGTTGATTTTAGCTCTCCACAACTGTGTGGGGAGGGGTGGCATAAAAAATGGCAAACTTATTGTAATCTATCTTTGTCTGTAAAAATAAGTTCTAAGGAGATTGTAGGGTTGACAAGTCTTTTTAAATGTTTACGTAAGGTCTAGTGATTATTTCTGTGGGCGTGTTTACAGGTTTTCTTTTTAACCCTATCCTTATTTGGGTAGTATACTGAAAGGATTACAAGAAAGAAAGAAAGAAATAAAGACAAAAGTTAGTTTTAGGATTCAGGCTTTATTCAGCGGGTGCATAGCTCCTGTGGAGGGAAATTTTTTTCTTATTCCAGTTGAGGCCTAAGTCAAGAATAGGTCAAGAGATTATCTTGGTGTTTGGAAATGGCTCCTTTTCCTGCACGATACTGCAGAGAATTCTTCAGTCTGAAGGCTCAAAGAGTTGATTTTAAAAAAATCTAATCCCCACAGCTTCCGCTACTCCTAAAAGTTTTTGTTTTATAAACGTTTCTGGTCGATCATCAAGGAATCCAAAATGCTATCAAAGGGTCTAAAGTTAACGCAATTTTAAGTTATTAATGATTACTGTATTTCTTATAGCAAGATAAATAGGTGGAAAAATCCCAGTGTGGCACTGCATAAATGGCAAATGTTTCATTGTTATTATTTTAGATATCATCATCAATCAATGTCGTGCAATTAGCACGGAAGTCGCATGACAATCTCTTGCCAAGCTTCCCTATGGCATCTCATTGGCACCCGGAGGTCTCTGTGGAGCTAACCACGCATCCTCGTTCATATTTGGTCAATGTAGGTCCTTGCGAGGCACGCCCGACACCTGCATGTCCATAGTGATGGCTTCCGCACAGGAGAACGTCGCTTATAGAGCTCGTCTTGCTTTCCAGCAAGTGTGCCTGGCATAGCCTTGTCCGTGCTCACCGCGGATAGTTTGTTGAGATAGGGGGCAAGTGAAATCGCGTACAGCTGCCTCCTCGTGGGGTAAACTGCTTCCACAACTTGTTCAAAAGTCACTGCATGCGCAGGCATTCTTGTGCAGCTCTCCATGCTAGCTTAATTCTCAAGAACGGCTTCGTTAAGGGGTCAGTGGGCAGTCATATTAACAGCACTGATACAACCGGCAGCCTGGAAGAGCGCGTCGGCTTTAGCTTTGTCAGGGAGATCGAGACCTCCATATGCTGATAATTTGTTTGTGGGCAAATTAGCAATAGGCATGGTCAGCCCAAACAATTCTAGAATATATTGACATTATTTGTAACGAAAAAAGATATTTAGTTTTTGGCTGATACCAATAGCTACAAGATCAGTTTAAAATTTTTTGGCACTTTTATATTTGTTTCCATTCAGCCGATTGAATAAGATCTAATATGGAGCAAAAGTAAGTGTCAGAGTGCAATAGAAATGATCTGATTATGTTGGTGGTTGATATAATTTGAAATAAATATACAATACATTCCCTTGTAATGTATCAATTCATTTTGCTGCAACATTCTGACAATATACTATAAAGCTCAACAACAGCAACGACAGTTTCAATAATGGAATTGATAACTTGAAAATGATAACAATATACAAATAAAACATGTTTAATATCTACAAAAGTAATTTACAGAAGTTGAAATATATTATTGATCGCAATTTATTTTATACAAACACAATGAGAATTTAAGTAATGGGTATTCGGCATTGTCAAATTCACCGCAGAAAAATAGAAAATGTCACTCAGTTCAAGCCATGAAATAAGGTCTACATGAAGCACAAATAACTAAATGCATAAAAATAATTTAAAAAAAATAATCATAATTTATGGTCTTGAATTTCTGTCTACGCTAACAGATCAAAGGGTTTAGGATTGAAAGAAGCTGTAACTTGGTTTGGCTCAAGCTAAGTTGATTTAATATTAAAAACAGTTGGAAAGATTCGCTTAGGGTTGTAGTAGGGCTTAAATAAAGACAGGGGAACAGAAAACTTTAGCTGGCAAATGTCTTAATAGCGCTACACGTAAATACAATCACCACGCGTCAGCAATATAAATAAGAAACAAAAATAACTTAATCTATTAACAAATTAGAGCCTAGTCCAAAAATTTTATTTGCAATTTCATATGGTCTGAGGAAGATGGAATTTTCAAAAGATGAGAAATTTTTCAGTTGGTAATAAATTATAACATGCTTATTATTTTTTGCCTTTTCTTATCAATCAATGATATATAATGGGTTCATTCATTGAGTAAGGTAAAATATGAAATAAATATTTGTTTTGATAAGGATTGGTACTCAGTATCTCTTAGTTGCAAAGAATTTTTTTTTTTAGACAATACTCAAGTGTTTAGAGTGCTGTATCCTGAGGACTACCAGAGTAATATCATGTACTTCGCAGCAATAATACAAATACATTAAAAATAGAACCAGCAATGAATATGACAATTACAAAAATACAGCAATTAACAAAAACAAAAGGCAGTATTAATACGGGACAGATAAAGAGGAACTCTTTCACTGTAATCTCTAAAGGTATGGATGACATGGTTTTCAATACACTATGGTTTTTCTCTATGTGTTTTTTCAAGTTTTGAAACTTCTGGGAAAATGATGATCCACATGCTTTAACAAGCAAATGGTTTCTCTCCTGTAGTATGTGTTTCGCGTCATATGGATTTTTTAAATATGATAGATTTTTGAAATGATGGATCCAGCAGGATTCACATAGAACATGGCTTCTCTCCTGTATGGTGCTCGCATGTGGACTTTTTAAAGCTGATGTCTGGGAAATGCTTTTCCACACACTCACAAGGAAACGGTTTCTCTGCCTGTAATGTATATCGCATATGGACTTGTAATGTTGATGTCTTACTGAATATATGATGCTCCACACACTACACGCATAGCAATGGTTTCTCTCCGTAGTGGTGTGTTCGGCGATGTTTGGTACTTTTAGCTGATGTCTGTGAAAATGCTCTTTCGGCACACACTCACAAGAATACTAGGGTTTCTCCCAGTGTGTATTTTTCATGTGACCTTTCAAAATGATGAACTATCTGAAAATGCTGCTCACACTCCTTCACAGAAAATGGTCCTGCTGCTCCAGTGTGTGTTCGGGTATGGACTTTTAATCCAACATGCGACACACACAGGAGAGAACCTTTGTTTTGTTGTAGTTTGTGTGGAGCCATCATATTCAGTAGATCAACATTACAAGTCCATATGCGAATAACATACAGGAGAGTAAACGGCGTTTCCTGTGAAAGTGTGTGGAAAAGCATTCGCACAGACATCAGCTTTCAGTCCACATGGCGAGCACAATACAGGAGAGAAGCAGTTTCTTGTGAATGCTGTGGATCATCAATTTCAAGAAAATCAATATTAAAATCATATGCGAACACATAGCAGGAGGAAACCATTTGCTTGTAAAAGCATGTGGATGCAGCATTTTCCCAGAAGTTCAATAAACTTGAAAAAACTACATAGAGGAAAACATAGTGTATTGAACATGTATTGCCTATACCTTTAGAGAGTTACAGTTTGAAGAGTTCTCTTATTCTGTCCCTATTTAGATCTTGCTTTTGTTTTTGTTAATGCTATTTTGTAATTGTCATTTATTGTCATTGACTGGTTCTATTTTTTAATGCTATTTGTATTATTGCTGGGAAGTTCCATATATACTCTGGTAGTCCTGCTAAGGATAACAGCAAGCATCTTAACACTTTGAGTATTGTTTAAAAAAAAAATCTTTTGCAGCTAAGAGATCTTAAAAGAGTACCGCGATCTTATCAATACAAATATATTTCATATTTAGCCTTAGCTCAATGATGTAACATATATATATGATTGATAGGAAAAGGCAAAAATAATAAGCATGTATAATTATTTCAGACTGAAAATTCTCATGGCTTTGAAATCCATCTTCCCTCAGCCATATGAAAATGAAATAAAATTTTTGACTAGTTAATTTGTTAATAGATAAGTTATTTTTTTTCTATTTATATTTGCTGGGGTTATGGAATGATTGTAATTTACTGTGGGCTATAAGACATTTGCCAGCTAAATGTTTCTGTTCCCCTGTCTTATATAAGCCTACTACACCCTAAGGAATTCTTTTCAAAATGTTTTAATTTAAATGCTAACATCTTTTTAGTTATGCCAACAAGTTACAGTCTTTCATCTAAACCTTGATGCTGTAGGTAGACAGAAATAGTCAAGACCCATAAATTCAATGAATTTAATTTTTTAAAATTATTTTTTATTGCATTTAGTTATTTTGCTTCATGTAGTAACCTTATTCAATGTGAACTGAGTGAACATTTTCTTTTTTCTGGGTGATTTGAAATGGAATTACGCCATTACTTAAATCTCATTTGTGTTTTAATAAATTAAAAATGTGATCAATTAATAAAATACTTTGCAAAACTTCTTGTAAATACTTTTTTGTAGATAAACATGTTTAATTTGTTATTGTTATCTTTTCAAGTTTCATTCGGCATTATGAAATGTGTTGCTGTGTTGAAGCTTTGTATATTGGTCAGAATTTTGCAGGCAAAATGATTGTACATTACAAGGGAAATGTATTGTATACTTAATTTCAAATATATGCCAACCTACCACATAATGCCAGATCATTTCTATTAGCACTCTGACACTTTTTTGCTGCCATAGTAGTCTTATTCAATGTGAATGGAAACAAAATGATAAAAGTGCAAATTTTAACTGATCTTGTGGGCTTTGTTATCAAGCAAAACTAAAGCTTGCTTTTGTACAAATAATGTTCAATAATTGCTAGAATTGTTTTGGCTGACCATGCTTGCTATTTGCAACAAACAAATTATGGCAGTCATATGGAGGTCCGATCTCCCCTGACAAGCTAAGCGAACGGTTTCTTCCAGGCTGTGGTTTGTTATCAGTGGCTGTTATATGACTGCACCAACTTGGACCCTAACGAAGCGTCTTGAAATAAAGCTAGATGGAAGCTTGCACAAGATGCTGCGTGCAGTCCTTGACAAGTTTGGAAGCAGTACCCCCGAGAGCAGCTGTACGGTCCACTTGCCCCCTATGCTCACCACTAATCCGGGTGAGACGGACAAGGCATGCAGGACACTGCTGGAGAAGCAAGGACGAGCTCAATAAGCGACGTTCTCCTGTGGAAGCCATCAGCATGGACATGCAGGTGTGGGGTGCATCGCAGGACTACATTGACCAAATATGCGAGGATGCTGGTTGCCACTCCCAACAGAGGACCTCCCGGGTGCAATGAATGAATGGGAAGGTTGGCAAGAGATTGTCATGGATATCCGTGCTATTGCACGACATGATGATGAATGATATCCTAAAATATAACAAGAAAAACATTTTGCCATTGATGCAGTGCCACACTGGATTTTTTTCCCATCCTATTTATCTTGCTATTGAGACAATCAGTAATCATTCATACTTAAAATTGGTTAACTTTAAGACCCTTTTATAGCATTTTGGGATTCCTTGGACCAGAAACTTTTTATAAAACAAACTTTTAGGAGTAGGGAGCTTGTGGGGATTAGAATTTTAAAATAACTCCTTTGAGCTTCAGACTGGAAGATTCTCTGAGTATGTGCAGGTAAAAGGAGCGCCATTCCAAACACGCAAGATAATCTCTTGACCATTCTGAGCTTAGGCCCTCAACTGGAATAAGAGAAAAATTTCCCTCACATGGAGGCTATGAACGTGAATAAGCTGAAATCCTAAACTACTTTTGTCTTAATTTCTTCTTTTCTTTTCTTTGTAATTCCTTCAAGTATGACTACCAATAAAGATACAGGAGGTTAAAAGAAAAACCTGTAAACACGCACCAGAAATAATCACAGACTCTTTTAACGGTAAACATAAAAGCTTGTCACCACTACAATCTCTAGAATTTTTTTACAGACAAAAATAGATTACATAGTTGCCATTTTTTTATGCACCCCTCCCCACAAGTTTGGAGAGCTAAAATCAACATAACCCTCAGTCAATTTTTTGCAATTGAAAACTGCAAATTTTGCGGTTATCTACTTTAACATAGTCCATGATTGGACAAATTTCAGAAAAACTGAGGGGGTGGGTGATATGATCTGGATGATTTTGACATGAAATTAACCCAAACTAGCAACAAAAAAGATTTTATGATTTTAATTAGTTCATCATTTATATATTAAGATAAAAATGTTCTTGAATGAAAGAATAAAAATATAATTTTTTGTTAGGTGTCCTCTTCCCCATAGTTATCTTCGCAATGATAAAATGTCTGCACAATGATAAAATGTCTGTTATTCTACATTTTAAGAAGAAAATGTTAGTTTATTTACGATTTTAGCTCTTTTCCTTTTCTCGAATTTTTACCTTTGCAATAAAGAAAACAACCAAAAACTTTTCTCATTCCCAATGATGCTTTGCAATCAAGAAAATTTAGGTCTTAAAATGTTCAGCTACCATTACTGCACTTTAACCTGGACTCATTTTTAGATTTGCCTAAAATTTTATACAAAAGTTTTATTTGTTAAAAAAAGACTTTATATATGCAGACATTTTTTTAAAGGAAAACATTTTTGAAGACATATTCCATATTTCCTCTGGAATCTAAATTATATTGAATTTCATGATCTTTTCGAAAACTAAGTAATTGAAAATCCTTAGTGTTTTCTGTCAGGGTTTTCCTCTCTTAGCCTTTTCCTGCTCAAGAGGATAGCACAAGGATGTGGACTGGAGAAGGCTAGAATTGTTTAGCCTATTGTGAGGCAGTGGCTCGAAAAGCCAAGGCATGTCATACACCCGGATGGGCCTGCCATGTCAACTCTGGAGCAATTGCTGTGCCTCAAGATAACCTATGGTTTAGCCTGAAGTCCACAAAAAAAAGATCCGATGTGTGGCAATGAAGGCACATATACATAATCCTTTGTAAGGAATTATAAATTATAAATTCAAGTTCAATTATTCTTAAGCACAAATAGTTTGTACCCTGTTATAATAGATTATTTTTAAGAAAACCACCATGCTCTTAATCCATGATCGATCCACTCTACTCTGCACTGGTTTTAGAAGCAGTGCAAGCATAATATACTCGCCATCTGCTTAACCTAGTAATTAAGGTATTTTTTGTTTGTGAACTTCAGTAAATACATTGTTCATGTGACCAATAATTCCTAGTTTGGGTCTCATTTGACCTCAAACAGTGTGCTAAACAGTGCAAGCTCATTAGATGACTTCTTGCATAAACTAATTGCTTTTTATCGGTGTTCAGCCCTAATCAAGGAGTTTCTTTCCTTATTGCAACAACCAAATAACCTTTTCAATTCAAGGTATTCTTGTGATTTTGTTTATCGATACATTCAAACCTGTTGTCTTTACATCATTGACGCTTTGTGACCCACTGGAGATGGTAAGGGTTATTAGAGAAATCAAATTAGCAGAGACAGGGAAAGAATAAACAATGGTGAAATGGACTCAAAACAAATTTGTGAGGTTACAGTACTGAGAACATTAAATATAGGGACTGGCATAAAAAAAAAAAAAAATCAGGCTTCTAACGAGTTTAAAGCGAATTAAAAATAATTAAATCTATTATTTAAGGTTCAAAGCTTTGTCTAAATTGATAAGTAACTAACATAATGACCATGCATTAAAAAGAAAAATTATCATTACATATGGGCAGTTTATTTTTAATACATTTAAGGGATTTGTTTTGGTCAATTTCGATGGCGATGCCGCCATTCTGTCTCTTTTTCAATGGTTTTAGTGCTTGTTTATCAATTTTTGTGTAACATTGGCGATTGCAAAAAAAATTACCAAAAATCAGGTAATTATTCCGTTTGCCGATTTTAATGAAATTTTTTTAGTATTGATTTATAATAATGAATTTTATAATGCATCAGTTACTTTTATTTGATACTTTAATTTAGTATTTTGCTAATAAAAATTAATATATAAATTCCTTTAAAATGTGAAAAGTGCTGATGTTAAGTTTAAAATGTTATATTTTTATGATTCTAGAAATAAATATCTATTTTAAGTGCAAACCTTATTTTATTGCTCAAAGTATACTTTTTGAGAAAAATTTGATTGAAAATGTTCGCTCACCTTTTAAGCGCAGAAAAAATATTGATGTATAATTTTTTATTTTATAAGAAATAATAGCCATTAATAATTAATTGAAATGAGTAAAAATAAAATCTCCAAAAATTAATTATCTGTTTTTATTTTTTTACATTTTATTTTTGATTTCAAGTAAGCTTATTTTCTCAAGGAAAAAGCCACGCGTAAATTTTTTTTTTGTTTCTTTCATACTTCGGTCTTTTATCTCTTATTTGTAGCTGTAATTAGTAGCAGTCCTAAAACCAACTCAAAAAAATGTTGACGCCCCCAACATAAGGGGGTCAAATTAAGTGACCTGAAAGATAATGAGAAAGTTTTGAAATAAATAAATAATGCATTAATAAGATCATTTTCATTGATAAATAACACTAAAAAGATTTCATTAATCTGATAATTTCCTGATTTTGGTAAATTATTTCTGTTAGGGGGGCTAAAAGTCATTTTGTCAAAAACGCATTTTAGGCTCAGTTTGCCAGTGCCCTAATTAAATATTTTTGTAATCAGTAATAGAATTGCAATGAGAAGGTCAGAAATTAGGCAAATCCGAGAGAACCAGAATTTATTTCACTCAAATCTCTTTCCAAGAAAATGGCTACTCCCCGCTATCTGGTGTCCTCACATTCATTTTTTCTACTGCTCCTTGTCCCTCGGGGGATCCAGTGTGCTTCGCGCACTGGACGGTAAGTACAATTATTAGCGTCGATCCAGGGGGCTTTCTGCCCAGGCACACCTGCCCCCTTGACTTAAAAGGGACAGGGCTGGGTTTATTGCCGCAGCGTCTGAGGCGTCTTCCCTGAGGGGGAATGCGAGGGGATAGACACAATTTTTGTTCTGAATGGAGAATAGTTAGATTTTATACTTCCAAAGGATTAGTGGTATATGAAATGCAAATATATCAGTTTGAGAATTCTGTATCTCCAACAGTAGACTTTTCAAATATAAGGTTTTTGCAGCTGCTTTAAACTCCAGGATAATTAGTTGAGTGCTGCTGTATCGCAAACTCAAGTTGTAGTAGTTGTTGTAGTAGTAGTTGTTGGTTAGTTCGAAACAACAATAGGCAAGTTGTATAGTCACAAAGGGGTTGTTTAATTCGCTTTTAGGCTTGTGGGTTTGTTGTTTTTTTTTCGAGAGAAAGGAGAGAAGAGAGAGAGGGGTAAAGTCAAGATTATTCTATTGTAAATCATGTTCAGTAACTACTAGTGAATCCCAAACGGAGGAAATCGAGAAACCCTGTCTGCCATGCTAACAAAGACCTACAGTCATAGTTGAATGAAAAGCATTAGAACTGATGTAATTAATTAATCTTATCTAGTCTATCAACTAAAACTTGTTAAAAAAAAGTCATCAGGGTGGCCTAAGTCAGTATCAGCCCAGACAGCAGGGAGTCTATCCCCCTTTTCACTAGTGCTAGACAAAGAGCATTATTTTAGCTATCTGAGGTGGATCACCAACAACCTACTATCAAGGGCTCCTCATTTTCTACCCACAGATCCCTGTTGCTACTCATACGCTGTGTTGAGCGAGGGCCTGGGCCTCATCCACAGCCTTATACCTTTCTGGGATCAAGGACACAGGTTTGTTGCAGGAAGGTGTATAGTTGTGATGTTTGTAGGGATTGAAATAAAATTAAATAAGTAAGAATAAGAAATAACAACATTCCATGATGCTTCAGAACCTTAAAGACCATCGCGATATATGCAGGAAACAGGACCCACTTCTGACCACCAAGATATTCTCTTGAAGCTAAGCTTTAACTGGAGCAGACACTGATTACTCAGGCAGCAACGCGCGGGGTGTAATGGTTAAAGTCATAGGAAATGGACTCATGCACCCGAGTTCAAAATCTGGACATGGTATTGCATTCCACTTAGCGCTAATACCCTTGGGAAGGTAATGAATCCCTACTCCCCTCCAGCTATGAGTAAAATAGTAGGGCAGACTGGGCTCTTTAACGCTTGGTTAGGTGTAACGCGTCTAGGAGAAGGGAAACTGCTGAATAATCCAAACCTTTGAACTGCCACTTTAGAAAATTGACCTTGTGTCGCATTTCGCTGCTCGTGTGGAGGGGTTAGTAAATAATATATTAATTGGGCAGGAAGAATTTCCTCCTCGTGGTGGGCCTATGACGCCATTAATAAAGCCTGAATCTTAAACTACCTTTATATTTTGTCTTTTCCTTTGTTTTTCCTTGAATTCCTTTTCAGTGCGACCTAACTAAATATGAAGAGGTTAATGCAAACCCTAGGCAACACGCACCAGAAATAACCAGCTACATTTTCAACCTAAAAATTAACCTCTTTTTCGAACCCAACAGGTTTATCAGATGCATAGACAGTAGGACACAAAGCCTATACAAACATCAATATGCATTTTCAATGTGGAAAGGGCTTGATGGTAACGCAGAACAGTCCCTAAAAAATGAAGTGCTGTTGTGGCCTCCGAGTAAGGGTATGCACGCCCTGGCATCATGAAATTTAATGAATGTAAAGTTGATTAGCTGGGAAACTGAAGTTATATTTATGAGGTTAGATATATATATATATAAATAGAACTTCATTAAGGAGTCAAATAACAAAATAATTGGTAGGTGGGCACATGATACTATGGGTAGCAAGAGGTTTTGGGTGTTTTTAAAGGTAGCTGTGATACTCTTGTTGGCGTGTTCTTAGGGTTTTCTTTTAACCAATCTCAATTTGGCAACTCGGCACTGAAAAGAAGGAATTCAAGGAACAAAAAAGAAAGACAAAGGTAGAAGGTGGTTTCATTACTTAGGCTTTAATTGGCCGGTCATAGTTGCCCGTGGCAAGGGAATATCTCCCTGCTAATAGGAAGCGATCACCTAGTTAAGGCCTAAAGCTCAATGGCGCTCGAGATATTTTCTTGGGGTAGGAAGTGGGTCCTTTTTTCTGGGCACATACAGCGGAGGGTTTCTTCCGGTGAAGGCTCATTGAAGTTTGTTGCTTTTTTTATTTTAAATCTTATTTAGTTTTATTTAATCCCCACACAACAAAAGCAATAAAACATTAATGTTGTCGATTTTATTTTGACAAAAAATGTGTTTTTTAAAGAAATTAATCTTTTTATTGCTTTAAATATCGAAAAGTTTATTAATAATCCAATAATCAGTCGATTTTTTATGGTGCTTTGATAGCTGATTGAATTTGTACATCCTAACGAAACAGCATATTCTTGAAACAAAGATTAAAAAAATTAAAACAATTTTATAATTATTCGAGCAGATCTTAATTTTGTTGAAATAATAATGAAACGTAAAAAATACCCTTTTCTCTGTAGATGTAATTATTTCGCGCCCGTTTCCCGTAACTAAGAATTATCTCCCTTTAATCTGTGTTAAAAACTCGATGAAAACGACTACTACTATTTTCAAAATTTCATTTTTTTTTTAAATATTAGTTTATTTAAAATTTACTCTTTTCTTCTCTCGCTTGACTTTCTATTATGATAAAAAAAAGACGAAAGAAAACAAAAACAAGTAAGTATTTTACGCTTTCCTTTGTCCTATTGTAACATTCATTAGATTTATTGACGACTTTTACGGAAGAACGTTTTATTTTTTAAAGATTTCCTTTATGATGTCATAAAAGACTTTTTTTTTTAAGATTAGATATTTTTGAAAATATGGGGAAATATTTTGATCTTTTATGGAATCGAAGAATTATACTGAATTAGCTGAATTTTTATTTGAAAACCATGTAATCGACAAACGCCTTCGCGTCAAAAAATAAACAAACAAAACAAAACACATTTAGAAGACCATTAACCCAGGAAAAATAAAATACGGAATTTTAAAACGCATTATTTATATTTTCTTATTATATTTATTTTAATTTATTAATTGTGGATTTATCAATTCTGTAAGAATAAATATTACATAATTCATTAAGAATTCAAGCAAAATAACATTATGATATTAAGAAACATTTATTTTCCTTCTCGTATTTATTTCCATTATTCAAACTTTCTATGCAAACAGATTTAGTCTTCATTAATTTTATTTTAATAAAAAGTTACAATGAATTTTAGTGTCTTTACTTTTCTTAGCTTTTACTTCAAAACTCAGTAATTACATTATGAAATATTCGTGCTCTGAACATTTTTGTCGTCCTGAATTCGCTGTCTCATTCATGCTTTATTTATTTTTGTTTATTTATTCATTTTTTCCTTACGCTTTTTTTACCAAAATTTAGAAATTTCTAAAACTACCAAAAAAAAAAAAAAAAAGGATTAAAAAAGAAAAGCCCTACAATAAATCATTTTTTTAGTTTTTAGAAAGATAATTTAAAAAATTTTAGAAATAACTTTTTTCTGGTATTGATTTTTACATTTTTTTTATCTATTTAATTCATGTATTTTTCAGGATTTGATCTTTTATGAAAATCTAAAAATTAGAAACTGGAAATTTTTTTCTTCAAATGATCAAGGTCAAAACCCTTAATTGATAGATTTTTAAAGTTTTTTTTTTTTTTTTTTTTTTAATTTTAATAAATTCTATAATGATAGCTTATAAGTCATTAACAAATAATTTGGTGAAGATTCATTAAAATCGGACATTTCTCTGATTTGTGGCAATATTTGAAAATTCAAAAAAGTTTCAAAATTCTTTTTTAGCTTCCTTTATGTTCTCCTGCACAATACCTTATATGCATATTGTTTTATTTGGGTGTTTTGTAAAAGTTCAATTTGAATTTGTAAAAATTAAAGTGAAAAAATATCTAAATTAGAATCTGCTGTATACAGCAATTGTAAAATACCTACATTAACTTGCAGATAAAAAGAAGAAACAAACTTTAAACAAATTCATTGGTTTATAAAATTCACTGGAAGGGGTTGTAATAATCTAATTATTTGCCAAATAATTGGCAAGAGAGGTCATTAATAAAAATATCTATATTAATTTTGCAAATAAAAAGCGAGAAACACTACGTGGTAAATATCTAAGTTCCACCTGATTTACGCCTACACGTCAAGGAAAAAACAAATAGTGTAAATAAGGCAGGAAATTTCGGAAGCGACAAAATGTTATTAACCCAAATAATATAACTACCATAATTTCAAACCTGAAAGATAAATTTAAAAAATAGAAATCATTTTTTTATTATCATGATGCAAAGAGGCTTTTTCATTTTCATTCGAAGAAAAACATGATATTATTACTATTTCTTTGTTGGAAAGTTATTAGGGGACAAGCTATCCAGCTCAAGCACCCACGCCTGCTCCTCCTTTTACCCTTTCACTGGGGGGAGGATCAAAGTGTAGTATCTGTTCCAAGATTCTATGCTTTGAGACGTTGCCTTTTATACGCTGGCCTCGGCTGGGGGGTCGCAGTATGCTTCGGCCTGCTGGACTGGTAAGAGTAGCAATTAATAGCGTCGATCAGGCGCATCCCCCAGGCATACTGCCCCCTTGTGGGCAGGGTCTGAGTTTATTGCCGCAGCGCCTGAGGTGCCCCCTTATGGGGGAATGCCGAAGGGATGGGAGGCGCAATTTTTGTTATTTTTTTTTTTTTTTTTTTTTTTTTTTTTTTTTTTTTTTTTTTTTTTTTTTTTTTTTTTTCTTTCCCAGCCATGAGCTTTGGCTTGTGGTGGGCCCCATTAAAAACAGGCCTTGTGCGCGCAGCCCTAACAAGTTGGGATATGAAGGGCAAATACCCTTAACTCTTTCACTCTTTTTAGGCCACATGTCGGCTCTCTTCTTCTAACCATGTGAGAGCACTTAGCAAGGATTCACTAAGCCCATGACAATAATTATCTGCTTTCTGACCCCACTTGTAGGCACTAGAGAGTAGTATCGCTTATCACATAACCTGAAGGTTGATAAAGTCTGCTAACCACCCTGAGAGTCTAGGGGCTTCGCTAAAAACTGCCTGCTATCAATTTTGGAGTAAAGGTTACACAGAACTTGGTACATAAAGAATAGTCATTCTCACAATCCTTTAGCAGTCATAACTCTGCAACCAAGCGCCTAAACATTACCTGATCAATTCCTGGCTTCACTAAATACTATATTTACCAGTAGTGCTATTCCGACCTAAACAAAAGCTATTAAACTTCTACAACACAAACCTCCATGTTAAAATTTAATGTTTATGGTACTAGACAAAATGTGACCGGCATTGGGTTCACCCATTCAGCTCTGGTAGATAATTGAGAATTAGGGAAAGGGAGTTACAAGGCGAATAAAAATTTTAGAAATAATAAATACGGCTGGACAAAACCTTTAAAGTTCATTTTGTTAGTTTCTAAGAAGGAAATGTTTGACTTCATTTAAGCTATGGGTTATAGGTTGTGAAATTTAACATAGAAAAACTTTCAAATTCTCCTGGCTCTCTCTCTGCTCTCTCTCTCTTCTCTCTCTCTCTCTCTCTCTCTCTCTCTCTCTACTCTCCAGAGAAACTAACATTATATACCTAAGGAGGTAAGTGAAGAGATACATAAGGGGGAAGAAAGAGAATAGACACAGAGTAAAAGTAAGAGATTGGTTGATTTTTGGACTTAAATGCAAATTACTACTAATTTTGAACAATTAAAACATAATTTTTTCAACATATACAATCCTTAAAGTAAGAATAATTTTAAGTATAAATTTTCATGACATTAAACTAAGCAGTAAAACAGCCTTTAGGAAGCAAAGTTGATTAATCAGCTTTAGTTCATAATAATGAGTATATGGCATTGTACATTTTAATGTATATAAAATGCCTTTTAGTAGCATAAGTCATCTTTAAACGCCTCACGTCTATTTTCTCTCTGCTATATGTTACTGGTAAAATTATCCGCCCCTAGCTCACATAGGTTCTTAATTTAATTAATTTTTTAACTTTTTTTGTTGCTCTCCATTAAACATGTAAATACAATAAAATATTTGTTAAACAAGAATTGTGTAAAAAAAGATTAGTTTGATATATAAAAAATGAATTAATTCAAATTTGTATACATTTGATTTTAAGTAACGAACATCAAAATATAATCAGAAAAATATAATTTGACTGATATAATTTTAAATTTGCAAAATAAAATTTGATATTATTATTATTTACTCCTTTGGTTTCAACATCAGTATTAGCTTGATGGTCTTCCACTGGGATTCTGAGTGCGCAAAGTCTCCTCGGTCTCCAGGACACTTCTGAGTATTCTGGCAGATTGCAACAGTGCAGTGTTCGGGATGGGTATCATATTCTTCCTCTGATTTCGCAAATTTTCCAACCCTTTTCCATGCTTTTGGGACTGTTCCAAGTGCACGCAACTACCAATTGGTATACTTTGACCTTTCATATTCCATACTTTTTCAGTTCTCTGGCAAGGCCGCATTTTTTTCATTTTTTGCCTTCAGCTTTCACGCTGTGATCTGCTGGAGCTGCAAAATCGCTACCAGTTGACAAGTTCTTATCTCTTTGTTAATCAGCACTAGGTTTTGATCTTCTTATTGGAATAAGGTGATCCGTTTTTATTTCAAGTCGCCAGAGAATTTTATGCGTTCATTCTCAAGAACAGGTTCTGGTTTATGCATATAACGCATTTTGTTGTATGTCAAAATTTAATTTTTGCATTAATTCCCAGTGGATGCCCTTCCCACGCCAGTATGTCTTTCTTGCTGGGAATATAGGGAACTCTGTGTTATTTCAAAGTCCCAGAGAATTTTATGCGTCGTTCTCAAGAACAGGTTCTGGTTATGGCTATATAGCGCATTTTGTTGTATGGTCAAAATTTAATTTTAAAATTATTATTCAGAAGGATTGATAGAAAATTAGACGCAGGTTAATTCATATTAAACATAAAAAATGACCAAGTTTATTTGTAGTAAAATTTGTGAAAAATCATTTGAACTACATCTGTAACAAAAAAAAAAAAGGTAAGATTTTGTAAATGTGAAATTAGAATATGAAGAATTAGGTAATTTAAAAAAAAAATTTGTTTTTTTAAATTATTAAAAAATATATTGTATTTATAAGAAAAATATTAAATTATTTTTCTTTGATTAAGATTAAGGAAGATTAAATAGAAGTGAAGCTAAATTTAAAAATAACTTTCAATGAATTATTATCTTGAAGGTCCGAAATAGAGCTAACACAGAGTAGGTTTGAATTTGCTTGCTTTCAGCTGCACTCGCGAGTCTGGTTGATACTGACTTAGCCACCCTGACAATTTTTATATAAGCTAATTTAAGTTATTAGTAATTAGGAAACATGAAAATATTGAACTATGTGACAATTATTTGTATTGGATAGGAATACTTTTAAGAAGATATAACTGTGTTAAAATAAACTCTTAAGAAGTAACTAAACACAATGTAAATATAAATATAAAATGACATGATTCTCTAACATTTTGGCCATTCAATAAGCCCTAGATGCGTGACATGCGCATATAAAATCAATCACCAACAAATCTATGTTCCTAAAATTTGTAGGTTCTTAAGTGAACTATTGAACATAAACTTTTGTGTTTTCCTTGTTGATTTAGGCAAAGACACTGATAGGCAAATCATTTGTATTTGTTTTCATTCAATAATTACCTTTTCTTTTATTTGGCAGGTATCAATTGTAGAGGAGGAAGGAATTTCAAATGTTATTAACAACTGCCAATGTGAAAATATTTGTTAAAAATTGTGAAATAAATCTGCAGTTTGAACCATTCATATTTTAAAAAGTTACACATACAATCAAGTAGAAAGTCCACATTCTTTATCAGCGCTATCATCTATTAAATTTCATTTCAAAGTAAATCTTGAAAATCAATACAGGTTAAAAAGCAGTCCAATTGCAAACTGTTTCAAAAATTTAAAAGACATACAGAGAGAAACCACATTCTTCTGATGTGTGGTGGATCTGTTTTTACATGGAAATCATATTTAAAAGAACCACATATAAACACATAAGTTGCTTGAACTACAAATAAGAGCTATCAAAAGGAACATCTTCCAATCATAAGGTACAAATACTATTCTAAAGGAATCAAGTGTTAGCACCAGGCAGGGGCGCACCTTGGGTTTCTAAAATTGGTTAAAAAAAAGAGAAAACAATTTTTGGTCAAATAATGTGAATCATCCTTTGCACAAGTTTTATTTAAAAGCAGCATGAAAATATTGATAGAGAAACGCGTTTTTATGTTACAGTTTAGAAGAGGCACAATGTTTAGCAAATATAGAGACATTGTAAAAGTTTAATAGAGCAGCATTTTTCAGAGAATTGCACCATTTAAGAAAGCACATAGAAGAATACACAGGAGAGAAAACAAATTTTCTTGTGAAGTTTGGGACGTCAGCAATTTTCCTCGTCAGATTTAAAACAGTCCTACGTGAAAACTCACAAAGTGAAAAATATTTTCTTATGCAAGTGTGTGGATCCATATTTACCAAAGTTGTAGTTTAAAAGAGCACCTGCTAAAACATGGAGAGAAACCATTTTCATGTGAAAGTGTGTGGATCAGCATTTGCGCGAAATTTCAAATTTAAAAGTACACATGCCTTAAACATAGGCAGGAGAGAAAACGCATTTCCTTGTGAAGTGTGTGGAGAGCGTTTTCTCATGGATCAGTTTTAAAAAGTCCACAGCGAACACACACAGGAGAAAAACGCATTTTCTTGTGAAGGTGTGTGGAGCAGTATTTGCACAAAGTGGCAGTTTAAAAAAGTACACATGCAAAAAACATACCTGGAGAGAACCATTTTTCTGTGAAATGTGTGATCAACTTTTTCCGCAGAGAGGAACACTTTAAAATGTCCATCCGACACACACGTGGGGAGAGACCCATAATTCTTGTGAGAGTGTGGTGCAGCATTTTCAATTGTTCAACTTTGAAAGGTCACATGAAAAGAACAACAGCTGGGGTATAAACCGTATACTTGTGAAGTGTGGTGGGTCAGCATTTTTCAGTGAGTTCATTTAAAAGTTCACATGCGAACACATACAGGGGAGTAAAACCATTTGTTTGTGAGTGTGTGGATCAGCATTTAGCAAAAGTAGTGGTTAAAGGAGCCATGCGAAAACATACTGATAGAAAAGAAACCTTTCTTGTGAAAATATGTGCATCAGCATTTGCATATAACTGCACTTTAAAACAGCGATATGCAAACACATACAGGAGAGAAACCATTTTCCTTGTGAAGCAATGTGGAAGAGCATATTCATTCAGAATCATCTTGAAAACGCCACATGCAAACAGCACACAGGAGAAAAACCATTTTCTTGTGTAGTGTGTCGGAGTAGCACATTCAACAAATCAGCT
>CM042151.1:95512072-95549481 GCA_023376005.1 Doryteuthis pealeii
AGAGAGAGATGAGTGGATGCTGCTGCAGGCTGTCAGCCAGTAACTGTTAGTAAGCGATGTGCAGTTGTAGTTTTTCTTGATGTTCTAAGGCATGTAGGGTCTTGCATTCAGCACACATTTAAAATTGTAAAGTGATATTCTTTTCTTCCAAACAGTGTCAATACAGAGGTGCATTGGCTTTGAACAATGCATTGACTACATACATCTTCATTGCCAAAATGTCAGGGCTGTGTTTTGATTGGTGGTCTTGTAGGGCCATTCCAATTTTCTGGACAGAGCGCAATGTGGTAAATGTGGGGGACTCTTCTAGGGTACAGTGGAAGGCAGCGCTTTGGTTGGATCAGTGCTTTGACACTATCCACACAAGGAGGTCCATTTGATTTGACTCTGGATTTTTTAATCTGGGATTTTGACTCGAAGCAGACAGGGAATGGTCTGAGTCACAGTCTGCATTGTTGAAACTTGATTTGGAGGTTATGCTTTAAGTGTCAGAGTGTCCGTGTTATTATCAGGTCAATGGTGCCGTGGCCTGATTAAGGGTGTCACAGGAGCCTTTGTGACAGGCGTTTGTTGAAATAGAGTTTGTGGATCCATAGTTTTTGATGTGCAGAACTCAAGGGAGTTGTCATTTTTATTCATTTACTAATGGCATGGTAACCTAAGCAAGATGACCAGAAATCTGACACGACTTTGCATTAAAGTCATTAAGTAGGTAAAGCTGATCTTGTTTGGGGATTTTTTTTTGCAGTCATCTCAAGTAAAATTGGTCCTTTACTTTCTTGAGGGGAGTAAAGTGTTGGTGTGTGTACACTCGCCAGGTGGACAGGTTCATGGTAAAGCTCAGCGGGTTTAAGATTCTCTCTGAGGCACCTGTAAGTGGTATAGTGGTTCCAGTGAGTGTTCTTGACGTGCAAAGCCACTCCTGTTCTCTGGTTTTACAAGAGGTTTCCTTTGCAGAAAATTGTAATTTTTTTTTCAGTGAGCTGAAAGAGAAGTTGGGTTTTTGAAAGGGTAGAAATGTTGATTTGTCTCTTAAGGAGTTCTTGTTAATAATTGTGGTTTTGCAGGATGTCTTAATGTCCAGTAGGTTGCCAGTTTGTCCAGGGCGTCATAGTCCTAAATCCAGCATCTGAGGATATGCTAGTCTTTGATTTGTTTGTTTGTTTGGTGCATGTGTTTACAACCACCTGTTAGGATGAATCCTTAGCTTCATGCACCCATGAAGGCAGGCACGTTGTGACTAGGGAACCTATTGGCTGAGGGTGCCCAGTTGTACGTGAGTGAGACATCTCTTGCTCTACGAGGTACCCTAGCACGCAATCTTACCAATAAGAAAGGGTTTATAACCAGTAACCTTCATTGCACAGTGTAGCAGGAGTTTCCCTCCAGGCAGAAAAGTGCCTGGGCTAAGATTGTTGTATAATCTTTTTACTTCTATTATTCTTCTGCTCTCTTTGGTATCTTACGTTCTTACTAGCGTCTGGACTTGTCATCTTTGGTCTTCATTGGGGATTCTTCTTTATCAGAAGCCTGTGTGCATTGGTAGTTTTTTTAGATATAAGCCAAGAACTTCATTTTGCTTTAGATCATATTTTATTCGAAATCCCACCAGACCTACTGGCGCAGATTGAGTCGGCATGCAATTAACACAACTTACCACTTTTGTGGTTTGGCGATACTGATGCTAAACTCTCTTCTAATCTAACCGAAGAGGGTCTTCTCCATCCGTTTCTCAGGTATCCACGGAAGAAGAATCAGGATGAGGTCAAGGCCGTGTCACTCAATCCTTCAAGGCTGCGGCTGCAATCTTATAACAGTCATTTTGGTTTCTACACTAATATAAAATAGTTTAGGGTACTAACAATTATATACAAGATGTATGGAGAAGCTCTGTTGCTCCCCCCCAAGCAACAAACCCACTCTCTTGATTGCTGCATGATCTGAAGGAATGGTGAACTACTACATTTGACTGCAGGAGTTGCCACACACTGAAATGCTAACTAGTCCAAACCATGATTTCTGTCAGGGTTTTTACCCTTAGCTTTCCTCTTCAGAGGATACCCAAGCAGCAGGGGATTATTTAGACTATTAAACCTATGGTGAGACATTGATTGGCAGACGGGCAGGCATGTTCATACACCAATGGGCCAGCACGCAGCGCGCACTAGAGCCACTGCTGTTTTGAATCCTAGAGTTTAGCGCAGTCGCACAAATATGATATTGATTAATAAAGTATTGCTCTCAGATGATCTTTGCTATGCTCTGATACCAACCAGGTATTTCTATGTCACGAATATGTGGCTAGATGCCTGTTTGTGCAAGAAGCTTTCCTTGACCCTTTGTAGGTTTTATTTTGTCCTGCTGGTGTCTAGCCCCTCCTCAGAGGCAATTTGGTGGGGGTACCGATTTAGTTGGGATAATCTGATTTATGACAGGTAGTAGGTTAAATAGTACTATATATATTATATATATATTATAATTATATATTATATATTATTGGAGGCGCGTGGCTAGTGTTAGAGTCGTGAAAATGGACTCGTCGATTCGAGTTCAATTCCCTAGACAAAGCTGTTGGCATTTCACATAGCGCTAAATACCTTGGGACAAGGTATGAATCTCATATATTCTCCTCCACGCTATGGTGTTAATAGTAGGGCAGACTGGCCTTCAGCGCTTGGGTAGGTAACCAGTCTAGGAGAGGAAAAACTCTGAATTAAATTTGAACCCTTGATGCACCAATTCTTTCCTATGCAACTGTGCCAAAGTGTGGATGGTCAACACATGCCTTCACACTATAAAACAAATAAAAATTGGGTTGGTGGGGTGTTCATTGTGTGTGTGAACCCTATCGTGAAATGCGACTGAGAGAGTTGTTTGGTTTTTTGGATATAAGGCAATGGGGCAAATGGTCACTCCTAGATATGACTCGTTGACTACCACGTGACCACCGAGGATTTCTCTATTGTCGCAATCACTGCACTGCTGCGTTGCTTTTTGCTGTATTAATAGACATAACCACTCTAGTTATTTCTTGACATTGGATTAGTCTCTGACGAAGGACTTAACAGGAATACGTTAACTGGTTCTACTGCTTGTTTTACTTATTATTCATTGAAGAAGGATGGCTGCCAGATATTCAACAGAGTCCATAATTATAGAAAAACAAAGTTTCGAAAAAGGATAAATTTATTTTCATGTTTGATATTGAGTGGTACAATTTCATTTTATTCTCCTTAATATCATCTAGATTATTTAACATCTCCCTTTCTTAGGTCTGCCTGTCGGCTGGGGATTAGATGCGACTGCACTTCTGCAGAGGGGTAGCTCCCCCAATGGGCACATGTATGGCCGTGGTGCGACCCGTGGTGCTTAAGGAATAGAGCCAGGTGGATGACAATTCCTGACTGCAATACTCCACTTTGGTCCTATCTTGGGTGACGGGGGTCGGAGAGGCCCCCTCGATCAATCGGCTGTCACGTCCAGCCTAGACCTATATGAATTTCTCACACCTATTGCCCTTATAGCAAGCCCTAACTCTTTTATTTATGGGTGGCTAGAAAGGCGGTGACATGAGGGTCAACAGTCCTGGAATGAGTTAACTCTATTGATGGGTGAGGTTCCAGTTTTGGAGGTTTGGGAATGTGGAAGCACCCCTTCATCACGCATTTTTCCTGGTCCACTCTGAGAGCCGGAGTGGTTAGTACCTGTTAGGGTCGTCTATGGGTTAATAGAACATGTATTTATAAAAAAATTGTATTATCCATTAAGAATTGATTTATTTCAAAACTTAATCGGCATTAATGACACTGAGTTTGATATGCCGTAAACAAACCAAACCAACAAAATTAGTTCTAAATAGCTACACACTACTAAACCTTAACCAATTACTTTCCATACTAATTTTCACTTCTTTCTATCTCATTAATTAATTTATTCCAATCTTATCCTCACTATCCTTTATTTGTGGCTAGGTTTTATTTACATAACATTGTTATATTGATAATATAACATTAAACTACTTAATTGCTGTGATACTGATGCTTTTTTGATTTAGTGCAATCTGGGATGCCATAGTTGCTTTGCAAATGGTCCTGGAAAAATTAATATCTCAACTAAAAGTTTCTTAATAGATTGTAGGGTTTTTATTTATGATCTGGGAATCAACTACGCCATCTACTCTACCTTGTACGCTATCCTGTGTAAATTCATTTCTAAGAAAATTATGAAATGTATTTAAGTAGTTAAAAATGATGAGGCTATAAAAAGAAAACCTGGGAGGCATGGATATGATTTTACTGCGTGCTTTTAGATTTTTTGTGCATGCAGGAATGCGGACACATAATATCAGAGTCTCTATAGATATATATAAATATATCATATAATATTTTGCACACATTCAATATTTATAGTATTTGGCACCTATGGTTACACATGAACATTTTGTTTTTTCTTTTCTTTGTTTTTTCTTTTTTTCTTTTTCCATCTAAAAATTCAGATAATTCATTCTCATACTTTTAAACGTATGAATGTTGTAATAAACGTGTTATTATGAAGCATAATGGTGACGAGGAAAACACACATGATTTAAGTTTCCATAATTGTATTGGAAAAGGACATGAAAAGCCGAGGAAAGATAGAAATTGAATTTGAGGAGATTTTGGTGATAGTTGTAACGTGAATACTAAGATCAGTGAAATGTCTCGGTGGCCGAATCAGTTGTATGTGGTAGGTGGTGACGAGGGCAGATGAACTAATGGTGTAGTTAGGCATTGATTAGGTGGGCAGAGTTTTGTCTTTTAGCCGATAGTGGGTTGGTATCGTGTATCAGTTGGCGTAGTCTTGTTGTAGGGATGTTTGCCCTTTAACTTGTCGGCTCGGTAGTAGAGTCAGTTTGGGTAAATTGGTTGATATGGAGTTGTGTTTGTAGTAAGGATCGTGAATGGAGTGGTGAGGTATGTAGAGTCCCAGTGAATAGTAGTCAGAAGTTGGTTGATGTGGGCAGAAGATCGATGTAGTAGTCGTAGCCCAGTGAGTTGGTAGTTCGGGGGATTTCTGATGATAGTGCGTGTTTGGTTAAGAAGATGGTAGAGGATTCGTAGTATTGCCCCTTGAGAGTGCCGGTCGGTCAGTGGTTCAATGAGGTTAGGTGGGTGTTGGAGATATAGGTCAGCTGATTGAGGTGTAGAGTTTCATGTCGTGGCTTCTTGCGATGTGGACTGGTTCGGCCGCCCCCGGTATTTCTGACTTGTCGGCTTTCTCCAAGCAACTTTATTTATGGTTTGTCGCGATCCAATCGGCTCAACTGAGATTTTTTCATTTACCCGGGAATCGTTTGGATTGGTGAAATGCGAATTTATTTACATATTATTTTTTTATTGTTTAGATTCTTGTTTTCAGCTGGAAGCTCTGCTGGAGTCTATTGCGTAGAACCATGTTTTTTTGGTCAATTTGTTTTAGGCTACATTCATTAACTGTTTGGCATCAGCAACTTATATTTACTTTTTGTTGGCTGAGTGTATTTCTTTATTGTGGTGTGTGCGGCAAATTGACTTGCTGAATTAGTGAATGGGAGTATTATATTTGTGTATATAACAATGTCAGTAAGAATAATCAAATATTTTCACGTCTCCTCATGTCGGTACAATTCACATATTGACTTTCAATTCACATGTACGTCCAATCAATATTGCTTTAACTTCGCATGTCAATCACATCCTTGAATTTTCAAAATGACCTGACGAGGAAACACTTTGACTATTGTGTCTAATAATTCCAACTTAAGTTATTTAACATGCATCACCCATCTGACAAAAAAATTTATTTTTGGGTTCTATATATTGTCTAGGAAGGTAAATGAAACATTTAACAATCAACATCACATCAACATCTTTTTTTGGAACACTTGTTTTTGTAAGTTCTATATATTGTCAGATTCATTTCTATATTTTTACTCCATATTTTACACGTATTATATATATATATATACAGATATATACATGCATATACATATTATGCACATATATAATATATACATGCAACACACACACCTATATATATATATGTAGTCCATTGGTTAGTATTGGAGAATTGAAAATAAAAGTGCTCAATTATGTTGTAAGAGCTGTATTTATTTATTATAGTGTAAAATAAATTTAAGGTGCCATTGTTATCATTGTTTTCTTAGCAGCATGTTAGCCACTTTTCGTCAAGACAACCAATGGTAAAATGGCACTTAAAATGATATAATAAATAAATTATATATATATATATATATATATATATATATATATATGGTGGGGGACATCAACATCAAAATAAATTCATCTTTTTGGGGAACATTTTTGTCGGATTCATTTCTATAATTTAACTTCACATACTACATTATGTATATAAACATGTATACAATACCCATATATATTTATATATATATATATATTATATATACATCTCTACACATACGCATGTATATACATACACACACACACACACACACATATTGTATTATTAATACGAAAAGTATAAGTATCTCAAAAAGTGAATTTATTATTGATGGTCGAAATCAATCTGATTTCAGCATTAAGAATAGATTCATCTTTAGGAATATTTTGTGTTTTGGTATTTCCTAAATATATGTCTGATTTATTTCTTTCTCCTTATTATATATTATATCTATATAGAAATATTAAAAATCATTTTCCTGATAATAAAGTGAGGGGCAATGTAAATTACCTACATATAATTTGCCAATAAAAAGTGAGAAACACGAATGGGTAATATTTTAAATTTGGATTGATTGTACAATTCAGTAAAAAGATATTTATTTAAACGGGGGTGGGTGGGGGTATAAAATATCCAATTGATATGCTGGTAAAAGCTGGTCGCCTGTCAGCTGGGGCGTTAGAATGCACGACTGACCTCTGTAGAGGGGTAAGACTCCAATGGGGCCACCTGTTTGGCCGTGGGTGGCGATCCTTTTTGATGCGTTAGGATGGCAACCCAGGTGAATGAGAGTACATGACTTGCAAAACCATTGGCGTGCTTGGGCTAGACGGGCGGTCGGAGAGGCTCCCCTCCGTCAATGGCTGGTACTAGCACATATTGATTGCCACAGCCTATTGTCTTTATGGCAAGCCCATATCCCTTTTTTTATCATATTGGGTGGCTAGAAGGGGGATGGCTGCGGGTTGCTGTCTGGGAATGGAGTTAAGCTTCTAATTGATGGTTTGAGGTTCCAGTTTCTGGAGGTTTGGGGAATGGTGAGCACCCCTTCATCACATTGCTACCTGGTCCACTCTGACCGGAGTGGTAGTATGTTAGGGTCCATCTATGGGTTGAATAGAAAACATGAGTTTGAAATCAAAATTGTATTATGCATTAAGCATGAAATTTATTTCACAACTTTGTCGATATTATGACGCCACGAGTTGATATGCGTAAAACAAACAAACCAAACAAACAAAAGCTGGTGGGGTAGCATTGTTAAAATATCTTCATTATTTTGCTGATAAAAGGAAGAAACATAATTCGGAAAATTTAAATTTGGTCAGAATTTGGCTGACACTTGCAAAGAAAAACTAAAACTAGGGCTGGAGTCTCGGCACAAAATATAGACAAACTTAAAAGGAGATCAAATTGATAAAACCCAATGTTTAATAGAGAATTTTTGGCTTCATTGAAGAGTCCTAAAACCAACTAGTTTTTAAATCATTTAAATAATAGTATAGTTTTTATGAGTCATGCAATTGGTTGGTTGGTCAGCATTTTATGTATGTTCTAATGGATATTATAAATTATCTTTGTAATCCCTCTATGCCCAAAATAGAAAAGAAACTTTACATTTTGTTATACATTAACAACCATTTGTTAATCTCTATGCTAATTTCAACTATTTTCTCTTACACCTGCATCCAGCAGGTAGTACAATTTCCTGGTACAGAGTCTGTGACTCTACTACATATATGAATATGAGATTGCTAAGTGAAGATCATTACACACTAAAATTGTTATTGAGCAATGTAAGGTTTAAATGGTTCTGCATTCAGATACACAGAAAACTACAGATTGAAAAGAATAAAGCAATTTATTTTTGAGAGTCAGTTATTTTATTTCTAATTATTTTTTCTTCTTTCCTATTTTGCATTGTGATAAATGGAAATAAACTGCATCATATTGGAATATTAATTTATCTTTAATTAAAAAATAATTTAATAAATCTGTTATTAAACTAAAGTAAAATTGAGAAGAATCATATGAGCAGCCTTTGAAAAAAAGATAGGTTAAGGCTTTTCTTTTTTTTTTTTTTTTTTTTTAAATTTAGTTCATAGTCCATTTATTTATCGAATGCTTGAGTTGGTTTCACAGGATGTCCATTAATTTGGTCAGCAATATGCGAACTTGCAAGAAAAAACATAAACTTAGGGTGGAGTCTGGAAACAAAATATAGACAAACTTATGAGATCAAATTGATAAAAACAAAAAACAATTTTAAACTAAGTAAAAATTTGAGGAAGAATATATGAGCAGCATGTTGAAAAAAGACGGTAAGCTCTTTTTTTTTTTTTTTTTTTAAATTTAGTCTCATAGTCATTATATACTAATCTTGAGTGGATTTCCACAGGATGTCCCCATTAAATCACCGAGTAAAGCAAGACGCTGTGTGCTGATTCAGCACTCTGAAAGAAAATTATTCTCTATCTTTACAACATTAATACAAAATAATATTCCATGTGTTATCATTCAAAATTGTATTTTTAATTTTTACGTATCTAAATCAATCATCCATTATTTTTGCTCCAGAAACTAAGATATGCTGATAGTGATGTTTATATATGGTATTTATTTGCATTAATTGTTTATTTTTATAGTTCTCCAGACTACTCAACTGCCTTTATATATATGAGAGAGAGATGTTATGGGAATATTTGTGTATAATTTGAAAGAGTTGTTAAGCATATATCAGTGTTGAGTTACCATAGATTTGGCAAGATTGAAAATGTCATTTGTATTTTCTTTTCTTTTTATATCTTTTCTTTATTTGCAGGTTCAAATTGGTAGAGGAGAATGAATTTCAAAAGTGAGATAACAATGCCAATGTGAAAATACTTGTAAATGTGGAAGATTTACGGTTTGACACATTTTCTATTTAAATAGTCCTACAAGCAACTTGAAAGTGATATTCTTTATCAGTTTTAAGCTCAGTAATTGTTTTTAAATTTCATTTTAAGTAAATCAGTCTAATTCTTGAGAAGAAATTGGGTAATATTTGTAAACAATTCAATTGAAAAGATTCTTTGAAAACACACAGAAGGGAGAAACCACATTCTTTGATGTGTGTTGATCTGCTTATTCATAGAAATCACATTTAAAAGGGAACACACTCTGGTGATGACTGCTATTGTAAGTGTAAAGGATCATCATTTGCATCAAAGTTATAGTTTAAAAAGTAGATAAACTGTTTTTTTGTCAAGTGTTGTTAGCAGTTCTTAGCCAGCAGGGGCTTCTTGATTCTAAAAATTTGTTAAAAGAAAAAAGAAAAAATTACAAGAAAAGGAAAAAAATATTAAAAAATTTGGTTGGGAAAGAGGGTAAAAGCAAAATTTTTTCCAGATATTGTGGCTTTAGAAAGCAATTGAAACACAACGGAGATTTTTTATGTAGGTGTGTGGAGCAGCTTTCTCACAGATTCATATTTAAAAGGTCCAAATGCAAAACTCTATGGAGAGAAATCATTTTCTTGTCAAGTGTGTGGATCAGTATTTACGAAGTAAGCAGGTTAAACAACATGCTAAACATTGGGAGAAAAACATTTTCTTGTGAAAATTTGTGCATCATCAATGCATTAACTGCAGGTTAAAAAAAAATGAAACAAACACTGGAGAGAAACCATTTGCTTGTGTATGTGGAGCAGTGTTTTCCTTTGGATCAGTTTTTAAAAATCCACAAGGAGAAACACACAGGAGAAAAACGCATTTTCTTGTGAACTGTTGGAGCATAATGCATTTCAACGCAGATCAGTTTAAGTACTCATGCTAAAACGACAGAGGAGAGAGAAGCATTTTCTGTGAGTATGATGGATCAGCAATTTTCAGGAGAGGAAGTTTTAAAAGTCAATAGAACACACACTGGAGAGAGACCATTTTCTTGTGAAGAGTGTGGAGCAGCATTTTCAATGTTCCACATTGAAGGTCAATGACACACACTGGGGAAACCATTTCTTGTGAAGTGTGTGAATCAAATTTTCACTGGAGTTCAAATTTACAGTCCACATGCGAACAAACAGGTAGAGAACCATTTGTTTTGTGAAGTGTGTGGAGTAGGACATTCATGAGATTCCGCTTTAAAGTCACAATGCGAACCCACACAGGAGAAAAACATTTTCCTTGTGAAGTGTGTGGACGCAGCTTTTGCCTGGATCAGCTTAAAGTAAGCATGCTAAAACACAGGAGAGAAACCATATTCTTGTGAAGTTCTGTGATCAAGCATTTTCCCGGAGAGTGCGTTTAAAAGTCCACATCAGAACACACACTGGAGAGAGACATTTTCTTGTGAAGAATGTGGAGCAGCATTTTCAACAGTTAATTTGAAAGGTCACATGAAACACACACTGGGGAGAAACCATTTTTCTTGTGATGTCGTGTGGATAGGCATTTTCACTGAGTTCCAATTTAAAAGTCCATATGCGAACCACACAGGAGAGAACCTGCTTGTAATGTATGTGGAGTAGCTATTCAGTGAGATTCAATTTTACAAGTCCATATGGCGAATACATACGGGAGAGAACCTTTCTTGTGAAGTGTGTGGAAAAGCATTTGCACAGGGGCATCGCTTTAAAGCCATATGCAAACATACAGTGGAGAGCAGCCATATTCCTTGTAAAGCATGTGGTGCATCATTTTCAGGAGTTCATATTTAAAATCCACGTTCGAAAACATACAGGAGCAGAAACATTTGGCTTGTAAGTGTGTGGAGCTACATTTCACTAGGTTCAAAAGCTTGACTAAAAATGGAGAAAACCATAATGTAGTGAAGCATGTGCCTTTAGAGAGTGAGCAAGTCATTTAGAGAGTTTACGTGGTAAACGTTCTTTCATCTGTGCTACTTAATTTCTCCTTTGTTTGATTTATAATCTTTTGTAATTGGTCATATTTCATTAGCTGGTTCTATTTTATAAATTCATTTGTATAATTATATTTAAGCTAGCACTGTGATGAATATGCTGGATAGATAATAATATAATCTGGGTAGTTCCCAAGATGAGCACATCTTGAAGCACTTGGTATTTCAAAAAGAATCTTTATAACTAAGTGATCTGAAGGACTCAATGTTTCTATCTTGTTGTATCTTGTTGCTTATGAAACTTTGTGTTTTTGGTCTATTCCATTTATTTTTTTTATTTGTTTGATCTTCCTGGAATAAACTTTGTTAATTTTTTATTTGCTTATATCTTGTTCATCAGTTTCAAGTTTCATTAAATAAGTATAAATTCACTGAGTCTGTATGATAACAGTTCTGTATGAGACAACTAACATGAATGTCACAATGAACTATTGTTTTATATACATGTGGGGATAAAATAGAAATGAATCAACAATACTATAAAAAAAAAACCTTGTTCTATTTATTGCTTAATGTTTCAAGTACTCATCATGAAATAAGTATTAAATTCACTGAGTCGTCTTAAGTTCCGTATGATACAAGTGAAATGGTATGAAACCAATAAAACTATCAGTTTTTATTGTTTTACATGATGAAATTATGATGAAGGAATCTAGTTAAAATTATTTATTAATAAGGATTTGGTAAATAAAAGTGGTTAAGATTTAATATTCTTGTATTTAAATCTTATTTCATTTAATTATCCTTATTAATAATAATTTTAACTAGGATTTCCCTTCATCATAATTTCATCATGTAAAACAATAAAAACTGATAGTTTATTGGTTCATACCATTTCACTTGTATCATACGGAACTTAAGACGACTCAGTGAATTTATACTTATTTCAATGAGTACTTGAAACATTAAGCAATAAATAGAGACAAGGTTTTTTTTTTTATATATTGTTGGATTCATTTCTATTTTTATCCCCACATGTTATATAAAACAATAGTTCATTGGTTACATGTCATGTTAGTTGTCTCATACAGAACTGTTATCATACAGACTCAGTGAATTTATACTTATTTTAATGAATACTTGAAACTTATGAACAGATATTAAGCAATAAAAAGTAACAAAGTTTTATTCCAGGAAGATCAAACAAATGAAAAAAAATAAATGGAATAGACAAAATACACAAAGTTTCTAAGCAGACAAGATACAACAAGTATTAGATAACATTGAGTCCTCAGATCACTTAGTTATAAAGATTTCTTTTTTGAAATACCCAAGTGCTTCAGATGTGCTGTCATCTTGAGGACTACCAGATTATATTATTATCTTCCAGCATTATTCATCACAGTGCTAGCTAAATATATGATATACATAATGAATTTATAAAAATAGAACCAGCTAATGAAATATGACAATTACAAAAGAATTATAAATAAACAAAGGAGAGATTAAGTAGGCACAGATGAAGAGGAACTCTTACACTGTAACTCTCTAAATGTACTTGCTTCACTCTTCTAAAGGCACATGCTTCACTACATTATGGGTTTTCTCCATGTGTTTTGTCAAGTTTGAACTCTGTGAAAATGTAGCTCCACACACTTTACAAGCAAATGGTTTCTCTCCTGTATGTGTTCGAACGTGGATTTTTAAATATGAACTTCCTGAAAATGATGCACCACATGCTTTACAAGAATATGGCTCTCTCCTGTATTGTTTGCATATGGGCTTTTAAAGCCGATGCCTGTGCAAATGCTTTTTCACACACTTCACAAGAAAATGGTTCTCTCCCGTATGTATTCGCATATGGACTTGTAAAGTTGATCTCACTGAATGAGCTACTCCACATACATTACAAGCAAATGGTTTCTCTCCTGTGTGGGTTCGCATGTGACTTTTAAATTTGAACTCAGTGAAAATGCTGATCCACACACATCACAAGAAAATGGTTTCTCCCCAGTGTGTGTTTCATGTGACCTTTCAAAGTTGAACTGTCTGAAAATGCTGCTCCACATTCTTCACAAGAAAATGGTCTCTCTCCAGTGTGTGTTCTGATGTGGACTTTTAAACTTCCTCTCCGGGAAAATGCTGATCCACAGACTTCACAAGAATATGGTTTCTCTCCTGTTGTTTTAGCATGTGTACTTTTAAAGCTGATCCATGGGCAAAAGCTGCTCCACACACTTCACAAGAAAATGGTTTTTCTCCTGTGTGGGTTCGCATGTGGACTTGTAAAGCTGATCTCACTGAATGTCCTACTCCACACACTTCACAAACAAATGGTTTCTCTCCTGTGTGGGTTCGCATGTGGACTTGTAAATTTGAACTCAGTGAAAATGTTGATTCACACACTTCACAAGAAAATGGTTTTTCCCCAGTGTGTTGTTTTCATGTGACCTTTCAATGTTGAACTATCTGAAAATGCTGCTCCACACTCTTCACAAGAAAATGGTCTCTCTCCAGTGTGTGTTCTAATGTGGGACTTTTAAACTTCCTCTCCTTGAAAATGCTGATCCACATACTTCACAAGAAAATGCTTTCTCTCCTGTGTGTTTTAGCATGTGTACTTTTAAAACTGATCTGCGTGAAAATGCTGCTCCACACAGTTCACAAGAAAATGGTTTTTCTCCTGTGTGTTTTCTCCTGTGGATTTTTAAAACTGATCCAAAGGAAAACACTGCTCCACATATTCACAAGCAAATGGTTTCTCTCCAGTGTGTGTGTTTCATGTGTTTTTTAACCTGCAGTTAGATGCATATGATGATGCACAAATTTCACAAGAAAATGTTTTTTCTCCCATATGTTTTAGCATGTGCTGTTTTAACCTGCTACTTCGGGTAAATACTGATCCACACACTTGACAAGAAAATGATTTCTCTCCATTAGGTGTTTGCATTTGGACTTTTAAATATGATATCTGTGAGAAAGCTGCTCCACACACCTTACAAAAAAATTCCCTGTGTGTTTCAATGTGCTTTCTTAAAGCACAATTATCTGAAAATGCTACTCTTCACAATAAATATTTTTCTTCTTGTATTCTTTTCTTTTTTAACAATTTTAGAAATCAAGAGCCCCTGCCTGGGGCTAAGAACTGTAACACACTTGACAAGAAAACAGTTTATCTACTTTTTAAACTATAACTTTGTGCAAATGATGATCCTTACACTTGACAATTGGTTCATCACCAGAGTGTGTTCCCTTTTAAATGTGATTTCTATGAATAAGCAGATCAACACACATCAGAAGAATGTGGTTTCTCTCCTCTGTGTGTTTTCAAGTATCTTTTCAATTTTGAATTGTTTACAAATATTACTTCCAATTCTTCTCAAGAATAGGACTGATTTTACTTAAAATGTAAATTAAATACAATTACTGAGCTAATAACTGATAAGAATATGCACTTTCAAGTTGCTTGTATGTGACTATTTAAATATGAAATGTGTCAAACCGAAGATCTTCCCATCATTTGTACAAGTATTTTCACATTGGCAGTTGTTATCTCACTTTTGAAATTCATTCTCCTCTACAATTGATACCTGCAAATAAAGAAAAGATATTATAAAAGAAAAGAAAATACAAATGATCGATTTTCAATCTTGCCAAATCTATGGTAACTCAACACTGATATATGCTTAATCAACTTCTTCAAATTATACACAAATATTCCCATCTCTCTCTCTCTATATATATAAAGGGCAGTTGGTATGTATGTCTGGAGGAAACTATGAAAATAAAACAATTAATGACAAAGTAAATACATATATAAACATTCACTATCATCATATCTTAGTTTCTGAGCAAAAATAATGATGATTTGATTTAGATACGTGAAGATAATTAAAAAATACAATTTGAATGATAACAACATGGAATATTTTTTTTGTATTTAATGTTGTAAAGAGTAGAGAATAATTTTTCTTTTCAGAGTGGCTGAATCAGCACACGGTCTTCTTTACGTGGTGATTTTAATGGGACATCCTGTGGAAATCCAACTCAAGATTCAGTAATAATGGATCTATGAGACTAAATTTAAAAAAAAAAAAAAAAAAAAAGAAGCTTACCTATCTTTTTTCAAATGCTGCTCATATGATTCTTTCTCAAATTTTTACTTTAGTTTAAAATTGTTTTTGGTTTTTTTTATCAATTTGATCTCATTTTAAGTTTTGTCTATATTTTGTTGTCCTAGACTCCAGCCCTAGTTTATGTTTTTCTTTGCAAGTGTCAGCATAATTCTGACCAAATTAATGGGACATCCTGTGGAAATCCAACTCAAGATTCAGTAATAATGGATCTATGAGACTAAATTTAAAAAAAAAAAAGAAAAAAAAAAGAAGAAGCTTACCTATCTTTTTTTCAAATGCTGCTCATATGATTCTTTCTCAAATTTTTACTTTAGTTTAATAACAGATTTATTAATTATTATTTTAATTAAAGATAATTAATATTCCAATTGTGCAAGTGTATTTCATTATCACAATGCAAATATGGAATAGAGAAAAAAAATAATGTTTAGAAATAAAATAAACTGACTCTCAAAAATAAATTGCTTTTATCTTTTTCAATCTGTAGTTTTCTGTGTATCTGAATGCAGAACCATTTAAACCATTACATTGCTCAATAACAATTTTATGTGTATATGATCTTCACTTTAGCAATCTCATATTCATATATGGTAGTAGAGTCACAGACTTGACCAGGAATATTGTACTACCTGCTGGATGGCAGGTGTAGAGAAAATAGTGAGAAATAGCAATAGAATTAACAAATGGGTTGTAATTTATATACAGAAATGTAAAAGTTTCTTTTCTATTTTGGGGATAGAGGGATTACAAAGATAATTTATTGAATATCCATTAGACATACCATAAAATCTGACCAACCAACCAATTGGCATGGACTGGCATAAAACTATACTATTAATTTAAATGATTTAAACTAGTTTGTTTTAGGACTCTTCAATGAAGCCAAAAAGTTCTCTTATTAAACAATTGGGTTTTTTATCAATTTGATCTCCTTTTAAGTTTTGTCTATATTTTGTTGTCCGAGACTCCAGCCCTAGTTTATGTTTTTCTTTGCAAGTGTCAGCATAATTCTGACCAAATTTAGATATTTTCCGAATTATGTTTCTTCCTTTTTATCAGCAAAATAATGAAGATATTTTACAATGCTCCCCACCAGCTTTTTGTTTGGTTTGGTTTGTTTTGTTTTACGGCATATCAACCTCGGTGGGTCATTTAATATCGACAAAGTTGTGAAATAAATTCATTCTTAATGCATAATACAATTTTGTTTATCAACTCATGTTTTTCTATTCAACCCATAGATGGGACCCTAACAGGTACTACCACTCCGGGTCAGAGTGGACCAGGGAGCAATGGTGATGAAGGGGTGCTCCACATTCCCCAAACCTCCAGAACTGGAACCTCACCATCAGATAGAGTTTAACGTCATTCCCAGGACATGCAGACCCGCAGCCACCGCCTTCTAGCACCCATATGATAAAAAGGGATTGGGGCTTGCCATAAAGACAATAGGCTTGGGGCAATCATATATGTGCTAGTGACCAGCCGATTGATCGGAGGGGACCTCTCCGACCGCCCGTCTAGCCCAAGATAGGGCCAAAGTGGAGTATTGCAAGTCATGTACTGCTCATTCACCTGGGTTCCATCCTTAAGCATCACGGATCGCCACCCACGGCCAACAGGTGGCCCCATTGGGGGAGTCTTACCCCTCTACAGAGGTGCAGTCGGTGCATTCTAACGCCCCAGCTGACAGGGCGGACCAGCTTTTTACCAGCATATCAATTTGGATATTTTATACCCCCACCCCACCCCCGTTTAAATAAATATCTTTTTTTACTGAATTTGTACAAATTTCAATCCAAATTTAAAATATTTACCATTCTGTGTTTCTCACTTTTTATTGGCAAATATATGTAGGTAATTACATTGCCCTCTCACTTTATATCAGGAAATGATTTTAGATATTTCATATATATATATATATATATATATAAGGAGTAAATAGGGAAATAAATCAGACAGTATTTAGGAAATACAAAAACACAAAGTATTCCTAAAGATGAATCTATTCTTAATGTGAAATCAGATTGATTTCACCATCAATAATAAATTCATCTTTTTGAGATACTTAGTACTTTTCTATTATATAAATACATATATGTGTGTGTGTGTGTGTGTTTATGTATATACATGCGTATGTGTATAGATGTATATATATATATATATATATATAATATATATATGGGTATTTGTATTTACATGTTTATATACATATATGTATATGTGGAAGTAAATTATAGAAATGAATCCGACAAAAATGTTCCCCAAAAAGATGAATTTATTTTGATGTTGATGTCCCCCACCATATATATATATATATATATATATATATATATATATAATTTATTTATTATAGTGCATTTAAGGTGCCATTGTTACCATTGGTTTGTCTTGACGAAAAGTGGCTAACATGCTGCCTAGAAAACAATGATAACAATGGCACCTTAAATGTATTTTACACTATAATAAATAAATACAGCTCTTACACACATAATTGAGCACTTTATTTTCAATTCTCCAATACTAACCATGGACTACATATATATATATATGTGTGTGTGTGTGCATGTATATATATATATGTGCATATATATGTATATGCATGTATATATCTGTATATATATATATATATATACGTGTAAATATGGGAGTAAAATATAGAAATGAATCTGACAATATATAGAACTTACAAAAACAAAGTGTTCCAAAAAAAGATGTTGATGTTGATGTTGATGCTTAAATGTTTCAGTTTACCTTCCTTAGGACAATATAATAGAAAAAAATAATTTTTTTGTTCAGATGGTGATGCATGTTTTTAAATAACTTAAGTTGGAATTATGTATGGACACAATAGCTCATAAGTGTTTCCTGGTCAGTGTTCATTTTGAAAATTCAGGATGTGATTGGGACATGCGAAGTTGAAAGTCAATATGTGATTGGTACATGTGAATTTGAAAGTCAATATGTGATTGGTACCGACATGAGGAGACGTTGAAAATATTTGATGTATTTCTTACTGACATTGTTATATACACAAATATAGATATCTCCCGATTCACTAATTCAGCAAGTCAATTTGCGCACACACCACAATAAAGAAATACACTCGCCAACAAAATAAAATATAAGTTGCTGATGCCAAACGTAAGTTAATTGAATGGTAGCCTAAAACAAAGTGACCAAAAAAACATGGTTCTACGCATAGACTCCAGCAGAGCTTCCAGCTGGAAAACAAGAATTCCTAAACAATAAAGAAAATAATATTGTAAATAAAGTTCGCATTTTCATCCAATCCAAACGATTCCCGGGTTAAATGAAAAAGATCTCAGTTGATCCGATTTTGGATCGCGACAACCTATATAAAGTTGGCTTTGAAAAGCCGACAAGTCAGAGATACCCGGGGCGGCCGACCAGTCCACATCGCAAGGAAGCCGACGACATGAAACTCTACACCTCAAGTCAGCTGACCTATATCTCTCACCTACCCCCTAACCTCATGACCCTGACCGACCGGCACTCTCAAGGGGGCGAATGACTACGAATCCTCTACCATCTTCTTAAACCAAACTACGGCGACTATCATCAGAAATCCCGACTACCAACTCACTTCGGCTACGACTACTAACATCGGATCTTCTGCCCACATCAACCAACTTCTGACTACTATCACTGGGACTTCTACATACCTCACCACCTCCATTACGATCCTTACTACCACTAACTCCATATCACCAATTTACCCAAACTGACTCTTACTACCGACCGACAAGTTAAAGGGGCAAACATCCTACAACAAGACTACGCCAACTGATACACGATACCAACCCACTATCGGCTAAAAGACAAAACTCTGCCCACCTAATCAATGCCTAACTACTACCATTAGTTCATCTGCCCTCGTCACCACCTACACTACAACTGATTCGGCCACCGGACATTTCACTGATCTTATTATTCACGTTACAACTATCACCAAAATCTCCTTCAAATTCATTTCTATCTTTTCCTCGCTTTTCATGTTCCTTTTTCCAATACAATTATGGAAACTTAAAATCTGTGTTTGTTTTTCCTCGTCACCTTATGCTTCATAATAACACTGTTTATTACAACATCATTGTTTAAAAGATGAGAATGGAATTATCTGAACTTTTTAGATGGAAAAAGAAAAAAGAAGAAAACAAAGAAAGAAAACAAAATGTTCATGTGTAACCAGGTTAGGTGCAAATACTATAAATATTGAATGTGTGCAAAATATTATATATATATATTATATATATTATAGAGACTCTGATAGGTATGTGTCCTGCATTCCTGATGCACAAAAATCTAAAAGGACGCAGTAAAATCATATCCATGCCTCCCAGTGTTTTTCTTTTTTATTGCCTCATCATTTTAAACTAACTGTAAATACATTTCATAATTTTCTTAGAAATGAATTACACAGGATAGGTGACAAGGTAGGAGTTAGATGGCTTTAGTTGTTTCCCAGATCATAAATAAAAACCCTACAATCTATTAAGAAACTTTAGTTGAGACTGATTAATTTTTCCAGGGACTCATTCAAAGCAACTATGTGCATCCCAGGATGCACTAAATCAAAAAGCTATCAGTATCACAGCATATTAAGTAGTTTATGTTTATATTATCATATATAACAATGTTTATGTAAATAAACCTAGCCACAATAAAGGATAAGTGAGGATAAGATTGGAATAAATTTAATTAATGAGGATAGAAGAAGTGAAAATTAGTATGGAAAAGTAATTGGTTAAGGTTTAGTATGTTGTAGCTATTTAGAACTAATTTTGGTTTGGTTTGGTTTGTTTTACGGCATATCAACCTCAGTGGGTCATTTAATGCCGATAAAGTTTTGAAATAAATCAATTCTTAATGGATAATACAATTTTTTTATAAATACATGTTTCTATTTAACCCATAGATGGGACCCTAACAGGTACTACCACTCCGGGTCAGAGTGGACCAGGGAGAAATGGTGATGAAGGGGTGCTCCACATTCCCCAAACCTCCAAAACTGGAACCTCACCATCAGATAGAGTTTAACGTCATTCCCAGGACGTGTTGACCCTCAGTCACCGCCTTCTAGCACCCATATAATAAAAAGGGGTTAGGGCTTGCTATAAGGGCAATAGGTGTGGGAAATTCATATAGGTGCTAGGGCTGGACGTGACCAGCCGATTGATCGGAGGGGGCCTCTCCGACCGCCCGTCTAGCCCAAGATAGGACCAAAGTGGAGTATTGCAAGTCAGGAATTGCTCATCCACCTGGGCTCTATCCTTAAGCATCACGGGTCGCCACCCACGGCCAACATGTGGCCCCATTGGGGGAGTCTTACCCCTCTGCAGAAGTGCAGTCGGTGCATTCTAATGCCCCAGCCGACAGGGCAGACCTAAGAAAGGGGAGATGTTAAATAATCTAGGATGAGTATTAAGGGAGAATAAAAGTGAAATTGTACCGACTTCAATATCAACATGAAAATAAATTTATCTTTTTTTCGAACACTTTGTTTTTCTCATATATTATGGACTCTGTTGAATATCTGGCAGCCATCCTTCGTTCCAGATGTAATGAATAAGTAAGCAAGCCAGTAAGAATCCAGTGTTAACGTATTCCTTGTAAGTCCTTCGTCAGAGATAATCCAAATGTCAATGAAATAACTCAGAGTGGTATGTCTATTAATACAGCAAAAGCAACAGCAGCAGTGCCAGTGATTGGACAATAGAAATCCTTCGGTGGTCACGTGGTAGTCAACGAGTCTATATCTAGGAGTGACCATTTGCCCCATGCCTTATATCCAAAATAACTCAACAGACTCTCTCGTCGATTTTCAACGCATGAGGGTTCACACACACAATGAACACCCACACAGTGATTTGTTTATAGTGGTGAAGGCATGTGTTGGACCATCCACACTTTTTGGCACAGTTGATAGGAAAGAATTGGTGCATCAAGGGTTCAGGAATTTTGAATTCAGAGTTTTCCCTCTCCTAGACTGGTTACCTACCCAAGGCTGAAGGGCTCAGTCTGCCCTACTATTTAACCCATAGCTGGAGGGAGAATATATGGATTCATACCTTTCCCAAGGGTATTAGCGCTATGTGAAATGCCAACAGCTTTGTCTAGGAATTGAACTCGAATCGACGAGTCCATTTTCCACGACTCTAACCACTAGCCCACGCGCCTCCATATAATATATATATATATATATATATATATATATATATATAGGTACTATGTAACCCAGTACTACCTGTTTCATAATCAGATTATCGCCAACTAAATCGGTACCCCCACCAAATTTGCCTGGTGAGGAGGGGGGCTAGACACCCAGCAGGACAAAAATCAAAACCTATCAAAGGGTCAAGGAAGCTTCTTGCACAACAGGCATCTAGCACATTATTGCGTGGACATAGAAATACCTGGGTTGGTATCCAGGAGCATAGCAAGATCATCTGAGGAATACTTATTAATCAATATCAATATTGTGGACTTTGGCTAACTCTAGGGGATTTCAAAACAGCAGTGGGCTCTAGTGGCGCTGCGTGCTGGCCCATTGGTGTATGAACATGCCTTGGCGTCTGCCAATCAATGTCTCACCTATAGGTTTAATAGTCTAAATAATCCCCTGCTGCTTTGTGGGTATCCTCTGAAGAGGAAAAGGCTAAGGGAGAAAACCCTGACAGAAATCATGGTTTGGACTATGTTAGGCAGTTCAGTGTGTGGCAACTCCTGCAGTCAAATGTAGTAGTTCACCATTCCTTCAGATCATGCCAGCAAGGCAGAGAGTGGGGTTTTGTTGCTTTGGCAACAGAGGGTCTCCATACATCTTGTTATATAATTGTTAGTACCCTAATACTTATTTATAGTAGTGTAGAAACCAAAATGACTGTTATAAGTTGCAGCCGGCAGCCTTGAAGGATTGAGTGACACGGCTTGACCTCATCCTGATTCTTCTTCCGGTGGATACCGTGAGAATCGGTGGAGAAGACCCTCTTCCGGTTTAGATTAGAAAGAGAGTTTAGCATCAGTATCGGCCAAACCACAAAAGTGGTAAGTTGTGTTAAGTGCATGGCCGACTCAATCTGCGCAGGTAGTCTGGTGGGGATTTCGGAATAAAATATGATCTAAAGCAAATTGAAGTCTTGGGTTATTATCTAAAAACTACCAATGACACAGGGCTTCTGATAAAGAGAAATCCCCAATGGAAGACCAAAGATGAAGTCCAGACGCTAGAAGAACGTAAGATACCAAAGATGAGCAGAAGAATAATAGAAGTAAAAAGAGTATACAACAATCTTGCCCAGGCCTTTTCTGCCCTGGAAGGGAAACTCCTGCTACACTGTGCAATGAAGGGTTACTGGTTATAAACCCTTTCTTATTTGGTATAGAGTTGGGTGCTAGGGGTGACCTCTGTCAGAGCAAGAGATGTCTTCATCTCACTGTACAACTGGGCAGCCCTCAGCCAATTAGGTGCTGTCCTATCACAACGTGCCTGCTTCATTGGGTGCATGAAGCTAAGGGATTCATCCTAACAAGGTGGTTGTAAACACATGCACCAAACAAAACAAACAAATCAAAGACTAGCATTATGCCTCAGATGCTGGAATGTTAGGACTATGACGCCTGGACAAACTGGCAACCTACTGGACATAAGACATGCCTGCAAAACCACAATTATTAACAATGAACTCTTGAAGAGACAAATCAACATTTCTACCCTTCAAGAAACCCAACTTCTCTTGTCAGGCTCACTGAAAAAAAGAGATTACAAGTTTTTCTGGCAAAGGAAACCTCTTGGTAAAACCAGAGAACATGGAGTTGGCTTTGCAGTCAAGAACACTCTACTGGAACCACTAGTACCACTTACAGGTGCCTCAGAGAGAATCTTAACCCTCCGCCTGAGCTTTACCATGGAACCTGTCCACCTGGCGAGTGTACACACACCAACACTTAGCTCCCCTCAAGAAATAAAGGACCAATTTTACTTGAGTTGACTGCAAAAAAACATCCCCAAACAAGATCAGCTTTACCTACTTAATGACTTTAATGCAAGAGTCGGTGTCAGATTTCTGGTCATCTTGCTTGGGTTACCATGGCATTAGTAGAATGAATAAAAATGGACAACTTCTCTTTGAGTTCTGCACATCAAAAACTATGGATCACAAACTCATATTTTCAGACAAAACCCTGTCACAAAGGCTCCTGTGGACACCCTTAATCAGGCCACTGGCACCAGTTGGACCTGATAATAACACGGCACTCTGACCTTATAAGCATCCTCCAAACCCATAGTTTTCACAATGCAGACTGTGACTCAGACCATTCCCTTGTCTGCTGTCGAGTCAAAATCCAGATTAAAAATATCCAGAGTCAAATCAAATGGACCTCCTTGTGTGGATAGTGTCAAAGCAGCTGATCCAACCAAAGCTGCTGCCTTCCACTGTACCCTAGAAGAGTCCCCCCACCATCTACCACATTGCTGCTCTGTCCAGAAATATTGGAATGGCCTACAGACCACCATCTAAAACACAGCCCTGACAGTTTTTGGCAAAAGAGTATGTAGGTCCAATGATTGGTTCAAAGCCAATGCCTCTGTATTGACACTGATTTGGAAGAAAAAATATCACTTTTACTAATTTTAAATGTGTGCTGAATGCCAAGACCCTACATGCCCTTAGAACATCAAGGAAGAAACTACAACTGCACATCGCTGTACTAACAGTTACTGGCTACAGCTCTGCAGCAGCATCCAGTCTTGTGCTGAGTCCAGTAATATCAAAGGCATGTGTGATAGCATCAAAGTGTGCTTGGACCTTCACATCACAAAATCGCTCTGCTGAAATCGGCATCAGGAGATATCATAAAAGATCGATCTAAACAACTTAATCACTGGGTAGAACATTACTCCAAAATCTACACCAGCGACAACACTGATGTAGCCCTCTGTTATGTAGAGCGACAACATGTAGTGGAATAGCTTGACATGGAAACTATAACTGAGGAACTAAGACAAGCAATTGATAGACTAACCTGTGGCAAATCAACTGGCAGTGTCACAGCTGAAATTCTAAAGTGTGGGAAGCCTGTTCTTCTCGACAAACTCCATAAGCTCCTCTGTCAGTGCTGCAGTGAAAGGGATATCCCACAAGACATGAGGAATATCATAATCATAACCCTGTATAAGAACAAGGGAGACAGGAGTGATAGTAATAACTAGTGTGGTATCTCTCTACTCAGCATTACAGATAAACTCTTTGCCAGAGATTCATTAGACTCCAGATTCTCGCAGAGAAGACTTACCCAGAATCACAAGCAGGTTTCAGAGCAGGAAGTTCTAATACTAACATGATCTTCTCTCTGAGGCAGCTTCCCAAAAAATGTAGAGAGCAGAGAAAACCACTCTACATAGCACTCATTGATCTTACAAAAGCTTTCAACCTTGTGAGCAAGAGTGGTCTCCTCCAGTTGATTGAATGAATAGGCTGCCCTCCCCCAAACTCCTCCACATCCTTCAGTCCTTTCACACTGACATGCAAAGCACCATCCAGTTTGATGGATCCACCTCAGATCCCTTCAGCATCTGTTGTGATGTCAAGCAGGGATGCGTGTTGGCACCCCCACTCTGTTTGGAATCTTCTTTTCCATCCTTCTGCTTTTGGTAAAGCAACTCAAGAAGTCTATCTTCGCATAAGGACAGATGGCAACCTATTCAATCTTAGCCATCTAAAAGGAAAATGAAAGTTCATGCCTTTTGTCATCTGGGACATGCTGTTTGCTGATGATGCAGCAGTAGTAGCACACTCACAAGAGCACCTGCAAACACTCATGGACCAGTTCACGTAAGCCTGTCAGGACTTCAGCCTGACCATTAGTATTTATAAAACCAAGATGATGTGATAGGGAATGGAAAATCTCCCCTCCATCACCATTAACAACTACATACTGGAAGCTGTAAATACCTTCACCTACCTTGGGTCCACCATCACTGACAACCTGTCACTTAATGCTGAACACGGTTGCTGGATTGGAAAAGCTGCCTCAACTTTTAGGAAGCTCACAGCGAGTGTGGAACAACAGCAGGCTCACTGTCTATACAAAGTGAATAGGGCATGTGTTATCAGCACTCTCTTGTATGGAAGTGAAACCTGGACCTTGTATTCCCACCAAGAGCAGCAGCTAAATATATTCTCAGGGTTCCCACTCATTTTAGGAAACAAGTTTCCAGGACATTTCCAGGACATTTTAAAAATTTTCCAGGACAGCACTTATTCGTGGCAATTTTATAATTTACTATTATGTCTAATATTGACACATTAAGCCAGTTTTATTCTTACTTTTCTATGATGCCGGGTTAATAAAGTATCTTGAGTTCATTATAGATGATGACTACATCTATCAATTCATTATAGAGGGTGTCCATAAAGTCAGTGTGCACTTTAAAGTTATAAATTCATTAAAGTGCAAACAGATTTTATGGACAAAATGTACTATAAAATTGTCAGGCCTCCTGTTTTTGCTTAGCCATGATCACAATTGCTGTTTTTAAATTGGCAAATCAATTTAGATATTTTGCCCCTCTCCTTCCATGTTTAAAATAATTTTTTTTTATTGAATTTGTACAAATTTCAATAAACTCAAGTTTCAAATATTTACTGTACTGTGTTTCTCACTTTTTATCGACAAATATATGGAGATATTTCCCAATGCCCCTTCACTTTATATCTATACTATATTTTACATACTATTATATATTAAAGTTATATTTCAAAGTTAAAATATTAGATAGTGAAGCACATTGGAAAAGAAAACATCTCAAAGAAGCATATGTTTGACTGTAGTGACCTAGTATAGAGATGAACACAATATGGGAACCAATTATTAAAAAGACTAAATCAAATTGTTTTAAAGTTAATTACTTTGAAAATAAAAATATTGAAAAAGACTGATGGAAAATGTTATGCCTTAAGTTGCACAAGAAACGCCAATAAACTTTTTCTAAATGATCATGATTCTTCTCGTGACACATGTCAGAATGATAGGCATGCAAAAACAATGGTCATTGTTTTTGAACGAGATCTTTGAAGGTTCTTCAACGCCTGTTTGATCAAATGTCAAACTGTTAAAAATAATTTCCCAGGTTGGATCATTACTATACTTGGATACAAAGGGAACACCAGAGGAAGGCTGGAGGATATAACAGCTGAAACATTATATGTATATACATACAATAAAGACGAGGACAACAATCCGAAAAATCAAAATTATTCCTATCAAACCTCATCTCAAAAATATAGTTCATGTTTATTTATGTTGTCATATTAGGCAGATGGGGGAGGGGATTGTGTTTTGTACAAATTCATAAAAACAAAATGTTTTAAACAGAACGGGTTGTTTGATCTTGTTTGGTTTGTTTTGTTTCACAGCATATCAACCTCAGTGGGTCATTTAATGCTGACAAACTTTTGAAATAAAGTAATTCTTAATGGATAATCAATTTTTTTTATATATACATTTTTCTATTCAACCTATAAATGGGACCATAACAGGTACTACCACTCCGGTAAAGAGTGGACCAGGAAGCAATGGTGATGAAGGGGTGCTCCACATTCCCCAGACCTCCAGAACTGGAACCTCACTATCAGATGGACCTTCAGCCACCACCACCTAGCACATATTATAAGAAGGGTTGATCATGGATTGATCGGAGGGGCTCTCTCCGACCGCCCATCTAAACTAAGTAATGGTCTAAGCTAGGTATACCCAATTTGTTAAAAGTCCATGTTTTTACAATACAAATATACCCCCCCCCCCCCCGTTTCCAAAAAATAAGGATGCTTCTCAGGTAGAAAATAAATATCGAAAATCAGAAAATCCAATCAAAAAAACTAAAATATCATTTTTAGATATTTTTTCAATTTTTTTTTTTTTACTCATTTCGATAATTATTTAATCTTTAATTATTTATCTTATAAAGAAAAAAGTATACATCAATATTTGCTCTGTTTAAAGGGGGGGGCACTAATTTTCAATAGAGTAAGTGACAAAAAATTATTAGAGATTGATACTAAAGTAAAGTAGTTATTAAAAAATATGTTTTTAAAATATAATAATATGACATTTTAAACTTAACATCATGATACTCTTTTCTTAAATGAATTTTATATATTAATTTATCATAGCAGAAATACCTAATTAAATCAAAAAGTTTTAAAATAAAATAACTGATGCATTATAAAATCCATTCATTGATAAATCAATACTGAAAATGTCATTAAAATCAGATAATTCCCAGATTTTCGGTAATTTTTTTTTTTAATCTAGTGTTAAATTCATTTTGTAAACACGGATTATACGGCAACTCTAGTGGCCATATTAAGTCATATTTGATAAAAATTGACCAAAAAAAATAGTTTTAAATGTATTAAAAATAAATTACATGTGTAATATTATTTTGCTTTTTGTACTGATGCTCATTATGTTACTACTTTTCGACTGAGACAAAAATTTGACCATAAATAATCAATTTAATTTTAATTAGGTTTTTAAAATGAAAAGTAGACAAAAAAATAGGTATCCTTAGTCTAAGCAGAGTGTTGCATGTCATGGACTGCTCATCCACAAAGATTCCATCCTTAAGCATCATGGGTCACCACACTATGGCCAACAGGTGGCCCAATTGCAGTCGGTGTATTCTAAAGACCCAGACGACAGGGCTAAGAGCGGGTTATAAAATATCTAAATTGATGTGCCAATATAAAGCTGGTGGGGGGCCTAATTGTAGAATATCTATATATATTTGCTGATAAAAAGTGAAAAATACAGCATTTGTTTTGTAAAAATTCATGGTAAAAAAAAATTAAACCTGGGGAGGGGGTAAAATATCTAAATTGATTTGGCGATGAAAAGTGGGGTTGGGGTGGGGCATTGTAAAATATATCCATTAATTTGCTGATAAAATGTGAAAAACATGACTCGGAAAATATCTATATTTGGCTAGAATTATGTCTTATGCCAGCAATTAAAAACAGCGTAAATTAGGGCAGGAATCCGGGATGACAAAACGTTAAAATGACCAATAGTACTATTCGCAGAATTCCATCCCGGCCTCCTGCCTTAAAAAAACGCTAGCTGGTGATAGGTGAAAAAACAAACCCACCTATGAATGAAGTCCTTGGCTGCAGTGGTGCCTGCTGTATATGAAAAAATAATTTGTTAATTGAAGGCGTTTTTATGGATTTTTTTTTAGTTTGAAGACGTTAAAAGTAAGCCATATTTTTAAAAAAGGTTAAAATATTTACATTTACTTGTCGAAAAAAGACTGGAGGTGATAAAATATCGCGTTAACTTTTTGAGAAAAAGCACTATTGTGTTTTTTTTAAATATTTTCAAAAATATGGCTTACTTTTAACACCTTCAAAACACTAAAAAAAATAATGATTTGTCGATAAAAACGCCTTCAATCAACAAATTATTTTTTCATATACAGCAGGCACCGCTTCAGCTAGGGACTTCATTCATAGGTGGGTTTAGTTTTTGATCTATTACCAGAGGAGACCGGGATGGAACTTTGCGAATAGTACCTGACCAATATTTTCAGGAGTGGGTGGGGGTAAAAAAGAACAATTTCCTCGTATATTCCTTTAAAATAAACTGAACCCTCATTTTATGTCCGTGTTTTTGCAATAAATGTTTTATTTTTTTTGCACCCGTTATTTTACAATACTAAATATATTTTCTTTATTTTAATATTCACTTCAATATGTATATTCTAAAAGATTTTATTTTGTGAGAATGGTTAGTTTTAAAGGTTAGTTTTAAAGGCTCGTTTTACAATTTAGGCATAAATTGGATCCTCTTTTTATGACCGTAATTGTTTTTTCATCGACGATGATTAAAATCTGACGTTTTTATTTTAGAATAGCAAAGCCAAAAAGAAAAGAAATAACAACAACAAAAAGTAATATTCAACTTTTTACTCGTAAATTCCTACCATAAAATTAGACTTGGGCATTTTATGGTAGGAATTTACGAGTAAAAAGTTGAAGTGTAAAAATGAACCCCCACTTTAAAACTAACCATTTTCACAAAATAAAAACTTTTAGAATATACACATTGAAGTGAATATTAAAATAAATAAAGAATATAAAATGAGGGTTCAGTTTATTTTATGGTAGGAATATACAAGGCAATTGTTCTTTTTTACCTGGGTGGGGAGTATTATCACCGTAAAAAGAACACTTATTTTAACTGAGTTGAAATTGACATTTGATGTCCTTGAATATTTTGTTTAAGCACCGCTTGCTTTAAGACTTGCTAGGAAGGTGTGTTCCCCAGCAACATGACTAAACACTGTCAATCCTACATTGTTCACAAAATGTTTTTTTTTTTTTTAATTTTCATTTTCAGTTAAAATTTTGCGTGTGTGCTATTCTATACAAGTACAGAAAATTCTTTTTAATGTTCTAAATTTTACGAGGTAGAGGGGGAGTTTTGTTAAACGTAATTTATTTTTTAAACTTTCTTTAACGAATACCTTATTATCTTTAGTCTGATGACAAATTCTTGACTTGTTCAGTGTCGTATAAAAATAAATCAAAATATTGCTACATGATGAAAGCGAAACTTCAAAATAGCCAATCAGAAGCATTTTTACTGTTTAATGAATATTTATGACCAGTTTGGGAAATGTTGGGTAGGTTCATTGAGCAAAAAACAAAACAAAAAAATAAAAAAAGCGTCCTTGTTATATTTGTTAACGGTAACAATAACATTAATTTTGTCTCAGATAATTCAATTTTTCCAGGACAAAAAAACGAAAATTTTCCAGGATTTTGAAAAAATACCCCTATCTTTTCAAGGTTTTCCAGTACTGGAAAACAAAATTTTTTTTTTCCAGGTTTTCAAGGTTTTCCAGGACGCATGGGAACCCTGTATTCTGCCTTAGATGTATACAGGGCATCACCTGGAGGGACAGTATCCCTAACACAGCAGTTCAGGAGAGAGCTCAACTTCCTCGCCTATTTTCTCAACTGAGACAGTGATGTCCCTGCTGGCTGGGCCATGTCGCCAAATGGATGATTCCTGAGGGACATCCTCTTTCTGGTAAGAAAGAATAGTCACCCCCAGCTGTGATTTAAGGATGTCTGCATAAATGATCTCAGGTGCTTTGACATTAACCCTTCCAGCTGGGAAGATTTGGCTCAGTACTGCCCTCAAAGGTGGCAGGTTCTCTGTAATGGATTATTCATGTCTTAAGTGACCCTAACGCAACACCATTGAAGCCAAGAGGTCCAGAAGAAAGTGAATGGCAACAGAGCACTAGCACATCAACATCTTCAGGGACAGCCTTCACATGTGACATCTGTGGTCAGGGCTGTTTTTCAAACACTGGACTTCACAGTCACAGAAGGCACTGAAACTTTAGGGGCACAAGAAATATATAGTCTTCCGAGACTGCAATGCCAATGATGATAGGGAAGCTCTAGAACTCATTTTACAGACAAAAATAGATTACATCAAATTTGGAGAGCTAAAAATCAACCTAACTCTGCCAATTCTTGGAATTGGGAGCTCAAATTTTGGGGAATCTCTAACTTTAACATAGTCCACACCTGTACAAGATTTCAGAAAAATTGAAGGGGGTGGCCTGGATGATTTGACATGGAATTACCCATATATATATATATATATATATATATATATATATATGTATGTGTATATATGTATATGTATGTGTATATATATATATGTGTGTATATATATGTGTGTGTGTATACATATGTATATATATGTGTGTGTGTGTGTGTGTATATGTACATTATATATATATATATATATATATATATATATATATATATATGTAGCCCCTAAATTTGAGAATTGCAAACAAAGCACAAGTTTAAAAAATTCAAATAAGTTTATATTATATTTATATCACAGGTCTATATTTATTTACCTTGTTATATTGTACAAATTCATCAAAAAAAATTATTTCAAATGTGGGTGAGGGTGAGATATATAAGTCAATTTCCATATAAAAAAAACAGGGGAGGGGGAGGCATTGTAAAATATCTACACATATTTGCCGATAAAAGCAAGAAACACAGCACAGTAAATACTTGAAATTATAGTTTGTGTTTTGTACAAATTCAATTGAAAAAAAAAAGACATTTTAAACGGGATGGGGGGGGGTAAAATTTGTAAATTCATTCACGATAAAAAGTGGGGGAAGGTGTTGTAAAATACCTACATGTATTTGCCAATAAAAAATGTGAGAAATACAACGCAGTAAATATGTGGTAAATATATAAGTTTGGTCTGATTTATGCTTAACACCATCAAGGAAAATCATAATCTAAATTAGGGCAGGAATCCAGAATGACAAAATATTAAAGTCTTTTTGGTTGGGGCTTTGGAATATACTGACTGAACCTCTGCAGAGGGGTAAAACTCCCCCAATGGGACCACCTGTTGGCCATGGGTGGAGTCCCGTGATCCTTAATGACAGAATCCTGGTGGCTGAGCAGTCCATGACAGGCAACACTTCACTTTGGTCCTTACTTAGGCTAGACGGGCGGTCAGAGAGGCCCCCTCTGATCAATCGGCTGGTCATGTCAAGCCCGAGCACCTATATGATTGTCCCAATCATATTGCCCTTATAACAAGCCCCAACCCTTTTTATCATATGTGCTAGAAGGTGGTGGCTGAGGGTCTTCAAGTCCTGGGTATGACATTAAACACTGATGGTGAAGTTCCAGTTCTGGAGCTCAGGGAATGTGGAGTACCCCTTCATCACCATTACTCCCAGGTTCACTCTGACCTGGGGTGGTAGTACGTGTTAGGGTCCCATCAATGAATTAAATTTTTAAAAATGCTACTTAAATTATTTTTTGAGTTTTAAGAAAATAACTTAAAATAACATTTTTCAGGTATTGAATTTTTATTTTATTATTTATTTATGTTATTTAGGATTTTATCTTTCTAGAAATGTAAAAATTAGGGACTGGAATTTTTTTTTCAAATACAACATACTACATTCTGAATTGATAAAACCCTTTTTTTTTGCAATTTTTTTTTTTTAAATAAATTAACCACATTATATCATATTGACATTTTTTACCAGAATTCAGACTTTGTTTATTACTAAAAATAAATCACGTATAGAAATTTATAAAAAATCTTCTGACATAATTATTCAGACTCTTGGATAAAAAATTCAAAAAAATACAAAAATCGTTTTTAATTATTTCATTTTTTTCAGATTTCATAAAATGAAATAGGGGGTGGGGGGCTAACCTCGTAAAATATTTCACCTAATATATTTTAGGAAAAACCTATTTTAATCATATTTTCATCAACGAGTGAATAAGTATAAATTTTTTTGTGAAAATTTGACTCTTAATTAATTTTTCATAAAATTTTTAAAAAAGCCTATCGTCATAACTTTTTTTTTTTTTTTGGCTACGTTAAATTTCAATTGATTTAATGGTGAGAAAATGTAAACATTGTTTTCATTCATAATTTTCATAATTTCTGTGAGCTGAAATTATAAAAAAATCATCAGGAGTTTTTTTTAACGTTTCTTCGTTTGAATAGTAAAAATAATTTGAAGATAATATTAACCTTTATTCAAGTTTCCTAGTGTTAAATATAGGGGGGGGGGTTACAATTATTGTTTCAAATGTACTAAAAATAAATTACAAATGTAATACAATTTTGCTTTTTTTTTCCTGGTGCTAATTATATGTTACTAGTTTTTGACTAAAACATAAATTTGACCTTGTACAATCGATTTCATCAATTTTAATTCGTTTTTAAAATGGAAATGTGCGAGCTATTTGGTAGTACCCCACTTCCGTATATTTACAGTACCTATTTTATTGTATTTAGTATTTACGAAGTAGAGAAAAGAAAAAAAGAAATAGTAAATAGATAAATTTCATATTTTTTCTTAGAATACAAATAAAAACTCTTCATCATGATAAAAACAATGATACTATTTTTAATATATTCCTGTTTAATTAATGTAGGTAACTACATGCCATTAATATTGAGTGTTGAAGAGAAAGTAAAGTAAAAAAAGACATACTAAAAGTTAATTTTTAACCATTAAAATAAAATTGATGAAGAATAATGCTTGATATGAATAAACCACTTGAATTAGGCACTGCCAAAAACACGCTCTTTTTTTTTCACTTAAAAAAAACGAATTAAAATTAATTAAATAGATTATTTAAGGTCAAATTTTAGTCGGAATTAATTAAGAATAAATATCTGCTTGAAACGTAAACATTTGAATAATTTGGGAATAAATAAAAAGAAAAATGAATGTTTTTTTAGTATATAGTAATGTCTTTTTTATTGTAATATTTATTTCTTATTGAATTGATGTATCAGAATTAATAAATAAAATAAATATAATAAGAAAATATAATTATGGTTTAAAAATTCTGCATTTTTATTTTTATTTTTATAAATCGTAAGTCAAGATTTTTCGAGTGAGTTTATTTATTTATTTTGTTGCGAAGGATTTGTCGGTTAAATCATTTTTCAAAAGAGAGATCCAACTAGTTCAATATTATCCTTAGATTCCATAAGAGCTCAAAATACTTTCGCATATTTCAAAAATATTTAATTAAAAAAAAAATCTTTATGACAAATGAATTTTAAAAATAAAACGTTGTCGTAAAAGTTTAGTCAAATCGAATAATTTAAACAAAGGACAAAGTAGGGTAAAATACTTACTCGCTTTGTTTCTTTTCTCCTGTCTGGTTTGTCCTCTTTATTGTAAATTAAGAGAAAGGAAGAAAGAGTAATTTAATATTTTCTTATCAAATGAAATTTTTCAATTGTAGTTGTTTTTCTACGATGTTTTTCAACACATATTCAAGGGAGATAATTCATAGCTTTGGGAAATAATCTAGATTATCGTCTATATTTTTTTACCTTTCATTCAGCAAAATTAAAACATGTTTAAATCTATTATCAAAATTTTTTTTTTATTTCTTTGGTTCAAGAAAGAACATTTTCAATTATAATATCTTGAAACGCAGAATCAATGAACTTTATTTGGTGGTTGGTTTTGAAGGCTATCACAATGTAAGTGTAAAGAAAAATAAGGTATGGTGTTGTCTGTTAACCTGTAATTTTTTTTTAACAGGTTAACAAACAACACCATAGTTACCTTATTTTTCTTTATACTTGCATTGTGATAGCCTTCAAACACCACCAAAACAATATAAACACAATGCTTCAAGCAAATTATAAAAACACTTTTATCAATGAAATTTACTTTGTTCACACACATCCAATCAGTAGGTACCACCAAACCGTTTAGGCCATCTTGAATAAAACGGAAATAGATATTTCCGAACTTTGTTTATCAAAAAATCTCGTAAAAAAAAGATCGTACAGGGTTGTTTACAAAGAAAAATAGTTAATTCAATAAGTACCACCAATTTGACCCTGTGCAATTTTACCCCCCCTACATTTAACACAATGAAACTTGCAGAAAAATTAATATTTTCTTGAAAATTTTTTCCATTCGAAAGAAAAAACATTAAATAAACTCCTGATGATTTTTTTTAAATTTTTTATCAGCATACGAAAATAATGAAAATTATGATTGAAAAACAATGTTTTCATTTTTGCACTGTTAAATCAACTGAAATTTAACGTAGCTAAAAAACAAGTTACGATAAGAGGATTTTTAAAAAATTCTATGAAAAATCAATTAATGGTCCGATTTTCCCGAAAATTTCCATAAATGTTTACCATTGGATGTAAATAGATCTGAAATATTTTTTTCTAAAATATATTAGGGGAAATATTTTTTACGATGTCTATCACCCCCCCCCATTTTATTTTATGAGATAAAAAAAATGATGTGGAAAAAAAATTTGGTACTTTTTTTCTATAAAGATAAGAGTCTGAATAACTATATCAATGAAATTGTATAACGTACCGAATTATAGTTTTTTTAGGAAAAAATAATGAAATCGGAAATAAAAAGTGCAAAAAAAAAATGTCATAATATTAATATTTGAAACTTTTTTTTTCTTATGTAATTGGTATGTACTATATTCTATTAAATTGTCAACAAAAAAAAAAAATTTTTAAGGAATTAATTTTTACGAGATTTTCAATCTTTTGTGTGATTAAATATTTTTATTTTCTGCGTGAAATAAATTAATTTTTTTTTTTCCTGTGGAAAAAAATCAAAATTTTCACGGATATTTAAAAACATGAATTTTAGAATTCAGGTGAACTAAAAGTTGGTCCGATCCGTGCTCGATTAATATTTTTAAAAGAATTTGTAATTTTTATGTTGAATAGTAATGTGTGATTCTTAGAATGTACGGAAGAGCAAAACTGACATATGACGAGACGCTTCTCGGTAACTAAAGTTTGTTTTTCTGAGCGTAAAAAAATATTTTATTTAACTTTTACGACCAATTAGAATAAAAAAATATATTGAATGATTGTTTTATCAGTTTTTCTCTTAGAAAAATATTTCAAATTTTCATTTTATTTTTTTCGATTTTAAGAATTAATACTAAAACCGAAGACATTTTTTTAACGTCAATTTCACTGCGAAATTTTAAGATTAAAGTTTTTCAAGTTTTTATTCATTTAAATTGTAATATTAAAGTTTTTAAAGATTTTATTCATTTTAATAGAAAAAAATTTGGCTATAAAAAATTGTCCGTTACACCCATTCCGTACTTAGATGCATAACTGTAAGAGGGTAATAATATGTATTTCTTTCTCTCTAAATCGCGGCCTGAAAATTACCCTTTCGCACGTAATATGGATAGGTTTGTTTTTTTTTTAAGATAACGATGTAATTTTTCCCAATCGGATAATTTGATCTTTTGAATTAACTATTTTTCTTTGTAACAACCCTGTACGATCTTTTTTTAACGAGATTTTTGATAAACAAAGTTCGGAAATATCTATTTCTGTTTTATTCAAGATGACCTAAACGGTCTGGTGGTACCTATATTCAAAGATCAAATTATCCGATTGAAAATTACATGGTTATCTTAAAAAATAAAAAACCTGCCGTATTACATGCGAAAGGGTAATTTTCAGACCGTAAATAGACAGAAAAGTTACAAATTATTTCCCTTTTACGATTAACCCGTAAAAGTATGGAATGAAAATTTGAATTTTTTCTAAGAGAAAAACTGATAAAATAATCTATTATACTTACTTTTTATTTTAATTATTGAAAAAGTTAAATAAAATAATTTTTTTCACGCTAACACTGTCAGCCTAAAACAAACTTCGGTTACTTAAAGCGTCTCATCTCTTTGTAAACAAATATGTCAGCAATGCTCTTCCGTACATTCTAAGGATCACACATTACTATTCAACAATAAAATTACAAATTCTTTTAAAAATATTAATCGAGCTCGTATCGGACCAATGTTTAGTCACCTGAATTTATAAAATTCATATTTTTAAATATCCGTGAAAAATTCGATTTTTTACGCAAAAAAAAATTAATTTATTTCGCAGAAAATAAAAATATTTAATCACACAAAAGATTGAAAATCTCTTAAAAATTAATTTCTTAAAAATTTTTTTTTTTACAATTAATAGAATATAGTACATACCAATTACAAAAGCAAAAAAAAGTTTTCAAATATTAATATTATGACATATTTTTGCACTTTTTATTTCCGATTTCATTAATTTTTCCTAAAAAACTAGACCTTGTACATTCATTACAATTTCATTGATATAGTATATTCAGACTCTTATCTTTATAGAAAAAAAGAAAAAAATTTTTCTGACGCGTCATTTTTTTTAATCTCATAAATTAAAAGGGGGGGGGGATAGACCTCGTAAAAAAAAATTTCCCCTAATATATTTTAGAAAAAACTATTTCAGATCTATTTACATCTAAAGGTAAACATTTATGGAAATTTTCGGGAAAATCAGGATTATTATGATTTTTTCATAGAATTTTTTTAAAAAATCCTCTATCGCTAACTTGTTTTAGCTACGTTAAATTTCAGTTGATTTAACAGTTGCAAAATGAGAACATGTTTTTCATTAATCAATTTCGTACAGCTTGATTAAAAAATTAAAAAATCATCAGGAGTTTTGTTTAATGTTCTTTCGCTGGGGTAAAACATTTTTTCAAGAAATTATTTTCTTGCAAGGTTTCATTGTGTTAATCTCTCTTTCCCC
>CM042151.1:95549581-95886852 GCA_023376005.1 Doryteuthis pealeii
ATATTGAAGACAGCAGTTTAGAATGATGTAATTAAATTAAATCTTATCTTAGTCTATCAAACTAAAAACTTGTTAAAAAAAAGTCATTCAGGGTGGCCTAAAGTCGTATCAGCCAGACAGCAGGGATTCTATCTCCTTTTCACTAGTGCTAGGACCAAAGAGATTATTTTAGCATCTGAGGTGGATCACCACACCTACTATCAGCTCCTCACTTTACCACACAGATCCCTGTGCTACTCATACGCTGTGTTGGCGAGGGCTGGCCTCATCCAGCAGCCTTATAACCTTTTCTGGGGATCAAGGAACACAGGTTGTTGCAGGAAGGTGTATAGTTGTTGATGTTGTAGGATTGAAATAAAATTAAAATAAGAAGAAAAAAAAATAACACACTCCCATGATGCTTCAGACCTTTAAGAACCATCGAGTATAGCAGGAAAAAAGGACCCCACTTCTGACACCAGATTATTCCTTAGAACTTAAGCTTAAACTGGGAGCAGACACTATTACTCGGCAGCAAAGCGCGGGGTGTAATGGTTAGTCATAGGAAATGGACTCGTCACCCCGAGTTCAAATCCTGGACATGGTAATTGCATTCCACTTAGCGCTAATACCCTTGGGAAAGGTATGAATCCTACTCCCTCCAGCTATGGTAAAATAGTAGGGCAGACTGGGCTCTTTAACCTCGGTTAAGGAACCGGTCTAGGAGAAGGGAAACTCTGAATTCAAACCTGTTGAACTCCACTTAAGAAATTGACCTTGTGTCGCATCCTGCTCGTGTGGAGGGGTTAGTAAATATATATTATTGGGCAGGAAGAATTTCCTCCCTCGTGGTGGCTTATGACCCATTAATAAAGCCTGAATCTTAAAACTACCTTTTATATTTGTCTTTTCCTTTGTTTTCCTTGAATTCCTTTTCAGTGCGACCACTAAATATGAAGAGGTTAAATGCAAACCCTAGGAACACGCACCAGAAATAACCAGCTACTTTTCAACCTAAAACATTAAACTCTTTTCAACCCACAGGTTATCAGATGCCATAACAGTAGGACACAAAGTCCTATACAAACATCAAATATGCATTTTCAATGTGGAAAGGGCTTGATGGTAACCAGAACAGTCCCTAAAAATGAAGTGCTGTTGTGGCCTCCGAGTAAGGGTATGCACCACTGCCATCATGAAATTATATGAAGTAAAGTTGATAGCTGGGAACTGAAGTTATATTTATGAGGGTTAGATATATATATATATAAAAGAACTTCATTAAGGGAGTCAAATTAACAAAATAATTGAGTAGGTGGGCACATGATAACTATGGGGTAGCAAGAGGTTTGGGTGTTTTAAGGTAGCTGGATACTCTTTGTTGCGTGTTCCTTGGGTTTCTTTTAACCCAATCTCATTTGGCAGTCGCACTGAAAAGAAAGGAATTTCAAGGAACAAAAAAAGAAAGACAAAGGTAGAAGGTGGTTTCATTACTTTAGGCTTTATTGGCCGTCATAGTTGCCCGTGGCAAGGAATATCTCCCTGGCTAGTAGGAGCGACCAAACCTAGTTAAGGCCTAAACTCAAATGCCCGAGATATTTTCTTGGGGTAGGAAGTGGGTCCTTTTTCTGGCACATACACGGAGGTTTCTTCCGGTGAAGGCTCATTGAAGTTTGTTGCTTTTTTTATTTAATCTTATTTTAGTTTTATTTTAATCCCCACCACAACAAACAATAAAACAATTATGTTGTCGTTATTATTTTGACAAAAATGTGTTTTTAAAGAAAATTAATCTTTTATTGCTTTAAATATCGAAAAGTTATTAAAATCCAATAATCAGACGATTTTTTATGGTGCTTTGATAGCTGATGAATTTGTACATCCCTAACGAAACAAGCTATTCTTGAACAAAGAATTAAAAAATTAAAAACATTTTATATTATTCGAGCAGATCTTAATTTTGTTGAATATAATGAAAACGTAAAAAAAATACCCTTTTCTTCTGTAGATTGTCAATTATTTCCCGTTTCCCGTAACTAAGATTATCTCCCTTTAATCTGTGTTAAAACATCGATGAAACGACTACTACTATTTTCAAATTTCATTTTTTTTTTTAATATTAGTTTATTTAAAATTTACTCTTTCTTCCTCTCCCTTGACTTTCTATTATGATAAAAAAAAAAGACGAAAGAAAAAACAAACAAGTAAGTATTTTACCTACATTTGTCCTTTGTAAACATTATTAGAATTGACGAACTTTTACGAGAACGTTTTATTTTTTAAAAGATTTCCTTTTATGATGTCATAAAGACTTTTTTTTTAAGATTAGATATTTTTGAAATATGGGGAAATATTTTGATCTTTTATGGAATCGAAAGAATTATACTGAATTAGCTGAATTTTATTTGAAAAAACATGTAATCGACAAACGCCTTCGCGTCAAAAAAAATAAACAAAACAAAAAAAACACATTTAGAAGACCATTAACCCAGGAAAAATAAAATACGGAATTTTAAAAAACCATTATTATATTTTTCTTAATATATTTATTTTCTTATTAATTGTGATTTATCAATTCTGTAAGAAATAAAATATTACAGAATTCATTAAAGAATTCAACAAAAATACATTATGATATTAAAGAAACATTTATTTTCTTCTCGTATTTATTTCCATTATTCAAAACTTTCTATCAACAGATTTAGTCTTCATTAATTTTATTTTAATAAAGTTACAATGAAATTTTTAGTGTCTACTTTTCTTACTTTTACTTCAAAACTCAGTATTAACATTATGAAATATTCGTGCTCTGAACATTTTGTCGTCCTGGATTCTGTCCTCATTTCATGCTTTATTTATTTATTGTTATTTATCATTTTTTTTTTCCTTAACGCTTTTTTACCAAATTTTAGAAATTCTAAAACTACAAAAAAAAAAAAAAAAAAAGGAATTAAAAAAGAAAAAACACTACAAAAATCATTTTTTTAGTTTTTAGAAGATAATTTAAAAATTTTAAATAACTTTTTTCTGGTATTGATTTTTAATTTTTTTTATCTATTTATTCATGTATTTTCAGGATTTGATCTTTTTAGAAATCTAAAAATTAGAAACTGGAAATTTTTTTCTTCAAATGACCAAAGGTCAAAACCTTAATTGATAGATTTTTAAAGTTTTTTTTTTTTTTTTTTTTAAATAATATTCTATAATGAATAGCTTATAAGTCATTAACAAATAATTTGGTGAAGATTTCATTAAATCGGACATTTCTCTGATTTGTGGCAATAGTTTGAAAATTCAAAAAAGTTAAAATTCTTTTTTACTTCCTTTATGTTCTCTGCACATACCTATATATGCATATTGTTTTATTTGGTGTTTTGTAAAAGTTCAATTTGAATTTGTAAAAATTAAAGTGAAAAAATATCTAATTAATCTGCTGATATACAGCATTGTAAATACCTACATTATACTTGCAGATTAAAAAGGAAGAAACACCAATTCATTGGTTTATAAAAATCAACTGGGGGTTTGTAAATATCTAAATTAATTTGCAATAATTGGCAAGAGAGGTTATTATAAAATATCATATTAATTTGCCAATAAAAAGCGAGAAACACTACTGTAAATATCTAAGTTTTCACCTGATTTACGCCTACACCCGTCAAGGAAAACATAGTGTAAATAAGGGCAGGAATTGGAACGACAAAATTGTTATTAACCCAAAATATATACCTCATAATTTCAACTGGAAAAAATAAATTTAAAAAATAGATCATTTTTTTATTATCATGATCAAGAGGCTTTTATTTCTTCGAAGAAAAAACATTGATAATTATTTTACTATTTCTTTTGTTGGAAAGTTATTAGGGGACAAGCTATCCAGCCAGCACCCACCCCTCTCCTCCTTTTACCCCTTTCACTAGGGGGGAGGATCAAAGTGTAGTATCTGTTCCAGATTCTATGCTTTGAGACTTGCCTTTATACCTGGTCTCGGCTGGGGGTTTCCATGTGCTTCGGCCTCTGGACGGTATAGTACATTAATAGCGTCGATCCCAGGGCGCAATCCCCCCAGGCAATACCTGCCCCCTTGTGGGGCAGGGCTGAGTTATTGCCCAGCGCCTGAGGTGCCCCCTTATGTGGGGAATGCCGAAGGGATCGACGCAATTTTTGTTCTTTCCCAGCCATGAGCTTTGGCTTGTGGGTGGGCCCACATTAAAACAGGCCTGTGCCCAGCCCATTACAAGTGGGATATGAGGCAAATACCCTTACTCCTCACTCTTTTTAAGGCCACATGGTCGGGTCTCTCTTCTCTAACCATGTGAGAGCCTTAGCAGATTCACTTAACCATGACAAATAATTATCTTGCTTTCTGACCCACCTTGTAGGCACTAAGAGTAGATCCCTTATCACATAACCTTGAAGGTTGATAAAGTCTGCTACCACCCTGAGGAGTCTAGGGGCTTCGGCTAAAAACTGCTGCTATCATTTTGGAGTAAAGGTTTACAAGAACTTTGTACATAAAGAATAGTCATTCTCAACAATCCTTTAGCAGTCAAAAACTCTGCAACCAACCCTACATTACCTATCAATTCCTGGCTTCACTAAACTACTATATTTACAGTAGTCTATTCCGACCTAAACAAACTATTAAACTCTACAACACAAACCTCATGTTAAAAATAGTTTATGTACTAGACAAAATGTGACCCATTGGGTCACCCATTCAGCTCTGGGTAGATAATGAGATTAGGGAAAAGGGTAGTTAGCAAAGCGAATAAAATTTTTTAGAATAATAAATACGCTGACAAAACCTTAAGTTCATTTTGTTAGCTTTCTAAAAAAGGAAATGTTTGACTTCATTAAGCTATGGGTTTATAGGTTGTGAAATTTAACATAGAAAATACATTTAAATTCTCCTGTCTCTCTCTCTCTCTCTCTCCTCTCTCTCTCTCTCTCTCTCCTCTCTCTCTCTCTCTACTCTCCAGAGAAAACTAACATTATATACCAAGGAGGTAGTCAAGAGATACCATAAGGGGGAAGAAAGAAGATAGACACAGAGTAAAGTAGAGATTGGTTGATTTTTGACTTAATTGCAAATTACTACTAATTTAACCAATTAAAAAACATAATTTTTTTCAAACATAATACAATCCTTAAAGTAAGGATAAATTAAGTTATAATTTTCTGACATTAAACTTAAAACAGTAAAAAGCCTTTAGGAAGCAAAAGTTGATTAATTCAGCTTTAGATAATAATAGTATATGCATGTTACATTTTAATGTATATAAAACCTTTTAGTAGCATAGTCATCTTAAACCCACGGTCTATTTTTCTCTCTGCTAATAGTTACTTGGTAAATTATCCCCCCTAGCTCACATAGGCTTAATTTAATTTAATTTTTTAAACTTTTTTTTCTCTCCCATTAACATGTTAAATTACAATAAAATTATTGTTAACAAGATGTGTAAAAAGATTAGTGATTAATATAAAAAAATGATATTATTCAAATTTGTATACATTTAGATTTTAAGTAACGAAACATTCAAAATATAATCAGAAAAATATAATTTGACTGAATATAATTTTAAATTCAAATAAAATTTGGATATTATTATTATTTACTCCTTGAGTTTTACATCAGTATTAGCTGATGGTCTCACTGGATCTGAGTACAGCAAGTCTCTCGGGTCTTCAGGACACTTCGAGTATTCTGCGATTGCAACAGTTGCCAGTGTTCGGGATGGTATCAATTCTTCCTCTGATTCAGATTTTCCAAACCTTTTCCAATCCTTGGACTGTTCCAAGTAGGCACCACTACAATGGTATCACTTTGACTTTCATATTCCAAACTTTTTTCAGTTCTCTGGCAAGGTCCATTTTTTTCATTTTCTTCAGGCTACCCTGTGATCTGCATGGAACTGCAAAATCCACCAAGTTGACAAGTTCTTTCTCTTTTGTTAATCAGCACTAGGTTTGATCTTCTTGATGGGATAAAGGTGATCCGTTTTTATTTCAAAGTCCCAGAGAATTTTTTATTGCGTTTCATTCTCAGAAACAGGTTCTGGGTTTATTGCAGTATAAAGGCCATTTTGGATTATTCATGAAATTGGTTTTTCTTATTCTGGTTTATGCATTATACCATTTTGTTTGTATGTGCAAAATTTAATTTTTTATTTATTTTCAGAGGATTGATAGAAAATTAGACCAGGTTAATTCAATTAAAAACATAAAAATACCAAGTTTAATTTGTAGTAAATTTGGAAAAAATCATTGAACTACATCTGTAAAAAAAAAAAAAGTAAGATTTGTAAATGTGAATTAGAATATGAGATAGGTAAATATTTTTCTTTGATTAAGATTAAGGAAGATTAATAGAAGTGAAGCTAATTTTAAATAACTCAATGAAATTATTATCTTGAAGGTCCGAATAGAGCTAAACACAGAGTAGTTTGAATTGCTTGCTTTTCACATGCACTCGCAGTCTGGTTGATACCGACTTTAGGCCCCCTGACAATTTTTATATAGCTTATTTAAGTTATTAGTATTAGGAATACTGAAAATATGAACTATGTGACAATATTTGTATTGGATAGGAATACTGATATTAACTGTGTTAAAATAAATCTTAAGAAGTAACTAAACCAAAATGTAAATAAATATAAAAATGAACATGATTCTCTAACATTTTGGCATTCAATAACCCTAGATGCGTGGACATACCATAAAAAATCAATCAACCAACAAATCTCATGTTCTAAATTTTGTAGGTTCTTAAGTGACTATTGAACATAAACTTTTGTGTTTTACTTGTTGATTTAGCAAGAACTGATAGCAAATCATTTGTATTTTGTTTTCATTCATAATACCTTTTCTTTATTTGCAGGTATCAATTGTAGAGGAGAAGGAATTTCAAATGTTAATTAACAACTGCCAATGTGAAAATATTTGTTAAAATTGTGAATAAATCTGCAGTTTGACACATTCATATTTAAAAAGTTACATACAATCAAGTAGAAAGTCCACATTCTTATCAGCCTAGTCATCATATTAAATTTACATTTTCAAGTAAATCTTGAAAACATACACTAAAAAGCAGTCCAATTGCAAACTGTTCAAAATTTAAAAGACATACAGAGAGAAACCACATTCTTCTGATGTTTGTGGATCTGTTTTTACATGGAAATCTCATTTAAAAGACCACATGTAAACACAAAGTTGCTATGAAATACAAATAAGAGCTATCAAAGGAACATCTTCCATCATAAGGATACAAATACTATTCATAAAGGAATCAAGTGTTAGCACCAGGCAGGGGCCACTTGGTTTCTAAAAATTGGTAAAAAAAATAAAAAATAAAAAACATTTTTGTCAAATGTGTGGATCATCATTTGCACAAAGTTCTAGTTTAAAAAGCACATGAAAATATTGTAGAGAAACCGTTTTTATGTTACAGTTTAAAAGAGCACATGTTAGCAAATGTAGGAGAACAAACATTTTATTGTGAAGTTTGTGGAGCAGCATTTTTTCAGCAGATTTAAAAGTCCACGTGAAAACTCACAAGGGAAAAATATTTTCTTATCAAGTGTGTGGATCCATATTTACCCAAAGTTGTAGGTTAAAAGAGCACCTACTAAAACATGGGAGAGAAACCATTTTCATGTGAAGTGTGTGGATCAGCATTTGCACGAAATTTCAATTTAAAAGTACACATGCTTAAACATACAGGAGAAAAACCATTTCCTTGTGAAGTGTGTGGAGCAGCGTTTTCTCATGGATCAGTTTAAAAGTCCACATGCGAACACACACAGGAGAAAAACCATTTTCTTGTGAAGTGTGTGGAGCAGTATTTGCACAAAGTGCCAGTTTAAAAGTACACATGCAAAAACATACTGGAGAGAAACCATTTTCTTGTGAAATGTGTGGATCAACTTTTTCCCAGAGAGGACATTTAAATGTCCACATCCGGACACACACTGGGGAGAGACCATATTCTTGTGAAGAGTGTGGTGCAGCATTTTCAGATTGTTCAACTTTGAAAGGTCACATGAAAAGACACACTGGGTATAAACCGTATACTTGCGAAGTGTGTGGGTCAGCATTTTCAGTGAGTTCAAATTTAAAAGTTCACATGCGAACACATACAGGGGAGAAACCATTTGTTTGTGAAGTGTGTGGATCAGCATTTACACAAAGTAGTGGGTTAAAGGAGCACATGCGAAAACATACTGAAGAAAAGAAACCCTTTTCTTGTGAAATATGTGCATCAGCATTTGCATATAACTGCACTTTAAAACAGCATATGCAAACACATACAGGAGAGAAACCATTTTCTTGTGAAGCATGTGGAGCAGCATATTCATTCAGATCATCTTTGAAACGCCACATGCAAACACACACAGGAGAAAAACCATTTTCTTGTGTAGTGTGTGGAGTAGCACATTCAACAAGATCAGCTTTAAAAGTACACATGCGAACACATACAGGAGAGAAACCATTTTCTTGCAAAGTGTGTGGAGCAGCGTTTTCACAGACATCAGCTTTAAATGTCCACATGCGAACACACACAGGTGAAAAACCATTTTCTTGTGAAGTATGTAAAGCAGCATATTCGTTGAGATCAACTTTAGAACGACACATACGAACACATACAGGAGAGAAACCATTTTCTTGTGAAATATGTGGAGCAGCATTTTCACAGACATCTGCTTTAAAAGCCCACATGCGGACACACACAGGAGAAAAAATATTTTCTTGTGAAGTGTGTGGAGCAGCATATTCGGGCAGATCAGCTTTAAACCGCCACATGCAAACACATATAGGAGAGAAACCATTTACTTGTGAAGCATGTGGTGCATCATTTCCAACGAGAGAATCTCTAAAAATCCATGTGCGAACACATACAGGAGAGAAACCATTTGTTTGTGAAGTGTGTGGAGCAGGATTTGGACAAATTTCCAATTTAAAAGTACACATGCTAAAACATACAGACGTGAAACCACTTTCTTGTGAAGAGCATGCAGCTGTATTTTCAGAAAATTTAAATTAAAAAATTACAAATACACATATAGACTTGAGAAATCATTTTTTGTCATGTGTAGATGAGCATTTTCAGAGATAGGATCTTTAAAATCTACATGCGAATGCACAGAGGAGAGAAACCATTTTCTTGTGAAATATTCTGCTCAAGCTTTGCTCAAAGTTCCACATTAAAAAGACATATACTAACACATGCACAAAAGAAAGTGTTGCATTTTAAAGTCAAACTTAACCCTGAAAGCTGTATTTCAAAGAAAAAAGTTTTCCTCAAAGGAGAAAGTGCATTATTTATGGTATATGCTTATTCAAATATGAATACAGTGATTACTGAGTGCATTGATTGTATGTGTGCAAGTACAGTGCATGTACGAGTACATTGACTGTGCGAATGTAGTAAGATAGTAGATAATTGTACAATGTACAAAATTTCAGAAAAATTGAAGAGGGTGGGTAACAATTTTACTTTTTTCTGGACGATTTTACATGGAATTGCCCATCTGTATTTAGCACTGTGAAGATTAATCCTAGAAGATTATATACTTTAGTAGTTCTTAGGATAAGAGCACATCTGAAACATCTGGATACTGTCAGAAAAAAAAACTTTGTAAATAATTGGTCTGAGAACCAATACTGACATCAGTTTCAATCAAGTTAAGGACTCATGATTAACAGATACTTGTGGTACTCTGTCTATTTTGAAACTCAGTATCTTTTGGTGATTCTATTTTTTTTTTTTCATTTGTTTGATCTTCCTGAAATAAAGCCATATTGCTATTTTGAAAAAAAGCTTAATATCTTATCACATGTTTGAAGTGTTCATTAATATATATATATATATATATATATATATATAATGCTTTGTAGATCCCACTAGCTTTGTAAATGGTGAACGCCTCAAAGTTGTCCATCATTTTGTCTATCTTGGGAGCACATTATCACAGGACAACTCTTTAGATAGAGAAAGATCCTTTGCTTTGCTTGAGAAGAGGGTTTGGAGCCAATGTAGCATTAAGATCTCCACCAAGCTGAGTGTATACAGAGTCTGTGTGCTCACTGCCCTTTTGTATGCCTGTGAGACTTGGGTTGTTTACAAACGACATCTCAGGACACTCAAGAGATTCCATCAGAATTGCCTTCGCAGGAGTTTTGAGATAGATAGAATGGTTGTCATTTATACCAGACACCACAATACTTGAAAGATGTCACCTGCCTAGTATTGAGAGTTTAATCCTTAGATCACGTCTTTGCTGGTCTAGTTTGCATGAATGATTGCCGAATTCCAAAACAACTGTTTCAAGGGGAAATCTCAACAGGCAAACGTTGTCAGTGCAAACCAAAATTGAGGTTTAAGGACTGACTCAAGGACACTCTGAAGAACACTGCTATTGCTGTGGAGGACATAATAGACCTGGCTGGAGAGCCATCTACCTGTCTGTGGAAGAATCTTCTTCCTCTTCTAGTTTCTTTTCTGCTTGTTTGAAACTTTTTCAAACACTAGTTTTATAGACCAACTTGTCTGTATAATCTTCATCTTACAGAAACTTTTTCAAAGACAATTTATCTTCCTTTCCTTGCTTTGTTTCTTCATTCATTTTGAAACTCATTCAATTTATCTTCGTCTTCTTGATTCGTATTCAGAGAAGCATCTCTTCTTCTAGAAAGGAAAGAAAATAGTAGGCTCTCTGCTTACAGCTGGATATACACATCTGTTGCTGACGCGCAGCCATTGAAAGAAGGCCCAAGCCCAGAGCCAGACAAGCAGCATCCTTCAATGACCATGGCAGTTTTTAGGAAGAAAGGGGTATCTCTCTGCCCGCTTCCCCAACCAACATAGTAGCAAGAACACAGGAACCAACCAATCACAGGGAGTCAAGTAGTTCCTGCAACAATTTTAAACCCTAACCTCTCATGGGTACTCAAAATTTGATTTTACATGCTGCTATTCTCTAAAGGGGTGGGTAACACATGGTTATCAGCTATCTCAGTGAGCACTCTTATAAAAAATTTTCTAATAAGTGTTTCAAAAGTAAATTGAAACTTGTTTACCTTTTAAAGAATATTGACCTCTAAAAGAATGTTTTAGCAATTTCATACGCACAATATATTTCTGGAATTATTTGTTTGCTTTGTTTTTTCCTTTCTTACAACTCAAATGGAGAGTTAATAAATTTTTCCACACCTTCGTTAGAATTTGAACTCTGCTTGCCAATTCCATTTCATGTTTCAATAATTATTATGCCACCTACATTTCTTGGAGAACCACGGAATCGTGGAATTGTTAGTCTTAGACGGAATCTGTGATTTTTAATGTAATTTTCTGTCATGAATCTTTTGCTTATTTTTTTTTGTTTTGTTTGAATTCTTTCAAAACTTAACTGTCTCTCTGATTTTGTTGTTAAACATTTAAATAAATAGAACATAATAACATAACCTTGAGTTTTGATAATTTAATTTTACAAATATCAGTTATTTTTCCTTGTAAGATCTGAAAAAGAATTAACAAAAGTTTTTACATAAAAAAGTCATAGATTTTCTGATTTTGTTTGATTAGTTTATTTTTTGATAATTAAAAATTTTTCTAAGCAGAAAAACATTGGGTCAGTCTCATTGCTAAAGTGAAAATGGGAGGATAAGACAAAAAGTTTTGATGTAGAAATTGGAAGGAGGAGATACGAAGATCAAACAAAATTTAACAAATTCATTTCCTCAAGATTCATTAGATTTTCACAAAATTTCCAAGTAAAAGATTCTAAACAACTTGTAACCTTATTTTATAAATATGGCAAAAGAAAAAGTAAATGCTATCATGTGACCATAGAATTTAGAAATAAATCTTTAAAAAATAACTTTTCCAAACACCATTTTATGAAACAACTTTGGCTTCTGGATTGGTAAGATATAAAATAAATTACATGATCCTAGGGAGCTATCACCCCAGGCAGAACCTGACTCCTCATCTAAAAGAGGCAGGGGCCAGGTTTGCTTGGTGTCTGAAGCACCTAAAAAAGGGAATGTTGAAGGTATTCATGCATAAGCTTTGGTTTGTGTGTGGCTCGCCACATTAAAAAGTCCTTGTTTCAATTCAGCCTGGTGGGACATCAGGAAAATACTTACTCCGAAGCTTACCATCACACAGGAATTCTCCCAGATTCATAATTGCATCATATTCACCATTGTAAAACAAATTTAAATCAAACAAAAAAATTATTTGATAACATTAACTATCAATGATTATTTTTTCATGTTTTATTTATTTTTCAAAACCAGTTGTATAAATAAATAAAAAATCTCAACTGAAACAGAAGACAATTACAACTTTGAAGCATGAAGAATTATGGGGTGATTTTGTTCTTGATTTTTTAAAAAATGTGCACTTTGTCTGATATTCCCTACACAAAATGGGGTCATTCCTATTAAAACATTTTAAGGTCATTCCAAGTGTCAACTGGGTTAAGTAATTTCATCTGCCAAAATTGCTTGCTTTTTATTTTTCATTCTTTTCATTTTCATTATTTTAACATCATAATAGACAAATGAGGCCATTCCTATTAACACATTTTAAGGAAGATGGTGCTATTCCAAGTGTCAATAGTATTAGGCAACTTCATCTGCCAAAATTGGTTTTCATTTTGCTGCCTTGAAAGTCAAGCTTGCTAATCAATCAGTTAGTATCATAACAGATGAAACAAGTGACTTTCGTGACCACAGCATTTTGAATGTGATTGCAAGTATTCATGGGGAGTCATTTCTCATTGATGCTGAAACGTTGGAAGAATGCAATCATCAAACTACAAGTCAGACATGCATCCAAACTTTAACGTGAATATTGCATTTGAGGATTTTTTTTACAGTTTCTGCAGTTTATTGTAAAAAGGTTCATACAGAAGTGTATAGCATAATTATTATGGTCCACGGAGAATTTGTGGATTGAAAAGAAAATAGTGATCAGATTTCTGGAGAAAGAGAAGAAAAAGAAATAAGAACAAAAAGAGGTTAAAGTTTGGAAGGGTAAACACGCAATGGGTGCCAGCCATTGACCGACCAATGACCCCGGAACAAGATTTAAAAATAAAAACAGGAGTTCCAGGTTCTGAGCAGAAATGGATGTGACCTTCCCCCACCCCTGGGACCACAAATGGAAGTAAATAAAATTTGGTCTCTCTTTTGCCTGACCTGAGAGACTCTTTTAAACATGGCTTGAAGGTTCCTTGCCTAAGCAACAAGTGAAAGTTGCAATCAGATGGAATTCCTGGTTTAATGCAACCAAATATCACTCATCCTTTTTACAGTTTTATGAAGGATTCTTTAAGCAAGAAAAGAGCCATTGCCTTGGATTAGATAGAATTCTGGAATTAGTAGATGATGGTAGACTCCATCATGCCTTACCATAATTTGCGCCTGAATCAGCATTTTATAAATGAGGACTACACCCATTTTATTCTGTATTGTTAGACTGGGTGACTTGACAGATAGTTTAACCAAGATGGTCTACGAAAATAGTAAATGATAAAGGAAAAAACTGAAGATGATGGAATGAATTAGAACGATAAATATATGTATTGATGAACACAAACAAGTTTACAAAATAATACAAAGGAAAAAATTCAAATTTCTTAACAGACCGTAAATAATAGATTAAAAAATATTCAGCTATGGAGAGATCAGAGATGCGTCTTTACTCGGAGTTGCGTCTTTTCTGTGTGCCTGTTGGTGAAGATATTTTCAATTGATCCTAAGACACGTCAAAGGGATGCAGTGTTCATGCGACTTGTGCGCATGTATAGCCAGATGTCCGACCCAATTAGATGAGTCGCAGAAATAAGTCAGTTACCAACAACAACAGAAAAAGGGTTTACAATATATAAATGTGTAGGTATGTGTTAAAGTATGGATGTGAAAGGTAGTGGCATAACACATTTAATCTGACAGTTTCGACAAGCTTAGGAGAAAGTCTACTCACATGTGTTGTTTATAAGATGATGGAGGTTTTAAAAGGAAACTCTGATTAAAAGTTCTACCTCAAAGATAATTATGCACAGCAACATTCTGTTGTTTTATTGCCTAGTCATATTACATTCTAATCTTTTTTTAATAATTTATTTTTATAACATTTCAAAAAAAATTTGTAGATATTTACTTATCTTCTAATAAAGGAAAGAAAAAAAGGGACTGAGCCGAGAGCCAAGACCTTCTTAAATACAGGCTGGCTCCCTGAAATATGATGTTACAAAATGTAGTCTATCCATGAGGTTAGCCAACTCAGCCATCAATCACATAAAGACAGTGTTGGGTCAGTAAAATGGTAATTCTTGTGTATATAGTTAAGTGAAGTAGAGGCTTTCTGTGATTGGATATACCAATCATGTGATGAGCCCAGAAGTTTTGGGGCAAAATACCAAAATCCTCACAGAAGACCCCAGACCAGATCTGATGAGGTAATGACTTCTCCAAGAAATCACCCTAAGATAACAAATATCTTCACCAGCACACCGGTAAGTCCCTTAAACTCAACTTTATACAGTTACAGTTGTTTGAATTAAACTAGGTTTTAATTCATTTATTTGTTGCTGTTAGCCTTAGAATTAAATGCTATACTAACACCAATATAACAGGAATTGGGACTTTATATTGTTACTCATTGTTTTATTGGTCTTTGATAAATTGTTAGAATTAAACTAGGTTTTAATTCATTTATTTATTGCTTATGGTTATTTGTTATAGTTGTTTGGTGCTGGTATTTTAGCCCCATATAAAGCTTTGGTTCTTTGTTCTTTTTTGGTGAGCTGAAATGGAAGGCATTCAAAGAACGAAAAAGGAAAGAGTCAAAGGCAGAAGGTGGCTTTATGACTTAGGCTTTATTGAACTGTGCATGACTGAGAGATTATTTTGGGGGCAGGGAGTCAGTCCCTTTTGGTCGGGCCTGCGCAAAAGCATCCTTCCGGTCAAGGCTCCATGGGAGTCTGTTGCTTTTTAAAATTTTATTTTGATTTTTGTATTTTTTAATCCCACACGCAGTATAGTATTTAATTCTAAGGTTAACACAATAACAGCGTTAAAGTAAATAAACAAAACATCACATTACATTTCATTGAAATTTAATAACTGAAATTCATTTATAATTTTATTTATTTCAAATTTGAAAACAATGTTTTATAGATTATAATCAGCATTGTTTTAATTTGCATTTCTTAAAATTTTAATTTTAAAAATCATTCTGTAAATTTAAAATATTGTAATTATCAAGTGAACATCTAGCAAACGAAATGTAATTCCTTTTGTCGTCAGCACAGTCTCTACCAGCTGAGAACATTACTCTCACTTCCTGACACCCCAAACACAGCAGTCGTCCAATTTCACTTCTGGTCTAACAAACTTGCCTCTTTCTCTCTCTCGCAGTATCAGCCACTCTCCGTTTTTTATCATCACTCGGCCACGCTTTATGCAAATTCCGACTTGTCTCATCCGGGTCTTTGCCAACAGCATTTCAGCTATGAGGAGGTAGTTGTAAAGTCGAGGGGTGGCCTAACATCGGTATCAGCCAGTCATCGAGGGAGTCTATCCCCTTTTCAATGGCGTTAGACCAAGGAGATTGTTTTTTAGCATCTGAGGTGGAGCGCCACACCTACCATCAGCTCCTTACTTTACCGCACAGATCCCTGTGCTACTCATATGCTGAGTTGGCGAGGACTGATATCGAACTAGGAACCTTGTGATTTCTAGCCAAACGCTCTACCGACTGAGCTAACCCTGCTCTTCTGTGGCCACTCACCACAGAACATTACACTTATACAGCAGCAGCTGAATTATGAATAAAGGAACAAACAAATTACAAGTAAATGATGAATAAATTAAATAAATTAAATATAAATAAGAAACAGATAAATTAGAAACAAACAATAGATTTAAAATCAAATTATACTTATAGAAATATTAGGTTACAGATAGAAAATGTTTGAAGTTTTCTTTTTTTGTTCTGACTTGTTATTAGTAATATTCCATATTTTCCCTAGTAAAATTTTAAAACAACAAAAAAATATTTAACAAGAAAATTTTTCAGAGCTCGAGTCAAATATTTTTTCTATTTTTTTTTCTATCTGTAACCTATATTTCTATAAGTATAATTTGATTTTTAAAATCTATTGTTTTTTCTATTAGCTTGTTCTTATTTATATTAATTTATTTAATTTATTCATCATTTACTTGTATTTGTTTGTTCCTTTATTCATAATTCAGCTGCTGCTGTATAAGTTGTAATTTCTGTGGGAGTGGCCACAGAAGAGCAGGGTTAGCTCAGTTCGGTAGAGCATTTGGCTAGAAATCACAAGGTTCCTAGTCGATATCAGTCCTCGCCAACTCAGCATATGAGTAGCACAGGGATCTGTGCGTAAAGTAAGGAGCTGATGGTAGGTGTGGCGCCTCCACCTCAGATGCTAAAAAAACAATCTCCTTGTCTAACGCCATTGAAAAGGGATAGACTCCCTCGATGACTGGCTGATTACTAATGTTAGGCCACCCCTCGACTTTACAACTACCTCCTCGTAGCTGAAATGCTGTTGGCAAGTCGGAATTTGCATTAAAGCGTGGCCGAGTGATGATAAAAAACGGAGAGTGGCTGATACTGCGAGAGAGAGAAAGAGGCAAGTTTGTTAGACCAGAAGTGAAATTGGACGACTGCTGTGTTTGGGGTGTCAGGAAGTGAGAGTAATGTTCTCAGCTGGTAGAGACTGTGCTGACGCAAAAAGGAATTACATTTCGTTTGCTAGATGTTCACTTGATAATTACAATATTTTAAATTTACAGAATGATTTTTAAAATTAAAATTTTAAGAAATGCAAATTAAAACAATGCTGATTATAATCTATAAAACATTGTTTTCAAATTTGAAAAAATAAAATTATAATGAATTTCAGTTATTAAAATTTCAATGTAATGTGATGTTTTGTTTATTTACTTTAACGCTGTTATTGTGTTAACCTTAGAATTAAAATACTATACTGCGTGTGGGATTAAAAAATACAAAATAAAATTTAAAAAAGCAACGGACTCCCATGGAGCCTTGACCGGAAGGGTGCTTTTGCGCAGGCCCGACCAAAAGGGACTGACTCCCTGCCCCAAAATAATCTCTCCGTCATGCACAGTTCAATAAAGCCTAAGTCATAAAGCCACCTTCTGCCTTTGACTCTTTCCTTTTTCGTTCTTTGAATGCCTTCCATTTCAGCTCACCAAAAAAGAACAAAGAACCAAAGCTTTATATGGGCTAAAAATACCAGCACCAAACAACTATAACAAATAACCATAAGCAATAAATAAATGAATTAAAACCTAGTTTAATTCTAACAATTTATCAAAGACCAATAAAACAATGAAGTTAACAATTATAAAGCCTTCCTGTTATTGTGTTTAGTATAGCATTTAATTCTAAGGCTAACAGCAACAAATAAATGAATTAAAACCTAGTTTTAATTCAAACAATTGTAACTGTGATAAAGTTGAGTTTAAGGGACTTACCGGTGTGCTGGTGAAGATATTTGTTATCTTAGGGTGATTTCTTGGAGAAGTCATTACCTCATCAGATCTGGTCTGGGGTCTTCTGTGAGGATTTTGGTATTTTGCCCCAAAACTTCTGGGCTCATCACATGATTGGTATATCCAATCACAGAAAGCCTACTTCACTTAACTATATACACAAGAATTACCATTTTACTGACCCAACACTGTTCTTATGTGATTGATGGTTGAGTTGGCTAACCTCATGGATAGGACTACATTTGTGACATCATATTTCAGGGAGCCAGCCTGTATTTAAGAAGGTCTTGGCTCTCGGCTCAGTCCCTTTTTTTCTTCCCTTTATTAGAAGATAAGTAAATATCTACAAATTTTTTTTGAATGTTATAAAAATAAATTATTAAAAAAAGATTAGAATGTAATATGACTAGCAATAAAACAACAGAATGTTGCTGTGCATAATTATCTTTGAGGTAGAACTTTTAATCAGAGTCTCCTTTTAAAACCTCCATCATCTTATAAACAATACATGTGAGTAGACTTTCTCCTAAGCTTGTCGAAACTGTCAGATTAAATGTGTTATGCCACTACCTTTCACATCCATACTTTAACACATACCTACACATTTATACATTGTAAACCTTTTTCTGTTGTTGTTGGTAACTGACTTATTTCTGCGACTCATCTAATTGGGTCGTACACCTGGCTATTACATGGCACAAGTCGCATGAACACTGCATCCCTTTGACGTGTCTTGGGATCAATTGAAAATATCTTCACCAACAGGCACACAGAAAAGACGCCACTCGAGTAAAGACGCATCTCTGATCTCTCCATAGCTGAATATTTTTTAATCTATTATTTATGGTCTGTTAAGAAATTTTGATTTTTTTCCTTTGTATTATTTTGTAAACTTGTTTGTGTTCATCAAAGCATATATTTATTGTTCTAATTCATTCCATCATCTTCAGTTTTTCCTTTATTGTTACTATTTTCGTAGACCATCTTGGTTAAACTATCTATCAAGTCACCCAGTCTAACAATACAGAATAAAATGGGTGTAGTCCTCATTTATAAAAATGCTGATTCAGGCGCAAATTATGTAAGGCATGATGAGTCTACCATCATCTACTAATTCCAGAATCCTATCTAATCCAAGGCAATGGCTCTTTTCTTGCCAAAGAACCCTTCATAAAACTGTAAAAAGGATGAGTGATATTTGGTTGCATTAAACCAGGAATTCCATCTGATTGAAAATTTCACTTGTTGCTTAGGCAAGGAACTTCAAGCCATGTCAGCAATGGTGACTTGATGAAAGTAATGAGCTTGGTAAATCCTCTGATCCTGGCCAGTGTAAAAATACTTCACAAACAATTTAAAATATGGGCTAAGCCACAACACATGGTAACTGTAACAAAGACCTTTGACAACACTTGTGCATAGGGTCAAGTCGAGTTATAGTAGTAGTTAGTAGCTATTGTTAGTTCAAGTAACAACATAAGTTGTATAGTTAAAAAGGAGTTGTTTATTTATTCTAGGCCATGGGGTTCTTTTTCAGAGAAAGAGAGAGAGAGAGGAGTAAGTCAAGCTGTTCTATCATAAATCACGTTCATGCACCCTTAGACATTCACGACAGAGCTCCAAACAAATGTCTTACAAAAGAGTCTCTCAGGTCCAACAAAAGAGAGACCAAATTTCTTTTACTTCGTTTGTGGTCCCAGGGGTAGGAAGGTCACATCCATTTCTGCTCAAAACCTGGAACTTCTGTTTTTATTTTAAAATCTTGTTCCGGGTTATTGGTTGGTCAATGGCTGGTACCCATTGAGTGTTTACCCTTCCAAAACTTTAACCTCTTTTTGTTCTTATTCTTTTTCTTCTCTTCTCCAGAAATCTGATCACCATTTTCTTTTCAATCCCAAATTCTCCGTGGACCATAATAATATGCATACACTTCTGTATGAACCTTTTTACAATAAACTGCAGAAACTGTAAAAAAAAATCCCTCAAATGCAATATTCACATGAGTTAAAGTTGGATGCATGTCTGACTTGTAGTTTGATGATTGCATTCTCCCAACGTTACAGCATCAATGAGAAATGACTCCCCATGAATACTTGCAAATCACATTCAAAAATGCTTGTGGTCGTAAAAGTCACTTGTTTCATCTGTTATGATACTAACTGATTGATTAGCAAGCTTGACTTTCAAGGCAGCAAAATGGAAAGCAATTTTGGCAGATGAAGTTGCCTAATACTACTGACACCTATCTCCTAAAATGTGTTAATAGGAATGCCTCATTTGTCTATTATGATGTTAAAATAATGAAAATGAAAAGAATGAAAAATGAAAAGCAAGCAATTTTGGCAGATGAAATTACTTAACCCAGTTGACACTTGGAATAGCACCTTAAAATGTTTTAATAGAAATGACCCCATTCTGTGTAGGGAATATCAGACAAAGTGCACATTTTTTAAAATCAAGAACAAAATCACCCCATAATTCTTTATGCTTCAAAGTTGTAATTGTCTTCTGTTTCAGTTGAGATTTTTTATTTATTTATACAACTGGTTTTGAAAAATAAATAAAAACATGAAAAATTAATCATTGATAGTTTAATGTTATCAAAAATAATTTTTTTGTTTGATTTAAATTTGTTTTACAATGGTGAATATGATGCAATTATGAATCTGGGAGAATTCCTGTGTGATGGTAAGCTTCGGAGTAAGTATTTTTCCTGATGTCCACCAGGCTGAATTGAAACAAGGACTTTTAATGTGGCGAGCCACACACAAACCAAAGCTTATGCATGAATTACCTTTGCATTCCCTTTTTTAGGCACTTCAGACACCAAGAAAACCTGGCCCTGCCCTTTTAGATGAGGAGGCAGGTTCTGCCTGGGGGGGATAGCTCCCTAGGGATATGCAATTTATTCTATATCGTACGCCAAAGTAAAAAATTGGTGTTTGGAAAAGTTATTTTTTAAAGATTATTTTTAAATTCTATGGTCACATGATAGCATTTACTTTTTTTTTCCATATTTATAAATAAGTTACAAGTTGTTTAGAATCTTTTACTTGGAAATTTTGTGAAAATCTAATGATTCTGAGGAATGAATTGTTAAATTTTGTTTGATCTTCGTATCTCCTTCCAATTTCTACATCAAAACTTTTTGTCTTATCCTCCCATTTTCACTTTAGAATGAGACTGACCCAATGATTTTTACTGACTGTACTGACCAATGTTTTTCTGCTTAGAAAATTTTTAATTATCAAAAAATAAACTAATCAAACAAAATTCAGAAAATCTATGACCCACTTTTATTTTTTTATGTAAAAACTTTTGTTAATTCTTTTTCAGATCTTACAAGGAAAAATAACTAATATTTGTAAAATCAAAATTATCAAAACTCAAGGTTATGTTATTATATTCTATTTATTTAAATGTCTACAACAAAATTAGAGAAACAGTTAAGGTTTTTGAAAGAATTCAAACAAAACAAAAAAAATAAGCAAAAAGATTCATGACAGAAAATTACATTAAAAATCACAGATTCCGTCTAAGACTAACAATTCCATGATTCCATGATCATGGAAAATTTCTCAAGAAATGTAGGTGGCATAATGATTATTGAAACATGAATGGAATTGGCAAGCAGAGTTCAAATTTCTAACGAAGGTGTGGAAAAATTTATTAACTCTTCATATGAATTGTTAGAAAGGAAAAAACAAAGCAAACAAATAATTCCAGAAACATATTGTGTGTATGAAATTGTTAAAACATTCTTTTAGAGGTCAATATTCTTTAAAAGGTAACAAGTTTAAATTTACTTATGAAACACTTTTTAGAATTTTTTTTAAAGAGTGCTCACTGAGATAGCTGATAACCATGTGTTACCCACCCCTTTAGAGAATAGCAGCGTATAAATCAATTTTTGAGTACCCATGAGAGGTTAGGGTTTAAAATTGTTGCAGGAACTACTTGACTCCCTGTGATTGGTTGGTTCCTGTGTTCTTGCTACTATGTTGGTTGGGGAACGGGCAGAGAGATACCCCTTTCTTCTAAAAACTGCCATGGTCATTGAAGGATGCTGTTTGTCTGCGCTCTGGGTTTGGGCCTTCTTTCATGGCTGCACATCAGCAACAGATGTGTATGTCCAGCTGTAAGCAGAGAGCCTACTATTTTCTTTCCTTTCTAGAAGAGATGCTTTCTCTAAATACGAATCAAGAAGATAAATTGAATGAGTTTCAAAATGAATGAAGAAACGCAAGGAAAGGAAGATAAATTGTCTTTGAAAACGTTTCTGTAAGATGAAGATTATACAGACAAGTTGGTCTATAAAACTAGTGTTTGAAAAAGTTTCAAACAAGCAGAAAGAAACTAGAAAGGAAGAAGATTCTTCCACAGACAGGTAGATAGCTCTCCAACCAGGTCTATTATGTCCTCCACAGCAATAGCAGTGTTCTTCAGAGTGTCCTTGAGTCAGTCCTAAACCCTCAATTTTGGTTTGCACTGACAACGTTTGCCTGTTGAGATTTCCCCTTGAAACAGTTGTTTTGGAATTCGGCAATCATTCATGCAAACTAGACCAGCAAAGACGTGATCTAAGGATTAAACTCTCAATACTAGGTAGGTGACATCTTTCAAGTATTGTGGTGTCTGGTATAAAGACAACCATTCTATCTATCCCAAAAACTCCTGCGAAGGCAATTCTGATGGAATCTCTTGAGTGTCCTGAGATGTCGTTTGTAAACAACCCAAGTCTCACAGTCATACAAAAGGGCAGTGAGCACACAGACTCTGTATACACTCAGCTTGGTGGAGATCTTAATGCTACATTGGCTCCAAACCCTCTTCTCAAGCAAACCAAAGATCTTTCTCTATCTAAAGAGTTGTCCTGTGATAATGTGCTCCAAGATAGACAAATGATGGACAACTTTGAGGCGTTCACCATTTACAAACTAGTGGGATCTACAAAGGCATTATATTATATATATATATATATATATTATATAATGAACACTTCAAACATGTGATAAGATATTAAGCTTTTTTTTCAAAATAGCAATATGGCTTTATTTCAGGAAGATCAAACAAATGAAAAAAAAAAAAAATAGAATCACCAAAAGATACTGAGTTTCAAAATAGACAGAGTACCACAAGTATCTGTTTATCATGAGCCTTAACTTGATTGAAACTGATGTCAGTATTGGTTCTCAGACCAATTATTTACAAAAGTTTTTTTTTTTCTACAGTATCCAGATTGTTTCAGATGTGCTTTATCCTAGAACTACTAAAGTATATAATTTTCTAGGATTAATCTTCACAGTGCTAAATACAGATGGGCAAATTCCATGTTAAAATCGTCCAGAAAAAAGTAAAATTGTTACCACCCTCTTCAATTTTTTCTGAAATTTTGTACATTGTACAATTATCTACTATCTTACTAACATTCGCACAGTCAATTGTACCGTACATGCCACTGTACTTGCACACATACAATCAATGCACTCAAAGCAATCACTGTATTCATATTTTTGAATAAGCATATACCATAAATAATGCACTTTCTCCTTGAGGAAAACTTTTTTCTTTGAAATACAGCTTTCAGGGTTAAGTTTGACTTTTAAAATGCAACACTTTCTTTGTGCATGTGTTAAGTATATGTCTTTTTAATGTGGAACTTGAGCAAAGCTTAGCAGAATATTTCACAAGAAAATGGTTTCTCTCCTCTGTGCATTCGCATGTAGATTTTAAAGATTCCTATCTCTGAAAATGCTCATCTACACATGACAAAAAATGATTTCTTAAGTCTATATGGTGTTTTTGTAATTTTTTTAATTTAAATTTCTGAAAATACGGCTGCATTGCTCTTCACAAGAAAGTGGTTTCACGTCTGTATGTTTAGCATGTGTACTTTTAAATTGGAAATTTGTCCAAATCCTGCCCCACAACTTCACAACAAATGGTTTCTCTCCTGTATGTGTTCGCACATGGATTTTTAGAGATTCTCTCGTTAGAAATGATTGCACCACATGCTTCAACAAGTAAATGGTTTCTCTCCTATATGTGTTGCATTGTGGCGTTTAAGCTTCTCCCGAATATGCTGCTCCACACACTTCACAAAAAAAAATTTTTTTTCTCCTGTGTGTGTCCGCATGTGGCTTTTCTTTTAAAGCAGATGTCTGTGAAAATGCTGCTCCACATATTTCACAAGAAATGGTTCTCTCCTGTAATGTGTTCGTATGTGTCGTTCTTAAAGTTGATCTCAACGAAATGCATGCTTTACATACTTCACAAGAAAATTGGTTTTTCACCTGTGTGTGTTCGCATGTGGACATTTTAAAGCTGATGTCTGTGAAAACGCTTGCTCCACCACACTTTGCAAGAAAATGGTTTCTCTCCTGTATGTGTTCGCATGTGTACTTTTAAAGCTGATCTTGTTGAATGTGCTACTCCACACACTACACAAGAAAATGTTTTTCTCCTGTGTGTGTTTGCATGTGGCGTTCAAAGATGATCTGAGAATATGCTGCTCCACATGCTTCACAAGAAAATGGTTTCTCTCCTGTATTGTGTTTGCATATGCTGTTTAAAGTGCAGTTATATGCAAATGCTGATGCACATATTTCACAAGAAAAAGGGTTTCTTTTCTTCAGTATTGTTTTTTCGCATGTTGCTCCTTTAACCCACTACTTTGTGTAAATGCTGATCCACACACTTCACAAACAAATTGGTTTCTCCCCTGTATGTGTCGCATGTGAACTTTTAAATTTGAACTCACTGAAAATGCTGACCCACACACTTCACAAGTATACGGTTTATACCCAGTGTGTCTTTTCATGTGACCTTTCAAAGTTGAACAACTGAAAATGCTGCACCACACTCTTCACAAGAATATGGTCTCTTCCCCAGTGTGTGTCCGGATGTGGGACATTTAAAATGTCCTCTCTGGGAAAAGTTGATCCACACAATTTCACAAGAAAATGGTTTCTCTCCAGTATGTTTTTGCATGTGTTACTTTTAAACTGGCACTTTGTGCAAAATACTGCTCCACACACTTCACAAGAAAAATGGTTTTTCTCCTGTGTGTGTTCGCATGTGGACTTTTAAAACTGATCCATGAGAAACGCTGCTCCAACACACTTCACAAGGAAATGTTTCTCTCCTGTATGTTTAAGCATGTGTACTTTTAAATGAAATTTCGCGCAAATGCTGATCCACACACTTCACATGAAAATGGTTTTCTCTCCCATGTTTTAGCAGGTGCTCTTTTAACCTACAACTTTGGGTAAATATGGATCCACACACTTGATAGAAAATATTTCACTTGTGAGTTTTCACGTGGATTTTAAATCTGCTGAGAAAATGCTGGTCCACAAACTTCACAGAAAATTGTTTCTCTCCTGTGTTATTCTTCTTGTGCTTTCTTAAAGTGCAATCTCTGAAATGCTGCTCTATAACTTTACAATGTTCTCCTATATTTGCTAACATGTGCTCTTCTAAACTGTAACATAAAAACGGTTTCTCTACAATATTTTCATGTGCTTTTTAAACTAAAACTTTGTGCAAAGGATGATTTCCACATATTGACAAAAATGTTTTCTCTTTTTTTTTAACCAATTTTTTAGAAACCAAGTGGCCCCTGCCTGGTGCTAACACTTGATTCCTTTATGAATAGTATTTGTATCCTTATGATGGAAGATGTTCCTTTGATAGCTCTTATTTGTATTTCATAGCAACTTTGTGTTTATATGTGGTCTTTTAAAATGATTTCCATGTAAAACAGATCCCAACAACATCAGAAGAATGTGGTTTCTCTCTGTATGTCTTTTAAATTTGAACAGTTGCAATTGGACTGCTTTTTAGTGTATGTTTTCAAGATTTACTTGAAAAATGTAAATTTAATATGATGACTAGGCTGATAAGAATGTGGACTTTCTACTTGATTGTATGTAACTTTTTAAATATGAATGTGTCAAACTGCAGATTTATCACAATTTTAACAAATATTTTCACATTGGCAGTTGTTAATTAACATTTGAAATTCCTTCTCCTCTACAATTGATACCTGCAAATAAAGAAAAGGTATTATGAATGAAAACAAAATACAAATGATTTGCTATCAGTTCTTGCTAAATCAACAAGTAAAACACAAAAGTTTATGTTCAATAGTCACTTAAGAACCTACAAAAATTTAGAACATGAGATTTGTGGTTGATTGATTTTTATGGCATGTCACGCATCTAGGGTTATTGAATGCCAAAATGTTAGAGAATCATGTTCATTTTATATTTATATTTACATTTTGTGTTTAGTTACTCTTAAGAGTTTATTTAAACACAGTTATATCAAGTATTCCTATCCAATACAAATAATTGTCACATAGTTCAATATTTTCATGTATTCCTAATACTAATAACTTAAATTAGCTTATATAAAAATTGTCAGGGTGGCCTAAAGTCAGTATCAACCAGACTGCGAGTGCATGTGAAAGCAAGCAAATTCAAACCTACTCTGTGTTAGCTCTATTTCGGACCTTCAAGATAATAATTTCATTGAAGTTATTTTAAATTAGCTTCACTTCTATTTAATCTTCCTTAATCTTAATCAAAGAAAAATATTTACCTAATCTCATATTCTAATTACACATTTACAAATCTTACCTTTTTTTTTTTGTTTACAGATGTAGTTCAAATGATTTTTTCACAAATTTTACTACAAATTAAACTTGGTCATTTTTATGTTTTAATATGAATTAACCTGGTCTAATTTTCTATCAATCCTCTGAATATAATTTTAAAAAAAATTAAATTTTGACCATACAACCAAAATGGTATATGCATAAACCAAACCTGTTCTTGAGAAACGAAACGCATAAAATTCTCTGGGACTTTGAAATAAAAACGGATCACCTTATCCCAGCAAGAAAGACATGACTGGTGGGAAGTGATCACTGGGAATTATGCAAAAATTAAATTTTGACCATACAACAAAATGGTATATGCATAACCAGAACCTGTCTTGAGAATGAAACGCATAAAATTCTCTGGGACTTTGAAATAAAAACGGATCACCTTATTCATCAAGAAGATCAAACCTAGTGCGATTAACAAAAGAGAAAGAACTTGTCAACGGTGGATTTTGCAGTTCCAGCAGATCACAGGGTGAAGCTGAAGGAAAATGAAAAAAATGGACCTTGCCAGAGAACTGAAAAGTTATGGAATATGAAAGTCAAAGTGATACCAATTGTAGTTGGTGCACTTGGAACAGTCCAAAAGGATTGGAAAAGGGTTTTGGAAAATCTGGAAATCAGAGGAAGAATTGATACCATCCCGAACACTGCACTGTTGCAATCTGCCAGAATACTCAGAAGTGTCCTGGAGACCCGAGGAGACTTGCTGTCACTCAGAATCCAGTGAAAGACCATCAGCTAATACTGATGTGAAAACTCAAAAGGAGTAAATAATAATAATATCCAATTTTATTTTGAAATTTAAAATTATATTCAGTCAAATTATATTTTCTGATTATATTTTGATGTTCGTTACTTAAAATCTAAATGTATACAAATTTGAATAATTCATTTTTATATTATCACTAATCTTTTTACACCAATCTTGTTTTAACAATATTTATTGTATTTACATGTTAATGGAGAGGAAAAAAAAGTTTAAAAAATTAAATTAAATTAAGAAACCTATGTGGAGCTAGGGGGGATAATTTACCAGTAACTATATAGCAGAGAGAAAATAGACCGTGAGGTTTAAAGATGACTTATGCTACTAAAAGGATTTTATACATTAAAATGTACAATGCATATATCTATTATTATACTAAAGCTGAATTAATCAACTTTTGCTTCCTAAAGGCTGTTTTACTGTTTAGTTTAATGTCATGAAAATTATACTAAATTATTCCTTACTTTAAGGATTGTATTATGTTTGAAAAAATTATGTTTTAATTGGTTCAAATTAGTAGTAATTTGCAATTAAGTCAAAAATCAACCAATCTCTTACTTTACTCTGTGTCTATCTCTTTCTTCCCCCTTATGTATCTCTTGACTACCTCCTTGGTATATAATGTTAGTTTCTCTGGAGAGTAGAGAGAGAGAGAGAGAGAGAGAGAGAGAGAGAGAGAGAGAGAGAGAGAGAGAGAGAGCCAGGAGAATTTGAATGTATTTCTATGTTAAATTTCACAACCTATAACCCATAGCTTAAATGAAGTCAAACATTTCCTTTCTTAGAAAGCTAACAAAATGAACTTAAGGTTTTGTCCAGCCGTATTTATTATTCTAAAAATTTTATTCGCTTTGCTAACTCCCTTTTCCCTAATCTCAATTATCTACCCAGAGCTGAATGGGTGACCCAATGGGTCACATTTTGTCTAGTACATAAACATTAATTTTAACATGGAGGTTTGTGTTGTAGAGTTTAATAGTTTGTTTAGGTCGGAATAGACTACTGGTAAATATAGTAGTTTAGTGAAGCCAGGAATTGATAGGTAATGTTAGGGTTGGTTGCAGAGTTATTGACTGCTAAAGGATTGTTGAGAATGACTATTCTTTATGTACCAAAGTTCTTGTAACCTTTACTCCAAAGATTGATAGCAGCAGTTTTTAGCCGAAGCCCCTAGACTCCTCAGGGGTGGTAGCAGACTTTATCAACCTTCAAGGTTATGTGATAAGGGATACTACTCTAGTGCCTACAAGGTGGGGTCAGAAAGCAGATAATTTATTTGTCATGGGCTTAGTGAATCCTGCTAAGTGCTCTCACATGGTTAGAAGAAGAGAGACCGACCATGTGGCCTTAAAAAGAGTGAAAGGAGTAAGGGTATTTGCCTCATATCCCACTTGTATGGGCTGGGCACAAGGCCTTGTTTTAATGTGGGCCCACCCACAAGCCAAAGCTCATGGCTGGGAAAGAACAAAAATTGCGTCGATCCCTTCGGCATTCCCCCATAAGGGGGGCACCTCAGGCGCTGGGCAATAAACTCAGCCCTGCCCCACAAGGGGGCAGGTATTGCCTGGGGGGATTGCGCCCTGGGATCGACGCTATTAATTGTACTCTACCAGTCCAGAGGCCGAAGCACACTGGACCCCCCAGCCGAGGCCAGGTATAAAAGGCAAGTCTCAAAGCATAGAATCTGGAACAGATACTACACTTTGATCCTCCCCCCTAGTGAAAGGGGTAAAAGGAGGAGAGGGGTGGGTGCTTGAGCTGGATAGCTTGTCCCCTAATAACTTTCCAACAAAAGAAATAGTAAATAATTATCATGTTTTTTCTTCGAATGAAAATAAAAGCCTCTTGATCATGATAATAAAAAAAATGATTCTATTTTTTTTAAATTTATTTTTCCAGTTGAAATTATGTAGGTATATATTTTGGGGTTAATAACATTTTGTCGTTCCGAATTCCTGCCCTTATTTACACTATGTTTTTTCCTTGACGGTGTTAGGCGTAAATCAGGTGAAACTTAGATATTTACCACGTAGTGTTTCTCGCTTTTTATTGGCAAATTAATATAGATATTTTATAATGACTCTCTTGCCAATTATTGGCAAATTAATTTAGATATTTTACAACCCCTCCAGTTGAATTTTTATAAACCAATGAATTTGGTGTTTCTTCCTTTTTATCTGCAAGTTAATGTAGGTATTTTACAATGCTGTATATCAGCAGATTAATTTAGATATTTTTTCACTTTAATTTTTACAAATTCAAATTGAACTTTTACAAAACACCAAATAAAACAATATGCATATATAGGTATGTGCAGAGAACATAAAGGAAGGTAAAAAAGAATTTTGAACTTTTTTGAATTTTCAAACTATTGCCACAAATCAGAGAAATGTCCGATTTTAATGAAATCTTCACCAAATTATTTGTTAATGACTTATAAGCTATTCATTATAGAATTATTTTAAAAAAAAAAAAAAAAAAAAAAACTTTAAAAAATCTATCAATTAAGGTTTTGACCTTTGATCATTTGAAGAAAAAAATTTCCAGTTTCTAATTTTTAGATTTCTAAAAAGATCAAATCCTGAAAAATACATGAATAAATAGATAAAAAAAATTAAAAAAATCAATACCAGAAAAAAGTTATTTTAAAATTTTTAAATTATCTTCTAAAAACTAAAAAAATGATTTTTGTAGTGTTTTCTTTTTTAATTCCTTTTTTTTTTTTTTTTTTTGTAGTTTTAGAAATTTCTAAATTTGGTAAAAAAAGCGTTAAGGAAAAAAAAATGAATAAATAAACAATAAATAAATAAAGCATGAATGAGGACAGGAATCCAGGACGACAAAATGTTCAGAGCACGAATATTTCATAATGTTAATACTGAGTTTTGAAGTAAAAGTAAGAAAAGTAGACACTAAAATTTCATTGTAACTTTTATTAAAATAAAATTAATGAAGACTAAATCTGTTTGATAGAAAGTTTTGAATAATGGAAATAAATACGAGAAGAAAATAAATGTTTCTTTAATATCATAATGTATTTTTGTTGAATTCTTAATGAATTATGTAATATTTTATTTCTTACAGAATTGATAAATCACAATTAATAAATAAAATAAATATAATAAGAAAAATATAATAATGGTTTTAAAATTCCGTATTTTATTTTTCCTGGGGTTAATGGTCTTCTAAATGTGTGTTTTGTTTTGTTTGTTTATTTTTTGACGCGAAGGCGTTTGTCGATTACATGTTTTTCAAATAAAATTCAGCTAATTCAGTATAATTCTTCGATTCCATAAAAGATCAAAATATTTCCCCATATTTCAAAAATATCTAATCTTAAAAAAAAAAGTCTTTATGACATCATAAAGGAAATCTTTTAAAAAATAAAACGTTCTCGTAAAAGTTCGTCAATTCTAATAATGTTTACAAAGGACAAAGGAAGGTAAAATACTTACTTGTTTTGTTTTTCTTTCGTCTTTTTTTTTTTATCATAATAGAAAGTCAAGGGAGAGGAAGAAAGAGTAAATTTTAAAATAAACTAATATTTAAAAAAAAAAATGAAATTTGAAAATAGTAGTAGTCGTTTTTCATCGATGTTTTTAACACAGATTAAAGGGAGATAATTCTTAGTTACGGGAAACGGGGAAATAATTGACAATCTACAGAGAAAAGGGTATTTTTTTTTACGTTTCATTATTATTCAACAAAATTAAGATCTGCTCGAATAATATAAAATGTTTTTAATTTTTTTAATTCTTTGTTTCAAGAATATGCTTGTTCGTTAGGGATGTACAAATTCAATCAGCTATCAAAGCACCATAAAAAATCGTCTGATTATTGGATTTTAATAAACTTTTCGATATTTAAAGCAATAAAAGATTAATTTTCTTTAAAAACACATTTTTGTCAAAATAATAACGACAACATAATTGTTTTATTGTTTTGTTGTGTGGGGATTAAAATAAAACTAAAATAAGATTAAAATAAAAAAAGCAACAAACTTCAATGAGCCTTCACCGGAAGAACCCTCCGTGTATGTGCCAGAAAAAGGACCCACTTCCTACCCCCAAGAAAATATCTCGGGCCATTTGAGTTTAGGCCTTAACTAGGTTTGATCGCTCCTACTAGCTAGGGAGATATTCCCTTGCCACGGGCAACTATGACCGGCCAATAAAGCCTAAGTAATGAAACCACCTTCTACCTTTGTCTTTCTTTTTTGTTCCTTGAATTCCTTTCTTTTCAGTGCGAGTGCCAAATGAGATTGGGTTAAAAGAAAACCCAAGGAACACGCAACAAGAGTATCCAGCTACCTTTAAAACACCCAAACCTCTTGCTACCCCATAGTTATCATGTGCCCACCTACTCAATTATTTTGTTAATTTGACTCCCTTAATGAAGTTCTTTTATATATATATATATCTAACCCTCATAAATATAACTTTCAGTTCCCAGCTATCAACTTTACTTCATATAATTTCATGATGGCAGTGGTGCATACCCTTACTCGGAGGCCACAACAGCACTTCATTTTTAGGGACTGTTCTGGTTACCATCAAGCCCTTTCCACATTGAAAATGCATATTTGATGTTTGTATAGGACTTTGTGTCCTACTGTTATGGCATCTGATAACCTGTGGGTTGAAAAGAGGTTTAATGTTTTAGGTTGAAAAGTAGCTGGTTATTTCTGGTGCGTGTTCCTAGGGTTTGCATTTAACCTCTTCATATTTAGTGGTCGCACTGAAAAGGAATTCAAGGAAAACAAAGGAAAAGACAAATATAAAAGGTAGTTTTAAGATTCAGGCTTTATTAATGGGTCATAGCCACCACGAGGGAGGAAATTCTTCCTGCCCAATAATATATATTTACTAACCCCTCCACACGAGCAGGATGCGACACAAGGTCAATTTCTTAAGTGGAGTTCAACAGGTTTGAATTCAGAGTTTCCCTTCTCCTAGACCGGTTACCTAACCAAGGTTAAAGAGCCCAGTCTGCCCTACTATTTTACTCATAGCTGGAGGGGGAGTAGGATTCATACCTTTCCCAAGGGTATTAGCGCTAAGTGGAATGCAATTACCATGTCCAGGATTTGAACTCGGGGTGATGAGTCCATTTCCTATGACTTTAACCATTACACCCCGCGCTTTGCTGCCGAGTAATAGTGTCTGCTCCCAGTTAAGGCTTAAGTTCAAGAGAATATCTTGGTGGTCAGAAGTGGGTCCTTTTTCCTGCATATACTCGGATGGTTCTTAAGGTCTGAAGCATCATGGGAATGTGTTATTTTTTTATTCTTCTTATTTTAATTTTATTTCAATCCCTACAAACATCACAACTATACACCTTCCTGCAACAACCTGTGTTCCTTGATCCCAGAAAGGTTATAAGGCTGCTGGATGAGGCCCAGCCCTCGCCAACACAGCGTATGAGTAGCACAGGGATCTGTGTGGTAAAGTGAGGAGCTGATAGTAGGTGTGGTGATCCACCTCAGATGCTAAAATAATCTCTTTGGTCTAGCACTAGTGAAAAGGGGATAGACTCCCTTGCTGTCTGGCTGATACTGACTTTAGGCCACCCTGATGACTTTTTTTTAACAAGTTTTAGTTTGATAGACTAAGATAAGATTTAATTAATTACATCAGTTCTAACTGCTTTTCTTCAATATGACTGTAGGTCTTTGTAAGAGGCAGACAGGGTTTCTCGAGTTCCTCCGTTTGGGATTCACATAGTAGTACTGAACATGATTTACAATAGAATAATTTGACTTTACCCCCTCTCTCTCTCTCTCCTTCTCTCTGAAAAAAAAACAACAAACCCACAAGCCTAGAAAGGAATAAACAACCCCTTTGTGACTATACAACTTGCCTATGTTGTTTCTGAACTAACAAAAACTACTACTACTAACAACTACTACAACTTGAGTTTGGATACAGGAGCACTCACTAATTATCCTGGAGTTTAAAAGCAGCTGAAAACCTTATATTGAAAAGTCTACTGTTGAGATACAGAATTCTCAAACTGATATATTTGCATTTCATATACCACTAATACCTTTGGGAAAGGTATAAATCTAACTATTCTCCATTCAGAACAAAAATTGTGTCTATCCCCTCGGCATTCCCCCTCAAGGGAGACGCCTCAGACGCTGGGCAATAAACCCAGCCCTGTCCCTTTAAGTCAAGGGGGCAGGTGTTGCCTGGGGAGAAAGCCCCCTGGGATCGACGCTATTAATTGTACTTTACCGGTCCAGTGGTCGAAGCACACTGGATCCCCCGAGGGGACAAGGAGCAAGTAGAAAAAATGAATGGTGAGGACACCAGATAGCGGGGAGTAGCCATTTCTTGGAAAGAGATTTGAGTGGAATAAATTTCTGTCTCTCGGATTTGCCTAATTTCTGACCTTCTCATGCATATTTCTATTACTGATTACAAAAAATATTTAATTAGGGACTGGCAAACTGAGCCTAAAATGCGTTTTTGACAAAATGACTTTAGCCCCCCTACAGAAAATAATTTACCAAAAATCAGGAAATTATCAGATTTTAATGAAATTTTAGTGTTTATTTATCAATGAATGATCTTTATAATGCATTATTTATTTTATTTCAAAACTTTCTCATTATTTTCAGGTCACTTAATTTTGACCCCCCTTATGTTGGGGGCGTAACATTTTTTTGAGTTGGTTTAGACTGTACTAATTACAGTACAAATAAAGAGATAAAAGACCGAAGTTATGAATAGAAACAAAAAAAAAAATTTACGGCTTTTCTATGAGAAAATAAGTACTGAAAATCGAAAAATAAAATGTAAAAAAATAATAGATAATTAATTTTTTGGAGATTTTATTTTTACTCATTTCAATAATTATTTAATTGGCTATTATCTTATAAAATAAAAAATTATACATCAATATTTTTTCTGCTTAAAAAGGTGAGGATACATTTTCAATCAAATTTTTCTTCAAAAAGTATACTTTGATGCAATAAAATAAGGTTTGCATTAAATAGATATTTATTTCTAGAATCTAAAAATATAACATTTTAAACTTAACATCAGACTTTTCACATTTTAAAGGAATTTTATATATTAATTTTTTATAGCAAAAATACTAAATTAAAGTATTCAAATAAAATAACTGATGCATTATAAAATTCATTGATTGATAAATCAATACTAAAAATTTCATTAAAATCGGATAATTACCTGATTTTTGGTAATTTTTTTGCAATCGCCAATGTTACACAAAAATTGTAAACAAGCACTTAAAACCATTGAAAAAGAGACAGAATGGCGGATCGCATCGAAATTGACCAAAACAAATCCCTTTAAATGTATTAAAAATAAACTGCATATGTAATGATATTTTTCTTTTTTAATGATGGTCATTATGTTATTACTTATCAATTTAGACAAAGTTTGACCTTAAATAATAGATTTAATTATTTTTAATTCGCTTTTAAAACTCGTAGAAGCTGATTTTTTTGCCAGTCCCTATATTTAATGTTCTCAGTACTGTAACCTCACAAATTTGTTTGAGTCCATTTCACCCATTGTTATTCTTCCCTGTCTTCTGCTTAATTTGATTTCTCTAATTAACCCTTACCATCTCCAGTGTCACAAAAGGTCAATGATGTAAAGACAACAGGTTTGAATGTATCGATAAACAAAATCACAAGATACCTTAATTGAAAAGGTATTTGGGTTTGTTGTCCAATTAAGGAAAGAAAACTCCCTTGATTAGGGCTGAACACCTAAAAAGCAAATTAGTTTATGCAAGAAGTCATCTAATGAGCTTGACTGTTAGAACACTGTTTTGAGGTCAAATGAGACCAAACTAGAATTATTTGGTCACATGAACATGTATTTTAACTGAAGTTCACAAACCAAAAATACCTTAATTACTAGTAAGCAAGATGGCGAGTATATTATGCTTTGCACTGCTTCTAAAACCAGTGAGAGTAGAGTGGATCGATCATGGATTAAGAGCAGTGTTTGGGTATTCTTAAAAATAATCTAATATAACAGGGTACAAACTATTTGTGTTAAGAATAATGACTTGAATTTATAATTTATAATTCCTTACAAAGGATTATGTATATGTGCCTTCATGTGGCCACACATGGTATCTTTGTTTTGTGACTCAGGCTAAACCATAGGTTATCTTGAGGCAGCAATGTGCTCCAGAGGTGTGACATGCAGGCCCATCAGTGTATGGACATGCCTTGGCTTTGTCGAGCCACTGCCTCACCAATAGGTTAAACAATCTAGCCTTCTGTCCACATCCTTGTGGGTATCCTCTGGAGAGGAAAAGGCTAAGAGAGAAAACCCTGACAGAAAACACTAAGGATTTTTCAATTACATTAGTTTTCGAAAAAGATTCATGAAATTCAATATAATTTTTAGATTCCAGAGGAAATGGAAATATGTCTTCTAAAAATGTTTTCCTTAAAAAATGTCTGGCATATATAAAGTCTTTTTTTTAAACAAATAAAACTTTTGTATAAAATTTTAGGCAAATCTAAAAATGAGTCCAGGTTAAAAGTGCAGTAATGGTAGCTGAACATTTTAAGACCTAAATTTTCTGATGCAAGCATCATTGGGGAATGAGAAAAGTTTTGGTTTGTTTTCTTTATTGCAAAGTAAAAATTCGAGAAAAAGGAGAAAGAGTAAAATCTTAAATAAACTAACATTTTCTTCTTAAATGTTGAATAACAGACATTTTATCATTGTGCAGACATTTTATCATTGGGAGATAACTATGGGGAAGAGACACCTAACAAAAAATTTATATTTTTATTTCTTTCATTCAAGAACATTTTTATCTTAATATATATAAATGATGAACTAATAAAATCATAAAATCTTTTGATGTTGTAGTTGGGTAATTTCATGTCAAATCATCCAGATCATATCACCCACCCCCTTCAGTTTTTCTGAAATTTTGTCCAAGCATGGACTATGTTAAAGTAAGATAATCCGCAAAATTTGAGTTTCCAATTGCAAAAATTGACTGAGTTATGTTGATTTTAGCTCTCCAAACTTGTGGGGGAGGGGTGCATAAAAAATGGCAACTTATTGTAATCTATTTTTGTCTGTAAAATAAGTTCTAGAGATTGTAGGGTGACAAGTCTTTTAATGTTTACGTTAAAAGGTCTGTGATTATTTCTGGTGCGTGTTTACAGGTTTTCTTTTTAACCCTATCTTATTTGGTAGTCATACTGAAAAGGAATTACAAGAAAGAAAAGAAAGAAATAAAGACAAAAGGTAGTTTTAGGATTCAGGCTTTATTCACGGGTCATAGCCTCCATGTGGAGGGGAAATTTTTTCTCTTATTCCAGTTGAGGCCTAAGTCAGAATGGTCAAGAGATTATCTTGGTGTTTGGAAATGGCTCCTTTTTCCTGCACATACTCAGAGAATTCTTCCAGTCTGAAGGCTCAAAGGAGTTATTTTAAAAATTCTAATCCCCACAAGCTTCCCTACTCCTAAAAGTTTGTTTTATAAAAGTTTCTGGTCCAAGGAATCCCAAAATGCTATCAAAAGGGTCTTAAAGTTAACCAATTTTAAGTTATTAATGATTACTGATTTCTTCATAGCAAGATAAATAGGTGGAAAAATCCCAGTGTGGCACTGCATCAATGGCAAAATGTTTTCTTGTTATTATTTTAGATATCATCATCATCATGTCGTGCAATTAGCACGGATATCCATGACAATCTCTTGCCAACCTTCCCTATCATTCATTGCACCCGGGAGGTCCTCTGTGGAGCAACCAGCATCCTCGCATATTTGGTCAATGTAGGTCCTTGCGAGGCACCCCACACCTGCATGTCCATGTGATGGCTTCCACAGGAGAACGTCGCTTATGAGCTCGTCCTTGCTTCTCCAGCAGTGTCCTGCATGCCTTGTCCGTCTCACCCGGATAGTTTGTGAGATAGGGGGCAAGTGACCGTACAGCTGCCTCCTCGTGGGGTACTGCTTCCACAACTTGTTCAAGACTGCACGCAGCATTCTTGTGCAGCTTCCATCTAGCTTATTCTCAAGACGCTTCGTTAGGGTCCAAGTGGTGCAGTCATATAACAGCACTGATACAACCACAGCCTGGAAGAACCGTCGCTTTAGCTTGTCAGGGAGATCGGACCTGACTGATAATTTGTTTGTGGCAAATAGCAAAGGCATGGTCAGCCACAAACAATTCTAGATATATTGAACATTATTTGTACCAAAAAGATAGTTTAGTTTTGCTGATAACCAAAGCTACAAGATCAGTTAAAATTTTGCACTTTTATATTTTGTTTCCATTCAGCCATTGAATAAGATCTATATGGAGCAAAATAAGTGTCAGAGTGCAATAGAAATGATCTGGATTATGTTGGTGGTTGGATATATTTGAAATAATATACAATACATTTCCTTTGTAATGTATCAATCATTTTGCCTGCAAAATTCTGACAATATACAAAGCTCAACAACAGCAACACATTTCATAATGGAATTGAAACTTGAAAATGATAACAATATACAAATAAAACATGTTTATCTACAAAAAGTATTTACAGAAGTTTGAAATATATTATTGATCACATTTTATATTTATACAAACACAATGAGAATTTAAGTAATGGGTAATTCCATGTCAAATCACCCAGAAAAAAGAAAAATTGTCACTCAGTTCAGCCATTGAATAAGGTCTACATGAAGCAAAATAACTAAATGCAATAAAAATAATTTTAAAAAATAAATTCATAATTTATGGGGTTCTTGACATTTCTGTCTACCTAACAGATCAAGGGTTTAGGATTGAAAGAACTGTAACTGTGTTGGCTAACTAGAGTTAGATTTAAATTAAACAGTTTGAAAAGATTCCTTAGGGTTGTAGTAGGCTTAAATAAGACAGGGGGAACAGAAACATTTAGCTGGCAAATGTCTTATAGCCCTACAGTAAATACAATCATCCTAACCCCAGCAATATAAATAGAAAAAAAATAACTTAATCTATTAACAAATTAGACCTAGTCCAAAAAATTTATTTCATTTCATATGGTCTGAGGAAGATGGAATTTTCAAAGATGAGAATTTTCAGTTGGAATAAATTTATAACATGCTTATTATTTTTTGCCTTTTCCTTATCAATCATATATATATGGTTCATTCATTGAGTAAGGTAAAATATGAAATATATTTGTATTTGATAAGGATTGGTACTCAGATCTCTTAGTTGCAAAAATTTTTTTTTAACAATACTCAAGTGTTTAAGATGTGCTGTTATCCTGAGGACTACCAGAGTATATCATTAACTTCCAGCAATAATACAAATACATTAAAAAATAGAACCAGTCAATGAAATATGACAATTACAAAATAAGCATTAACAAAAACAAAACAAAGATCTAAATAGGGACAGATAAAGAGGAACTCTTTCACTGTAACTCTCTAAAGGTATGGATGAACATGGTTCAATACACTATGGTTTTTCTCTATGTGTTTTTTCAAGTTTGAACTCTGGGAAAATGCTGATCCACATGCTTTACAAGCAAATGGTTTCTCTCCTGTATGTGTTCGCATATGGATTTTTAAATATGATTTTCTTGAAAATGATGATCCACAGGATTCACAAGAAACTGGCTTCTCTCCTGTATGTGCTCGCATGTGGACTTTTAAAGCTGATGTCTGTGGAAATGCTTTTCCACACACTTCACAAGGAAACGGTTTCTCTCCTGTATGTATTCGCATATGGACTTGTAATGTTGATCTTACTGAATATGATGCTCCACACACTACACAAACAAATGGTTTCTCTCCTGTGTGTGTTCGCATGTGGACTTTTAAAGCTGATGTCTGTGAAAATGCTTTTCCACACACTTCACAAGAATAAGGTTTCTCCCCAGTGTGTATTTTCATGTGACCTTTCAATGATGAACTATCTGAAAATGCTGCTCCACACTCTTCACAAGAAAATGGTCTCTCTCCAGTGTGTGTTCGGGTATGGACTTTTAAACTTCCTCTCCGGGAAAATGCTGATCCACATATTTCACAAGAAAATGTTTTCTCGCCTGTGTGTGTTCGTATGTGGTATTTTAAACCTGATCCCTGAGAAAAGGCTGCTCCACACACTTCACAAGAAAATGGTTTTTCTCCTGTGTGTGTTCGCATATGCATTCTTAAAGCTGATCCATGGGAGAATGCTGTTCCACACACTTTACAAGAAAATGGCTTCTCTCCTGTATGTGTAAGCATGTGTACTTGCGCAGTAAATTTTCGTGCAAATGCTAATCCACACACTACACAAGAAAATGGTTTCTCTCCTGTGTGTATTTGCATGTGCTTTTTTAACCTGCACTTATATGCAAATGCTGATGCACATATTTCACAAGAAAATGATTTCTTTTCTCCCATGTTTCAGTTTGTTTGGGTAAATACTGACCCACACACTTGATAAGAAAATGGTTTCTCTCCGGTATGTATTTGTGGGGTTTCAAATGTGATATCTGGGAGAATGCTGCATCACATATTTCACAAGAAAATGGTTTCTCTCCTTTTTTATTCTCTTTTAACAATTTTTAGAAACCAAAAGTCCCTTGCCTAGGGATAACACTTGATTCCTTTAGGAATGGTATTTTTATCTTAAGGATCATTTTAGGATGGAGGATGTTCCTTTGATTGCTGCTATTTGCACTTCATAGCAGCTTTGTTTACCAGGTGTGTGCTTGTATGTGCCTTCATAAAGTGCAAATCTCTAAAAATGCTGCTCCACACACTTCACAAGAAAATGTTTTTTCTCTTGTTTCTCTACAGTATTTACATGTGTTTCTTTTTAAACTGGTACTTTGTGCAAATGATGATCCACACACTTGACAATTTCCAAGCATAAGCAGATCCACAAACATCAGAAGAATGTGTTTTCAAGTGTCTTTTCAATTTTGAATTGTTTACAATTATTATTTCCCATTCTTCTTCTAAAAAAAAAAATAGGACTGTATTTTACTGTAAGTTTTCAGGTTTACTTAAAAGTGTAATTTCAATAGGATTACCTGACTAATAATTGGTAAGAATATGCACTTTCTACTGGCTTATATGTGACTATTTAAATATGAAATTTTTCAAACTACTTTTCACATTGGCAGTTCATTCTTCTTTACAATGGATACCTGCAAATAAAGAAAAGCTATTATGAAAGAAAACAAAATACAAATGATCTATTTCCTATCAGTTCTTACGAAATTTGAGATCACTCAACACTGATATGTACTTAAATAATTACTTCACAAATAAGACAGATATTCCCATCTTTAATATAACGAAAGTGACACTTTGATTCTTGCTATTCCTTAATGGATGGGAAGGAAATAATATCTTAAATTTAAAATAATGGTCTATGTATTCACATGTGATTTCCTAAAAATAAAATTCATTGCAAACGCTGATACACACTTGACAAGAAAATGGTTTCTTTCTCTTTTTTAAAATTTATTTTCCTCTATCAACATCTAGAAATCAAGGAGCCCTACCGGGGTTAACACTTGATTCCTTTATAAACAGTACTTGTATCCTAAGGATCATTTTCGGATGGAGCACATTCCTATTTGTACTTCATAGCAGCTTGGTTTACCTGGTATTGTTTTAAAGTTTTGTTTCATCAACCCAGTTGCCCCTACCACAACTGGTATAATATTGAATTCTTTCAATGATCAAGTTGTTTTTAGGTCATTCTTGAGGACTTGATATTAAGTAATCCTCCTCCCCGCTCAGCTCTATTGGGGCCATAATCATTTGGGACAGCTTAATAATGAGAGCACTTTTTTCATGAAAATATCTGGTTTAATGGCTTTGTCTTTTATATATCTGCCTGTCTGCCCTTCCTCTGTGTGTTCGCATGTGGACTTTTAAATGATAAGTTACCTGGAATCAGTTCTTTCTAAAACTCTAATCAGTCAACACTCACTGATAATTGCTTTAAAAATCAAACACAAATATTCTTATTTTTAATGCAATGAATGAAACATTCCAAATTTTTAGTAAAGTCGTCAGGGTGGCCTAATATCGGTATCAGCCAAACAGCGAGGGAGTCTATCTCCTTTTCACTAGCGCTAGCCCAAGGAGATTATTTTAGCATCTGATGTGGGGCATCATACATACTATCAGCTCCTTACTTTACCACACAGATCCCTGTGCTACTCATACACTGAGTTGACGAGGGCCGGGATCGAACCAAGAACCTTGTGTTTTCTAGCTGAATGCTCTACCAACTGAGCTAACCCAGCCCAATGATCATACTAAGCTCATATTAAGCAAGATATTTCATTTAATAAGTAGGTTGGGTTCATTAGAACATTTTTCTAATACAAAAATACCTGCAGTATAATCATTTATGGTGCTCAGTACTCAGAGATACATGCTTAAATAATTACTTCACAGATCAGACTAGAAAATTTTTTTCTTCAAATGACCAAAGGTCAACCCCCCCCCCACACATTTTTAATTGATGAAAACCTTTTGTTTCAAGCTTTTTTAATAAAATAAGTTATTCATTAAAAAAAGAAAACATGTTTTAAAAATAATACAAACTGATCCTTTTTTTCTAATGCTTCTTTAAAATTTTAAAATAGAATTTTAAGAAATTTTAAAATTACAATAAAAAGCCTCCTTTGATAAATAATTGTTATTCTTTATTTAAGGAGGCTTAAAATAAAGGGAAATAAATCATTCAAAAATTATTTTTCTTATGGAAACACCATACATATGCATTAACAGTATTTATATACTTTTTTTGTTTATAAGAAATATTCAAAATTATATTTTTTTAAATATTCTTGAATTTTATTTCTAAAATAACTTTTTGAATCAGGAAAACTAAGTTTTTTTTAAAGAAAATAATATCAGATTTCTGGTGTATATAATTTTAAAAGAGATTTTTTTTAAAGTAGTGATGAAATCTTAAAATAATGAAATTAATAAAACTATTTCAAAAATTCATTTTCAACATTTTAACATTTTTTTAAACATATCTAAATTTACGAGTATATTCTGATAAAATAAATAGCTAAACTATTTAAAACAATTTTTCTTACATATCTTTTTTAAACTTTGATTTTTGACTTTAGGTTGATTGATGGTTGGTTGTTTGGATTTTAATGACATGACAACTCATTGGGTTATTTTATGCCAGAAACATTTTGTTTTATTCATTCCTAATTGGTACTCAGTTTCTTTTAAACACATTTTTTAGAACTCATTTTATTCTATTTCTCTGAATGTTTGAGATGAGACTTGATGATTAGTATTATCTGCATTATTTGGACTATTGTCCTTATCTTTATTGTTATCTGTACAACGTTTCGGCCGATATGTCCTCCTGCCTTCTTCAGGTATTTCTTGTTGGGCTCGGGAACCTTCTCAGCTATGGTTAGTGGAATGAGAACAGGATACCCCCATGGACTGAATAAAGTGTTAGTTTCAAAGTTCTGTGATGGCTCCCGATTATGACAAGAAAGTTTCCGAGTTCGAAAAGAAGGTTCCCGAGTCTGAGTTCCCGAGTCCGACAAGAAATACCTGAAGAAGGCTGGAGGGCATATTGTCCGAAATGTTGTACAGATAACAATAAAGATGAGGATAATAGTCCGAATAACACAGATAATACTAATCATTTTATTCTATTTAACCCATAGATGGGACCCTGACAGGTACTACTACTCTGGGTCAGAGTGGACCTGGAAGTAATGGTAATGAAGGGTACTCTACATTCCACAAGCTCCAGAATTGGAACTTCACCATCAGATAGAGTTTAACATCATACCCAGGACAATAAGACCCTCAGCCACAGATTTCTAGCAAATATATGATAAAAAGGGTTGGGGCTTGCCATAAGGGCAATGGTGATTGGGACAATCATATAGGTGCTAGGGCTTGACATGATCAGCAGATTCATCAGAGAAGGCCCAAAATGGAGTGTTTCCTGTCATGGACTGCTCCACCACCAGGGTTCCATCCTTAAGCATCAAAGTTTGCCATCCACTGCCAACAGGTGACCTGACTGGAGGGGGTCTTACTCTTCTGCAGAGGTGCAGTCAGTGTATTCTAAAGCTGCAGCTGACAGGGCTGTTTAGGTTGATTTTTAAATAAATCTATATACGAGCTGTAAAATAACTCAACTGATTTAAATTGTTAGGAGATTTATCTTCACTGTAATATAAATAAAGAGACTATTTAAATAATTATAATGATATTTCTCACACAAAACCTATTTCAAAAATGAATTTATTCATTAAAATTAGGCAATTACCTGATTTAGATAGATAAAAAAAAAAAAAAAAAAAAAAAAAAAAAAAACTTTTTTAGACGAAAATTTCATTTTCTATTTTTTAATGGTAATCATCATCTCTCCTCCTTTTAAACGGTCAAAATTCAAAGTAAACATTAATTCAAAACATAATTTCAGGAATTCTATGATATGAAAAAAATATTTAAACATTTTGGAGTTTTCTTTAGTCTTATTTCTTTAAAATGATACAAAGATTTTTTTATGGTGAAATAACTTTTAGGTTTGGTTTGGTTTGGTTGGTTAGGTTTTACGGCATGTCAACGCCTTGGGTTATTTTATGCCGAATACTTCTATTGGTAATTTGGTATTCAAAAATGTATAGGGGTTTATTTGTTGTAATCAAGTTTTCTGTTGAGAATTTTAACATCAAGAGAGTGAGTGGGTGATTTTTGTAAGTTTGTGAACTTACATACTAGATAAGAGGCCAGGTCTTTTCAAAAAGTTTAATATCCTCTTGGGATCTATTTTTCTAAATAGTTTGTCCATGCTGTCAACATTGTAGAATTTTCTTCAAGTGTGGGAGAGGTGTGTACATTCAATCAGAATTCACTGAAAATTTCATAAAAATTGGATAATTTCCTGATTTTTCCTGATTTTTTTTTTTTTAATTCAGAGAGGTTGAATTGATTTTGTAAAATACGTCTATGACGTCACAATTGCAATTATTAATGCCAACAAATAAATTGTTTTGAAATTTGAGATGGTGTTTTGTAACAATAGAATTGAAATTTGTACAAATTAAAGCAAAAATCTTAAACGGGGAGGGGTGGGTAAAATATCTAAATTAATTTAACAAGATACCTACATTAAATTGCAGATAAAAAGCAAGAAACAGGGCGCCGAAAGAAATTCCAAGTTTACGCCAAATAAACAAGGTAATCCTTAACTATATCCTCGTAAATTCCTAACATAAAATAAACTGAACCCTCATTTTATGTCCATGTTTTTGCAATAAATGTTTTATTTTTTCCATTCTCACAAAATAAAAACTTTTAGAATATACAAATTGAAGTGAATACAAAAATAAATAAAGAAAATATTGTAAAATAACGGGTGCAAGAAAAACAAAACATTTATTGCAAAAACACAGATATAAATGAGGGTTCAGTTTATTTTATGGTAGGAATTTACGAGGAAAAAGTTAAGGATTACCAAAAAATTGATACTAAAAGTTTATTTAAACTTCTATTAAAATAAAATTATTAAGAAATAATTATCTGCTTGTTATAATATAAACATTTGAATAATGTAGGAATAGTAGTAAAGTCGTTGGGGTGACCTAAAGTCGGTATCAGCCAGACAGCGAGGAAGTCGATCCCCTTTTCACTAGCGCTAGACCAAGGAGATTGTTTTTGCATCCGAGGTGGAGCGCCACACCAACCATCAGCTCCTCACTTTACCACACAGATCCCTGTGCTATACATACGCTGAATTGGCAAGAGCCGGTATCGAACCCTGAACCTTGTGGTTCCTAGTCGGACGCACTACCGATTGAGACGAGAAAAATAAAGTCTTTCATGTATATCATAATATCTTTTTGATGTAATGTTTTATTTCTTATAGGATTGATATATCACAAATAATAAATAAAATGAATTTAATCAGAAAAATATAATAATGGTTTTAAAATTCGCTATTTTATTTTTCCTGGGGTTAATCGTTGTTGTTTTTTGTTTTGTTTTGTTTTTTTGCTATGGAGTTTTTTGATTATATTCGTTTAAAAAAAAAATCATCTAATTCAATATAATTCTTCAATTCCATAAACGATCAAAATATTTCCCCATATTTCAAAAATATCTAATCTTAAAAAAAAGCTTTTATGACATCATAAGGGAAATCTTTTAAAAAATAAAACGTTCTCGTAAAAGTTCGTCAATTCTAAGAAAGTGTTCAAATGACAAAGGTAGGTAAAATACTTACTTGTTTTGTTTCTATTCTTTTGTCTAGGTTCGTCTTCTTTATCAAAATGGACAATTAAGGAAAAGGGAGAAATTGTAAACTTTTAAATAAACTAATATTTTCTTGGGAAATGAAATTTCAAAATAGTAGTCGTTTTTCATCGATGTTTTCGACACAATTCAAGGGAGATAATTTTTAGCTACGAGGAAATAAATTTTTTTTTTTTACTTTTCATTATTATTCAGTAAAATTAAAAACTGCGCGAATTGATTAATATGAATTATTCAATTATTTATTATTTCTTTGATTCGAGGGCTGAACTTGCACAAAGGTGTCAAAATTATAGTGACCCAGAAAAAACAGAACCCACGCATTTTGTAATAAAACTGTTAATTTTAACTATGGGGCTCTCAGACCCCTATAGACCCGGTCTAGGGTTAGGGTTTAGGGTTAGAGTTATGGTTAGGATTAGGGTTAGGGTTGGGATTTAGGGTTAGTTTAATGGTGAATAAATAATTTGGGTTCTGTTTTTTCTTGGTCACCCTGTATACCGGTTATTTTGTAATAAAACTGTTAATTTTAACTAGGGGGTTTAGGGTTAGGGTTAGGGGTTAGGGTTAAGCTTAGGAGTTAGGGTTAGGGTTGCGGTTGGGGTTTAAGGTTAGTTTAAATGGGAAAATAAATAAATAATTTGGGTTCTGTTTTTTCTGGGTCAACCTAATTTTGACACTTTTGTGCAAGTTCAGCCGATTCGAGAAATAACATTGATATCAAGCACTCCGCTAATAATGCCGCTTTTTTTTTTTGCTTTTTTTTTTTTTTTAAGGGGGGGGGGGACTTGTTCCACCACTAACTTACTAAGTGAGCTAGTGTAGGGAGTGGCAAACTCCGTTTTTTCAAAATTTTCATACTACCAAAAGCCAGGGAATTGTCCGATTTTAATGAAATTTTATTTTATTTTAAGAAGTGTTTTTATCAATTCAGAATGTAGGGGAGGGGTACATTTGAAGAAGAATAAAAATCCCGGTCGTAATTTTAATTCTAGAAAGATAAAATCCTGAAGAACATATAAAAAAATTGAAAAATATAAATTCAATATCCGGAAAAAGTGATTTGAAAATTAAAAAGTTATTTTCTTTAATCTAAAAAATAAGGTAATTTTCACCTTTAGTTGGCTAAATTCCTAGCAAATACGGCAATTAGAGTAACCTCCCTTGACTTTCACTTTGAAACAAGCCGGTAGCTATATTGAAAGTCTCCGTGTGAAATAAACAAATCTTAGAAACTTTTTCGAAAAAAATTCAACTGCATGCTTTAACACAAAATTATCATAAAATGTGTTCTTAATAACAATTAAGTTAATTTCAAATAATTCGCATGCACAATTTTATGCTAGGAATTTAGCAAAGTAAAGATGAAAATTACCAAAAAGAATTTATGTAGAATTTTTTTTTTTTTTTTTTTCGTAGTTTTACAAACAATATTTTTCCTTGAAATGATGCAAAAAAACTAAATTTTCTCTATTTTTATTCACTTAAACATTTAATTGTGAATTTTGAACGTCTGGAAGCATGCATGCTTGTACACTAAAAAAAAAAAAATCCTTACTAACCATAATTCTTTTCTCTTACATAAGACTTAAGGGATATAAGTTATCCCTACCTCCGACATTTTTTTAAAAGCATCCATATTTTTAGTCTTGGGCTTGAACCAACTGTTCAGTGCCCGTATCCTTGTGTTGTTATTTGTTCTCTTTTGGCTATAGCATGTAACTTTTTTGTAGGAAATTTTCACATCTCAAGGCTTCCATAACTTTGCTAAATTGGGAATTGATATTCATTGAAAAACTAATATTTATTTTTGAAAAAAAAAGGGTCAACTCGTTGTTGAGTTACCTCCCTTTTTTGTGCATCCTAACTATTTTATATATATTAGATATGGACAAAAGGAGAAAAACTCTGATATTTTTTTACAAGAATTATCAGCCCAATTATCATTAAAATCCTTGATTTAAAATTTAGACAAAGTTATGGAAGCCAACAAGCGTAAAGATTTCTGACAACAAAGTTATACTGTGTAGCTAAAATATGTAAGAAAAATAAAAACATATTGCTATGCACACTGAACAGTTGTTCAGATCTCATACTTAAAATCCGGCTAGTTTGTAAAAAAAGAGTGATAACTTATGTCCTTTTAGTCTTCCATAAAGAAAAAGATCAATCATTAGTAATAATTAAATTAAAAAAAAATAAAAATCTCAGGAAATATGTTGCGCAAAATAGCGCATTTTCCAACTTACATTCCACATAGGACCTTCCAGACGTTTAAAATTCAGAATGAAATTTTTATGTGAATAAAATTGAATCAGAGAAAATACTTTTTTTTTTGTATCAATTCTAAGAAAAATATTGTTTTTAAAACTATGGAAACAAAAAAGCTACAATAATCATTTTTTTACTTTTAATTTTCAAAATACTTTTTTTCGGATATCGAATTATTATTTAAAAAAAATCTTTTATGTGTTCTTCATGATCTGATCTAATGATTTAATAAAAGTAAAAATTGATTTTTTTCTTCTATAACCAATCCCTCCTACTTACTGGAATGATAAATCTTTTTTAACAATTTTTTTTTTTTTTTTTAGTAAAATAAGCTTTTCATTATAAAATTACGTCGTTAATGAATGATTTGGTGAAAATCTTATTAAAAATCAGACAATTCCCTAATTTTTGTTAATAGTTTGAAAATTTAAAAAATCCAGAAAATTTTATTATTTCCCTTTTAGACTTCTGCACCAACCTAATCAGATACATACTGAAAAAACTAATGAACATTTATCAAGAAAGTCAAATTAACAAAATGATTGTGGGGGCACATGCCAACAAAACAATAACACTATTATGTTGCCTTTATTATTTTGACAAAATGTCTTTTTAAACTAATCTTTTTCTTGCTTTAAATATCGAAAAGTTAATTAAAATCTAATATTCAGTCAATTCTTTATGGTGATTTGATAGCTGATTGAATTTGTACATCCCTAATGAATTAGCATCTTCTTGCTTCAGAATAGTTATGTTTACAAGGGAGATAACTCCTATATTTCTTTTACAGCAGAAAATGGGAAAATATTAATTTATGATTAAGGCAAAGTTATGGAAACCTACATGCGTAAAAAATTTTATACAGTAAAGTTACACTGCATAGCCAAAATACATATTAAAAAAATAACAAGGGTACATGCACTGAACAGTTGTTTAGGCCCTGACTAAAAATCTGGCTATTTTGAACAAAAAAGGGGGATAACTTATGTTTTTTAGTCTTCCGTGAAGAAAAAGAACTATTGTCAGTAATAAATCTTTTAAATATATAAAGATCTCGGAAAATATGTTGCACTTTCTTTTTTTTTTTTTTACCATTTTAAGGTATTAAAATTAAAAATATCTGTCTTTGTGAACTCAGGATAAAATGTAGGTCATCACAGAGCAGCAGTGGGCCCCAGATGTGTGACATGCAGGCACATCAGTGTATGGACATCCCCTGGCATCTGCCAGCCACCGCCCCATCAATAGGTTTGATAGTATAAATAGTCTCCCTGCCTCGTGAGTATCCTCGATTGAAATCATATAATCTTTTAATGTTGTAGTTATCAATAAATAGTAGTATTTGTGTTATATACCCATGTTGTGGATATATAAACAATGAGTTTTTATGTGTAATAGAGAGAGGGTATCAGATGCATCAGATGTTACATAATTTAGTACCTGTAGTACGGTTAGTGTAGAAATTAAGATGGCTGTTAGAAATTACAGCTAGCAGTTTTTTTGAGTGGGAGTATGTGATGATATCATGGAAGATTGATTGGCACATGTTAAACTCATGTTAACCCCTTTTCCGGTAGATACCATGAGAATTAGTAGAGAAATGAGAAACAAAGGCCTGTTCCGGTTTTGATTTGAAAGAGTTAGTTAAGTCAGTACTGGGCAAGCCACGGAGATAGCAAGTCGCAATCTGCGTGCTCCTGTTGCTCACACTTTGTGCAGTTAGTCTGGACGGGGATTTCTAAATAAAATATAATATAAAGAAAATCTAAAGTCTAGGGTTATTTATCCAAAAACTACTAATAACTTAGGGCTTCTGATTGACAAGAAATCCCTAATGGAAGACCAAACATGAAATTAGATTTTCCAAATGAAAAGTTCCAGATGCTAGAAGAACTCCCAGCTGCATAAGATAGCAAAGATGATCAGAAGACCCGAGTAAAGAAGTATATAACACAGAGATATATAGACAGATAGATATAACTTACTTGGTTGTTACTTTCTACTTCAGCCATTTGTGATACCTGGTCGTCTTTCTTCTCTTTCTATTTCGCCGAATCACCATCTTCGATCTACCTTGTATAGTTGCCTTGTTGAATGTTCACTTCTTCTTCTTTCTACTTCAACCATAATGTCTACATCTAGTTTGGCCTCTCTTTACCTGTTGCTTCTTTCTCCTATTGTTGGTTCTTCATTTTCTGTTACATATACAAATATAGATATCACCCAATTCACTAACTCAGCAATTCAATTCGCGCACATACCGCAATAAAGGGATATACTCGCCAACAAAATAAAATAAGTTGCTGACGCTAAACGGAAGTTTACTCCATGGTAGCCTAAAACGAAGTGACCAAATTAACACGATTCTATGCATAGGCTCCAGATGAACTTCCGTTTGGAAACAAAAATTCCTAAACAATAAATAAAATAAATTTGTAAATAAAATTCTCATTTTCATCCAATCTGAACGATTTGCAGGTGAAATGAAAATGACTTCAGTTGATCCGATTTTGGGTCGCGACATCCTATTTAAAGTCAGCTTTGAAAAGCCGACAAGCAGAGATACCCGGCCGGCCTACCAGTCCACATCATAAAGGAAGCCAGCGGAACAAAATTTTACACTTCAGGTCATATCTCTCACCTACCCCCTAACTTCATGACCCTTACTGCCGACCGACTCTTAAAGGGGCAACCTCTTACAACAAGAAGTCTATGCCAACTGATATGTCAAACCAACCCGCTACTAACAACACAAGACTCTGCCCACCTAATCAACACCTAACCACTACCACTGGTTCATCTGCCCACTTCTCCACCTACACTACAACTGATTCAGCCATCGAACATTTTACTGACTTTAGTATTCAAGACACGACTATCACCAAAAATATCCTTAAAAATTAATTTCTATCTTTTCCTCGCTTTTCGTGTTCCTTTTTCCAATACAATTTTGAAACTTAAAATCTGCGTTTGTTTTTCCTCGTCACCATACGCTTGCTACTAACCCTGTTTATTACATAACTAATGGCATGCTTATTAACAAAACTTATGGCTTTTTAATGTGTTATTTGTCTTCTGTAACTCATCATGCGGGGCTGACAGCCACTGTAGGACATGTCTGTCCTGCGTCACATCTCGGCTTACATGACATGTGAGATTTCTGGTTTTACCAATGTCTTGTATTTTTCCATAGAAACTGCTGTGCTGATTTGAAAGACCTAATCTACCAGGTGCTTGACTATAATCTATACTACCACATAGATTATGCAACATTTGTATGGAGCAAGGGTTAGTATGTTTTCTTCTTTATTTCTTTGGTTCAAGAAATAACATTTTTAATCTTAATATATATAAATGGTTAACTAATAGAATTATGTAATATTTTATATTTATAATATTTTATGTTTTATATTTGTTTAATATTTTAGTTATAAAAAAAATAAGAGGATTTGTCATGTAATGAGGGTTAGCATGTTTGTTTCAGAATGCATTTTTTTCTCTAATGAGTTTGATCCTCACTGTGTCTCCCACTATTGTAACTTTTAAGATAAATAAATACTTCTTTGGACTTCTCTTTTTAATCTTTATATATATATAAATGGTTAACTAATAGAATTATATAATATTTTTTTGAGGGGCAAAAAAAAAAAAAAACTTGTTCCACCAACATACTAAGTGAGCTAGTGTAGGGAGTGGCAAACTCTGTAAGGGTAGGTCATTTTTTTCAAAATTTTCATACTATTACCAAAAGTCAGGGAATTGTCTGATTTTAATGAAATTTTTATTTTATTTTATTTTATTTTTAAAGTTGAAAAAGAAGTGTTTTTATCAATTCAGAATGATGGGGGGGGGGTGCATTTGAAAAAAAGAAATCCTGGTCCCTAATTTTAATTCTAGAAAGATATTTTTTTAAAATAGTAGTATTTGCCATGCAGCAAGAGTTAGCATGTTCGTTTCAGAATGCATTTTTTCTCTAATGAGTTTGATCCTCACTGTGTCTCCCACTATTGTACTTTTTAAGGTAAATATTTCTTATGACTTCCCTTGAAGGATTTATAGTCAAATTTTTCCTTCCAGTGCCAAGTGTCCTTGCTTTATCTTAAGTAAAAATCAGATGTCCTTTTGGTAAATAAAAGTTAGTTAAAATCTAATATTCTTTCATTAAAATCTGTAATACTTTAACTCTTAACATCCTATACCGCCTCATTCTGCCCGCCCGGAAGTCACATTCGTTTTCCTAATCTGCCCCAAATGATAGCCTTTGTTTAAATGTAATATTAAACATATTTAGAAGTCTTATATTAAAGGGAAATAGCAGGTAACTTTAAATGAAAAGGCCATTTTTAGGCATTTTTTGATAAATGGTTATAGGAATTGGGCTCTGGACTTAGAAAATTCTCAACAGGATGTTAAGAGTTAATATCTGACAAGTATTTTCCTTCATCATGATTTTATTTTTTAAAGATGTAATTAACTTTATTTAACTTTGGTACATGTCAGTTGTATCATACAGAACATTAGGGAGACTCAGTGAATTTATACTTATTTTAATGAACACTTGAAACTTGTGGGCAGTCAGTATAGTCACATTTTTCCCTCTTGTCAGTACTTTATCTTTGATAAAAATCAAATATCCTTTTGTTTTGGTAAATAAAAGTTAGATAAAATCTATTATTTTAAATCATATTCCATTATCATTGTTTAATCATTATAACATCATTAATACTTTAATATTTGAAAAGTATTTTCCTTCATCAAGATCTTTTAATGATGAGATTAACTTTATTATCATGTATACCAATAAGAATTGAAAGTGGACTGGTTTCATCTCATGTCTGTTGTATCATACAGCACTCTAGGAAGACTCAGTTAATTTATAATTATTTTAATGAACACTTGAAATTTGTGAGCATTCCCCAGAGCTCCAGAACTGGAACTTCACCATCATATAGAGTTTAACATCATACCCCGGACATTAAGACCCTCAGCCACTACCTTCTAGAATATATATGATAAAAAACATTGGGGCTTGCTATAAGGGCAATAGGGTTGGGACAATCATATAGCTGCTAAGGTTTGATGTGACCAGTTGGTTGATTGGAGGAGGCCTGTAAGACCAAAAATGGAGTGTTGCATGCCATGGACTGCTCAGCCACCAGGGTTCTATCCTTAAGCATCATGGGTCATCACCCATGGTCAACAGGTGGCCCCATTGGGAATAGGGTTTTACTTCTCTGCAGAGGTGAAGTGTATTCTAAACCCCAGCTGATTGGGCTAAGACTTTAGGAAGACTTTAGGAATTTATAATTTTTTTAATGAACACTTGAAACTTGTAAGCACATAAAATGTAAAAAGTTTTTTTTTTCAGGATGGCAATGTGGTTTTATTTCAGGAAGATCAAACAAAAAAAACCCATATGGAATAAATTAAGATACAGTTTCTAAACAGACAAGATACATACACGTATCAGTAAATAATGAGTCCTTAACTTGATCAAAAGTGTTGTCTTGTATTTGATAAGGATCAGTTCTCAAACCAATTCAGATGTTTTTTCTGGTAAATAAAAGTTGGTTAAGATTTAATATTCTTGTATTTAAATCTTATTTCATTTAATTATCCTTATTAATAATAATTTTGACTAGGATTTCCCTTCATCATAATTTCATCAAGTAAAACAATAAAAACTGATAGTTTATTGGTTTCATACCATTTCACTTGTATCATACGGAACTTAAGATGACTCAGTGAATTTATACTTATTTCAATGAGTACTTGAAACATTAAGCAATAAATAGAGACAAGGTTTTTTTTTTATATATTGTTGGATTCATTTCTATTTTTATCCCCATATGTTATATAAAACAATAGTTCATTGGTTACATGTCATGTTAGTTGTCTCATACAGAACTGTTATCATATAGACTCAGTGAATTTATACTTATTTTAATGAATACTTGAAACTTATGAACAGATATTAAGCAATAAAAAGTAACAAAGTTTTATTCCAGGAAGATCAAACAAATGAAAAAAAAAAATGGAATAGACAAAATATACAAAGTTTCTAAGCAGACAAGTTACAACAAGTATTAGATAACATTGAGTCCTCAGATCACTTAGTTATAAAGATTTCTTTTTTGAAATACCCAAGTGCTTCAGATGTGCTGTCATCTTGAGGACTACCAGATTATATTATTATCTTCCAGCATTATTCATCACAGTGCTAGCTAAATATATGATATACATAATGAATTTATAAAAATAGAACCAGCTAATGAAATATGACAATTACAAAAGAATTATAAATAAACAAAGGAGAGATTTAAGTAGGCACAGAAGAAGAGGAACTCTTACACTGTAACTCTCTAAATGTACTTGCTTCACTCTCTAAAGGCACATGCTTCACTACATTATGGGTTTTCTCCATGTGTTTTGTCAAGTTTGAACTCTGTGAAAATGTAGCTCCACACACTTTACAAGCAAATGGTTTCTCTCCTGTATGTGTTCGAACGTGGATTTTTAAATATGAACTTCCTGAAAATGATGCACCACATGCTTTACAAGAATATGGCTTCTCTCCTGTATGTGTTTGCATATGGGCTTTTAAAGCCGATGCCTGTGCAAATGCTTTTTCACACACTTCACAAGAAAATGGTTTCTCTCCCGTATGTATTCGCATATGGACTTGTAAAGTTGATCTCACTGAATGAGCTACTCCACATACATTACAAGCAAATGGTTTCTCTCCTGTGTGGGTTCGCATGTGGACTTTTAAATTTGAACTCAGTGAAAATGCTGATCCACACACATCACAAGAAAATGGTTTCTCCCCAGTGTGTGTTTTCATGTGACCTTTCAAAGTTGAACTGTCTGAAAATGCTGCTCCACATTCTTCACAAGAAAATGGTCTCTCTCCAGTGTGTGTTCTGATGTGGACTTTTAAACTTCCTCTCCGGGAAAATGCTGATCCACAGACTTCACAAGAATATGGTTTCTCTCCTGTGTGTTTTAGCATGTGTACTTTTAAAGCTGATCCATGGGCAAAAGCTGCTCCACACACTTCACAAGAAAATGGTTTTTCTCCTGTGTGGGTTCGCATGTGGACTTGTAAAGCTGATCTCACTGAATGTCCTACTCCACACACTTCACAAACAAATGGTTTCTCTCCTGTGTGGGTTCGCATGTGGACTTGTAAATTTGAACTCAGTGAAAATGTTGATTCACACACTTCACAAGAAAATGGTTTTTCCCCAGTGTGTGTTTTCATGTGACCTTTCAATGTTGAACTATCTGAAAATGCTGCTCCACACTCTTCACAAGAAAATGGTCTCTCTCCAGTGTGTGTTCTAATGTGGACTTTTAAACTTCCTCTCCTTGAAAATGCTGATCCACATACTTCACAAGAAAATGCTTTCTCTCCTGTGTGTTTTAGCATGTGTACTTTTAAAACTGATCTGCGTGAAAATGCTGCTCCACACAGTTCACAAGAAAATGGTTTTTCTCCTGTGTGTTTTCTCCTGTGGATTTTTAAAACTGATCCAAAGGAAAACACTGCTCCACAATATTCACAAGCAAATGGTTTCTCTCCAGTGTGTGTTTTCATGTGTTTTTTTAACCTGCAGTTAGATGCATATGATGATGCACAAATTTCACAAGAAAATGTTTTTTCTCCCATATGTTTTAGCATGTGCTGTTTTAACCTGCTACTTCGGGTAAATACTGATCCACACACATGACAAGAAAATGATTTCTCTCCATTAGGTGTTTGCATTTGGACTTTTAAATATGATATCTGTGAGAAAGCTGCTCCACACACCTTACATAACAAAATTCTCCTGTGTGTTTCAATGTGCTTTCTTAAAGCACAATTATCTGAAAATGCTACTCTTCAAAATAAATATTTTTCTTCTTGTATTTTTCTTTTCTTTTAACAATTTTTAGAAATCAAGAGCCCCTGCCTGGGGCTAAGAACTGTAACACACTTGACAAGAAAACAGTTTATCTACTTTTTAAACTATAACTTTGTGCAAATGATGATCCCTACACTTGACAATTGGTTCATCACCAGAGTGTGTTCTCTTTTAAATGTGATTTCCATGCATAAGCAGATCAACACACATCAGAAGAATGTGGTTTCTCTCCTCTGTGTGTTTTCAAGTATCTTTTCAATTTTGAATTGTTTACAAATATTACTTCCAATTCTTCTCAAGAATAGGACTGATTTTACTTAAAATGTAAATTAAATACAATTACTGAGCTAATAACTGATAAGAATATGCACTTTCAAGTTGCTTGTATGTGACTATTTAAATATGAAATGTGTCAAACCGAAGATCTTCCCATCATTTGTACAAGTATTTTCACATTGGCAGTTGTTATCTCACTTTTGAAATTCATTCTCCTCTACAATTGATACCTGCAAATAAAGAAAAGATATTATAAAAGAAAAGAAAATACAAATGATCGATTTTCAATCTTGCCAAATCTATGGTAACTCAACACTGATATATGCTTAATCAACTTCTTCAAATTATACACAAATATTCCCATCTCTCTCTCTATATATATATATAAAGGGCAGTTGGTATGTATGTCTGGAGGAAACTATGAAAATAAAACAATTAATGACAAAGTAAATACATATATAAACATTCACTATCATCATATCTTAGTTTCTGAGCAAAAATAATGATTTGATTTAGATACGTGAAGATAATTAAAAAATAAAATTTGAATGATAACAACATGGAATATTTTTTTTGTATTTAATGTTGTAAAGAGTAGAGAATAATTTATCTTTTCAGAGTGGCTGAATCAGCACACGGTCTTCTTTACGTGGTGATTTTAATGGGACATCCTGTGGAAATCCAACTCAAGATTCAGTAATAATGGATCTATGAGACTAAATTAAAAAAAAAAAAAAAAAAAAAAAAAAAAAGAAGCTTACCTATCTTTTTTTCAAATGCTGCTCATATGATTCTTTCTCAAATTTTTACTTTAGTTTAAAATTGTTTTGGGTTTTTTATCAATTTGATCTCATTTTAAGTTTTGTCTATATTTTGTTGTCCTAGACTCCAGCCCTAGTTTATGTTTTTCTTTGCAAGTGTCAGCATAATTCTGACCAAATTTAGATATTTTCCGAATTATGTTTCTTCCTTTTTATCAGCAAAATAATGAAGATATTTTACAATGCTCCCCACCAGCTTTTTGTTTTGTTTTGTTTTACGGCATATCAACCTCGGTGGGTCATTTAATATCGACAAAGTTGTGAAATAAATTCATTCTTAATGCATAATACAATTTTGTTTATCAACTCATGTTTTTCTATTCAACCCATAGATGGGACCCTAACAGGTACTACCACTCCGGGTCAGAGTGGACCAGGGAGCAATGGTGATGAAGGGGTGCTCCACATTCCCCAAACCTCCAGAACTGGAACCTCACCATCAGATAGAGTTTAATGTCATTCCCAGGACATGCAGACCCGCAGCCACCGCCTTCTAGCACCCATATGATAAAAAGGGATTGGGGCTTGCCATAAAGACAATAGGCTTGGGGCAATCATATATGTGCTAGTGACCAGCCGATTGATCGGAGGGGACCTCTCCGACCGCCCGTCTAGCCCAAGATAGGGCCAAAGTGGAGTATTGCAAGTCATGTACTGCTCATTCACCTGGGTTCCATCCTTAAGCATCACGGATCGCCACCCACGGCCAACAGGTGGCCCCATTGGGGGAGTCTTACCCCTCTACAGAGGTGCAGTCGGTGCATTCTAACGGCCCAGCCGACAGGGCGGACCAGCTTTTTACCAGCATATCAATTTGGATATTTTATACCCCCACCCCACCCCCGTTTAAATAAATATCTTTTTTTACTGAATTTGTACAAATTTCAATCCAAATTTCAAATATTTACCATTCTGTGTTTCTCACTTTTTATTGGCAAATATATGTAGGTAATTTACATTGCCCTCTCACTTTATATCAGAAAATGATTTTAGATATTTCAATATAATATATATATATATATATATATATAAGGGAGTAAATAGGGAAATAAATCAGACAGTATTTAGGAAATACAAAAACACAAAGTATTCCTAAAGATGAATCTATTCTTAATGGTGAAATCAGATTGATTTCACCATCAATAATAAATTCATCTTTTTGAGATACTTAGTACTTTTCTATTATATAAATACATATATGTGTGTGTGTGTGTGTGTGTGTGTTTATGTATATACATGTGTATGTGTATAGATGTATGTATATATATATATATATATATATATGGGTATTTGTATTTACATGTTTATATACATATATGTATATGTGGAAGTAAATTATAGAAATGAATCCGACAATATATTGAACTTAGAAAAAAATGTTCCCCAAAAAGATGAATTTATTTTGATGTTGATGCCCCCCACCATATATATATATATATATATATATATATATATTTAATTTATTTATTATAGTGCATTTAAGGTGCCATTGTTACCATTGGTTTGTCTTGATGAAAAGTGGCTAACATGCTGCCTAGAAACCAATGATAACAATGGCACCTTAAATGTATTTTACACTATAATAAATAAATACAGCTCTTACACACATAATTGAGCACTTTATTTTCAATTCTCCAATACTAACAATGGACTACATATATATATGTGTGTGTGTGTGTGTCCATGTCTGCATATATATATATGTACATATATATGTATATGCATGTATATATCTGTATATATATATATATATATATATACATGTAAATATAGGAGTAAAATATAGAAATGAATCTGACAATATATAGAACTTACAAAAACAAACTGTTCCAAAAAAGATCTATGTTGATGTTGATGTTGACGCTTAAATGTTTCAGTTTATGTTAAACCTTCCTTAGGACAATATAATAGAAAAAAATAATTTTTTTGTTCAGATGGTGATACATGTTTTTAAATAACTTGAGTTGGAATTGTGTATAGACAAAATAGTTCATAAGTGTTTTCTGGTCAGTGTTCATTTTGAAAGTCATGATGTGATTGGTACATGCAAAGTTGAAAGTCAAGATGTGATTGACACTGATATGAGGAGACGTTGAAAATATTTGATGTATTTCTTACTGACATTGTTATATACACAAATATAGATATCTCCCGATTCACTAATTCAGCAAGTCAATTTGCGCACACACCACAATAAAGAAATACACTCGCCAACAAAATAAAATATAAGTTGCTGATGCCAAACGTAAGTTAATTGAATGGTAGCCTAAAACAAAGTGACCAAAATAACATGGTTCTACGCATAGGCTCCAGCAGAGCTTCCAGCTGGAAAACAAGAATTCCTAAACAATAAAGAAAATAATATTGTAAATAAAGTTCGTATTTTCATCCAATCCAAACGATTCCTGGGTGAAATGAAAAAGATCTCAGTTGATCTGATTTTGGATTGCGACAACCTATATAAAGTTGGCTTTGAAAAGCCGACAAGTCAGAGATACCCGGGGCGGCCGACCAGTCCACATCGCAAGGAAGCCGACGACATGAAACTCTACACCTCAAGTCAGTTGACCTATATCTCTCACCTACCCCCTAACCTCATGACCCTGACTGACCGGCACTCTCAAGGGGGTGAATGACTACGAATCCTATATCTTCTTAAACCAAACTACGGCGACTATCATCAGAAATCCCGACTACCAACTCGCTTCGACTACGACTACTAACATCGGATCTTCTGCCCACATCAACCAACTTCTGACTACTATCACTGGGACTTCTACATACCTCACCACCTCCATTACGATCCTTACTACCACTAACTCCATATCACCAATTTACCCAAACTGACTCTTACTACCGACCGACAAGTTAAAGGGGCAAACATCCTACAACAAGACTACGCCAACTGATACACGATACCAACCCACTATCGGCTAAAAGACAAAACTCTGCCCACCTAATCAATGCCTAACTACTACCATTAGTTCATCTGCCCTCATCACCACCTACACTACAACTGATTTGGCCACCGGACATTTCACTGATCTTATTATTCACGTTACAACTATCACCAAAATCTCCTTTAAATTCATTTCTAGCTTTTCCTCGCTTTCATGTTCCTTTTTCCAATACAATTATTGAAACTTAAAATCTGTGTTTGTTTTTCCTCTTCACCATATGCTTCACACTAACCCTGTTTAGTACAACATCATTGTTTAAAAGATGAGAACGGAATTATCTGAATTTTTGAGATGGAAAAAGAATAATGAAGAAAACAAAGAAAGAAAACAAAATGTTCATGTGTAACCAGGTTAGGTGCAAATACTATAAATATTGAATGTGTGCAAAATATTATTATATATATATATTATAGAGACACTGATGGGTATGTGTCCTACATGTGTTTTTCTTTTTTCTTGTCTCATATTTCAAGCTAACTGTAAATACATTTCATAATTTTCTTAGAAATGAATTACACAGGATAGGTTACAAGGTAGGAATTAGATGGCTTTAGTTGTTTCCCAGATCGTAAATAAAAACCCTACAATCTATTAAGAAACTTTAGTTGAGACCGATTAATTTTCCCGGGGACTCATTCAAAGCAACTATGCATCCCAGGATGCACTAAATCAAAAAGCTATCAGTATCACAGCATATTAAGTAGTTTATGTTTATATTATCATATAGAACAATGTTTATGTAAATAAACCTAGCCACAATAAAGGATAAGTGAGGATAAGATTGGAATAAATTTAATTAATGAGGATAGAAGAAGTGAAAATTAGTATGGAAAAGTAATTGGTTAAGGTTTAGTATGTTGTAACTATTTAGAACTATGGGATTTAGGGGATATGTTGAATAATCTAGGATGAGTATTAAGGGAGAATAAAAGTGAAATTGTACCAGCTTCAATATCAACATGAAAATAAATTTATCTCTTTTTCGAACACTTTGTTTTTCTAATATATATATATATATATATATATATATGGAGGCGTGTGGGCTAGTGGTTAGAGTCATGGAAAATGGACTCGTCGATTCGAGTTCAATTCCTAGACGAAGCTGTTGGCATTTCACATAGCGCTAATACCCTTGGGAAAGGTATGAATCCATATATTCTCCCTCCAGCTATGGGTTAAATAGTACGGCAGATTGGGCCCTTCAGCCTTGGGTAGGTAACCAGTCTAGGAGAGGGATAACTCTGAATTCAAAATTCCTGAGGTCGGTCGTTGATTGGGTTTGCGGCAACCCTTGATGCACCAATTCTTTCCTATCAACTGTGCCAAAAAATGTGGATGGTCCAACACAAGCCTTCACCACTATAAACAAATCACTGCGTGGGTGTTCATTGTGTGTATGAACCCTCATACGCCGAAAATCGACGGGAGAGTCCATAATAATATATATATAGGTACTATGTAACCCAGTACTACCTTTCATAATCAGATTATCACCAACTAAACTGGTACCCCCACCAAACTTACTTGGTGAGGAGGGGGGGGGGGCTAGACACCCAGCAGGACGAAAATCAAAACCTATCAAAGGGTGAAGGAAGCTTCTTGCACAACGGGCATCTAGCACATTATTGTGTGAACATAGAAATACCTGGGTTGGTATCCAGGAGCATAGCAAGATCATCTGAGGAATACTTATTAATCAATATCAATATTGTGGACTTTGGCTAACTGTAGGGGATTTCAAAACAGCAGTGGGCTCTAGTGGTGCTGCGTGTAGGCCTGTTGGTGTATGAACATGCCCTGGCGTCTGCCAATCAATGTCTCACCTATAGATTTAATAGTCTAAATAATCCCCTGCTGCTTTGTGGGTATCCTCTGAAGAGGAAAAGGCTAAGCGAGAAAACCCTGACAGAAATCATGGTTTGGACTATGTTAGACAGTTCAGTGTGTGGCAACTCCTGCAGTCAAATGTAGTAGTTCACCATTCCTTCAGATCATGCCAGCAAGGCAGAGAGTGGGGTTCTGTTGCTTGGGCAACAGAGGGTCTCCATACATCTTGTTACATAATTGTTAGTACCCTAACACTTATTTACAGTAGTGTAGAAACCAAAATGGCTGTTATAAGTTGCAGCCGGCAGCCTTGAAGGCTTGACCTCATCCTGACCCTCCTTCCATATGGGGTGGCAAGAGGTTGAATGGTTTAGGTTTAAAAGGTGGATGTGGTTATTCTTGGTACGTGTTCCTAGGGTTTGCCGTTAACCTCATCTTAAATGTGTTACATAATTGTTAGTACCCTAACACTTATTTACAGTAGTGTAGAAACCAAAATGGCTATTATAAGTTGCAGCCGGCAGCCGTGAAGGATTGAGTGACACGGCTTGACCTCATCCTGATTCTTCTGGTGGATACCGTGAGAATCGATGGAGAAGACCCTCTTCCGGTTTAGATTAGAAAGAGAGTTTAATATCAGTATCGGCCAAACCACGAAAGTGGTAAGTCGTGTTAAGCGCATGGCCGACTCAATCTGCGCAGGTAGTCTGGTGGGGATTTCGGAATAAAATATGATCTAAAGCAAATCGAAGTCTTGGGTTATTATCTAAAAACTACCAATGACACAGGGCTTCTGATAAAGAGAAATCCCCAATGGAAGACCAAAGACAAAGTCTAGAAGAAGAATGTAAGATACCAAAGATGAGCAGAAGAATAATAGAAGTAAAGAGAGTAAACAACAATCTTGCCCAGGCCTTTTCTGCCCTGGAAGGGAAACTCCTGCTACACTGTGCAATGAAGGCACAGCACTGGAGGTCAACAATTACTGGTTATAAACCCTTTCTCATTTGGCATAGAGTTGGGTGCCAGGGGTGACCTCTGTCAGAGCAAGAGATGTCTTCATCTCACTGTACAGCTGGGCAGCCCTCAGCCAATTAGGTGCTGTCCCATCACAACGTGCCTGCTTCATTGGGTGTATGAAGCTAAGGGATTCATCCTAACAAGGTGGTTGTAAACACATGCACCAAACAAAACAAATAAATCAAAGACTAGCATTATGCCTCAGATGCTGGAAGGTTAGGACTATGACGCCTGGACAAACTGACAACCTACTGGACATAAGACATGCCTGCAAAACCACAATTATTAACAATGAACTCTTGAAGAGACAAATCAACATTTCTACCCTTCAAGAAACCCAACTTCTCTTGTCAGGCTCACTGAAAAAAAGAGATTACAAGTTTTTCTGGCAAAGGAAACCTCTTGGTAAAACCAGAGAACATGGAGTTGGCTTTGCAGTCAAGAACACTCTACTGGGACCACTAGTACCACCTACAGGTGCCTCAGAGAGAATCTTAACCCTCCGCCTGAGCTTTACCATGGAACCTGTCCACCTGGCGAGTGTACACACACCAACACTTTAGCTCCCCTCAAGAAATAAGGACCAATTTTACTTGAGTTGACTGCAAAAAACATCCCCAAACAAGATCAGCTTTACCTACTTGACGACTTTAATGCAAGAGTCGGTGTTAGATTTCTGGTCATCTTGCTTGGGTTACCATGGCATTAGTAGAATGAATAAAAATGGACAACTTCTCCTTGAGTTCTGCACATCAAAAACTATGGATCACAAACTCATATTTTCAGACAAAACCCTGTCACAAAGGCTCCTGTGGACACCCTTAATCAGGCCACTGGCACCAGTTGGACCTGATAATAACACGGCACTCTGACCTTATAAGCATCCTCCAAACCCATAGTTTTCACAATGCAGACTGTGACTCAGACCATTCCCTTGTCTGCTGTCGAGTCAAAATCCAGATTAAAAATATCCAGAGTCAAATCAAATGGACCTCCTTGTGTGGATAGTGTCAAAGCAGCTGATCCAACCAAAGCTGCTGCCTTCCACTGTACCCTAGAAGAGTCCCCCCACCATCTACCACATTGCTGCTCTGTCCAGAAATATTGGAATGGCCTACAGACCACCATCTACAACACAGCCCTGACAGTTTTTGGCAAAAGAGTATGTAGGTCCAATGATTGGTTCAAAGCCAATGCCTCTGTATTGACACTGATTTGGAAGAAAAAATATCACTTTTACTCATTTTAAATGTGTGCTGAATGCCAAGACCCTACATGCCCTTAGAACATCAAGGAAGAAACTACAACTGCACATCGCTGTACTAACAGTTATTGGCTACAGCTCTGCAGCAGCATCCAGTCTTGTGCTGAGTCCAGTAATATCAAAGGCATGTGTGATAGCATCAAAGTGTGCTTGGACCTTCACATCACAAAATCGCTCTGCTGAAATCGGCATCAGGAGATATCATAAAAGATCGATCTAAACAACTTAATCACTGGGTAGAACATTACTCCAAAATCTACACCAGCGACAACACTGATGTAGCCCTCTGTTATGTAGAGCGACAACATGTAGTGGAATAGCTTGACATGGAAACTATAACTGAGGAACTAAGACAAGCAATTGATAGACTAACCTGTGGCAAATCAACTGGCAGTGTCACAGCTGAAATTCTAAAGTGTGGGAAGCCTGTTCTTCTCGACAAACTCCATAAGCTCCTCTGTCAGTGCTGCAGTGAAGGGGATATCCCACAAGACATGAGGAATATCATAATCATAACCCTGTATAAGAACAAGGAGACAGGAGTGATAGTAATAACTAGTGTGGTATCTCTCTACTCAGCATTACAGATAAACTCTTTACCAGAGATTCATTAGACTCCAGATTCTCGCAGAGAAGACTTACCCAGAATCACAAGCAGGTTTCAGAGCAGGAAGTTCTAATACTAACATGATCTTCTCTCTGAGGCAGCTTCCAAAAAATGTAGAGAGCAGAGAAAACCACTCTACATAGCACTCATTGATCTTACAAAAGCTTTCAACCTTGTGAGCAAGAGTGGTCTCCTCCAGTTGATTGAATGAATAGGCTGCCCTCCCCCAAACTCCTCCACATCCTTCAGTCCTTTCACACTGACATGCAAAGCACCATCCAGTTTGATGGATCCACCTCAGATCCCTTCAGCATCTGTTGTGATGTCAAGCAGGGATGCGTGTTGGCACCCCCACTCTGTTTGGAATCTTCTTTTCCATCCTTCTGCACCAAACTTTTGGTAAAGCAACTCAAGAAGTCTATCTTCGCATAAGGACAGATGGCAACCTATTCAATCTTAGCCATCTAAAAGGAAAATGAAAGTTCATGCCTTTTGTCATCTGGGACATGCTGTTTGCTGATGATGCAGCAGTAGTAGCACACTCACAAGAGCACCTGCAAACACTCATGGACCAGTTCACCTAAGCCTGTCAGGACTTCAGCCTGACCATTAGTATTTATAAAACCAAGATGATGTGATAGGGAATGGAAAATCTCCCCTCCATCACCATTAACAACTACATACTGGAAGCTGTAAATACCTTCACCTACCTTGGGTCCACCATCACTGACAACCTGTCACTTAATGCTGAACACGGTTGCTGGATTGGAAAAGCTGCCTCAACTTTTAGGAAGCTCACAGCGAGTGTGGAACAACAGCAGGCTCACTGTCTATACAAAGTGAATAGGGCATGTGTTATCAGCACTCTCTTGTATGGAAGTGAAACCTGGACCTTGTATTCCCACCAAGAGCAGCAGCTAAATATATTCTCAGGGTTCCCACTCATTTTAGGAAACAAGTTTCCAGGACATTTCCAGGACATTTAAAAAATTTTCCAGGACAGCACTTATTCGTGGCAATTTTATAATTTACTATTATGTCTAATATTGACACATTAAGCCAGTTTTATTCTTACTTTTCTATGATGCCGGGTTAATAAAGTATCTTGAGTTCATTATAGATGATGACTACATCTATCAATTCATTATAGAGGGTGTCCATAAAGTCAGTGTGCACTTTAAAGTTATAAATTCATTAAAGTGCAAACAGATTTTATGGACAAAATGTACTATAAAATTGTCAGGCCTCCTGTTTTTGCTTAGCCATGATCACCATTGCTGTTTTTAAATTGGCAAATCAATTTAGATATTTTGCCCCTCTCCCTCCATGTTTAAAATAATTTTTTTTTATTGTATTTGTACAAATTTCAATAAACTCAAGTTTCAAATATTTACTGTACTGTGTTTCTCACTTTTTATCGACAAATATATGGAGATATTTCCCAATGCCCCTTCACTTTATATCTATACTATATTTTACATACTATTATATATTAAAGTTATATTTCAAAGTTAAAATATTAGATAGTGAAGCACATTGGAAAAGAAAACATCTCAAAGAAGCATATGTTTGACTGTAGTGACCTAGTATAGAGATGAACACAATATGGGAACCAATTATTAAAAAGACTAAATCAAATTGTTTTAAAGTTAATTACTTTGAAAATAAAAATATTGAAAAAGACTGATGGAAAATGTTATGCCTTAAGTTGCACAAGAAACGCCAATAAACTTTTTCTAAATGATCATGATTCTTCTCGTGACACATGTCAGAATGATAGGCATGCAAAAACAATGGTCATTGTTTTTGAACGAGATCTTTGAAGGTTCTTCAACGCCTGTTTGATCAAATGTCAAACTGTTAAAAATAATTTCCCAGGTTGGATCATTACTATACTTGGATACAAAGGGAACACCAGAGGAAGGCTGGAGGATATAACAGCTGAAACATTATATGTATATACATACAATAAAGACGAGGACAACAATCCGAAAAATCAAAATTATTCCTATCAAACCTCATCTCAAAAATATAGTTCATGTTTATTTATGTTGTCATATTAGGCAGATGGGGAGGGATTGTGTTTTGTACAAATTCATAAAAACAAAATGTTTTAAACAGAACGGGTTGTTTGATCTTGTTTGGTTTGTTTTGTTTCACAGCATATCAACCTCAGTGGGTCATTTAATGCTGACAAACTTTTGAAATAAAGTAATTCTTAATGGATAATCAATTTTTTTTATATATACATTTTTCTATTCAACCTATAAATGGGACCATAACAGGTACTACCACTCGGTAAAGAGTGGACCAGGAAGCAATGGTGATGAAGGGGTGCTCCACATTCCCCAGACCTCCAGAACTGGAACCTCACTATCAGATGGGACCTTCAGCCACCACCACCTAGCACATATTATAAGAAGGGTTGATCATGGATTGATCGGAGGGCTCTCTCCGACCGCCCATCTAAACTAAGTAATGGTCTAAGCTAGATATACCCAATTTGTTAAAAGTCCATGTTTTTACAATACAAATATACCCCCCCCCCCCCCGTTTCCAAAAAAATAAGGATGCTACTCAGGTAGAAAATAAATATCGAAAATCAGAAAATCCAATCAAAAAAACTAAAATATCATTTTTAGATATTTTTTCAATTTTTTTTTTTTTACTCATTTCGATAATTATTTAATCTTTAATTATTTATCTTATAAAAGAAAAAAGTATACATCAATATTTGCTCTGTTTAAAGGGGGGGGCACTAATTTTCAATAGAGTAAGTGACAAAAAATTATTAGAGATTGATACTAAAGTAAAGTAGTTATTAAAAAATATGTTTTTAAAATATAATAATATGACATTTTAAACTTAACATCATGATACTCTTTTCTTAAATGAATTTTATATATTAATTTATCATAACAGAAATACCTAATTAAATCAAAAAGTTTTAAAATAAAATAACTGATGCATTATAAAATCCATTCATTGATAAATCAATACTGAAAATGTCATTAAAATCAGATAATTCCCAGATTTTCGGTAATTTTTTTTTTAATCTAGTGTTAAATTCATTTTGTAAACACGATTATACGGCAACTCTAGTGGCCATATTAAGTCATATTTGATAAAAATTGACCAAAAAAAAATAGTTTTAAATGTATTAAAAAAATTACATGTGTAATATATTTTTGCTTTTTGTACTGATGCTCATTATGTTACTACTTTTCAACTGAGACAAAAATTTGACCATAAATAATCAATTTAATTTTAATTAGGTTTTTTAAAATGAAAAGTAGACAAAAAAATAGGTATCCTTAGTCTAAGCAGAGTGTTGCATGTCATGGACTGCTCATACAAAGATTCCATCCTTAAGCATCATGGATCACCACACTATGGCCAACAGGTGCCCAATTGCAGTCGGTGTATTCTAAAGACCCAGACGACAGGGCTAAGAGCGGGTTAAAAATATCTAAATTGATGTGCCAATATAAAGCTGGTGGGGGCCTAATTGTAGAATATCTACATATATTGCTGATAAAAAGTGAAAAATACAGCATTTGTTTTGTAAAAATTCATGGTAAAAAAAAATTAAACCTGGGGAGGGGTAAAATATCTAAATTGATTTGGCGATGAAAAGTGGGGTTGGTGGGGCATTGTAAAATATATCCATTAATTTGCTGATAAAATGTGAAAACATGACTCGGAAAATATCTATATTTGGCTAGAATTATGTCTTATGCCAGCAATTAAAAACAGCGTAAATTAGGGCAGGAATCCGGGATGACAAAACGTTAAAATGACCAATAGTACTATTCGCAGAATTCCGTCCCGGCCTCCTGCCTTAAAAAAACGCTAGCTGGTGATAGGTGAAAAAACAAACCCACCTATGAATGAAGTCCTTGGCTGCAGTGGTGCCTGCTGTATATGAAAAAATAATTTGTTAATTGAAGGCGTTTTTATGGATTTTTTTTTAGTTTGAAGACGTTAAAAGTAAGCCATATTTTTAAAAAAGGTTAAAATTTTACATTTACTTGTCGAAAAAAGACTGGAGGTGATAAAAATATCGCATTAACTTTTTGAGAAAAAAGCACTATTGTGTTTTTTAAAAATATTTTCAAAATATGGCTTACTTTTAACACCTTCAAAACACTAAAAAAAATAATGATTTGTCGATAAAAACGCCTTCAATCAACAAATTATTTTTTCATATACAGCAGGCACCGCTTCAGCTAGGGACTTCATTCATAGGTGGGTTGGTTTTTGATCTATTACTAGAGGAGACCGGGATGGAACTTTGCGAATAGTACCTGACCAATATTTTCAGGAGTGGGTGGGGGTAAAAAGAACAATTTCCTCGTATATTCCTTTAAAACAAACTGAACCCTCATTTTATGTCCGTGTTTTTGCAATAAATGTTTTATTTTTTTGCACCCGTTATTTTACAATACTAAATATATTTTCTTTATTTTAATATTCACTTCAATATGTATATTCTAAAAGTTTTTATTTTGTGAGAATGGTTAGTTTAAAGGTTAGTTTTAAAGGCTCGTTTTACAATTTAGGCATAAATTGGATCCTCTTTTTATGACCGTAATTGTTTTTTCATCGACGATGATTAAAATCTGACGTTTTATTTTAGAGTACCAAAGCCAAAAAGAAAAGAAATAACAACAAAGGTAAACTTCAACTTTTTACTCGTAAATTCCTACCATAAAATTAGACTTGGGCATTTTATGGTAGGAATTTACGAATAAAAAGTTTGAAGTGTAAAAATGAACCCCCACTTTAAAACTAACCATTTTCACAAAATAAAAACTTTTAGAATATACACATTGAAGTGAATATTAAAATAAATAAAGAATATAAAATGAGGGTTCAGTTTATTTTATGGTAGGAATATACGAGGAAATTGTTCTTTTTTACCTGGGTGGGAGTATTATCACCGTAAAAAGAACACTTATTTAACTGAGTTGAAATTGACATTTGATGTCCTTGAATATTTTGTTTAAGCACGCTTGCTTTAAGACTTGCTAGAAAGTGTGTTCCCCAGCAACATGACTAAACACTGCCAATCCTACATTGTTCACAAAATGTATTTTTTTTTTTAATTTTCATTTTTCAGTTAAAATTTTGCGTGTGTGCTATTCTATACAAGTACAGAAAATTCTTTTTAATGTTCTAAATTTTACGAGGTAGAGGGGGAGTTTTGTTAAACGTAATTTATTTTTTAAACTTCTTTAACGAATACCTTATTATCTTTAGTCTGATGACAAATTCTTGACTTGTTCAGTGTCGTATAAAAATAAATCAAAATATTGCTACATGATGAAAGCGAAACTTCAAAATAGCCAATCAGAAGCATTTTTACTGTTTAATGAATATTTATGACCAGTTTGGGAAATGTTGGGTAGGTTCATTGAGAAAAAACAAAATAAAAAAATAAAAAAAAGCGTCCTTGTTATATTTGTTAACGGTAACAATAACATTAATTTTGTCTCAGATAATTCAATTTTTCCAGGACAAAAAAACGAAAATTTCCAGGATTTTGAAAAAATACCCCTATCTTTTCAAGGTTTTCCAGTACTGGAAAACAAAATTTTTTTTTTCCAGGTTTTCAAGGTTTTCCAGGACGCATGGGAACCCTGTATTCTGCCTTAGATGTATACAGGGCATCACCTGGAGGGACAGTATCCCTAACACAGCAGTTCAGAGAAGAGCTCAACTTCCTCGCCTATTTTTCTCAACTGAGACAGTGATGTCCCTGCTGGCTGGGCCATGTCGCCAAATGGATGATTCCTGAGGGACATCCTCTTTCTGGTAAGAAAGAATAGTCACCCCCAGCTGTGATTTAAGGATGTCTGCATAAATGATCTCAGGTGCTTTGACATTAACCCTTCCAGCTGGGAAATTTGGCTCAGTACTGCCTCAAAGGTGGCAGGTTCTCTGTAATGGATTATTCATGTCTTAAGTGACCCTAACGCAACACCATTGAAGCCAAGAGGTCCAGAAGAAAGTGAATGGCAACAGAGCACTAGCACATCAACATCTTCAGGGACAGCCTTCACATGTGACATCTGTGGTCAGGGCTGTTTTTCAAACACTGGACTTCACAGTCACAGAAGGCACTGAAACTTTAGGGGCACAAGAAATATATAGTCTTCCGAGACTGCAATGCCAATGATGATAGGGAAGCTCTAGAACTCATTTTACAGACAAAATAGATTACATCAAATTTGGAGAGCTAAAAATCAACCTAACTCTGCCAATTCTTGGAATTGGGAGCTCAAATTTTGGGGAATCTCTAACTTTAACATAGTCCACACCTGTACAAGATTTCAGAAAAATTGAAGGGGGTGGCCTGGATGATTTGACATGGAATTACCCATATATATATATATATATATATATATATATATATGTATGTGTATATATGTATATATGTATATATATATATGTGTGTGTGTATACATATGTATATATATGTGTGTGTGTGTGTGTGTGTATATGTACATTATATATATATATATATATATATTGTAGCCCCTAAATTTGAGAATTGCAAACAAAGCACAAGTTTAAAAAATTCAAATAAGTTTATATTATATTTATATCACAGGTCTATATTTATTTACCTTGTTATATTGTACAAATTCATCAAAAAAAATTATTTCAAATTGGGGTGAGGGTGAGATATATAAGTCAATTTCCATATAAAAAACAGGGAGGGGGGAGGCATTGTAAAATATCTACACATATTTGCCGATAAAAGCAAGAAACACAGCACAGTAAATACTTGAAATTATAGTTTGTGTTTTGTACAAATTCAATTGGAAAAAAAAAAAACATTTTAAAACGGGAGGGGGGGGGTAAAATGTGTAAATTCATTCACCGATAAAAAGTGGGGAAGGTGTTGTAAAAATACCTACATGTATTTGCCAATAAAAAATGTGAGAAATACAACGCAGTAAATATGTGGTAAATATATAAGTTTGGTCTGATTTATGCTTAACACCATCAAGGAAAATCATAATCTAAATTAGGGCAGGAATCCAGAATGACAAAATATTAAAGTCTTTTTGGCTGGGGCTTTGGAATATACTGACTGAACCTCTGCAGAGGGGTAAAACTCCCCCAACGGGACCACCTGTTGGCCATGGGTGGTGTCCCGTGATCCTTAATGACAGAATCCTGGTGGCTGAGCAGTCCATGACAGGCAACACTTCACTTTGGTCCTTACTTAGGCTAGACGGGCGGTCGATCAATCGGCTGGTCATGTCAAGCCCTAGCACCTATATGATTGTCCCAATCATATTGCCCTTATAACAAGCCCCAACCCTTTTTATCATATGTGCTAGAAGGTGGTGGCTGAGGGTCTTCAAGTCCTGGGTATGACATTAAACACTGATGGTGAAGTTCCAGTTCTGGAGCTCAGGAATGTGGAGTACCCCTTCATCACCATTACTCCAGGTTCACTCTGACCTGGGTGGTAGTACGTGTTAGGGTCCCATCAATGAATTAAATTTTTAAAAAATGCTACTTAAATATTTTTTTGAGTTTAAGAAAATAACTTAAAATAACATTTTTCAGGTATTGAATTTTTATTATTATTTATTTATGTTATTTAGGATTTTATCTTTCTAGAAATGTAAAAATTAGGGACTGGAATTTTTTTTTCAAATACAACATACTACATTCTGAATTGATAAAACCCTTTTTTTTTTGCAATTTAAAAAAATAAATAAATTAACCACATCATATCATATTGACATTTTTTTTACCAGAATTCAGAATTTGTTTTTTACTAAAAATAAATCACGTATAGAAATTTATAAAAAAATCTTCTGACATAATTATTCAGACTCTTGGATAAAAAATTCAAAAAAATACAAAAATCGTTTTTAATTGTTTCATTTTTTTCAGATTTCATAAAATGAAATAGGGGGTGGGGGGCTAACCTCGTAAAATATTTCACCTAATAGAAAAACCTATTTTAATCATATTTTCATCAACGAGTGAATAAGTATAAATTTTTTTGTGAAAATTTGACTCTTAATTAATTTTTCATAACATTTTTAAAAAAGACTATCGTCGTAACTTTTTTTTTTTTTTTTGGCTACGTTAAATTTCAATTGATTTAATGGTGAGAAAATGTAAACATTGTTTTCGTTCATAATTTTCATAATTTCTGTCAGCTGAAATTTATAAAAAAATCATCAGGAGTTTTTTTAACGTTTCTTCGTTTGAATAGTAAAATAATTTGAAGATAATATTAACCTTTATTCAAGTTTCCTAGTGTTAAATATAGGGGGGGGTACAATTATTGTTTCAAATGTACTAAAAATAAATTACATATGTAATACAATTTTGCTTTTTTTTCCTGGTGCTAATTATATGTTACTAGTTTTTGACTAAAACATAAATTTGACCTTGTGTGTAAATTTTTCATCAATTTTAATTCGTTTTTAAAATGGAAATGTGCGAGCTATTTGGTAGTACCCCACTTCCGTATATTTACAGTACCTATTTTATTGTATTTAGTATTTACGAAGTGGAGAAAAAGAAAAAAGAAATAGTAAATAGATAATTTTCATATTTTTTTCTTAGAATACAAATAAAAACTCTTCATCATGATAAAAACAATAATACTATTTTAATATATTGTTCCTGTTTAATTAATGTCGGTAACTACATGCCATTAATATTGAGTGTTGAAGAGAAAGTAAAAGTAAAAAAAGACATACTAAAAGTTAATTTTAACTTCCATTAAAATAAAATTGATGAAGAATAATGCTTGATATGAATAAACACTTGAATTAGGCACTACCAAAAACACGCTCTTTTTTTTTCACTTAAAAAACGAATTAAAATTAATTAAATAGATTATTTAAGGTCAAATTTTAGTCGGAATTAATTAAGAATAAATATCTGCTTGAAACGTAAACATTTGAATAATTTGGGAATAAATAAAAGAAAAATGAATGTTTTTTTAGTATATAGTAATGTCTTTTTATTGTAATATTTTATTTCTTATTGAATTGATGTATCAGAATTAATAAATAAAATAAATATAATAAGAAAAATATAATTATGGTTTAAAATTCTGCATTTTATTTTTATTTTTATAAATCGTAAGTTCAAGATTTTTCGAGTGAGTTTATTTATTTATTTTGTTGCGAAGGATTTTGTCGGTTAAATCATTTTTCAAAAGAGATCCAACTAGTTCAATATAATTCTTAGATTCCATAAGAGCTCAAAATACTTTCGCATATTTCAAAAATATTTAATTAAAAAAAATCTTAATGACAAATAAATTTTAAAAATAAAACGTTCTCGTAAAAGTTTAGTCAAATCGAATAATTTAAACAAAGGACAAAGTAGGGTAAAATACTTACTCGCTTTGTTTCTTTTCTCCTGTCTGGTTTGTCCTCTTTATTGTAAATTAAGAGAAAGGAAGAAAGAGTAATTTAATATTTTCTTATCAAATGAAATTTTCAATTAGTAGTTGTTTTTCTACGATGTTTTCAACACATATTCAAGGGAGATAATTCATAGCTTGGGGAAATAATCTAGATTATCGTCTATATATTTTTTTACCTTTCATTCAGCAAAATTAAAACATGTTTAAATCTATTATCAAAATTTTTTTTTTATTTCTTTGGTTCAAGAAAGAACATTTTCAATTATAATATCTTGAAACGCAGAATCAATGAACTTTATTTGGTGGTTGGTTTTGAAGGCTATCACAATGTAAGTGTAAAGAAAAATAAGGTATGGTGTTGTCTGTTAACCTGTAATTTTTTTTAACAGGTTAACAAACAACACCATAGTTACCTTATTTTTCTTTATACTTGCATTGTGATAGCCTTCAAAACCAACCACCAAAACAATATAAACACAATGCTTCAAGCAAATTATAAAACACTTTTATCAATGAAATTTACTTTGTTCACACACATCCAATCAGTAGGTACCACCAAACCGTTTAGGCCATCTTGAATAAAACGGAAATAGATATTTCCAAACTTTGTTTATCAAAAATCTCGTAAAAAAAAGATCGTACAGGGTTGTTACAAAGAAAAATAGTTAATTCAATAGGTACCACCAATTTGACCCTGTGCAATTTACCCCCCCCCTACATTTAACACAATGAAACTTGCAGAAAAATTAATATTTTCTTAATTTAACGTAGCTAAAAACAAGTTACGATAAGAGGATTTTTTAAAAATTCTATGAAAAATCAATTAATGGTCCGATTTTCCCGAAAATTTCCATAAATGTTTACCATTGGATGTAAATACATCTGAAATATTTTTTTCTAAAATATATTAGGGGAAATATTTTTTTACGATGTCTATCACCCCCCCTATTTCATTTTATGAGATAAAAAAAAATGATGTGGAAAAAAAATTTGGTACTTTTTTTCTATAAAGATAAGAGTCTGAATAACTATATCAATGAAATTGTATAACGTACCGAATTATAGTTTTTTTTAGGAAAAAAATATGAAATCGGAAATAAAAAGTGCAAAAAAATGTCATAATATTAATATTTGAAAACTTTTTTTTCTTATGTAATTGGTATGTACTATATTCTATTAAATTGTCAACAAAAAAAAAAAATTTTTGAGGAATTAATTTTTACGAGATTTTCAATCTTTTGTGTGATTAAATATTTTTATTTCTGCTGCGTGAAATAATTAAATTTTTTTTTTTCCTGTGGAAAAAAGTCAAAATTTTCACGGATATTTAAAAATATGAATTTTAGAATTCAGGTGAACTAAAAGTTGGTCCGATCCGTGCTCGATTAATATTTTTAAAAGAATTTGTAATTTTTATTGTTGAATAGTGTGATTCTTAGAATGTACGGAAGAGCAAAACTGACATATGACGAGACGCTTCTCGGTAACTAAAGTTTGTTTTTCTGAGCGTAAAAAAATATTTTATTTAACTTTTACGACCAATTAGAATAAAATAATATATTGAATGATTGTTTTATCAGTTTTTCTCTTAGAAAAAAATATTCAAATTTTCATTTTATTTTCGATTTTAAGAATTAATACTAAAACCGAAGACATTTTTTAACGTCAATTTCACTGCGAAATTTTAAGATTAAAGTTTTTCAAGTTTTTATTCATAGTAAATTGTAATATTCATTTTAAATTGTAATATTAAAGTTTTTAAAGATTTTATTCATTTTAATAGAAAAAATTTGGCTATAAAAGATTGTCCGTTACACCCATCCGTACTTAGATGCATAACTGTAAGAGGGTAATAATATGTATTTCTTTCTCTCTAAATCGCGGCCTGAAAATTACCCTTTCGCACGTAATATGGATAGGTTTGTTTATTTTTTAAGATAACGATGTAATTTTTCCCAATCGGATAATTTGATCTTTGAATTAACTATTTTTCTTTGTAACAACCCTGTACGATCTTTTTTTAACGAGATTTTTGATAAACAAAGTTCGGAAATATCTATTTCCGTTTTATTCAAGATGACCTAAACGGTCTGGTGGTACCTATATTCAAAGATCAAATTATCCGATTGGGAAAAATTACATCGTTATCTTAAAAAATAAACAAACCTGCCCGTATTACATGCGAAAGGGTAATTTTCAGACCGTAATATAGACAGAAAAGTTACAAATTATTTCCCTTTTACGATCAACCCGTAAAAGTATGGAATGAAAATTTGAATATTTTTTCTAAGAGAAAAACTGATAAAATAATCTATTATACTTACTTTTTATTTTAATTATTGAAAAAAGTTAAATAAAATAATTTTTTTCACGCTAACACTGTCAGCCTAACAGGAACAAACTTCGGTTACTTAGAAGCGTCTCGTCTCTTTGTAAAACAAATATGTCAGCAATGCTCTTCCGTACATTCTAAGGATCACACATTACTATTCAACAATAAAAATTACAAATTCTTTTAAAAATATTAATCGAGCTCGTATCGGACCAATGTTTAGTGCACCTGAATTATGAAATTCATATTTTTAAATATCTGTGAAAAATTCGATTTTTTGACGCAGAAAAAAAAAATTTAATTTATTTCACGCAGAAAATAAAAATATTTAATCACACAAAAGATTGAAAATCTCTTAAAAATTAATTTCTTAAAAAAAATTTTTTTTTTGTTGACAATTTAATAGAATATAGTACATACCAATTATAAAAGCAAAAAAAGTTTTCACATATTAATATTATGACATATTTTTGCACTTTTTATTTCCGATTTCATTAATTTTTCCTCAAAAAACTAGACCTTGTACATTCATACAATTTCATTGATATAGTTATTCAGACTCTTATCTTTATAGAAAAAAAGAAAAAAAAATTTTCTGACACGTCATTTTTTTTTATCTCATAAAATAAAATATTTCCCCTAATATATTTTAGAAAAAAACTATTTCAGATCTATTTACATCCAATGGTAAACATTCATGGAAATTTTCGTGAAAATCAGATTATTAATTGATTTTTCATAGAATTTTTTTAAAATCCTCTTATCGTAACTTGTTTTTAGCTACGTTAAATTTCAGTTGATTTAACAGTGCAAAAATGAAAATATTGTTTTTCAATCATAATTTTCATTATTTCCATATGCTGAAAAATTTTTTTTTAAATCATCAGGAGTTTATTTTATGTTTTTTCTTTAAAATGGAAAAAAAAATTTTCAAGAAAATATTAAATTTTCTGTAAGTTTCATTGTGTTAAATATAGGGGGGGTAAATTTCACAGGGTCAAATTGGTGGTACCTACCAATCAGCTATTAAAAACAGGGACCATATGAAAATAAATAAATAAAAAAATCGGCTAAGAATTGGATTTTTATAAAAATTTTCGATATCTAAAGCAATGAAATATTAGGTTTCATTAAAAAGACATTTTTTGTCAAAATAATAAAGGCAATATAATTTATTTATTTATTTGTTTTCATGCGCCTCCTCAATCATTTTGTTAATAATTAACAATTTGTTAATTTATTTCCCTTAAGAGACCTCCAATTTGACGTGTAAACCCCCATTCCCATTATTTAACACAATGAAACTTGAATAAAGGTTAATATTATCATCAAAATATTTTGACCATTCAAAAGAAGAAACATTTTTTTTAAATTTAAAAATCCTCATAATTAAAAAAAAAATCAGGTCACGGAAATAATGAAAATTATGTGACGAAAACAATGTTTATATTTTTGCACAATTTAATAAATTGAAATTTAACGTTGCCAAAAACAAGTTATGACTATAGTCTTTTTTGAGAGATTTCTATGAAAAATCAATTCAGAGTCAAATTTTCACGAAAATTTCGATGCTTATTCACCTTCAGATGAGTGTTTTTTTTAAATAGGTTTTTCCTTAAATATATAACGAGAAAAGATAAGAGTCTGAATAATTATCATATAGGTATACCAAAATTTTCGTCTGCTTTTCATTTTAAAAACGAATTAAAATTAATTAAATTGATTATTCAAGGTCAAATTTTTGTCCAAGTCAAAAAAGTAGTAACATAATGAGCATCAGTAAAAAAAAAAAAAAAAAAAAGAACCAAAATAATATTACACATGTAATTTATTTTTAATACATTTACAATGATTTTTCTGGTCAATTTCAATGAAATATGACTTAATATATCCACCAGAGTTGCCGTAAAATCTGTGTATACAAAATAAACTTAATGCTCGATTTAAAAAAATTTACCAATTCTACATGTAAAATTTACCCCCCACTTATATTTAACACAATGAAACTTGAATAAAGGTTAATATTACAAAAAACATTTTTGGACCATAAAAAAGAAGAAACGTTAAAAAAAAACTCCTCAGGATTTAAACGTTTTTTTCAGCTCAAAGAAATAATGGAAATAAGAAAATTATGAATGAATACAATGTTTACATTTTTGCAGCATTAAATCAATTGAAATTTAACATACACAAGTTACAACTACAAGCTTTTAAAAAAAATTCTATGAAAAATCAATTAAGAGTCAAATTTTCACAAAATTTTATAATTATTCACTTGTTGATGAAAATAAGATTAAAATAGATTTTCCTAAAAATATATGAGTCTGAATAATTATATCAGAAGATTTTATAAATTTCTATCGCTGATTTATTTTATTAAGAAATCTATGAATCCTGAAATAAAAGTGCTAAAAATATCATAATATTATTCTTTGAAAACTTTTACTTGCTTTTCAAATTAATATATACTATATTCTATTGAATTGCCCCCCCCCAAAAAAAAAAACCCCAGACACATGATACTTACATAATGGCATCAATTGCTTAACTGCTGATTAAGCTCTGGGCCTTCATTCCCAGGCCAGTTTTCTTACTACTACATATTCATATAGCCCACTATACAGTTACATACATATGCACACAACTGCACCTATACATTGTGCCACATCTGGGCCTTCATTGCCAGGCCAGTCTGTGTAACCGGAAGAAAGATCACATAAAGGTTATTACCTATCAATCATCTAACCGTTTGGATTTTGAATTTAACCATTCAAAACACAATGGTTTATCTATATACAACACTATTAAAAAGTGTGTTGAAACTTACTAAACACAGTGCACGTGTGCAAGTGAGCCCCAGCTTAAGGCAAGAACATGCTTCTCATCTGACGTCCGAGCTGGTACTGGTTACCTAATTCAAAATCACATGACGTGCAGGACTTCTGGTGTTCACTTGTAATATTCCATGGAAAGGGCCGCTCATGATATGAAAAAGGACCATCCCTGCAGAATTACAGGATGTTACCAATAATCTATGCCACCACATAGATTATACAATATTTTTTTCTTGAAAACCTGCACTTCTCTATAGAAGCAATATGTTGGTAGAAAACTTATTTAATTAATTTTTTTATGACAGAATCACATATGAAATTCTAAAGTGTTGAGTATCCATTAAGAATGACTTTATTTCAAAACTTTATTGGCATTAAATGACCCACATAATCTCAGTGGGTCATTTAATGCCAATAAAGTTTTGAACTAAAGTCATTCTTAATGGATACTCAATGCTTTTTATAAATACATTATTCTATTTAACCAATAGATGGGACCCTAACATGTACTACCACTCTGTGTCAGAGTGCCACTGGGAGTAATGGTGATGAAGGGGTACTCCACAATCTCCAGAATTGGAACCTCACCATTAGTTAGAGTTTAACATCATACCCAGGACATTAACACCCTCAGCCACTGCCTTCTAGAATATATATGATAAAAAGGATTGGGGCTTGCTATAAGGGCAATAAGGTTGGGACAATCATATAGGTGCTAGGGCTTGATGTGACCAGCTGATTGATTGGAGGGGGCCTCTACAACCCCCCCATCTAGCCTAAGTAAGAGCCAAAGTGAAGCGTTTCATGCCATGGACTGCTCAGCCACCAGGGTTGCATTCTTAAGTCACCACCCATGGCCAACAGGTGGCCCCATTGGCGGGGGGGTCTTACCTCCCTAGAGAGGTGTAGTCTGTGTATTCTAAAGCCTCAGCTGACAGGGCTAGGACTTTAGGAAGACTTGGTTAATTTATACTTATTTTAATGAACACTTGAAATTTGTGAGCAGATATTAAACACATAAAAAGAAACAAGTTTTTTTTATTAAAATGGCAATGTGGTTTTATTTCATGAATATCAAACGAATGAAAAACATATGGAAGAGACAAAAGATACAGAGTTTATAAACAAACAAGATACATACAACAAGTATCCGTAAATAATGATACTTTAACTCTAGGAAAAGTGTTGTTTTATATTTGATAAGAATAAGAATCAGTACTCAGACCAATGAAGATGACTTTCTGGTAAATAAAAGGGACCATATGACGTTTAGGCACCCCTTTTGCGATGTGTTTTGAGTTTATTTCTAAGAACTAACAGAGGATGGATACGAAGACATACAATCCCAGAAGAAGACCGCAGGCATTCTGCTCGCATAGAAAATAAAAAGAATAGTTTAATAAGAAAGAGCTATGCATCGGTTTCTTTGATATCTCTGAAAATGCTAATCTACATGTGACAAAAATATTTTTCCAACTCTAAATGTGTTCATATGTTATTTTAATTTGAACTCTCTGAAAATGGGGTGGCATGTGCTTCAAAAGAAAGTGGTTTCACATCTGTATGTTTTGGCATGTGTACTTTTAAATTGGAACTTTGTCCAAATGGTTTCTCTCCTGTATGTGTTCGTACATGAATTTTTAAAAATGATCTTTTTGAAAATGCTGCTCCACAGACTTCACAAGAAAATGATTTCTCTCTTGTATGTGTTTGCATATGGGCTTTTACAGTTGATGGCTGTGAAAATGCTTTTCCACACACTTCACAGGAAAATGGTTTTGCTCCTGTATGTGTTCGCATATGGACTTGTAAAACTGATTTCACTGAAAATGCTCTTCCACACACTTCACAAGTAAATGGTTTCTCCCCAGTGTGTCTTTTAATGTGACCTTTCAATGTTGAACTGTCTGAAAATGTTGCTCCACACTCTTCACAAGAAAATGGCCTCTCTCCAGTGTGTTTTCGGATGTGAACTTTTAAATGTTCCCGCTGGGAAAATGTTGATTCACAGATTTGACAAGAAAATGGTTTCTCTCCCGTGTGTGTTCGCATGTGTCTTCTTAAATTTGAACTCAATGAAAATGCTGATCCACACACTTCACAAGAATAAGGTTTCTCCCCAGTGTGTGATTTCATGTGACCTTTCAATGCTGATTTGTCAGAAAATGCTGCTCCACACTCTTCACAAGAATATGGTCTCTCCCCAGTGTGTGTTCGGATGTGGACTTTTAAATTTCCTGTCTGGGTAAACACTGATCCACAGATTTGACATGAAAATGGTTTCTCTCCAGTGTGTGTTTTCATGTGACCTTTCAACGTTGATTTGTCTAGAAATGTTGCTCCACACTCTTCACAAGAAAATGGCCTCTCTCCAGTGTGTGTTCGGATGTGGACTTTTAAACTTCCTTTCTGGGTAAACACTGATCCACAGATTTGACATGAAAATGGTTTCTCTCCTGTATGTGTTCGCATGTGTACTTTTAATCTGGCATTTTGTGCAAATACTGCTCCACACACTTCACAAGAAAATGTTTTTTCTCCTGTATGTGTTTGCATATGGACTTTTAAATTTGAAATCCCTGAAAATGCTGTTCCACACACTTCACAAGTAAATGGTTTCTCCTCAGTGTGTCTTTTAATGTGACCTTTCAATATTGAACTGTCTGAAAATGTTGCTCCATCCTCTTCACAAGGAAATGGCCTCTCTCCAGTGTGTTTTTGGATGTGAACTTTTAAATGTTCCTGCTGGGAAAATGCTGATCCACAGTCTTCACAAGAAAATGGTTTCTCTCCTCTGTGTGTTTGCATGTGCTTTTTCAAACTGCAGTTTTATGCAAATGAGGATGCACAAATTTTGCAAGAAAATGGTTTCTTTTTTCCCATATGTTTTAGCATGAGCTCCTTAACCTGCTAAATGGTGATCCATACACCTCACAAGAAAATGGTTTCTTCTGTCTGCACTTGTATGTGCTTTCTTAAAGCAAATTCTCTGAAAACACTGCACTTCACAAGAAAATGTTTTTTCTCCTCTTTAACACACTTGACCAGAATGTGTTTTTAAAACTGAAACTTTGTGCAAATGTTGATTCACATAAAATGGTTCTCTTTTCACATGTGTTTTTTTTTTTTTTTTAGAAATCAAGGGGTCCTTGTCTGGAGCTAAGACTTGGATTCTTTATGAATAGTATTTGTATCCTAAGTATTATCCTCTATTGGTTAACATGTGCTCTTTTAAACTGTAACACACTTGACAAGAAAACAGTTTCTCTACTTTTTAAACTATAACTTTGTGCAAATGATGATCCCTACACTTGACAATTGGTTCATCACCAGAGTGTGTTCCTTTTAAATGATTTCTATGCATAAGCAGATCAATACACATCAGAAGAATGTGGTTTCTCTCCTGTGTGTGTTTTCAAGTGACCTTTCAATTTTGAATTGTTTACAAATTATTTCCAATTCTTCTCGAGAATAGGGCTGATTTCTACAGATGTTTTCAAGTTTACTTTAAAATTTTAATTGAATATGATTACTGAACTAATAACTGATATATAATATATATATGATATATATATATATGATATATATATATATACAAATAACTTTGTACAACTATATAAATATGAAAATTGTCAAACTGCTGATCTCCCCACCATTTGCATAAACATCTTCACGTTGCCAGTTGTTATTTCACATTTGAAATTCATTCTCCTCTTCAATGGATACCTGCAAATAAAGAAAAGCTATTATGAAAGAAAACAAATTACAAATGATCTATTTTCAATCTTGTCAAATCTATGGTAACTCAACACTGATATGTGCTTAAATAACTACTTCAAATTATACACAAATATTCCCATATATCTATATATAAATTGCAGTTGTATGTATGTTTGGAGGAAACTATGAAAATAAAACAATTAATTACAAAGTAAATATATATAAACATTTACTATCATCATATCTTGGTTTTTGAGCAAAAATAATGAAGATTTGATTTATATCCGTGAAGAGAATTAAAAAATAAAATTTAGATGATAACAACATGGAATCTTTTTTTGTATTTAATGTTGTAAATAGTAGACATTAATTTTTCTTTTCAGAGTGGCTGGATCAGCACAAGGTTTTTTTCATGTGGGGATTTTAATGGGACATCATGTGGGAAACCAACTCACAATTCAGTAATAATGGATCTATGTGACTAAATTTAAAAAAAATCACCCCTATCTCCAGGCAATGCTGGGTAGCATTGAATAATATAATGAATGTGACACTGATTTTTATTCTTAGTCAAAGAGAAAAACTTTACCCAATCTCATATTATAATTACACATTTTTAAAGCTTATCTATTTTTTTTCAAATGTTCATATGATTCTTTCTTAACTGACTGCAGTCTCATGTAGGCCAACTACGTGTCCCATGCTCCACTCACTTCAGTATTTTATGGGCATAGTCCCCCAACATCCAGGCATATCAGTCGAACCTCGCGCCCGTGCAACGCACAATTCTCGTGCATTCGGATGGACGCATGTAGGCCCCATCATCCGGTCACCTGAATTGCACCCTGTGTCCATCCAGCACCTAAATCACATTTCTTTGCATTCGGAGGGCGTGGGGTCGACTCCGGCAGGCAAGACAATGTCTTGCTCTTTTTCCAAATGAGTATGGTGGTACTCGTTCTCCATCACAGATCTAAGATCTAAGATCACTCATCACTGATATGTGATTAAATAATTACTTCATAAATCACCACACAAATATTCCTATCTTTAATATAACGAATAAGACTTTTTGAATTTTTTGCATTCCTAAATAATCATTGATGGTGAGGAAATAATAAGATTATTCTCACTTAATAAAAAGTCTTTACCTAGCCTCATATTTTAATTACACATTTTTACCATTTAATGTTGGTATTAATATGGCACATAAATGTTGCGGGGAGACTAAACATACATGTCAACAACATAATGTAACATCTTACACAGATTTTTTTAGTATGTTTGTCAAGAAAGTTTCCCGGACCATATGACCATTAGGCACCCCTTTTGCAATCTCGATTCATAAGGACATATTTTTCATTTACACCATCAAAATCCGGTTGTTTGTTAACAGACGATTTTTAAATTTATTTTTAAATTCTAAAACTAACCCTAACCCTAACCAACAACTGGATTTTGACGGTGTAACTGAAAAACATGTCCTTATGAATCAAGATCGCAAAAGGGGTGCCTAAAAGTCATATGGTCCAGTTTCCCTTTCTCTTGATCAATTGAACGGAATAACATTTTCACTTGTCAAAGCTTGCATTGCAACAATAAAATATAAACATATATTTAATCACAGTGATTTTTTTTATATAACGTAACATCTTACACAGATTATTCTGACTTGAAGTTGCCAATTTTAATGCTTTAACAATGGCATTTTGAAAAGAACCAAAGGACCATCCTCTATATTTGTTGATGACATTGTGTTGAAAGGGTAAAAAATTACTTACAGTACCAACTTGATATGATAACAAGATCAAGATGACCACAAGTGGAGGATTTTTTTGTAAGGCCAGTAGAAGTGTTCTCTCTGTGATTCTCACACAACAAGAGAGAAGTAGGAATTGGTAATACTTAGTAATGTACATAATGCAGGCCCCCCCAAAAAAGTGTAACTTTTAAAAATAATATTTTAAAATGTTAATAAAAGATAGAAAATTATCCTTTTACTGTTTTTTAAAAATTTTTTAAGAAAAACAAAAAATTACTATCAGCATTTCTGGATATAAATGGGGGAATTATTTGCCTCTAAATAAAATAATCATTTGAAAATGTCAGACAGATGATTAAATGTATGAATGCATCCCTCCAGCAATGGATAAATAGTAGGGCAAACATGGATCTTTAACCTTGGTATGGTCACTGGTCAAGAAGGAGGAAAACTGGTCAAACTTCACTTAAAAACTGACCTTGTGCTGCAGTCTATTCAGGGGGTGGGTCGGTTAAATACATATCAAATTTTGTCTGATCTTAGAAAATAGGTTTATTTCTAAATTTCATCATCCAAGGCATAAAATCAAATATTTTGTAATCTGTTTTGGTGTGACTTTTCAGGGCCATTTTTCGAGAAAAATGCGTCTTGTTAAAAAAACTCCTGATGATTTAAAAAAATTATTTTCAGCTGACGGAAATAATGAAAATTATGAACGAAAAACAATGTTTACATTTTTGCACTGTTAAATCAATTGAAATTTAACGTAGCCAAAAACAAGTTATGACTAGAGGCTTTTTTCAAAATTCTATGAAAAATCAGTTAATCGTCTGATTTTCATGAAAATGTCCATAATTACTTACCTTTTGATGAAAATATGTTTGAAATAGGTTTTTCCTAAATTATATTGGGGGAAATTTTTTTAACGAGGTCTACTCCCCACTATTTTATTTTATGAAATATGAAAAACAGAACCCACAAAAAATAATTTTTACTTTTTTTCTATAAAGATAAGAGTCTGAATAATTATATCAGAAGATTTTTATAAGTTTCTATAGTAGAGTTTTTTTTTTTAGTAAAAAAATAATGAATACAGAATTCTGCTAAAAATATCAACAAAGAAATCCACCCTGCTGTAAAAAAAAACAAAAAAAAAACGGAATGGTTTATTTATTTTTCAAAATAACGGTGAGTAATTTTTTCTCTCAGTTGGATAATGTAATCTTTGAATTAACTGTTTTTCTTTGTAATAACTCTTTATGTTCATTAGTTATTTTTTTTGCGAGATTAAAAAAAAAAAGTTCAAAAATATTTACGTTTCTTCCATCAATGTTGCCTAAACTGATCACGTGACATATTTTGGTGCTACCTAAAGTTCAATTTTTACTTCAAAAATTATTTTCAATATTTTTTTTCATTTCAGACAAATGAAATCTCATTATCTTTAGATATATAAGTTTTAATACAATATTTTTTAATTAAATAAATTTGCTTTTGTTAGTGATATCGGAGAATTTATTTTAAATTTATTAATTTTAAAACATCTCAAAAATGAAAAATAAAATGGTAGACAAGTTTAACATTTAATATGAGGTTCCTTAAAAATTAAGCAAACAATTAAAAAAACAAACATTATAAGTCCTTAATGAATAAAGTTGTGAAAATTTCATTAAAATCAGACAATTTCCTGATTCATGTAACATTAGCGATTTTTTAAAAAATTACCAAAAATCAAGGAATTATCCGATTTTAATGAAATTTTCAATGTATATTTATTAATTAATGAATTTTATAAGGGCCGGGTTAGCTCAGTCGGTAGAGCGTTCGGCTAGAAACCACAAGGTTCCTAGTTCGATACCGGCCCTCGCCAAGGCATCTGAGCGGTAAAGTAAGGAGCTGGTGGTAGGTGTGGCACTCAACCTCAGACGCTAAAATAATCTCCTTGGTCTAGCGCTAGTGAAAAGGGGATAGACTCCCTCACTGTATGGCTCATACCGACATTAGGCAGCCCGACGACTTTACTTACTAATAATGCATTAGTTATTTTATTTCAAAACTTTAATTAAGTATTTCTGCTATGAAAAATTAATATATAAAATTCATTTAAAATATGAAAATCCTGATGTTAAGTTTAAAATGTTATATTTATATGTTTGTATATTTTTTCTTTTATAAGATAATTGCCAATTAAATAATTATCGAAATGAGTAAAAAAAAAATCCAAAAAATTAATCATTTATTTTTTTTAACATTTTATTTTCCGATTTTCGGTACTTATTTTCTCGTAATCCCCACTAATTTTTTTTCTATTCATAACTTCGGCCTTTTATCTTTTTATTTATACTGTAATTAGTACCGAAAACTGACCAACTCCCCAAAATGTTACGCCCCCAAATTAGGGGGGGGGGTCAAAATTAAGTGACCTGAAAAAAATCAGAAAGTTTTTAAATAAAATCATTCATTGATAAATCAATATTGAAAATTTCATTAAAATCCGATAATTCCCTGAGTTTTGGTAAATTATTTTCTGTAGGATAGGGGGGGGCTAAATTCATTTTGTCAAAACGGATTTTACGTCAATTTTGGGTATATTTAGGAAATAAATACCAAAATAAAAAGAAAAGTTTCTTGAATATCGGGATGTCTTTTGTTGTGATATTTTATTTGTTATAGAATTGAAATATCACAATTAATAAATAAAATAAACATAATAAAAAAATATATAATTATGGTTTAAAATTCTGTATTTTACTCTTTCTGTGGGAATCGTAAGTGCAAATTTTTTCGAATGAGTTTGTTTTTCAATTTTTTTTTTTTGTCGCGAAGAGGAGTTTATTAATTATATAGTTTTTCATAAAATATTCATTCAGTTAATTCAATATAATTCTTAGATTCCATAACAGATTAAAATATCTTCGCATATTTCAAATATAATCTTTAAAAAGTTCTTTATGACATAAAGCTTTTAACAAAGATAAAAAGTTCTCGTAAAAGTTTTAGGCAAATCTAATAATGTGTGTGTACAAAGGACAAAGAAAGGTAACATACTTACTTGTTTTGTGTCTTTTCTTTCGTCTGGTTTGTTTTCTTTATCAAAATGGACAATTAAGGAAAAGAAAGAAAGAGTAAATATTTAAATAAACTAATATTTTCTTGTTAAATGAAGTTTAAAAATAGTAGTTGTTTTTAATCGATGTTTTCGACACAGATTCAAGGGAGATCATTCATAGCTACGGGGAAATAATTAACAATCTACAGAAAAAAAAAAAAAGAAAAAAAAAGGGTATTATATAGGGACTGGCGATTTTGTCGTCTGCTACGAATTTTAAAAGCGAATTAAAAATAATTAAATCTATTATTTGTGGTCAAACTTTGTCTAAATCCATAATTAGTAACATAATAACCATAATGAAAAAAACAAAAATATCATTACATATGCAGTTTATTTTTAATACATTTAAAGGGATTTGTTTTGGTCAATTTCGACGCAATCCGCCACTCTGTCTCTTTTTCAATGGTTTTAAGTGCTTGTTTACAATTTTACTGTAACATTCGCGATTGCAAAAAAATTTACCAAAAATCAGGTAATTATCCGATTTTAATGAAATTTTCAGTATTGATTTAACAATTAATGAATTTTATAATGCATCAGTTATTTTATTTCAAAACTTTAATTTAGTATTTTTGCTATGAAAAATTGATATATAAAACTCATTTAAAATGTGAAAAATCTGATGTTATCTTAAAATGCTGAATCAATAAAATCTAATAAACATTTACTTTGCACACATTACCCCCCCCCCCAATTTTTTTTTAATGGCCTGAAGGAAAATTTTAAAAATTAAAAAAGAAAAGAAAAAGAAAAGAGTAACATGGTTGTTAATTAACTAGGGATGTTCAAATCCAAATCTAAATCCACTCAGCTACCAAAACATGATTTTAAAAAAAGATCAGCTGATTAGCGGATTTTAATAAAATGTTCGATATTTAAAGCATAAAAAGATTAGGTACTGCTCTTATCGGTAGCCACACCGTTGCCGTTGTCTTCATCCCAGTCTCATCAGCTTACCTGTTGTCGGCGGGGATTAGAGTGTAGTATCTGTTCCAGATTCTATGCTTTGACACTTCCTTCTATACCCGGCCTCGCCTGGGGTCCAGTGTGCTTCGGCCTCTGTACCGGTAAAGTACAATTAATGGCATCGTTCCAGGGGGACCATCCCCCTGGATCGATGCAATTTTTATGTGCCCACGTAAAAACGAGACCTTGTGTCCAGCCCTCATAAGTGGGATGAGCAGGCAAATACTCTTACCTTCTATACCCGGCCTCGGCTGGGGGTCCAGTGTGCTTCGGCCTCTGGACCGGTAAAGTACAATTAATAGCGTCGATCCAGGGGGACCATCCTCCTGGATTGACGCAATTTTTATGCACCCACGTAAAAATGAGACTTTGTGTCCAGCCCTCATAAGTGGGATGAGCAGGCAAATACCCCCCCCCCATCAGCTTGGCTGATGTCTGGCCTCATCATCTGCCTTTTAACTGTTAATCGGTTGTACTAGGCAGTCCATCAGGGAGACAGACCTTGGCCTTTACTTAAGCTAGACGGGTGCTCGAAGAAGCCTATCATATCGATCGGCTGGTCACATCAAGTTATACCCCCTAATTGTCCCGATACTCTTGTTTTTATTTTAAGGTCCTATCTGTGGGTTAAATATATTCGATTTTTTAATTTTTTAATTTTTTAGAGTTTGTAAAAAATTTGAAAACCCAACAAGAATAAATAAAACCAAACATTTGTCTGAATTTTTTAGATGAGTTTTGATGTGTATAATTTTGATTTTTCCGACTGTAGTCTGTAGGGATTTAAAAAAAACGAAAATAAAAATAAAATTTAAAAAATTAAAAAAACAACAAAAAACAAACAAAAAAAACAAACAAAACCCAACAAACTCCCATGGAGCCTTGAACGGAAGAACCCCTCTGCGCATGTCCAACAAAAAGGAATGACTTCCTACCTCAAAAAGGATACCTCGGCCATTTGAATTTAGGCCATAACTGAGTGCAGTCGCTTTCCTGGCCAGGGGCATGTCCCCTTGCTACGGCCGTTCAATAAAGTCTAAGTCACAAAACTACCCCATACCTTTGTCTCTTTCCTTTCTCGTTCCTTTTCGTTCCTTAAATTCCATTTCAGCTTACCAGTCCGCAAGAAAAAAGAACCAGCTTTATTGGGGACAAGATACCAGTACAAACGAACTTAATTTAAAATCAGGAAGAAGGCTGGAGGATACAGCAGCCGAAACGTTGTGATTTTTGCATACCACAATAAAGATGAGGAAAACAGTCTGAAAAATCAAAATTATATAAAACAAAACCAAGGGTTGACACATCGTAATATCCTATCAACCAACCAACCAAAACTTCTCTGTTCTCTTTTAGTATCATTTTTGTGCTGAACGATCAGATTTACATCCGGCGAAACACAACTGCTTGGCTTGTCAGGTTTTGTGTGAACTAAACTAAAGAAACGTGGACGCCATTGACGGGCGGATTTATAGAGTGTGTTCTCGTTTAGTCTCGTTCGTGACGTGAATGTGCCGGCACCTATGCAAATTACGCCCGCAGAGAATCACAGTATAAAAGGAGCTCGTTGTGTCATTTGGGCAGCGGCACTTCAAATATGAGCGGTCTAAGTGCTCACTTCAAATATGAGCGGCAATTTCGGTACGAAGAAAGACTGCAAGTTTGACCTGTACAACAAGATTTCCAATACAGTTTTCGACCAAAAAATATGGGTGATTGATACTAAAGTAAAGTAGTTATCAAATATATCTTTTTAGAATTTAATATGACATTTAAAATTCAAAATCATGCTGTTCATATTCTAAATGAATTTATATAATAATCTATTAGGTCAAAGTTCCAATTACCGTCGAATTGGGAAGACATGGCAACAAACGATTATAACCCAATACAAACCCGAATAGTTGCACAGTCTACTGCAGAATGACAGGGTATTTATAAAACTCCACAATATCATTCAAATCAAGCAGCATCAGAACTCAAGGAATGGAATCACCCAAATCACCCAAATTCATGAATGGATCATTCTTGATTTCTATAAATACCAACTGTCTTGGACACTGTTTCAGTTATACTTTGCTAGCCGCTGTTATTCAAACCAACAGTAGACTAACTGACTTCAATAGGTATCTCCAAAATCGGGTTACGTGATCGGTTTAGGCCATATTAAATGAACGAAAGTAAATATTTTTGAACTTTGTTTTTAAAAAATCCCGCATAGAAAATAACGATCTTACAGAGTTGTTACAAAGAAAAACAGTTAAGTCAAATATCAAATTATCCGATTGTGAAAAATTACACCGTTATCTTGAAAAATAAATAAAACAGTTTGTTTAACTTGCAAAAGGGTGATTTTTATGTAGAAAGGGACTACAAATTTACATATTATCTCTCTTTGACAATTATACATGTGTGGCTGTATTCGACATAATTGTTTTCTTTTGCATATTCAATAACCGATTATTGGTTTTCAACGATTTTTGAAAGTTTTTTTTTTTTTTGTGGTAGTTTCAAAATAACCCCGGAATATTTTTTAGGTGAACTTATAGTGTAACTGAAGCAAAGAAAAGACAAAAAGTATTACAAATATTGTCAGTTTTGCTTTGCCATATATTATAAGAATCAAACATTACTATTCAACAATAAAAAAATAAAAATAAAAAAAACTCTTAAATTCTCTTAAAGATATTAATATATCGTGGATCGGACAAATTTTTAGTCCACCTGAAGTCTAAAATTCAGTGTTATATTATATTTAAATATTAGGGGAAAATTCGATCTGTACACACAAAAAAGATTTTTAAACATTAAAAAAAACATTATTTAAGCACACAAAAGATTTAAAATCGCTTAAAAATTAATTTCTTTAAAAAAACTTTTTCTTGACAATTTAATAGAATAGTAATATCAAATAAGAAAAGAAAAAAAGTTTTCAAATAATAATATTATGACATTTTTTAGCACTTTTTATTTCAGAATTCATGATTTTTTTCTACAAAAACTACTGCCTTGAATATTATACAAATCTTTTGATATAGTTATTCACACTCTTATCTTTATAGAAAATAAAGTAAAAATCGTTTTTTCCGGTTCAATTTACCTCATAAAAAATGATTTCCCGTAATATATTTTAGGAAAAAAATATTTCAGACATACTTACATCCAAAGGTAAGTAGTTATGGAAATTTTCGTGAAAATCAGACCATTTGCTTTTTCATAGAATTTTTTAAAATCGTCTTGTAACTTGTTTGTGGTTACGCTAAATTTCAGTTGATTTATCGGTAAAAAAATGAAAACATTGTTTTTCAATCATAATTTTCATTATTTCTGTAAGCTGAAAATTTAAAAAAAAAAAAATCATCTGGAGATTTAAAAAAATCTTTCTTCTTTCGAATGGAAAAAAAAATTCAAGATAATATCAACTTTTATGCAAGTTTCATTGTGTTAAATATGGGGGTGGGTTAAATTTCACAGGGAAAATTGGTGGTACCAATAATTTATCATAGCAGAAATCCTTAATTAAAGATTTGAAAAAAAAAAAAAAAAATAACTGACGCATTATAAAATTCATTAATTGATTAATCAATACTGAAATTTTCATTAAAATCAGATAATTTCCTAATTTTTGGTAATTTTTTTTTTTTGCAATCGCGAATGTTACATTAATTTTGTAAACATGCCATCTTTAAACGGCGTTTCCAGGCTATACGTGATTGAAATTGACCGAAAAAAAATTGTTTTAAATGTATTAAAATAAATTGCATGTGTAATATTATTTTACTTTTTTTTATTATTGATCCTTAATATGTTTCTATTTTTCGACTTAGACAAAAAATTGACCTTAAATAATCGATTTAATTAATTTTAATTCGTTTTTAAAATAATTAGCACACATAAAAAGAAGAAGAAAAAGAAGAATCAGACCCTGCAATTTTTTATTGTCTTAATTATCTCCCTTGACTTTCGCTCTTTACACAAATCAATTCTGATCGCAGTCAATAGGGTTTGTTTTGTTTTTTGTTGTAGATTTTTTTTAAAGAAAGTTTTGCCTAACTTAGATATTATTAGTTAATTTAAATTTTTATTAACATTACCCCTTATTGTATTTCCCCAAGAAAAAAAAAAAAAAAAGACCAAAAAAGAAGTAAGTAATGTCCCATCGTTTCTTTATGTTTTGTTTACAAATTATAAAGAGAGATAAACATTTATTTTCGCAACAACAACATTAGTAATTTATTACTTTTAAAAATGTTTTTTAAAACAAACAAATGAATGATGAGAAATGACCATTTTCATTTGTGTTTGTTGTTTTATGTGCTGAAATGTCTGAACACCAAAAGTATCTTACGCCGTGAAAAGTATTCTGTTTATATACGTGAGATCTGTAAACTTAATTTGTTTGGTTTTTGGTTTCGGCACACTGTGAATTCAGGGGCGTAAAGTTTTACCAAAGTCTATCGGACAGATGATAATGGAATATGATATGATGTCGAATGTATATATTTTTAATCCATTAACTGGGATTAACACTTTGATAAAAATTAAACTCTTAAGAAAACATAACTTAATACGTTAATTCATTTATAGTTTTAAAAAAAGTAAACAACAGCATTAATTGATGTTGTGTAGGTTTAAAGTTGTTGCGTAGTGATTCAGTTATACACTTTTTTTATCTCAGCGTTCTTATTTGAAGGGAATTGAGATTATAAAATTATCAAGTCCTATACTGAAATAAACTGAAAAGTATCTAATAATATTTATATTTCAGAGAAACAATTTAAAAAAAAATTTAATTAAAAAATCTAAATTAAAAAAAAAAAGTCCATCTTTGAACTTTTTAAAGACACGTATGTATGGTGGTTGTAATGAATGGATAATTACAACAAACACACAGTAAGGTCACATATATTTAGACAGAAAAACAAATAACTCATAACAAGTAATATGTGTATTAAAACAAATAGATTACAGTAGTCAAATACTGATCAAAGTCCTGCAGAATATGCTTTTTTAAAAGTTCATGTAATTAGAGGAAGAAAGTGTTAAGTTCCCTTCCAATAGAGAAAGAAAGGGTAATGCTCTTATATATCAGTAATGAAGTAACTTGTAGAGAGAGAAAGATATAGCTTGTAATACCTTCAGTGGTAGGTAAATATTTCTGAGTTGAGCAACGTGGAATATCCAGGCATAAGTTGGTTTTCTGAACTGTTCTTTGAAACCTTAATTTTTATAGGCTTGAAATTGTTTTTTTTTTTTTTTTTTTTGTTTTTTTTGAAAAACTTCTTTTTTTAGGTGCGAACACTTCTGATTGGTTGAAAATTATGATTTTTAATATTTCTATTTTTTTTATTTTTGTTTTCTACCTGCACTGATCCTATGCACAGATTGTTTTTTTTCATCATTTTTTTCTGCTTTCAAAGCGTTAACTTCTAGCTCATTTTTTATCATGTCATTCACCACAGATGAATTGTGGAAATATAGATATTCAATGGAAAAGATCTCTTTTAGGAGAATGTTGAATATATTATGGAAAAATCCTAGATATATTCGACGGGGGGGGGGGGATTGTAAATGTGAAATGGAAAAACAATAAATTCAAGGATTCAAATGTTGAACTATAAGGTACAGCTGACAAGTTTACACCTAATATAAATATATATATATATATATATATATATTATTATATATATATATTATATATATATATATATATATATATATATATATATATATATATATATATATATATATATATATATATATATATATATTATATATATATATATATATATATATATATATATATATATATATATATATATATATCAAATTGTAAAATTATATATATATAGCAGAAAAAAAGACTGCTCCGTGTGTGACTTGAAACCTGTCAGCTTGGCAGTCGAGGTTTCAAGTCACACACGGAGCAGTCTCCTATGTCTATAACCTTACTGATGAGACCTAATGGGTTGAAATGTACATTCAGGGATTGACATTTTCTCGATTTGTTTAGCCTTACATTTGAACATATATGCCCACCTAAATTCATTAATTATTAACTAATTAATTTTCAAAATTAGGTATGACTTCAATTAAGCACATATCCTCCAAAAATTGTCGGCTAAAAGCCATATCAAATAAACACATTGTTTATTTACTTACTCTCATATTGTGTTATGTTAGATATTATGTTATATTATTTGTTATATCATTCATTGTTATATTATATATATCATATTGTGTTGTATATTTTATAAATGTTATGAAGAGTTGGCATTAAATAACCCACAGGGCTGATGTGCCATTAAACCTAACAACTTTCATGTGTTCATTACAATATATATGATTACACTGAGCTTCTCTAAAGAGTTGCATGATACGAGTGAAATAAGCAATTCAGTAAGCTTAATGAATAAAAATATTTTAAATTCTAAACAGAATCATTTTTTATAGGGTAAGTGTTGTATAGCCGACTACTACCGGCTAGTGGACTTCAATAAACAACAGATACGTATATACAAAAATAGGACCTGTCTTTATTTTCTTAGGTGTGTGGGTGGTAAAGGGGTGATGAGTGTTCACAATGAAAATGCTCGAGCAGTTGGTGAGTCCGGCGATGAGTGTTCACAATGGAAATGCCCGAGGGTTGACGAGAGACAAAGTTATCTTCTCGGCTGCTGCTGGGATCTCTGACTGTCGGCTCGAATCCTCTGGCCTTTATATTGATAAATACGCCTACGCATCTTATCTTTTGATCTGGTCTTTACATCCGCTGAATATGCCTATGCATTTTTATCTTTTGATCTGATAATGGACATTTGTTATATATTTCTTTATTTTCTCCCTGATTCTTTGACCAGAAAACCTCTCTTCCGTTTTCTCCTTTTTTTTAAAATATATATTTTTATATTTCTCTTCATCTTTTTGCCAGAAGCTTCCTCTTCCGGGCGACGATAATATAACATAAGTAATGCTTATATAATAGTCCCTAACAACAAAAATAATACATAAAAAGACATCTGTTCAACCCAATCTCCTGTCATTTGTTTTTTGTATGTTTGTTTTATTTTATAATTCATTTTAGCATTAACCTTTTATCACTGTTCCTCAGGAGATTCCTCTGCTACAAAAAACTAGATTTTTTTAATGAACTCAATATGTCTAATTTGCTAAATTTACACTATCTTTAGCATTAGGTAGCATTAACCTTTTATCACAGTTACATGGAAAATTCCTCTGATATTGTTATGAACTTAATTATAATGGAGATTGTGTGTTTTTCTGTCTGTAACCGAAACTATATTACTAATCGAGTCACAATTAACATAGTTATTTACATCACATTCTTCATGATTTTATTTTTTATTTAAACCTCAATTATTAATAAAATTGCTTCACCTTTTTATTAGTATATCTACATAAAATAACATGCTATTGTATTTATATATACAAAAATAGCGGTTTGCAGTGTTAAAATTTGCATATTGATATTAAAAATGTAATTTTATTAAATACGTGCTTAGTATATTTTAACTGTTTAGTTTTATTTTAATGAATATAAGCAAACTCTCTCCAATGATCTTAAATGAAGTCATTAACAAGAAAAATAAGTGTAATTTTATTCTTTATTTCCTAATTTAACTAAATAGTTAAATAAGTAAAATCCAGCAATGAAAGACGGCAGTGATGGAAGAGTAAGTTTCATTTCTATTTTTCTAATATACCCCCACTCTGTTTCAAATCTTTTTATCTGCATTCTTATTAGACTTTCTAATTTAATACGATATTTCATTACATTAAAACTTAAATACTTGCACCCGGAGGGTGCATATATTTGCTAGTGAACTTAATACACCTAATTTGCTAAGTTCAAACTATCCTTGTAACATCCTGTTGGATTAGTATTATTTGGATTATTGTCCTCATCTTCATTGTTATTTGTACAATGTTTTGGCTGATGTTCCCTCCGGCCTTCTTCAGGTATTTCTTGTCAGACACAGAAACTTTCTTATCAAACTCTGAAACCTTCTTGTAGGACTCGGAACCTTCTTTTTGAACTTGGGAACTTTCTTGTCATAATCAGGAGAATCACGGAACTTTGAATCCAACTCTTTATTCAGTCCACCGGGGTATCCTGTTCTCATTCTGCTAACCATAGCTGGGGTACAGGTGTTAATCTGTGTTAATCATTATTCTATGTTACTGTCACCCTTGACCAAGATTGAACCTGCAGCCTAGAGATAACTGTCACTTATAACTGTTTTAACCCAACACCTTTATCCACTATACTATGTGACTAATAGAAATGCCTGAAGAAGGCCGGAGGGCACATCGTCCGAAACATGGTACAGATAACAATGAAGATGAGGACAATAGTCCGTTTAATCCAAATAATACTAATAATCAAGCCACATCTCAAAAATTCTGAGAAATCCTGTTGGATGATATAAACTCAGACCATTTCCTGTAGAAAAAAAGTTAAAATTAAACGTTTTAGTTAAGCTCAATTGGTAGAGCATCTACCTACAAATCACAAGGTTCTGAGTTTCGATACAGGCTCCTACCAACTCAGCACATGAGTAGCACAGCTTGGATCTGTGCAGTAAAGTGGGAGCTCATGGTAGATGTGGTGCTCCACTTCAGATGCTATTAATTCTTGTTGGGTATTCAATTTGTTTTCAAATTGTTTAAAATCATTCTTTTTAAACACATTTTTAATCTATTTAACCCATAGATGGGACCCTGATAGGTTGGTTGGTTTTTATGGCATGTCAACCCTTGTTGGATTATTTTATGCCAAAGACATCTTGTTTTTATTCATTCTTGATGGGTATTCAATTTTTTAAATCTCAATATTTTTAAGAACACACTTTTTAAAGCTTATTTTTTTCTATTTAACCCATAGATGGGACCTTAACAGGTATTACCACTCCGGGTCAGAGTGGGCCTGGGAATAATGATGATGAAGGAGTACTCCACATTACCCAAATCTCCAAAATTGGAACTTCACCATTAGATCCAGTTGAATGTCATACCCAGGATACAGAACCCTAATAGGTACTGCCACCATGGGGCAAAGTGGACCTGGGAGTAATGGCAATGATGGGATTCTCCACACTTCCAGAGCTTCAGAATTGGAACTTTACCATTAGATGTAGTTTAACATCATACTCAGGACACTTTGATGGTTGGTTCATTGGTTTTATCTGTCATTATTTAATGCCTCAGTCATTTTTCTTTTCAAACAATTATATGGTTTCTAATGATAATCATTCATAAATATCTATAGATTTAAGTCATTTTCCTATTTAATAATAATAATTTGTTTGCACACAGTTATATAGTTTTAAGTAACTATTCTATTCTATTCTATTTAATAATAATCATTTGTTTTCTCACTGTTATATGATTTCAAATATTGATATCTAATACTAAAAATTTGCACACAATTCATTCCCCTAGCTTTTTATAGATTATATAGAATTAGCACAACTTAGAGGACCTTCACTTTTAATCTAATAATGGCTAAGATGTAAAAACGTTTGTATTTGATAGCTGAACATTCTGTTTTCATAAAATATTTCTTAAACAAGGTTAAATATCTAAATTAATGGGATAATTTTTTTCTAAGCCATTCAATTGAAAATATTACAGAATAATCCAATGTATTTTCGCTGAGTTGTATTAAATGATATTTTTTATTAGGGTAGGAATTGATAAGTAATGGTAGTAAAACAATGAGATTTATTTTTTTTACTTTACTATTTTTACTACAGGAAAAATTAAGCATTTTTCTAATTTAATGTTTTTTTATGGTCTGTAGTGCTAGAACTTAACTTTTTAAGTTTTAAGAGGTTCATAATTTGAATTTAAATTTTGTGTTTTATGTTAGATAAGGATATTAAAGAGTTTCTTCAATTTTGTGTAGAATTTCATATTAATTGATCAGTATTCAGCTCTATTGAAAGTTGTATCTGCTCCTCACCAAATCCGGATCCCTGGCTGGCTTCAAACATCCCTGGTAACCATATTACTACACTGATCTGTAGGCATGCCCACAGGTACTGGAGCTATGCCTCTTTCCACGTCTTTCTAAAGAGCTTGCTTCACTGATTCTTTGAAGAGGAAAAGCACAGGAACTGGGTTGCGTCTGGCTTTTCACCAAATCTGTATCCTCTTCTCACCAAATCTTGATCCCAGATGGGCTACAAACGTATCTGGTGACTGTAGTACTACATTGAGAATTTTCCACAACAGTTGTGCTACTATATATCTTGTAGGACCAAGACATTTACTCAACATTATGTTTGTTAGCTGTTTTTTTTTTTTTTTTTTTTTTTTTAGTGTAGCTGGAAAAGCAACATTTTTAGGTTTTGTATTGTTCTTATTGTTACATCAAAATCCTTCAATTGCCATGATTATATTCTGTTTCATTGAAGTCAGTATAGGAATGATTGTCTGACAATTTCTGCCGTTATATTTCCACTTGTGGAATCCCTGAAGTCAATCCAAATACCATTGCTTCCATTCTTTATTCTAGGAAGTTCTTTTTATGGCAGCTTCTCTGTGGAAAGGTGTTGATTTTTTTCCACCTCTGTGCATCCTTTATCTTTTTTCTGACCCAGAGTGGTAGTACCTGTTAGAGTCCCATCTATGGATTAAACAGAAAAAATGAGTTTAAAAACATTGAGTTTAAGATCAAATTTTGAATATCCATCATGCATGAATAGAACAAAATATCTTCTGCATAAAATAACCCAAGAGTTGTCATGCCATAAAATTCAACAGACCAAACTATACCTTCAGTGAGGTCTCTGTGGTGGATTTCTACTGTTGATTGGAATGGGTAACCTGATCTAATATGTGTTTCAATTGATTTGTTCATACCTGAAAACCAGATGCTAGATTATCAGCCCTTTAAATAATACTACAAATCTTGAAAAGTCCGATGACCTGACATGAGTTTCCAGTAATCTTTCCATGCCTGGAAACCAATCAAAACAAAATCATTTTTATGTAATAAATCAAATAATAAATTAATATTAATAAAAATCATATGTGAAGGAAATCATCATAATCAAGTCACACTGGTAGCTCAGATTTGCATGACTCTCCCTCACCAATTATCCGTATCAATCATTGCTCTTAGCAGATCTTCCACATGGCATCCAGAGACTGCACAGAACTGATAAATGTAGACTTTTGCAGGTTGTTCTGCATTGGTATGTCTATGTGTAGGTGTCCATAGGAGAATGTTACTTATGAGTTTATTTGTGAGTAATTTCATATACCTAAAATTTAGGATTTTAAATGTATAAATCTTTAATTCATTAAAATCAAAACTAAGTTAATATATATATTTTATAACTGCAAATAAGAGATATGATCTTTAACAATATCTCTTCTTCTTTTTTCAGGGATTTCAACTGTAATGGAAAACTAATGAACTCTTCAGCTGGCCATATGTAAATATCATATAGCAAAACCGTGATATTCATTATGTTGAATATGGAAATATATAATGTGAAAATGATATAATTATAATTTGTGATAATAGTATTACAAAATAATGATATATAAACAGTATATTTTAAAGTTATTGTTATGGATTTTAAAAAAAGAAGGAAAATTCTCACATTCTTGCAAGATGCAATTATTTAATATTCAAATGCTTATTGCATTAATGTATCTACAAAACAGATACTAAAAATAATACTGATGTGACCTGTGTCACTATGTCAACTGAAAAAAGTTCTATTTTAGAGATAGATATGCAAACACACACTGGAGAGAAAACACCATCAAGTAAAATATGTGGATTGGAATTTTCAAATGGTTCCCAATTAACTTCTCACATGCAAACACATATTGGAGCAAAGCCCTTTACATGTAATGTTTGTGGTGCTGCATTTTCAGTGGGTTCAAATTTAAAGAAACACATAAGGATACACACAGGAGAGAAACCATATTCATGTAATATGTGTGGATCAGCATTTTCATGGAGTTCAGCTTTGAAAAAACACATACGAACACACACTGGTGAAAAACCATATTCATGTGAAGTGTGTGGTTCAGCTTTTTCACAGAGTTCAAGCTTAAAAAGTCACATGAAAACACACACTGGAGAGAAACCATATTCATGTGAAGTGTGTGGTTTAGCATTTTCATGGAATTCAAACTTAAAAACACATATACAAACACACACAGGAAAGAAACCATATTCATGTGGAGTGTGTGGATTTGCATTTTCATGGAATTCACATCTAAAAAATCATATGCAAACACATACTGGAGAGAAACCATATTCTTGTGATATTTGTGGATCAGCATATTCACATAGTTCAAGTTTAAAAATCCACTACCGAACACACACTGGTGAGAAGCCATATTCATGTGAAGTGTGTGGATCAGGATTCTCACGGAGTTCCGATTTAACAAGTCACATGCAGACGCATACTGGAGAGAAGCAATATTCCTGTGATGTGTGTGGATCAAAATTTTCTAGGAGTTCAAATTTAAAAATACACTATCGAATGCACACTGGTGAAAAACCATATTCATGTGATATATGTAAATTGGCATTTACATCTAATTCCTATCTCAAAAAACATTTGCAGACACACACGGGAAAGAAACCATATTCATGTGAAGTGTGTGGTTTTGCATTTTCACAGAGTTCAGGTTTAAAGATGCACTATCGAACACACACTGGGGAAAAACCATATCCTTGTGAAATGTGTGGATCGGCATTTTCACAGTCTTCAGATTTAAAAAAACACATGCGCAAACACACTGCTGAGAAACCATATTCTTGTGAAGTGTGTGGTTCGGCATTTTCACAGAGTTCTTCATTAAAAAGTCACATGAGGACACATACTGGAGAGAAACCATATCCCTGTGATGTGTGTGGATCAGCATTTTCATGTAGCTCAACTTTAAAAATCCACTACCGAACACATACTGGAGAAAAACCATATTCATGTAATATGTGAGTTGGCATTTACAACCAAGTCATGTTTAAAAAGACACATGCCAACACACACGGGTGAGAAACCATATTCTTGTGATGTGTGTGGTTCATCATTTTCACAAAGTTCACATTTAAAAACCCACATGCAAACACACTGAATTTCTTGGAATTTTCAGAGATGTAAAATGTTACATGCAAACAACTTGAAAATAATCATATGAAATATGCAGTTAAATTTTTATGAAGTTCAAATTTAAAATGATGTTGAATTGTGATTCCTATGCAGGCTCTACTGACTGAGCTAAACTGAGGCAGGACCTCGTGGCATTGTGGGTAATGTTCTGGACTGTGACATGTTTGAATGCCAGTCATGCAATTAAGTTCACTTTCCATTTAATACCCTTGGAAAAGGTTTTAACCTCCCCATCCTCCTGCTTATGGGTTACATTTTTCCCACTACTATTCAATCTCCTGGTGTTTATTTGAATAATAATAAACACCAGGAGATTGAGCAGCCTGACGATGGTGAAATAACCTGAAACCTGGTAGTTGCTTATGAAAAACTTTTATATTAAAAAATTCAACATATATATATATATATATATATATACACACACACACACACATACACACTGTGTTCCGATATACTAGGTTATTCAAAACTAGACAAGAAAAAAAAAAGTTATATAAAGAGTCAAATTCACCTAAGGAATAAAAATTGTCAAAATTCATTTTTGCACCACAAAATAAATAAGAAAAAAAATGAATGATTATCTTTGTTATATATATATATATATATATATATATATATATATATATATACAACACACACACACACATACATGTACATTTACACACACAAGAATGGATTTGGCATTAAATAACCCATGGAATTGACATATCATAAAATGAGCTATGTCTATATAATCTTGTGATATTTTTGGTTTATGATTTTTAAGGAGTTTATATAAAAGTATACACAAGAGAAACAATTGTAGTTATTTGTGAAAATAATAATTTTCAAGGGGTTAAATCTAAAAAGAAATACTTGTTCATTTTTATATAATTCACAAATAAAATGTTACAATTAACAACAGATCTCATCATGACTGATTGATTTTAATGGTGTGTCACCCTTTTAGGTTTATTTTATGCCTAGTAGTTAGGGAATCACATTCATTGTACTGTAGTCTCATAATAAAAGGCAGTTTAGTGTTACACTCAATGCACTTTTTCAGGAGGGAAGCATATCTCACTGAAATAATTTTTTTTCATAGCAATTACAAAATTATAAGAAAGAGAAACATTTGGTTATTATTATTTCATGTCCATTGACAATCCTTTTTCTTATAATATAAAGGTTGATTATTTGGTTAGTCTTATGGCATGTCAACTCGTGCAGGATTATTTAATGCAAACTATGGCTCCAAGTCTAATAATAATAATTTGTAAACAATTATAAATTCAAGTAACATTACAGTTACATAGATTCAAGTATCTAAAATAATTATTTGTAGACAATTATAACTGAAGTGGTTATTACACAGTTATATGGTTTCAAGTATTTGATAATAATAATAATTTATAAACAATTATGTCTTCAAGTAACTATTAGACAGTTATATGGTTTCTATTAATAATCATTTTTAAACAATTATAGTTTCAAATAATTATTAGACAGTTATATGGTTTCAAGTATCTAATAAAAATTTGTAAACAATTATAGCTTCAAGTAAATATTAACTTTTATATGGTTTAAGGGCCGGGTTAGCTCAGTTGGTAGAATGTTTGGCGAGAAACCACAAGGTTCCTAGTTCGATACCGGTCCACCTGACTCAGCATATGAGTAGCACAGGGATCTGTGCGGTAAAGTAAGGAGCTGATGGTAGGTGTGGTGCTCCACTTCAGATACTAAGATAATCTCCTTGGTCTAGCGCAAGTGAAAAGGGGATAGACTCCCTCGCTGATTGGCTGATACTGACATTAGGCCACCCCGACGACTTTACTTACTTTATATGGTTTCAAATATCTAATATGAATATTTGTAAACAATTATAAGTTAATTAACTATTATATTGTTATTTATTATGTTTTGTAGATGAATAATTCTTTAGAAATAATTTTTCAATCTCTTATCAAGATTAGGGTGGCCGGGGGGGGGGGGTAAAGAAAAATATGGATTGTACAGTGTGCAGCAGAAGTACATTCCACATTTTTAACTGTCACTTCTGTGGAGCAAGTGATCTTAGGCAAGTGGTAATAGTAGCTCCATCTGGCTAATTTTTCTTCAGAGATGATCAGTTATAATTATTGCTTGGACAGTAAACACTGTGCATTTGTTGTTGAAATATTTTTTAGACTGGTGATGAATCTGTAATTGCTACACAGAGAGCTTTTCATGCTTGTTTTATTTCATGTCAGAATGATGCTGTTCTGGATAGAATTTTCAACACATAGAAGTGTTGTTTTTCTACCAGAATCAGCATCATTCTGACATAACATGAAATGAACATGAAAACCACTCTGTATAGCAGTTACAGATTCACTAGTCTTAAAGAATATTTCAACAGCAAAAGCACAATGCACTATGCTATGATCATAAGTGATTGTATCTGAAAAACAAACAGTATGACCATAGCTAGATGCAGCTACCATTACCACTTGCCTAAATTCATTTACACCAAAAAGGTGTCAGTTATAAATGCTACCACAACCAGTATAATAATTTTGGCAATTGCTGATCAAAAAATGTCAAAGACTCTTATGTCTTTATATACAAGCCATTAGTTTTAGAAAAGTATTGGAGACAAAAATCGAAAGAAGGTTGGTTGGTTGGTTGGTTGGTTGGTTGGTTGGTTTCTATGGCATGTCAACCCCTGTTGAGTTATTTTATGCCAAAGACATTTTATTTTATTCATTCCTGATCAGTACCCAATTTTTTTAAAACCCAATTTTTTTCTAACTCGTTTTTTTTATTCAACCTATAGATGTGACCCTAACAGGTACTACCACTAGGGGTCAGAGTGGACCTGTGAGTAATGGTGATAAAGGGGTATTCCACTTTCTTCAGAGTTCCAGAATTGAAACTTCAACATCATTTAACATCTTACCAACAAGATTAAGACCACAGCCACTGCTTTCTAGCACATATATGATAAAAAGGGTTGTGGCTTATCATAAGTGCAATAGGGTTAGGAAAATCATAGATTCTAGGGCTTAATGTGACCAGAAGGTGGCCTCTCTGACTGCCCATTTAGCCTAAGTAAGGGCCTAAGTTTCAATTTTATTTTTTTTCACTACAGATTTGTATTTTAAATACCAATAAAAAATTTTAAATATATATCATATTCTCTGATTTTATCTACTTTACATTTTTTTCTTCATCAAAGACATAATGATTGATTCTAATGGCATCTCAAGCCGTCTAGAGTTATTTTATGCCTATAGATTAGGGAATTACATTCATTGTACTTTCTTATTTACATTTTTGTGTAGTTTTTCATAAGAGTTTTTTTTATTTTGGAAAACTGTCTTATCAAATACAAAGAATTTTCAGATTTATTTGAGCCGAAACATTGTACAGATAACAATGAAGATGAGGTCCGAATAATGCAGATAATACTAATATGTAATATTATTTTGCTTCTTTTTTTATTTTTTATTGTAAAGATTAAATTCGCCCCAAAATGATAAAAAAAAAAGAAGAAATCAGGAAATTATCTGATTTTGATAAAATTTTCAATGTTGACTTATTAATCAATGGATGCTTTCTGGGTAATTCCATGTCAAATCATCCAGAAAAAAAAGTAAAATTGTCACCCAGTCCCTTCAGTTTTTCTGAAATTTTTTCCATGTGTGGACTATGTTAGTCTAATTAAAAATTAGAAATGGACTATGTTAGTCTAATTAAAAATTAGAAAAAAATTCAGAAAAACTGAAGGAAGCTGGTGAAAATTTGTGTGATCCCCAAAAATTGGTGGAGTTATGTCCCTTTTTAGGTCTCCAAATTTGGTGGAGATAGCAAAAAAATGGCGATTTTTTTGTAACCTATTTTTGTCTGTAAAATGATTTCTAGAGCTTCCCTACTGTTAAAATTTGGTTTATATTTTTGTCCATGAAACCCAAAAATACTCTCAAAAAGTCTTAAAGTCAACCAATTTTAAGTTATTGATGATTTATGAATTTTTCCCATCAACATCAATATCCCGGTGTGGCACTGCATACATGACAAAAAAATGTTCTATTATTATTTCACATATATTGAAGATTATTTGTAGTAGAAAGATAGTTTGATATTGACTCAGAAATCATAATCAATTTCTTCTTGGAACTGGAAGCTCAAATATTGGGGATTAGCTAACTTTATCATTATCCACACTTGGACAAAATTTCAGGAAAATTGAAGAAGGTGGGTGACATGGCCTGGATGATTTAACATGGATTTACCCATATATATATATATATATATATATATTGTTATAACAGAAATAGATATCTCTCTTGATTCACAATTTATACAAATACAATAAATCTACTCACCAACAAAAAGAATTAAAAAAGAGAAAAAACAAACAAAACAAACAAACACTTCGAAAGAACCTAAGTTACTGATAATTGTAAGATAATCCAATACATCCACTCACCAACAAAACGAATTAAAAATAAAACAAAACACTTTGGAACAGAATACTTTGGCAGCTTAATCAAAATGAACAAAAACAATCGTTCTACACATAGGCTCCAACCAAACTTCTGGTCGAAAAACAAAATTTATAAACAATTAAAAATATACTCTATTTAATGTTTTTCAACCAATAATTTTTTTTTATTCAAAGGTTTCTCGAGCCTCTCACCAGCTATATAAACAGCTGACTTAGAGTCAATAAGAGTTGACTGTAGGCTGTCAGAGAGACACACCACATTAGGCCGAGATAAAGGAACTGCCATACCTCTGACCCACACCACACACCGCATCATGCAGAGCCATGTTTATCAGCCAGAACTGACTTTCAACCCCACACCTGCTCTCATTTCACCGAGCGAAAAGGAATTATCATCTCAACAATTCCAGCTTTTATTTATTTTAAAATAAACGAAATTAATCCAAGCCTTCTTGTCTATTTTTTCTTTTGCAACCATATGCATTTTTGCATATATATATATATATATATATATATTTATTTATTTATGTGTCTATGTACTCATATATTTTTGCATATATATATATATATATATATTTATGTGTATATATACTCATGTATGTATTTATGTGTATATGTACTCATGTATGTATTTATATGTGTATACATGTATATTCACACACACACACACACACACACACACACATACAATATATATATATATATATATATATAATAATTTACATTAATAATAATACTTTTTTCCTTCACAGATATCAATCATGCTGTAAAATTGGCCTTCAAAACCTCAGTGGAAATGCTGACTTCACCAGATAGCAACAACCGAATTCATACAATTATACCAAAAATTCAATTACCTACAGAAGTATTCGTCTACAGTTGTATCAAAACAACTGCACAAGTAACAAACTTAGCAAACAAAGAAAGAATAAAACAAAAACAGCTACAAGGTTTGACATGCCATAATATCCAACCAAAAAGAAAATCATTTATTCAATGTTGAATCAAGATAGAAACTGACTTATCATCATCATCTATCAAGTTGTGCTAACAGCAGGGATTCTCTTGACTCTCTCTTGCCATACATCCCTATTGGTCATCACTCTTTGCAGGTCTTACACTTGATATCAAGTGTTTGCACAGAGCTAATAAATGTAAGTTTTTTCTCTCTTCTTGACCAACACTGGTATATCCATGTGTAGGTGTCTACAGGAGAACATTGCTTATGAGTTCATCCTTACATTTCCAGCAGTGTCCAGCATGTATTGTTCATCTTACTTGGATGATTTGTAAGATTGGAAGTAAGTGGCCATACAACTGCTGTTTTGTGGGGTGTTTAATTAAAGTCTAAGGGTTGCAGCCATACAGTTGTACTAAGATAGCTATAGCTTGAAAGAATTTCCATTTTCTTTTATCAGATTTCCATAGGATCAATAGCCTGCCAATAGTAGTCTATGCTTTTCCTATGCATATATTGACATCAGCTTTAGTTGATGAGATACTGCTACTGAGGTATGTGAACTGGTCTACTAAATTCAGAGGCTTGTCATTTAATGTGAAGATGGTTCCATCTTGTTAGAAATATTAGGATATTTTTAAGAAATGCTATTTTAAAAACATAATAAATATACTTATATATATATATATATATATATATATATAAGTATATTTATTATGTTTTTGTATTAAAATGTTAAAATATGTTATGTGTATTAAAACAGTTAAAATCCCCTTCCCATTCTGTAAGTGAAGACAGCCTAATGGTTACGGTGCCGGACTGACACCCAACCGATCGGATTTCAATTCCGGCTGTAGGTAGCTTACAAAATGTCTAGCCACACTGAGGAGACTTGATAAGTCGAAACAACGTGTCTGTGGATTACCCTATATATATATTAATATATATATATATATATATATATTTTTAAAATGGAATTAGAATTGAATCCGACAAAATGAGGAAGAATGAATAAAGAAAAGAAAGTACAGAATGGATAATAAAAGATGAATTTAATCAATATCACTTACACATGTGTTTCGGTCAGTTTATCTTTGTGTACATGATTCAAATTATTATTATCATTAAATAAATAAGTGAAATGAAATAATAATAATAGAAAAATGTAAAAATATTCCATACACAGAGAAAATTCGACCTTCATCAGAGTGAAATTTTATTTTAAATGAAAAAATTTGTTGGAGAAAAACGGAGAATTTTAAAAAATGTTTGAAGAGAATTTTAAAAAATTTACTTTCAGGACACTGAACGATATAGAGTCGTTAGCCAATCTCGAGAATTTGAATATTTGATTTTCCTAGGAGTTATGGTAGATACAATTATGTATTGCAAAAATAAAGTGTTATTATTTATCCCTAGAGGCATAACTCTTACTGCTATTGCAGCTAAGATATATAATGCCCTTCTTCTTAATCGCATCCAACCCGAAATAGAGAAAATCCTTAGGAAAAATCAAAACGGATTCCGCAGAAATAGATCAACAACCTCTCAAATCCTGACTATAAGACGAATCATAGAAGGGATTCGAGCAAAGAATCTAGAGGCAATGCTACTAATCGTAGATTTCTCTAAGGCATTTGATTCCATACACAGAGGGAAGATGGAACAAATACTACTAGCGTATGGACTCCCCAAAGAAACTGTTGCCGCCATAATGATGCTCTACAAAGATACTAAAGCGATGGTATGCTCACCTGATGGCGACACAGATTTCTTTGACATCACCGCTGGGGTTCTGCAAGGAGATACTCTAGCACCATATATATTTATCATATGCCTAGACTATGTAATCCGAACTTCACTAGTAACATAAAAAAAAGGATTCACACTAAGAAAGGCAAGAAGCAGGCGATACCCCGCACAAACTATCACAGATGTAGACTATGCTGATGACCTCGCACTTCTTGCAGATCAACCGGCACAGGGCGAGCACCTCTCTACACAGCCTAGAGCAGGCAGCAAAGAACGTCGGCCTTTATGTGAACTCTGATAAAACTGAGTTCATGAGCTTCAAAAAGCAAGGAGACATCTCCACACTTGACAGCAAGCCTCTTAAGTCAGTAGAACAATTCCCTAGGTACCACCAATTTGACCCTGTGCAATTTACCCCCCCCCTACATTTAACACAATGAAACTTGCAGAAAAAATAATATTTTCTTGAAAAGATTTTTTCCATTCGAAAGAAAAAATATTAAACAAACTCCTGATGATTTTTTAAATTTTTTATCAGCTTACGAAAATAATGAAAATTATGATTGAAAAACAATGTTTTCATTTTTGCACTGTTAAATCAACTGAAATTTAACGTAGCTAAAAACAAGTTACGATAAGAGGATTTTTTAAAAATTCTATGAAAAATCAATTAATAATCTGATTTTCTCGAAAATTTCCATAAATGTTTACCATTGGATGTAAATACATCTGAAATAGTTTTTTCTAAAATATATTAGGGGAAATATTTTTTACGAGGTCTATTCCCCCCCTATTTTATTTTATGAAATAAAAAAAAATGACGCGTCAGAAAAATTTTTTTCTTTTTTTCTAAAAAGATAAGAGTCTGAATAACTATATCAATGAAATTGTATGAATGTACAACGTCTAGTTTTTTGAGGAAAAATTAATGAAATCGAAATAAAAAGTGCCAAAAAATGTCATAATATTAATATTTGAAAACTTTTTTTTGCTTTTATAATTGGTATGTACTATATTCTATTAAATTGTCAACAAAAAAAAATTTTGTTTAAGAAATTAATTTTTAAGAGATTTTCAATCTTTTGTGTGATTAAATATTTTTATTTTCTGCGTGAAATAAATTAAATTTTTTTTTTTTCCTGCGTCAAAAAATCGAATTTTTTCACGGATATTTAAAAATTTGAATTTTATAATTCAGGTGCACTAAACATTGGTCCGATACGAGCTCGATTAATATTTTTAAAAGAATTTGTAATTTTTATTGCTGAATAGTAATGTGTGATCCTTAGAATGTACGGAAGGGCATTGCTGACATTTGTTTTACAAAGAGATGAGACGCTTCTAAGTAACCAAAGTTTGTTCCTGTTAGGCTGACAGTGTTAGCGTGAAAAAAATTATTTTATTTAACTTTTTTCAATAATTAAAATAAAAAGTAAGTATAATAGATTATTTTATCATTTTTACTCTTAGAAAAAATATTCAAATTTTCATTCCATACTTTTACGGGTTATCGTAAAAGGGAAATAATTAGTAACTTTTCTGTCTATATTACGGTCTGAAAATTACCCTTTCGCATGTAATACGGGCAGGTTTGTTTATTTTTTAAGATAACGATGTAATTTTTCCCAGTCGGATAATTTGATCTTTGAATTAACTATTTTTCTTTGTAACAACCCTGTACGATCTTTTTTTACGAGATTTTTGATAAACAAAGTTCGGAAATATCTATTTCCGTTTTATTCAAGATGGCATAAACGGTCTGGTGGTACCTACAATTCACATACCTAGGTAGTAATATCTCATCCACAGAAAGCGATGTTAACACTCGAATAGGAAAGGCATGGTTGGCCACTCGCAAATTATCAGTCATATGGAAATCCGATCTCCCCGACAAGCTAAAGAGACGTTTCTTCCAGGCTGTGGTTGTGTCGGTACTGCTATATGGCTGTACCACCTGGACCCTAACAAAGCGCCTTGAAAATAAGCTAGATGGGAGCTGCACCAGAATGCTGCGAGCGGTCCTGAATAAGTCGTGGAAGCAGCACCCCACAAAAAAGCAACTGTATGGCCACCTGCCCCCCATCTCACAAACCATACGAGTAACACGGGCTAGGCATGCAGGGCACTGCTGGAGAAGCAAGGAGGAGCTCGTAAGCGACGTACTACTGTGGAAGCCAACACATGGGCATGCTAATGTGGGCCGACCAGCCAGGACCTACATTGACCAACTATGTATGGATGCTGGCCGCAGCGCAGAGGAGCTACCAGAGTCGATGAATGATAGGGAAGGTTGGCGAGAGATAGTTATGGATATCCGTGCAAACTGCGCGACATGATGATGATGATGATTTATCCCTAACTTTTTTCTCCAACGTTTTTCTCCAACGAATTTTTTCATTCAAAATGAAATTTCACTATGATGAAGGTTTGGGATCTGGATCTAGAAATAAAAAAAAAAATGTATTTTAGCTAAAAAAAAAAAAAAAGATAGTAATTACTTGTGTTGTTACTAAGAACAAACAAACAACACAGTTCATCTCACACAGATCCTGAATAAGAAGACACCAGCTTAAATTAAAAAGACACCAGCTAAGTAGCTTGACAGATCAGTCAGATAGAAATTCTGGATTTTGTTTTCTTTTTCTTGGATTGAACAAAGATCACTGGCTATGGTGTGGAGAATAAAAACATAAAAATCTATGGTACTTGTCCACAATAACCCGCTGAGTTAATGAACAATGGCCAACTTTAATTGACTTTCTGTAAATCAATTTTTCCCAGCAGGCTATTCTCTAAATTTAACCTAGTCTGGTAGAATGCTGTAAATATGGTCCGCCCAATGAAGTCTCAAACTCACTTGCCTGCAAGATTAGTTTGGTTGTCATAGAAACAGAGGTAATCTGAATATTAGCTATATAAATGAGAGTAACCTCCCCTTGTTTGTTTCACTTTGAGGAAGCCGTTTGTTTCAGTTGGCCATTTTCATTTCTCCGTATCTACACTGAAAATACGAATTGGTTTGGATACAACTGCATGTTTTAACACGAAAATATAATAAAATGTGTTCTTAATTGTGCTTGCGCATTATTTGAAATGAACTTAATTGTTATTAAGAACACATTTTATGATATTTTCTTGTTAAAACATGCAGTTGTATTAATTCGAACAAATTTGCATTTATAGTGTAGATTTACAGTGAAATGAAAATGGCCGACCAAAACAAACAGCTTCCTCAAACTGAAACAAACAAGGGGAAGTTATTCTTATTTATGTTCAGATTACCGAAAGAGATTATAGAATTAATTGTATAATCTATATATCAATACTCATGTTCCTTAATCATGCAACCATTATCATCTTGCAATACACTTTGGTTAAAAATGAGACTGTTCAAGTCATCCAAGATAAAAAAACAAAAATGTAAACCCTGATTATCTAGCGTTGCTTATCTGCTGAATTCTTATTTCTTATGAGTGTTGTCATGTCAGCTAAATTATGGACCATTCTGTTTTTATTATAAAGGAAGAAAGGGAAGAAAAATGACATGCTACACAGAAAAGATATAATAAGAAAGAAAGAAAGAGAGTAGGGGAAAGATAAAGAGATGAGGTAAGTATGCAGCAGCGATAGCCCTAATCTGTTTCAATCAAACATAATGAAAAGATGGAAAGATGGAAAGAAAGAAAAAGGAGTGAGAGAAATTTAAATCAAAATTATTATACTTTTTACATATTGAACTATTTAGCAATAGCTCTTAAGTAAACATATCAAACATAATAATAATTGAATTATCAAACTAGTGATACAATCAATTCTATAATCTAATTTCAATTTGAAAAAAAAAGGTGAATTTTTGTATGTACTGAAGAAAGAAAAAATAAAAAGATATTATCATAAATATTAAGAATTGAATTTTTCATTTATTTTTAATTTTTCATTATTTTTTCATTTATCAATTTAATTTCTATTTAATCTCATTTTAATTTAATTTCAATTTAATTTTGATTCAATTTTAATTTAATTTCAATTTTATTAAATTTTCTAATCTAGTTTAATTTATTTTATTTAATTTTCATTCTCTAGTTTCATTTTTTTTTTTAATTTTCATTTATTTTTAATTTTAAGAATTTCATTTTTCATATTGAATTTATATTTAATTTTTAATTTATTTTCATTTTCCTTGAATTATCTCCCTTGACTTTCGCTCGATTGTTTGTTTTCCCGATTCGCTAGTTGATAACGTTGCTTTGTATTTTGGAAGATGTTAAAATTCCCAGATCAAATTATTTTAAATTTTATAATTTTCCCTTTCTTTAATGTTAAACTACCTTAACAAAACCAGATTAAATTAGATATGTAAGTATAACGTTCTCTTAATTTCGTTTTTTTCTTTTTCATTTTATTTTTTGTTAAACAAACAAAACAAATAAATAACATTTTTTTCACGTAGAAATCTTCAATATTAAATATTTCATCGTCAAAGTATCTATCATGAAAAATGTATCTAAAACTTGGCGATTTGAAAGTTTTAGAAATTAAAGATTAAATTGTGTGTTAAATTTATAGTTTCTTCCCAGCAACAAGCAAATCATTACTAGTAAGTTCGTGTCTCACTGGGTGCCTCATACACAGCTTATTAAATGACTAATAGGCGATTTGCATGGTGTAAAATGGTTTGCAAGCTAGACTTGAATTCGAGTTTCACAGAGTGTCACATACATCTTGCTTTGTGCTACAACTTAAAAACATTTAGTCAATAATTAAAGTATCTCCTATTTCACTGTATAGGTCAAAAAGTTGACAAATCTGACCAAATAACCCATTTTTAAAGTTTTCCTTAATTCGTCAAATTTAATTAAATTCGGGTATCGTCCAAGACAGATTTGAAAAGTGTAGTATTAGAAATATAAGTTAATATTTTGTTTTGTTTGTTTAATAAACAAAAAATAAAATAAAATAAAATGAATAAATAAAATAAAATACATTCAACAACTTTTAAAAAGTTGTTGGACGTATTTTATTTATTCATTTTTTTTTTTTTTTTTTTTTTTTTGTATGACGGTAATAAATTCACAGAAAACCACTTTGAGACCCTTCTCTAAAAATGTTTGGGTAAAAATTTAAAAAAAAAATCATACTATATTAATTAACAATGATCATTGATCAATTTTAAAAAAAAAATTATTCCTAAACAATTACTAAAAATCAGTGAATTGCCCAATGAAATTTTCGGCACTTTATTCATTAATACTTATTTTTTTAATGAATAGCTTATAAAAAAAACTTGAAAAAAAAAAAGAATTTTTTTTTATCCATTAAGATTGTAGAGTTTTGAATAATTTTTTTTTCCTGTTCCTAATTTTACATTTCTAGAAAGATCAAATCCAGAAGACCAAAAAATAGAAATTTAAAAAATAAAAAATTTCAACACCTGAAAAAAAGTTATTTGAAAATTTAAAAGTTATTTTCTTAAACCTTAAAAAAATAATAATTGTAGCACGTTTTCTTTTTTCATAGTTCTTTTTTCATAGTTCTTTTTTCTGATTCGTTTTTATTCACTTAAAAATTTAAATTTGAACCACCTTCAAATTTAAATCATTTTTACTATAAATCAAGATTATTTAATCTATCTAAAAATGTATGTTTAAATTTTTTCATTTGCAGGAGATTAGAGTTGCCTTAATTAAATTTAATTTTTCCCCTTTGTATTTCAATGAGTACATTTCCTATAGCTCTAACCATTACACCACACACCTCATTGACTTGAGTTCAAATCCTGGACAAGGCTGTTTGCATTTCACATATCCCTAATACACTTGGGAAAGGTATGAATCCAACTACTCTCCCTCCACCTATCGGTAAATAGTAAAGTAGACTGTGCACTTGGTTAGGTAACCAGTCTAAGAGAAGGAAAACTTTGAATTCAAACCTGTTAAACTCCACTTAAGAAATTGACCTAGTATCACATCCTACTCATGCAGAGGGGTTGGTATATATATATATATATATATATATATATATATATAATGGAATTTGTGAGAGTATTTTATATCATATTATTAATATGTCAGAAACTGTAATTACCCTGTCAGTGGGACTAAGAATATGCTGACTATTCCCTGCAGAGGGGTAAGACTCCCACCCCACCCATACCAATAAAAAGTGTTATCTTTGGTATGACATTAAACTGCATCTGATGGTGAGATCCCAGTTCTGGAGAATTGGGGAATGTGGAGTACCTCTTCATTAGCATTTGTTCCAGTTACACTCTGGTTAAGGTCCTATGTATTGGTCACTCAAATAGATCTGTTTAGAAATTATTTGTATTTGATAGGGCCATGTGCACAAAAAACATACAACACTGTTAAGAAATAACTACAAAAAAAATGTAGATGTGAACATACAATGAATGCAATTTCCTAAACTCTGGGCATGAAATAACCCTAGACAGGTTTAAATGTCATTAAAAACAATAAAATTCTTTTCATTAAAATTCTTGAGTGGGTTCGTTTCTCACTGGGAGCTCCATACTTCTGGCCTTGTGTCACATTTAAGCTAAACTTAGTAAATAACTAATCTTGAGTTATATCATATAGTAATTATAGTAATCACAAAACAAGCTTTTGGATAATATAAAAATCTTTCTAGTCTAGTGCTAGTGAAAAGGGAATAGACTCCCTCACTGTTTTGGATGATACCGACAATAAGCCAGTCTGCAGTCTTTTACTTTACAGTTTATTGAAATATTGTTATTATTACATATGTCTACTATTTACACTTATACTACGTCTTTTTCATTCACAGATTTCAGTTGCAGTTAAGAACAAATGAATCTCTGATGACTATTAATAAACATTTTATGAATAAACTCTATTAATCAGGTGAGATGTACGAATCCCTATTTTCACAGAAATGAGATTTAAAAGAAAAAACAACCCTGGCATTCCCACATTACCTGTATAAAGTGTATGAAAAGATATTTTCAGAAAATTTTAAAATATACAAGCAGGCAGACATGTGAGAAAAATGATAAATGTGTCAATAATTTAATTTAAAAAAACAACTTATAAAATCTCTTTTCATAGATATTATGTATTATCTCTCCAGATATTTTTATGCATAAATTTAAAGAAAAAATGTATATGTATTTATCCTTTTAGTATACATTCCACAAATGAATAAGCAAACAAATACCAATTGGTGAGGAAAGGAAAAAAAGAAAAAATTCTCCATTTATTATAGAGAATTGCCTATAAATATTTTTTAAAAATCGAACTTGACAGTGAAATTGCATCTTGTTATTTCTACATATTCTGATGTTGTTGAATCCAACTATTCTCCCTATCTCTCTATGGGTAAATAGTAGGGCTGACTAGACTCTTCAATCTTTGTATGGCAATTGGTCTAGGAGAAGGAAAATTTGAATTCAAACCTGGTAAACTCTGCATAAAAATTGACCTTGTATCACATTCTGATGTTGTTGAGAATGTGCCAAAAGAAATCAGTATAATAAACAGAAAAAAATTATAATAAAGACAAAAAAAACATAATTGTCAAATTAATTTCTTAAAAATGCAAGTTTCTGGATTAAAAAAATAAGATTTTTATTACTAAATGATCAGGATTTTTCTTGCAACATTTGTTGGATTGAATAATAAAAGTTATTTGACGCCTATTTGATCAACAGTCAGACAATTAAAAAATATTTCCCAGGTTGGGTTATTACTATGCTTGTATACACAGGGAACACCTGAGGAATGCTGGAGAATATAGTAGCCAAAACATTGTGTTTATATATATCACAATAAAAAGGACAACAGCCCAAAACATCAAAATTATTAACAAAAAAAAAAAAAACAGTTTGAAAAAGAAAAAAATGTTATATCAAAAAATAATCTTTAATATAAACTAAAATAAATCAATTTTACAAAAGACATGAGAAGTTTGAAATGTTTGATAACATAAAATAAAATAAAATAAATGTTTTCAAAATTAACACCAATCTTTTTGTTTAAACGATAAAAATAGATGAAATATATATTAAGCCAGAACATCAACATTAAATTGAGTCTTAAAACACACACAAATAAAGATGGCTGAAAAATAGTGTGGATTCTAATTTTGAATCAATCTATAGAATATTCACACTGATGAAAATCTATATTCCTATGATGTAAAGAACAATATATTCACTGAATTCAAATTTAACAAGACACATGAAAATACATACTGGAGAAATAGTATTTGTGGAGCAAAATAACATTCTCCATCCTAAAATAGGATGTAAATACTACGCATAAAGAAATCAAGTGTTAGCCCCAGGAATGGCCCCCTTGATCTCTAAAAAAAATTTTAAAGGAAAATAAAAAAAAACAGAAAAATGTGTGTAAATGAATGTCTCAGTTTTTTCAGTGAATAAATCATTGAATATGCATATGCAAGAACATGCAGGAGAGAAAGCACATTCTTGTGAGGTGTGTGGATCGACATTTTCATATATGTCCAACTTAAAAGATCACATGCGAACACATAATGGAGACAGACCATACACATGTGAAGTGTGTGGTTCAGCATTTTCCTATAAGTCCAATTTAAAAGATCATATGCGAATACACAGTGGAGAAAAACCATATGCTTGTGAGGTGTGTGGTTCAGCATTTTCACAGAATTCACATTTACAAACACATATTCGAACTCACACTGGTGAAAAACCATATTCCTGTGAGATGTGTGGATCAGCATTCTCACTGAATTCAAGTTTAAAAACACACATGCGCACACACACTGGAGAGAGACCATATTCTTGTGAGATATGTAGAACAGCATTTTCACAGTGTTCACATTTAAAAAGACACATGCAAACACACACTGGAGAAAAAACATATATATGCAGAGTGTGTGGGTCAGCATTTTCAGAGACTACTTCTTTTAGGAGACATGTGCAAACACATACTGGAGAAAAACCACATACTTGTGAGGAATGTGGATCAGCATTTTCTCGAAATTCAAATTTAAAAAAACACATGCAAACACACAGAGGGGAGAAACCATATTGTTGCGAGGTGTGTGGATCAGCATTTTCACTACATTCAATATTAAAAGCACACATGCGAACACATACTGGAGAAAAACCATATTCTTGTGAGGTGTGTGGATCAGCATTTTCACAGCATTCACATTTAAAAAGACATATAAGAACACATACAGGAGAAAAACCATACAGTTGTAAGCAGTGTGGGTCAGCATTTTCTGAAAATAAATCCTTAAAAAGACACATGAGAACACACACTGGAGAGAAACCATATTCTTGTGACGTTTGTTGTTCAGCATTTTCCAGGAATTCAATATTAAAAATACATATGCGTACACATACTGGAGAGAAACCATATTCTTGTGAGGTGTGTGGAACAGCATTTTCATTAAAATCACATTTAAAAAATCATATACGAACTCACACTGGAGAAAAACCATATACTTGCAAGCAGTGTGGATCAGCATTTTCCGAAAATAAATCTTTAAAAAGACACATGCAAACACATAATAGATCGATTTCTCAGAATGCACATTTACAAAAACACATACCAGCTAACAGAGTTGAGAGACCATATACTTGTGAGGTATGTGGATCAGCATTTTCACAGAATTCAGGTTTAAAAACACACATGCGAACACACACTGGAGAAAAACCATATTCTTGTGAGAAATGTGGATCAGCATTTTCTCACATATCAAATTTAAAAAAACACATGCACACACATACAGGAGAGGACCATTTTCTTGTGAGGTGTGTGGATTGGCATTTTCACAGTATTCAGCTTTAAAAACACACATGCGAACACACACTGGAGACAAACCATATTCTTGTGAAATGTGTGGAACAGCATTTGCACAGAATTCAAGGTTAAAAATGCACATGGGAATACACACTGGTGAGAAACGATAATCATGCAGAATATATGGTTCAGTATTTATAGAGAATAGCAGGACCTGTGGATATACCACAGTATAATAATCTAATTATCACAACATTTGTTATGTTTACTTAAGAGCTTATGTAAAAAGTATAACAATCTTGATTTACCTCTCTTATTTTCTTTTTTCATCTTTTCATTCTGTTTGATTGAAACAGATAAGGGACCATATGACCTTTAGGCACCCCTTTTGCGATTTCGATTCATAATGACATTTTTTCCATTTACACTGTCAAAATCCGGTTGTTTGTTAGGGGTTAGGCTTAAGGGTTATGGTTAGGGGTTAGTTTTATAATTAAAAAAAGCTCTAAAAATTGTCTGTTAACAAACAACCGGATTTTGAATGTGTAAATGGAAAAAATGTCCCTATGAATAGAGATTGAAAAAGGGGTGCCTAAAGGTCATATGGTCCCAGATAAGCATTTTTGAGCGCTCACCTCCTCTGTCTATCTTTCCCCTACTTTCTTTCTTATTATATTTTTCTATGTAGCATGTCCTTTTTCTTCCCATTATTTCTTTATAATAAAAATGGAATGGTCCATTATTTAGCTGAGGTGATGACATTTATAAGAAATAAGAATTCAGTGGGTAAGCAACACCAGATAATCAGGATTTCCATTTTTGCATTTAATCTAGGATGATTTTGACATTCTCATTTTCAACCAGAGTGTGTTGAAAGATGATAACAGTTGTACAATTAAGGAACATGAGTATTAATATATATTTTTGTGTTAGCAATTTCACAAAATACCTCTAAACATATACTGGAAATATATAAAATATCAAATAATAGACCATTCCATTTTTATTTCTTCTTTCCAGCTTTCATCCTTACCAATATTGATTAGAAAAAAGAAAAGAAAAGTAATAAAAAATAAGAGTAGAAACTCTTTAATTGTGACATCAAGGTATTCTGTCTTTTTTTAAAACCGTATTTAACATATCTTTCTCCAAATTATCTTTGTCACTGACTTCAAAAAAGGAGAATTTAACAAAAACTTAGGGACACTTTGCTGTGGGACATCACATGGAATCAATAGGAAGCAATTTGGGGCTAAAATAAGTCTTCCTGAAGGATTTATTTTATGTTTATAAGATGATTTGTAAACATGTTAGTAACTGTATTATTGTGAAGTATGTAATATATACACTCTTCATTATTACTATTTTTGTTATAACTACTTTTATTCCATCTTGTTATTGTTGCTTTTTATCCCAACATTCTGATTCAATATAATCTTTTTTATTGTTGCTTTTTACCTCAACACTCCAAATCAAGGCACTCTTCATTATTACTAGTTTGATTGGCTTCTGGCCTCAGTGTGGATATGATGCTAGATAAATATCTATCATTCTACATTATGCACCCAGCAATGCAGTGACTGTATTGAGTTACAGCTTGCTCCCTTGGCTGCCAAGTTTGAATGCTAGTTTGAATACTATTGCAATGGTGAGTATCATATTGCTTCTACAATATCAGTGGGATAACTTCTACAATATACACATGATATTCATTGTTATGCCATTGCCATCTAGTTGTGCAAAAAATGAATTTTTTTTTAGTTATATCCCAATTAAAAACAATTATTTCCCTATTACATCTATAGGGAGGAGGAATAGATGATTTTTTGCAAGTGGAAATTTCACAAAAATAATGCTTCTATATCAACAAGAGTGTGTGGGTTTTAAAAGGACTTCCTCACACTTGCAACAAATTTGAATGCAAAGACACACTGAAAACCAAGAAATTCTTATATACCAAGCAGGTCCTGTGTATAGTGGCTTTAGCCATTATACTGGTAACATATTCCATATCAGCATGATCCCAGGGAGCTATCCTTCCATGCAGCACCTACCCCCTCATCTGGGTTTATTGCCCAGTTCCTGAGGTGTCTGAAAAGAAAAATGCTGAGAGGTTTTGGCAATTTTTAAACACTAGCCACACATGAGCTTCAGTTTGTGCTTGATTCCCCATTATAATGACCATTGTATTTGACTAATATGGTCAGTAAATACTTACCAAGTAGGCAAGTCAACAATCATATGTTTGAAACCACCAATCAATGCACAGGACACAACAGCCAATCAACAAGATGACAGCTGCTACTGATAGCCTTCCATCCAGCTTAAATGTCTAAAAGGGGGAGGACTGGATTTATTGCCCAGTGCCTGAGGTGCCTCAAAAGAGGAATGCCAAAGGGATTCACGCAATTTTTAAACACGAGGCACGCATAAGCTTTGGTTTGTGTATGGTTACTCATTTTAATGACCCTTGTGTTTTTGATTGATAAAGAGAGAAGTAGGCTAGTCAACCATTGCATGTTTGAAATGACCAATCAATGCACAAGACACAACAGCCAATCAACAAGTTGATAGCTGCTATTGATAGTCTTACCCTTCTGCTTGTATGACTTCCAAATTTACAAAATTAACAATTTTATATTTTATTCATCAGGACAAAAAATACAAACATTTATTCCTTTCTTTTCTGAAAATGGACAGTTTTTTTTATTTTTATTTTGTCATTTGCCATCTATTTTTGATGTGTCATTGTGTTGGCTATCTTTGCCTTGCAATTTTCAGGACAAATAAAACTCACACAGGACAAATAACTATTGAAAATAAAATAAAAATAGTAAAAAAAAAAAAAATAAGATACAATAAATTTTGAAAGGAAAAGAAATTATCCAGAAACAATAGATTCTTTGTAAGATATGTCAATCAGAAAAAAAACAAAAAAAACTGACTGCCAAAGTTTAAAAAAAAAGAAGAAAAATGAAAAATTCCAAAACTTTCTGTGAACATTTCTTCATCATTCTTCATCATTCAAAAATAGCAGAAAAATGAGGACAACAGCCCGAAAAATCTAAATTATCAAGCCTAATCTAAAAAATCCAAGACAAATGAAATTGAAACACTCAAGTTCAAGAGTCTCTACAATTCTTCATTTAATAAAAATACCATTTTAATTCTTTATGAATTCTTGCAGCGAAGAGTTTATATGTCCAACAGTAACATGCTTATATACATGTTCATTTGATGTAATGATTATTGGTACCACAAGTTCAAATCCTAGATGAAGATGTTTAAATTTCACTTTGTGCTAATACAGTAGCATAGCTATGTATTTACCAATTCTCCACATGAGCAGGATGTGACACAAAGTCAATTTCTTAAGCAGTGTTTAATACAGAGTTTTCCTTCCTCCTCTACCAATTGTTATACAAAGAGTAATAAGCCCAGTCTGCCCTGCTATTTACCCATAGTTGGGGTGATGGTGGATTCATACCTTTGCTAAGGGTGTAAGTGCTATGTGAAATACAAACAGCTTCCCTTAAGGTTTGAACTTGAATAGCTGAGTCCACTTCCAGTGACAATAATCATTTTGCCATGAAAGGGAAAGAAAAATATGAATGGAAAAAAAGAAAGAATCAGAGAAGAAGGGAAAAATAAAAATCAAATATGGGTGAAATATCACAAGCAAGCGTAGGGTAGCAAAAGAAAAATGGATGAGAAAAATTGGACTAATTTCGTTTATTTAAAAAATAAACAAAAGATGGAATCTTGAGATGATAAGTCTTTCTTCACTTAGTGAAGTGAGAACAGGTGTGGGATTGAATGTCTGTTACTTCATCGGTTGATTTGGGTGTAGGGTTGAAAGTCTGTTCTTGGCTGATGACTTGGTTCTGTGTGACACGGGTATGTGGTGTGGGTCAGAGGTTCAGTGGTTCCTTTGATTCACGGAGGAGCGATGTTCTGTACCAACGCTGGTAGTCAACTGACTTATCAACTTTAAGTCAGCTGTTTTTATACTTGTCAGTAGGCTTGAAAAACACTTTGAAAGGTTTCAGGGGGGGGGGGATTTATGATTGGTTGAAAAACGTTAAATAGGGGATATTTTTAATTGTTTATAAAATTTGTTTTTCACCCAGAAGCCTGCGTGGAGCCTATGTGTAGAACACTTGTTTTGTTCATTTTGTTTAGAGCTACTGTTGGGTCAACATCCATCTGATGTTACAATTCTCAGTAACTTAGGTTCTGTTCTGAAGTGTTTTGTTTTTCCTTTTAATTTGTTTTGTTGGTGAGTGGATCTATTGGGTTAGTAAAATTTGTGAATCACGGGAGATATCTATTTCTGTTATAACATGGGTAAATAAGAAAGAAAGAAAAAGGGAAGAAAAAGCAAAAGGAACAAGAAGGAAAAAAAAGGAAAAGAAAACAACATAAAAGAAAGTGAGAAGAAAAAGGAGAGAAATACAAACTGAGTACACGTGAAAATAAAAAGGAAGAAAAATGTAGGAAAAGAAATAGAAAAGAATCGGATAAATATGAATGAAATAAAAATAGAAAGAAAGAAAAATGAGAAGGGAGAGAAAAATTAAGTAAATAATTAATTTTACTTGCTAATTTTACTGGAGCCATTTTTACCAATCAGTCCCCCCCCCCCATGAATTCAAATTCAATATAAAAGTAGATAAAAAAACTAAATTGAATGGAAAAAATGGCACTGGAAAAAAATGGCACTGTTATGTTTTTATGAGTTATCCCTTAGGCTCTAAACAAGAATGCTTATCCAGAGGAAATCCTTGGTAAAGAATCCTTTGGTTGTTACTTGGTGCTCCTCAGTATAGCAACTCCTTCATCAATGATTGCAAATGGACGTCTCTCAGTATCAGTGATTAAGTAGTCAATCAGCCATGTTGGCTATTGATTAGCAAACCATGTGACCTCACCTAGTCTATAACATTAAGTGGTGGATTGTAGCACACTTTATATATCAAAATATTTCAACAGGCACAAAAATATTCCCTAGGGTCTATGGGTTTATACAAAATGTTATAGGCAAGACTGCAAAAGAGAATATAATGGCTGAGAGAATTGGATTTCCAGTGTAAGAGAGATAAATGTGTAAACATTGTTCAAAAGTATTCTTGATTTTTGGGTGTAAATAGGCGAGAATCTATGGATGGCCCTTAAGTAAAATTTTATTGTGAATCTCATTGAATCAGGTCATCTGGCGAGATAAGTTTTTAATAAGTTTGACAATCCATACACGGAAATGAGATCTTTAGTAATAATTTTTTTTTAAATATATAAAATCTCATAAAATATGTCGTTCTATTTTTTAAGAAACTTCTAAATGAATTAAGGTATTAAATTATGTTTTGCTTAGAGTTTGGTTTTTATTAGAAGTAAAAATCCTAGTTGAGAAATTAAAAATATATACTTTGACTTTTTATTTCATTATTCCACTAACATCTATCTGCAAGACTAGTAAAAAATTTACACCTCTAAATTCACAGTCTACCTGTTTTCTGTCTTAAAAGGTTTATTGGATCATATGACCTTTAGGCACCCCTTTTGCTTTGCTGATTCATAAGTACATTTTTTCATTTACACCGTCAACATGCGGTTGTTTGTTAACAGACGATTTTTAAAAATCTAAAACCTACCCCTAACAAACAACCGGATGTTAACGGTGTAAATAAAAAAATGTACTTATGAGTCAGCAAAGCAAAAGGGGTGCCTAAAGGTCATATGGTCCGGTTTTTTATTTCTATTTTTATTTTTTATTTAGACGGTACCAATCTGATTCAGGTGTAGTATAATCAGTTATTAGTATTAACTCAGCCTAGTAAGTAACTACTTCCGACATTATTTAACATGTTGCTATATCGCACGAACTAGTACAACTACAGGGAAATAACAACCGAACCTTTTGTGTTAATTATATTTGTTATTGATATTTTTTACACTAGAGACAATAATATGTGTATCACCGCTTTGCGATCCCTGCTTTCAGATTTTAAAAAAAAATCATTTCTCCAGGACAATTTGGCATTTGCTTCATTTTTCTTAAAGTTTTGTTGGTGATTCAAGAAACCAAATACAAAAATTGTGTATATTGAGAAACCAACTCGAATATCTCTTGTAAACAATTCCTTCACGGTTACTTTTTTTCTTTCTCTTTAATGAAGATGACAATATTCCACATCTATGTAAGTAGAAATATATAACATAATTGTTCCAATGTTTAATGTTATGTTAATTATTCAAAATATTTGCCTGAATTGCAATTTTTAGTCTAATTCTGTTTGCGTTTATTGGGGATGGGTGGGTTAAAATCCTATTTTCAGTTATTGTCTTCAAAGTGGATATGATCAAAAGTCGCAAATAGGGGTAAAAGATTTTTTTTTTTAATTTTCAAACTATTACCATAAATCAGGGAATAGTCCAATTTTAATGAGATTTTCACCAAATTATTCATTAATAACTTAATTTTATTATGAATAGCTCATTTTATTAAAATGATTAAAAAAAAGGTTTTTAATCAATTCCAAATGTAGTGTGGTGACCTTTTAGTCATTTGAAGCAAACAATTTGTATTCCCAAATTTTTTGTATTCCCAAATATAAAAAAATATTATTAGATTACTAGTAGGCTAAACTTGCAAATCGTCGTCAAAATTAAATGAAAATTTTGACGATTTGAAACACGTCAAACTAAATTTTTAAATTAAAATTCATTTTAAAAGTTTGATTCAAAATACTTGACATTTTTCTTCTCTTTTTTTTTTGTTAAGTCCGGTTAGTAATTGTTTTATTTCATTTATTTAACGAATCTTGAAATATTTTCTAAACTAAAATATTTATGTGCAGTTTAAAGAGTATTTCAAGATTCGTTAAATAAATGAAATAAAACAATTACTAACCTGACTTACCTAACTTGAGTTTGGTGTATTGCAAATTGTTGTCAAAATTTTCCATTTTAATTTTGATGACAATTTGCAAGTTTAGCCTAATTTTGTATAAATTATTAGTGTTATATAGGAATATCTAATACAATATAACTATGCAGATTATTTGTATTAGATTGGAATATTTGATACCATATAACTATGTGATATTAAAAGTATTATTCAGTTATGCTCTACGACATATAGAGGTATATTGGTTTGGTGTTATTTTGCTGGTTTCTTGTATCTTTCTGTAATTATCATTTCTTGAAGAGTTAAGAGGAAGAGTACTGTAAAAGCTGCTGGTCTATGTGGAAAGAAAATGTGAACCAAGTTACCTTTAAGCACCCCAGGGTCGACCTGAATTCAGAGGGACACGTTTCACTTTGCACCGTCAACATCCGTTTGTTACCAGACGATTTTTGATGCATTTTTTTAAATTATAAAACTAACTGCTAACCCTAACCCTAAAACTACCCCGTAACCCTAACCCTAACAAACGACCAGATGTTGACGGTGCAAAGCAAAACATGTCCTTCTGAATCCAGGTCGCCCCTGGGGTGCTTAAAGGTAACTTGGTCCAAAAATGCTAATGCCTTCATACTGATGTTATCAAGTTTATAGTCAGAAGTCTTCAATGTGGCCTAACGTTGGTATCAGCCAGACAGTCTATCCCTTTTTCCCTAGTGCTAAACCAAGGAGATTGTTTTGGTGGCCGAGGTGAAGCACCACACCTACCATCAGTTCCTCACTTTCCCTGTGTTACTCATACACTGAGTTAATGAGGACCAGTATTGAACCTGGAACCTTGTAGTTTCTAGTCAGACACTCTACCAACTGAGCTAAAACAAAAACTAGATAAAGAAGAAAATAACATTCAATAAAAGATAACAACAAATACATTTCAAAAGAAATGGAAACATAAGAAAGAAATGGACGCATAGTGTATTATTCAAATTCTTACTGTATCAACTAGCAGTAGTGAAACTAAGTAAGGTTTGTATATGGGCTCCGATTCCCTTTATCCCATTACCCAATTCCGCTTTGGGTCTCATAGACTGCAGTGAATTTAAGGGTGAGCAGCAACTGATAAATGGGATTCATGAAACACAACTAAATTATTCTATGACTAGATTTTGCAGTGGTAGTTAAATTGGTAAACAAAACATACCCATAAAAAATGAAGTATAGCTAACAGGTCAATTTAGTGACCATTACAAGTACTTTTAAGGTAATTTTGTATTTCATTTATATAATAAATACATTTTATTATTTTCCTAAAAGTCACTTTTTTCTTTACAGATATTTAGGCATGGAAAAATTTTTGTATAAAGACGATTGAACATGCATCCCTGGAATAGATGAGAATTTTACTTGACCCCAGAATTCATAGAAACATACATGCAAAAAAATTGTGGGTCTATATTGTCAAAAGGTTATAGGTTTACAGACATTGTGAAATTTGTGGATATTCCTTCTCTGGAAATTCAGATTTGGTACGACATATGTGGACACACACTGGAGAGAAACCATATTCTTGTAAAATATGTACATTCTCATTTTCTCGAGCACCAAACTTGGAGCGACACATGCTAATACATGCTAATACACACTGGAGAGAAACCATATTCTTGTGAACTTTGTGGAACTTTCTTTTCTCAGTAATCACATTTGGTGAGGCACATGCAAACCCATACTGGAAAAAAAACACATTCTTGTAAATTATGTGGATCTTCTTTTTCAGAAAAATCAGGTATGGTGGTACATATGCGTACACACAGTGGAGAAAAGCCATATTGTTGTGAAGTGTGTGGAACTTCTTTTTTAAGGAAAGCAGACTTGATAAGACACATGCCAACACACACTGGAGAGAAAACATATTCTTGTGAAATTTGTGGATTTTCTTTTTCTCAGAAGTCATATTTGGTACGACATATGCGAACACACACTGGTGAGAAACCATACTCTTGTGAGATGTGCGGATCTGAATTTTCAGAAAATTCTAACTTTAAAAGACATATTCGGACACATACTGGAAACAAACCATATTCTTGCGAAATATGCAAATCATCCTTTACGGAGAGGTCAAAATTGGTCCAACATATGCGGACACACTTTGGAGAGAAACCCTATTTCTGTAAAATCTGTGGATCTTCTTTTTCGCAGAAGGCACATCTAGTGCGGCATATGCGGACACACACTGGGGAGAAACCGTTTCCTTGTGAAGAATGTGGATCTGCATTTTCAGAACAGTCTTCTTTGAAGAAACATGTTCGGACACACACAGGGGAGAAACCATATTCTTGTGAAGAGTGTGGATTTGCATTTTCACAGAAATCATCTTTAAAAAGACATATGAGGACACACACTGGACTGAAAACAAATTATTGTGATGAGAGTTGATTTTCATTGAGATTTACTGCCAAAAAGTATTAATAGAACACTGATGAAACAAAAGTATCAGCACAAAAAATATTATAATAGAAATTAATCTGTCTGAATTTTTAGGATGAGGCTTGATAATTTGTATTATTTAGATTTTTTCGACAATCTTTGACCTTCTTCAGGTCTTTCTTGAAGGCTCCTGAGTTTAACAAGAAACACCTGAAGAAGGGTACATCGTCTGAAACATTGTGTATATAACAAAAAAGATGAGGATAACAGTCTTAAAAATTAAAATAATGCAAAGTAAAAAATATTTATTCTCTAAGAATATCAGGACTGTCAAGAAGCAAGTAAACATTTTAAAAGAAGACTAAAATATTTACATATACTGTACACATACAAAGATTGATATTCACACAACATATCTTTTGTAAGCTGTTGTTCATTACCAAAAATAATATATAAAAAGATGTCTGTTTTAACTTAAATTCCTGTTGTATGTTTTGCAGTTTGCTTGATTTAATTAATAATTAATTCTTTTTTCACCTTTTTATCATAACACTGCTATGCTACAATATAGAGCCACATTTTGTAACAAACTCAGTATGCCTTATTCACTGTAACATTCATGCTACATTCATAATAAATGCAAGATTATACTTAGCTGTTGTTGTTCAGACCAACAGTTCACTAACTCACTCAATTCTTTCAAAAAAGTTTTAAAGTTAACCAATTTTAATTTATTAATGATTTCTAATTTGCAAAACTTTAACTGATTTCTGAGCAAATATCAAACTATCTTTTAAAATAATGTTCCATATATGTGAAATAATAATAGAAAAAAAAGATTTGTCATAGATGCAGTGCCACATGGGGATATTGATCTTGCTATAAAAAAGACAAAACTCCTCAATAACTTCAAATTAGTTGACTTTAAGACTTTTTAAATAGCATTTTTGGTTTCGTTGGGCAATAATACTGTTATAAACCAATTTTTAGGAGTAGGAAAGCTCTAGAACTTATATTACAGACAAAAATAGAGTTAAAAATCAACAGTTTGCTCAGAACCAAAGCTACAACATCAGTTAAAAGTTTGCAAATCACAAATCATAATAGACATATCTCTGCCAATCTTTTGAACTGGAAGCTCAAATTTTGGGGATTGTCTAACTTTATCATAATTTCAGAAAAATTGAAGGGGTTGGGTAACATGGCCTGGATGATTTGACATGGAATTACCCTACTGCAACTTGAAAAAATCTTTTGAGGGTGTAATGAAATTTGGTAAGTTGGTGTAGCTAGTGTATATATATCAAGTATATAAGATGACCTATTGATGATACATTATGATTCTTTTTGTGTGGCGGCTCTGTGAGTGTTGTATACTTCTTAAGTTCCTCGTATCAGGATGTATTATAACAAACAATTATATATAAAGATATACTTTGTTTTTATTCACCGAATTGGGACAAATGTGGAGAGTAAGAGAGGTCAAAAAGTGGTAATCTTTAACTTTTAGCAACTAAATTCCTATCATAAAATTGTACTTGAGCATTATTTGAAATGAACTTAACTGTTAGTAAAAAGAAATTTTATGATATTTTGAAGTTAAAAACATGCATTAAAATGGATTTGAAAAGCATTGTGTTTTTTTCTCCATGAAAATTACGTTGAATCAAAGATGGCTGCCATTGTTTACAAACTTCTTATCAGAAAAAGAAAAAGGGAATTAACTTTGGGAGTGTCTATATAAAATGAATTAACTAATGAAGCAATAAGAGTTAACTCCTTTGTTCTTTTTCTGAGAAGATGCTTGTAAACAATGGCAGCCATCTTTGATTCAACGTAATTTTCATGGAGAAAACACAATGCTTTTTAAATCCATTTTAATGCATGTTTTTAACTCCATAAATGTCTTTTTACTAACAATTAAGTTCATTTCAAATAATGCACAAGTACAATTTTATGGTAGTAATTTAGTCACTTAAAGTTCAAGATTACCCAAAGAGGTTAGGATTTCATACACAAATCAATGGGAGTTATCCTCAGCTGAACCTTCAGCCAGATGAAAATTCAGACTGATGCATTCGGGAAAGCCATGCAACTTCCTGTGGTCACACCTCTTCTGGTCAGAACGCCTGCACACTTCTCATGTTCACACCTCCTCCAGAGGAATGCCTATGTAAATTTACAATACCTTTCTGTTGTTTGTATATTGATTTAACCTTAGAAACTTTTTTCCTCTTATGTTGCATAGCGCCTTCTTCACTGGCACTAAATAATTATAATGTTATATATCTCTTTCTTACTTCTTACTTCTAGTCGTCTTTTCTTCTGGCCAGCTTTGGTATTCTGATCATCTTTGGTATATCTTCTAACATCTTGACTTGGTCTGGCATCTTGGTCTGGAGTTGACTTGGGGACTTCGGTCTGGTTTTCTGTTAGGGATTTCTCGTTATCAGAAGCCCTGTGTCATTGTTAGTTTTTAGATAATAAACACAAGACTTCGATTTACTTTGATGTTACTTTATTTGGAAAATTACCCAACCCAGACATCTGCTAACTAACATAGTGCATGTGAGTTCCAGTTTAGACAGAGCATAAAATGACTGACCGCTCTGCCTGACGTCCAACTGCAAACTGGGGACTCAAAAAAAGGTCCCACGTGACTTCACATATTTGGCCGGCTTCTGTAATTTTCCATGGAAGGACCGTGCCATGATATGAAAAGGGTCACCCCCTCAGAATTACAGGGGACTTACACCAATGTCTTTTCTGTTTTCTTGTTTAAATTAACTCTCGTCAGATGTTTTGTTTTATTTAATCTTGATTGTTACTCAATTTTTTTAAAACTCATTTTTTCTATCTAACCCATAGATGGGACCCTAACACTTCAAGTCAGAGTGCACCTGGGAGCAATGATGATGAAGGGGTACTCCACATTCCCCAGAGCTCCAGAATTGGACTGCCCTGTCGGCTGGGGCATTAGAATGCACCGACTGCACCTCTGCAGAGGGGTAAGACTTCCCCAATGGGTCCATCTGTTGGCCCTGGGTGGCGACCCGTGATGCTTAAGGATAGAACTCAGGTGGATGAGCAGTTCATGACCTACAATACTCCACTTTGGCCCTATCTTGGGCTAGACGGCCGGTCGGAGAGACCCCCTCGAATCAATCGGTTGGTTACATCAAGCCCTAGCACCTATATGATTTTCCCAACCCTATTGCCCTTATAGCAAGCCCCAACCCCTTTTTATCATATGGGTGCTATAAGGCAGTGAGTGAGGCTCTACATGTCCTGGGAATGACTTTAACTCTATCTGATGGTGAGGTTCCAGTTTTGGAGGTTTGGGGAATGTGGAGCACCCCTTCATCACCATTACTCCCTGGTCCACTCTGACCCGGAGTGGTAGTAGCTGTTAGGGTCCTACCTATGGGTTAAATAGAAAAACATGAGTTTATAAACAAAATTGTATTAGGCATTAAGAATTGATTTATTTCAAAACTTTATCGGCATTAAATAACCCACTGAGGTTGATATGCCATAAAACCAAACCAAACCAAACCAAATCCAGAATTGGAACTTTACCATCAGATAGAGTTTAGCATCAAAGCCAGGATATTAAGAACCTCGACCCCACCTTCTAGTACATATATGATAAAAAGGGTTGTAGCTTGCTATTAGGGCAGTAGGGTTGGGACAATCATATAGGTGCTAGGGCTTGATGTGACCCGTTGATGGATGAGCTGTGTGAAAGTAGATAGGAATGTTAGATTTGGCTGATTACTGATGTGTCTCTTGTTCTAATAGTCAAAATGTTGCACACTATTATATAGTTTCAAATAACATGGTTTCAAATAATAATCCTAAGTAAACAATTATTGCCTCAATTAACTTCTGTTAATACAACTAATTTGCACAGAGTTACATGGTTTCAAATATTCCTCTATCTAATACTAATGATTTGTACACAATTATATGGCATCAAGTATTTGGCAACTACCTTATCCCCTTGGCTATGGGTTAAACGGGACCACTTTAACAAGGATGGCTTTGGCATTAAATAACCCTCAAATATTGATATGCCATTAAACAATGAAACCAAACCATCAAGTATTTTTATCTAGTATTAATAATTTATATGCAATTATAAGGTTTTAAATACTTTTTCCAATTTGATAATAATAATAATAATAATAATAATAATAAAAAGTTATGAAATATGAAAGTCAAAGTTATACCAATTGTAGTTGGTGCACTTGGAACGGTCCCAAAAGGATTGGAAAAGTGTTTGGAAAGTCTGGAAATCAGAGGAATATTTGATACCATCCAGAACACTGCACTGCTGCAATCTGCCAGAATACTCAGAAGAGTCCTGGAGACCTGAGGAGACTTGCTGTCACTCAGACTCCAGTGAAAGACCATCAGCTAATGCTGATGTGAAAACTCAAAAGGAGTAAATAATAATAATAATAATAATAATAATAATAAGAAGAAGAAGAAGAAGAAGAAGAAGAAGAAGAAGAAAATGAAAAGATAGACAAACACCTGGACCTTGCCAAAGAACTGAAAAAAAAACATGGAATATGAAAGTCAAAGGGATACTAATTGTAGTTGGTGCATTTGGAACGGTCCCAAAAAGCTTGGAAAAAAGACTAGAAAATCTGGAAATCAGAGGATGAATTGAGACCATCCAGAATACTGCACTGCTGCAATCTGCCAGAATACTCAGAAAAGTCCTGGAGATATGAGGAGACTTGTTGTCACTCAGACTCCAGTACAATTGTATTGAAAAAAAACACACAAAAAAACACGGATTTTTCGACAAATTGGAGTTCCTAGTTTTAATCTCCTCCAAAATCTCCATACCGTTTCCCCATCTCCGAATTATTTGTTTATTTATTTATTTTTAGATTGTTCAACAATTTCACTTTTTTTGGTTTTATAGCAAAATCAAGAATTGAAATGAAAGAATATTTTTTTAAAATAATCACAAATTCGAAAGAAAAAATTACTTAATTTTCTTATTTTATTTATTTGTTTATTTTCAGAACAATGTCTTTTTTTCATTTTTTTTTATAGCCCTATGTTCTGAGAACATAGGACTAAAAACATTATTTAATTCAGCTATTATTTTAGTTTATTTTTTTTTCAAAGACATTAATTTTGACACTATATTTGCGCAACTATCTTTTTTCCTTCCTTTCTTCTAAAAGAAAATATACCCCCTCCCGCAGAACATTAACAAGAGGTTCATTTCACCAGTGTAGTGACAAAAATTCTATCTTTACAGGTGAAGTGTTAATTAGTCACCAGAAAAAAAAAACAAAAAAAAACTGCGAATAATCTTACTGGTCCTTTTTAACACATGGGATTAATTGTTTATCAACACCGCTTAGCAATTTCATCTCATCAGTTGGTTTCTCGTTTGTTTTTTTTATTTTTGCTTTGAGCCATTCATTTTAGGTTTCAAGAATTCAACAGAAAATAAAGAATAGATTTTATTGACTGAAAAAAATGAAAAAAATCAACAAAAAACGACAATAAACAAACAAAACAAACAAACGTGAAAACTAAAAGATTTGTAAAGGAAAAACAAACAAAACAAAACAAAACAATACCAAGACTGTCATCTCAGTTTGTCATTCATTATTTTTATCAAATAAGAAAGGTTAAGGTAAGTAAAAATAAGTAAATAAATAATGCGATTAAAATAGAATATTATCTGCTTATTTCATTTTGTTTGCGTTTATTTGAGAAGAACAAAAATCAAATGTTATTCTTATTTATATCGTGTTTATTCGTCTCTGTTAGCCTATTAAATTTTGTCATGGAAATGTCTGTTGTATTGTACAACATTATTTATCTATATAAATTGATATAATAATTCATTTTACCATCGAAATAAGAGTTAGATATGATACTAAATTCGATATGATAGCAAGGCTTCAGATCTGGGAGAGGGTTGTGTGCTCCTTCATTGCCAATTTCTCACCCGGAATGGGAGTACCTGTTTGAATCCCATCTATTGCTCAAATAAATCTATGTATAAATTATTCGTATTGGAATTAACTTTCTTTCTTTTTTTCTTTTTTTTTTTTTTTTTTTCAATAAAATTTGAAAACTTTTATTGCGACATATTTATTGAAAAATACTTAAAATAATTTACTGGGAAAGAATATTATTTAAGAATTCAGATGAAAAACAAGATTATTTTCTAGAAAAAAAAAAAGAACTTTGCTTGAAGTAGTCACTACTAGAATAGGCTAAACGAAATTAAAAAACAAACAAAAACAACCATGAGTAAATAGTAGGGCAGACTGGGTTCTTTACCATTGGTTAGATAACCAGTCTAGGAGAAGGAAAACTCTGAATTCAAACCAGCTTTACTCCACTTTAAAAAATCAATCATAGGTCATATAATGGAGGGGCTGGGTAAATACATTATTATACAATTTTTTTCCCTCATTTGAATAACAAGATATACTGCACAAGTACCTTTCATTTCAAAATTGAAAGATATTTAATAAAGAGAAGGAGATATAAGTCAAGATTATTATATGTTTTACTATTTTGCAAAAGCTTTTAAGTAATCATACTGTGATAATTGAATTATCATACTGTGGTATATCCACTGGTCCTGCTATTTATAAAACGTTTTCATAAGTTCAGATAAATTAAACAAATGTTCTGTGAAAATTTATGTAATAAGAATATTTTTTATCTTTTTACAGACCATGATTTTGTTACCCTGTCTGTTGGGGTTTAGATTATGCCACCTATTCCTTGCAAAGAGGTAAGACTCCCTCTCCCTGCCAAAAAAGGGGTGTCTTGGGTATGACCCTAAACTGTATCAGATGGTTAGGCTCCAGTTTTAGAGCTCTGGGGAGTGTGGAGTACTCCTTCATTGTCATTACTCCTAGGTCCACTCTGATCTGGAGTGGTTGCACCTGTTCAGGTCCCATCTTAAGTCAAGGAAAATTCTTTGGTATTCAATAAGAGTGTGTGCAGAAGAAAAAAAGAAAAACTTTAAAATACAACTTTTAAAAATATAAATATGGACATACAATGAATACAATTTCCTAACTAAAGTTCCAAATATAAAATTGATCTCTTGGAATGATTTAAAAAGAAATATTTTATTTATTTCAAGAAATACCTTTAACATAAAGGAGAGGAAAATTGGCTGTACCAAATCAAAAACATTTTGGTTGGCTGGTTGATTGCTTTGTTTTATGGCATATCAACCTCTCTCTCGAGTCATTTAATGCCAAATCAAGTCATTTTGATATTCAGTTTCTTACAGTGCCTCCTGTTACTTATATGCTCATTTATCTTAGGATGAAACATGCTCAGCGCTGATTAATTTCAATGATTGGAAATCGGTGCTTTCAGCATGATTTAACTGTAAGCCAAAATTTGTTAAGATTACTAGCAACAGAAAACACCCTCCGGGCATCGTAAAAATTAATTTTTGAAAGACACTGCCTGAGAGGATGGGAGTTAAAAATTCAATGTCAGAGGGTTTGTATCATAAGCAAAATCCTCATATTTGATAAAGGGATAAAAAAACAAAAAAACAATTTGAAATGAAAACTGAGCTCCGTCCTTCTCAAATAAAATGTTGCGTGCATGTAATAATCACACAATTATTTTGAATATTTTCCACATCAATTTCACACAAAATCGTAGGTATTTATTCATTTGTAAACTTTTTAGTTAACCTCTTGTTACTGTAAAAAAAAAAAAAGGGACAATTTTAAAAATTGTTTACTCAAATTTTGGGTGTATAGAGCATAAGAATATTGTGACGTAAGCTGTGACGTAGAGCTATGATGTAGTTTTTGTTACAGACAGAAATAAGACAATCTCCATTATTAATAGATGGCAAAAAGTTGTTTTTTTGATAAATGAGCTAAACAAATAAGCAGAGATACTCATAGGTATGCATTTTGTATCACTGATGCATAAAAATCTAAAAGGACGTAGAAAAATCATATCCATATGTTCCAATGCTTTTTTCTTCCCTCACTATTTCCAGCTAACTGTAAATAGATTTCAATATTTTCTTGGAAATGAATTACACTGTATGTGGTACAAGGTAGGGTTGGAGTGCTTTAGTTGTTTATAGATAAAAACTCTACAATTTATTAAAAACTTTAGTTGGGACCCATTAAATTTCCTGGGGACTCATTCAAATCAAATCTGTGCATCCTTGGATGCGCTAAATTAAAAAGCTATTAGGATCACTGAATAAGCTTAGAAAGTTTTTTTCTGAAAATTTACATTTTGTGTATTTTTACTCTGAAATATACCCATCCTGTCACTGCCTTGTTGGCTAGGGTTGTTGAATACACTTACTGCACCTCTACAGAGGTAAAATCCCACCAATGGCCATGGCTGGTGACTTGTGATACTTAAGGATTAAACCCTAGTGGCTGAGCAGTCCATGGCATGCAAACACTGCACTTTGGCCCTTACTTAGTCTAGATGGGCTGTCAGAGAACCCCACTTCCCCCAATCAATCGGTTGGACATGTCAAGCCTTAGCACCTAATATGATTGTCCCTGTTTTTCTTCTTCTCCCTTATGTCCTGTTTTTTTTTTCTTATTCAACTCCCTTTTCCTATTTTTCCTCTTCACTCTCTTTTCCCTGTTTTTTTTCTTCTTCTCCTTTATCTTTGTTTTTCTTCTTCCACTAACTTGTCTCTGCTTTTTCTTCTTCTCTTTGTATCCTGTTTTTTCTTCCTCTACATTGTCCCTTGTTTTTTCTCCCCCCTCTTCCTTGTTTTTTTCTTCCTTTCCTTTCAAATTCCAAAATTTCCTTACTGCTTCTTGGATGAGTTCTGAAGATAATTTGTTTTTCCTTGAATTAACCAGTCAATTTTGGCTCAAATGACAAAAAAAATAAAAAATTAAAAAATACCCACAGAAAACTTTTTCCAGGTGGGGTATAATCTATTGCAGTGGGACCCACGGTCTGGCAGACATAGCACTCAGCAACTCACCCATGATTAAAGAGTAAAGTTGTCAGGGTGGCCTAAAGTCGGTATCAGTCAATCAGCAAGGGAGTCTATCCCCTTTTCACTACTGCTAGACCAAGATATTGTTTTTGCATCTGAGGTGGAACGCCACACCTACCCTCAGCTCCTTACTTTACCACACAGATCACTGTACTACTCACACACTGAGTTGGCGAGGGCTGGTATTGAACTAGGAACCTTGTAATTTCTAGCCAAACACTATGATCAAAGAACTAGATGAATATTCATAAGTTAACACTAACAATATTTTTCTTTTTATTCACAGATGTTCCAGCATGATTTAAAGGGAATGAATATCATTTGAAAAGAATTTGAATTTATCAATTTTTAAAAGTTTAGCAGATACTTTTGCTAATATGAGTAACAAGACTGAAGAAAAGAACCACCACTGTGAAATTTGTGGGTTTGGGTTTTCAAGAAATTCTGCTTTACAAGTACACATGCGAACACACACTGGAGAAAAACCATATTCTTGTGAAAGTTGTGGAGCTGCCTTTTCACAGAAAGCAAATTTCACTCGTCACAAACGAATACACACTGGAGAAAAACCATACTCTTGCGAATTGTGTGGAGCTTCTTTTTCACATAAGTCATGTTTGGTGCTTCATATACGAAAGCACACTGGGGAGAAACCATTTTCTTGCAATGTTTGCGGAGCTTCATTTTCATTGAAATCACATTTGATGGGACATGTGCAAAAACATACTGGAGAGAAACCACATTCTTGTGAAGTGTGTGGCTATGCATTTTTAGTAAATTCAGATTTGAAAAGACACATGCGAACACATACTGGTGAGAAACCATATGCATGTGAGTTGTGCCGATCTGCATTTTCAAGTAATTGGGTTCTAAAAGAACATATGCGAACACATACTGGAGAGAAACCATACTCCTGTAAAGTATGTGAAGCTACATTTTCACAGAAGACAAATTTGGTGGAACATATCCGGACACATACTGGTGAGAAACCATATTCTTGTGAAACTTGTGGAACTTCCTTCACAAGAAAATCAAACTTAAGTCGTCATGTGCGAATACACACTGGAGAGAAACCATATAATTGTGAAGAATGTGGATCTGCATTTGCAATTAGATCAACTTTGAAAAGACATATGCATACACATCTTACTGAGAAGGCACCTTCTAAGAAGTTTTGGATGTACAATTTTTGGTAATTTATGAGGAAGTGCGTCCCGGTCTCCTGCCTCAAAAATTGCTACCTGGTGACTATCAAAATAACAACCCCAGCTCAGTCTATTTAAAACTATCCATCTTCATATCTATCTATCTATCTCAATTTGTTCATATTTATCTATATTACTTTAAATACTAAGTTTTTTTTATTCATGTTTGTTTAATATCTTGTTTTTAGTTTAAATAAACAAGACTAACAACAAAAAAAGATGCGACCCCCACCCAATACATTTACTTGTCGAAAATATCTATCTATTGCCCTTTGTTCATATCTATCTATATTGTTTTGTTTGTTTATCTATCTATCTATCTCAGTCTATTCCAAACTATATATCCATCTTCACATCTAAACAAGAATTACGACAAATTACGATAAATAAACAAGAATTACGACGAGCTGAGGTTGTTATTTTGATAATCACCGGGTAGCGTTTTTTAGGCAGGAGACCGGGACGCACTTCCTCATAAATTACCCAATTTTTTATCATTGATTTTTCAAAATCAGAACTCATTTTGGTAAGGCACCATATTTTTGTTGTGTGTGCTGATTTGTATTTATATTATGTAAAGTTGACTTTTTGTTTTTTTTCTTCTTTTTTCTAAAAGTTCACAATAAAAGAACACAAAACTCAAAATGAAATATGCAAATTTTTCTTGTTACAATTGTTTTAAAAGCTGTATTTTATTGCTCAAGTCAGTCAATCAGTCAGAATTACCATCGAATTGGTAAGACAAGGCACCGTAACTTTATATGGATCTAACTTGTTGTAATCCTGTTTGCAGCGCCATGTTGAAATCAGTCAGTCAGTCAGTATACTGTTGGTTTGGACAACAGCAACTGGCGAAGCACAACTGAGCTAGTGCCCAAAACAGCTGGTATTATGAAACTCAAGAATAGTCCATTCATATATTTGGGTGATTCCATTCCTTGAGTCCTGATTGGCTACTTGGTTTCTATGATGTTATGAGGCTTCATAAATACTCTGGCATTCTTCAGTTGTATTGCGACAAGGTTAGATGTGTATTAAGTTACGGCACCTTGTTGCCTTGTCTTACCAATTCAATGTTAACTGGAACTTAGTATGATTAATCTACATCTGTCAGCTGAAAACTTGTCTGTACATGTTTACATTTACAGAGTATATATTTATTCAACCCTCCACCATGGGGTGAAGAGCCTGTCGGGTGACTATTTAAAAAATAGCTGGCACTGTAAGGGACTTGAGGTGTATTGGCCATATCTAAGTATATACACATGAAGTTGAACAAATAATTTATCAAAATGACTTGACTCAGCATTAAATGACCCCAAAGGGTTGATATCCCATAAAAACAACCAACCAAATCCACCATGAGCTGGGGAGTCCCCATTGTTTAATGAATAAATTTTGGTACAAATATATTTGAAATAATAATAAAAAAAAATATTTGTCATAGATGCAATACCACATTGAGATATTGATCTTGCTATGAAAAAATCAAAAATCATTAATAACTTAAAATTGGTTGACTTTAAAGCTTTGTTGATAGCATTTTTGGATTCCTTATGCAAAATGCTTTTATAAACCAATTTTAGGAGTGGGGAGCTTGAACACATTTTATGGACAAAAATAGATTACAAAATGTCGCCATTTTTTGCGACACCCACCCTCAAATTTGGAGAGCTAAATCTCAACATAACTCCGCCAGTTTTTTTAATTGGAAGTTCAAATTTTGGGGATTGTTAGATTTAGCATAGTCAACACCTGGACAACATTTCCGAAAAACTGAAAGGGGTGGGTGACAATTCTACTTTTTTCGGGATGATTTGACATGGACTTACCCACAAATCATTTATCAAAATGACTTGACTCAGCTTTAAATGGCCCAAAAAGGGTTGATATCCCATAAAAACAAAAACAAAATAAAAACAACCAAATCCACCATGAGTGGCGGGAGTCTCCATGGTGTAATGGCTAATCTACTGGCTAACATACATTATTGTGAGTTCAAACTTCAGTTACCCTATTGCATTTGCTTTTGGACTAATACCTGTGGGAAAGGTATGAGTCCCCCCATCCCCCCATTTATGTGTTAAATAGTACCAATACTGTTCTCCTACAAGAATGGCTTTGGCATTAAATTACCCACTAAGGTTGATATCCCATTAAAAAAACGAAACTGAAACCACAATGAGCAGGTGTAGAATTCAGAGTTTTTCTTGGCTGATTTAGGTTGCAAAATTAAAACAGAAAGTTTTTTGGTGGTACCCAATGACAGTTTAACTAGAGTCTATGAATTAACATTTTGTGAATTGGGTTACAGTTTTAGGGGATTAAGGTTGTTTTTAATTACATATTGCTTAAAAAAAACAAATTACTATACATTTAATTAACCATTGAAATTAATTATTGAATCTATTATTGAGACAGTTGTTTGTGTTAGTATTGCAATGTATAATTTCAATTAAACCTAGTTTAAAAAAATATTTTTCAACATTAAATGTATATTAATTTGGTTTTTTTATTGTTTATTTTTTTTAAGCAATATGTAATTAAAAACAACCTTAATCCCCTAAAACTGTAACCCAATTCACAAAATGTTAATTCATAGACTGTAGTTAAACTGACATTGGGTACCACCAAAAAACTTTCCATTTTAATTTCTGACCTAAATCAGAAGTCAGTCTTTTTCTTCTCCTGGACTAGTTGCCTAACCAAGACTAAAGAATCCAAAGTGATATAATCAAATAATGACTCAACCTGAATATACAACTATATATATTAAGAGTATTTACAGGTTTCGAAGGAGCTCTTATTTCTCCATAGTTGTAGGCAAATTGTCAGACAAAGAAGACAAACACACAATGGAAATTTAATACATGTATTGACAAATAATACAAGAACTTGTTGCAAATTTTATTGATATTTGCTACAAGACTTATCTGAGTGAAGTAATTTTCTTGGAGTAATGGTACTAACAGGGGTATTCTGTTCATTGGTAGGAAATGTTGATAGTACACTTCTTTGGACGTTTCTCTTTCTTCCTCGTAACCAGTTCTGTGATAAGTGATGGGGGATGCTATTTAGAAGCTTCTCGCCCGGGTTAACAGTTCTTTAAAATGACGGTAAATGGGCCCTTTTCAAATAGACCAGTTGTCTTCAGCCTTCGATAGTGTGCTTTTGCCTTCGAAAGTATGCTGTGAAAAAATGCCTCCGTCCAGGTCAACGGTCCTTAGAAGTGAGCCCTGTTTTTGGGCTATGATGAATGAAGTGTAGGGACTGCTATTTACGCGACTACCCTCAGTGATAAGTAGGCCCTGTTTTTGGGCTAAATGAGAGAACGTTTATTTTACGTCTCTCCTCGAGTAACTGCTTTGCGATAAGTTTTTTTTGGCGCTAACATACGATGTTGGTGATAGTAATTAACTATGGAATTTCCAATAATATGCGAGGAAATATTTTGAAAGGTGAATAATGAAATTAATTTTTTGTCACTGGGATTGATATATAAATGAGGATGAGGTGAAAGGGCTAAGTGGAGGAGAGAGACAAAGAAAGGTAGAGACATAGTGAAGGATGATGTGGGTGGTTCGGTGAGGGTGGGGAGGCCTGACGAAAAGACAGTGTGGATATATATTCAAATGAGGGAAAGGGTGAAAGATCAAAGGGTGTTGAGAGGAATGTCATCAGTTTTGACGTCTGCAAAGAGGGCAGAGCAAGTGAGGGGGGTAGTGATTAGTGATAGTGCAGAGTTGTGTGGCTGATTGGAGGAGACAGTTTTTGAAAGTTCAGTCTATGGAGAATGAAGGAATGTTGTTTATCTGATTTTGAATTTTTTAATATATATATATATATATACATATATATATATATATAGTTATGCTTAAAACACTGGCCCCTACCAGATCCTGCACACCTTAGAACATGTGACTATGTCCTCTATAGAAGCGTAAGACACTGTCCCCTCCAAAAAATGACATCCTGAGTATGAACAATTCCCTGATTTTTGTTAATAATTTGAAAAAAAGAAGGTTTTATTACCTAACCCTTACGGAATATGCGCCTCCCTAGTCATATAGATCTTTTTTTAAATTATTCATATTTGTAAAAATAAAAATAAAAACTATTAAGTAACAACAACATAAACGTCCAATGAACGTGATGCCTTAACCTCTGGAAATGTATTTCTTTCGAATACATTTAATAGGATTTAAAATCCTGTCAATTTGATCGTCTGGAAACACTTGTATTGTATATTTTCAGACGGCCATTGATTGCCGAGTCAAAGATTAAAAGGCCCGAAAAACGGAGAATTTTAAAACAATTTTTAAAATTTGAGTTTGACAGATTTTGCTTAATATTTCAACACTAAAATTTAACTGTTATTTGTTTGTTTTCTTTTTTTTTTCTTTCTTCTGAATAAAGCAATTTTTTTTATACGTTCAGTTTATAGATTTAATAGATAAAGAAAGAAATTCAAATATTTTCTGGAGAAAAAAAAAAAGAGAGAAAAAAGATTCAATCTCTTGTGCTGTACAAGTAATACAAATACATTATGATCTTTTCAGTATCATTTTTAGAACAAAAAGTTTGTGTGGATTATTAATAACAACTATATATTCACCGGCAGTAAATTGTTTTTCGGATACTTTTAAGAATTAAGGAAAAAAGTAAGTAATATTTTTAAATTATCAAGTACGTTACCTAGGAACTGATTTTTGTTCAACACCGCCTAGGGATTTTCTTTGTCATCACATGAGCTATTTTTGCTCAATTTCACGGCTGTTTTCCTGTTTACATATTCTGTTTTTTTTTTTGTTTTATTCTTTTCAACTTGGACATTATTGTCATAAAATTCTATGAACAAAAAGAATTTAAATTGATTGAGAAATCCTAAAAAAATTTCCAAATTTGGAAAACTCACTCGAACTTCTCAAAGACAAGATGCAATAATTGCATCGCCTGCTTTCATTTATGTTTCTTCTTTTAGATTAAGAAATTTGACATCTCAAAGGTAAGTAGAAGCTGAAAAAGTTGTTATTTAATTGCATTTACGTATAGTCGCACATCCATTTGTACTTGTGCGTGATGTTCCTCCAATTTTGCGTTAAATAAAATGACTTTATTTTTATATCTCCTGATGGTAAATTTATGATCAGTTATGTGGGACTGGCAAACTGAGCCTAAAATGCGTTTTGACAAAATGACTTTAGCCCCTACAGAAAATAATTTACCAAAAATCAGGAAATAATCAGATTTTAATGAAATTTTCAGTGTTTATTTATCAATGAATGATCTTTATAATGCATTATTTATTTTATTTCAAAACTTTCTCATTTTTTTCAGGTCACTTAATTTTGACCCCCCTTATGTTGGGGGCGAAAATGTTTTTCAAGTTGGTCATATATTGTACTAATTACAGTATAAATAATGAGATAAAAGACCGAAGTTATGAATAGAAACAAAAAATTTTTTTTACGGTTGCTCTTCTATGAGAAAATAAAGTACCGAAAATCGAAAAATAAAATGTAAAAAAATAATAAATAATTAATTTTTTGGAGATTTCTTTTTTACTCATTTCGATAATTATTTAATTGGCTATTATTTTATAAAAGAAAAAATTATACATCGATGTTTTTTCTGCTTAAAAAGGGGAGGGGTACATTTTCAATCGAGTTTTTCTTCAAAACTAATTACTTTTGGCACCTAAAATAAGGTTTGCATTAAGTAGATATTTATTTTTAGAATCTAAAAATATAACATTTTAAACTTAAATCGGGATTTTCATATTTTAAATGAATTTTATATATTAATTTTTCATAGCAAAAATACTAAATTAAAGTTTTGAAATAAAATAACTGATGCATTATAAAATTCATTAATTATTAAATCAATACTGAAAATTTCATTAAAATCGGATAATTACCTGATTTTTGGTAATTTTTTTTGCAATCGCGGATGTTACAGTAAAATTGTAAACAAGCACTTAAAACCATCGAAAAATAGGCTGAATGGCGGATATCGTCGAAATTGACCAAAACAAATGGTTTTAGATCTTTAAAAATAAACTGCATATGTAATGATATTTTTCTTTTTTTAATGATGGTTATGTTACTACTTATCGATTTAGACAAAGTTTAACCTTTTATAATAGATTTAATTATTCTTAATTCGCTTTTAAAACTCGTAGTATCCAATTTTTTTTGCTATTCCCTAAACTACTCTATTAGGATATATTGGGAATTCAAGGGCGTAAATTTTTACCGTAGTCTACCGGAGAGATTGATATATTTTCAATTTCTCATCTGGGATTAATACTTTTAATAAAAATGAAACTCTAAGGATAGGTATACCTAATTTGTCGAAAAATCCATGTTTTTACAAAACAAATTTAACCCGCATCCCGTTTGAAAAAAAAAAAAAAAAAGACAAAAAATCAGGGAATTATCTGATTTTAATAAAATTTTCAGTGTTGATTTAGCAATGAATGAATGAATCTTATAATGAATCAGTTATTTTATTTCAAAACCTGATTTTTTTAGGTCACTTAACTTTGACCCCCCCCCCCTCCGTTATTTTGGGGGCGCAATATATCGGTGGGGTTATTTATGATTGATATTTTTTCTGCATAAATAAAAAGACAAAAAATCGAAGGTGTGAATAGAAGAAAAATAGATTTTTTTAATGAATCTGCTCTGGTAGTAAATAAGTACTTAAAATCGGAAAATAAAATGAAAATAAAACTAAAAAAAAAAAAATTTTTGGAGATGTTTATTTTACTCATTTTGATAATTATTTAATTGGGTATTATCTTATAAAAGAAAAAAAATATACATCAATATTTGTTTCGTTTAAAAGGGGGTTGCTAAATTTCTAATATAGTTTTCGACCAAAAAAATATGAGTGATTGATACTAAAATAAAGTAGTTATTAAAAAAATATTTTTTTAGAATCTAATAATATGACATTTTAAACTTAAAATCATGCTGCTCATATTTCAAATGAATTGTATATATTAATTTATCATAGCAGAAGTACCTAATTAAAGTTTTGAAATAAAATAACTGATGCATTATAAAATTCATTCATTGATAAATCAATACTGAAAATTTCATTAAAATTGGATAATTCTGATTTTTTGGTAAAAAAATTTTCAATCACGAATGTTACATTTATTTTGTAAACACAGATTTTACGCCATCTTTAAACAGTGTTTCTATCCATATGCGATTGAAATTAACTGAAAAAATCGGTTTTAAATGTATTAAAAATAAATTGCATGTGTAATATTATTTTGCTTTTTTTTTTTACTGATGCCCATTATGTTACTACTTTTCAACTTAGACAAAAATTTGACCTTAAATAATCGATTTAATTAATTTTAATTCGTTTTTAAAATGAAAAGTGGACGAATTTTTGGGTATACCTATCTAAGGAAAACTTAATACATTAATTCATTAGAAGTTGTTTTTTTTTTAAATCAAAAGATTGCATTAATTGATGTTGTATAGATTTAAAATTGTTGCATAGTAATTCAGTTGTTATACACTTTTTTGAGCGTTGTTATATTAAGGGAATTGAGATTATAAATTTATTGAGTCCTATACTGAAATAAACTGAAAATTACTATTTGCTGGTAATTTTGCTGAGTATTTAATGATATTTCTATTTCTGAGTAACAATAAAAAGAAAAACTTAAAACAGGCTACTTTTGCAGTTCTGAGTTGGAAAAAATGTATAACTGAATCACTATGCAACAACTTAAAATGCTGTCATTTATTTTTTTAAACTTATAATGAATTAACATATTAAGTTATATTTTCCTTTGACTTTGATTTTTATTAAAAGTATTAATCCCAATTGACAAATTAAAAATATATACATTGGACTTTATTTCATATAACATCTATCTGGTAGACTATTGTAAAAATTTATGCCCCTTCAATTCACAGTCTGCCTTACTACTATTATTGGTTATATATATTTACCAACCCCTCCGCATGATTTGACATGGAATTACTCATACACCAAATCTTCATTATAATAAAATATGAAGAATATTTAATAATACAGCATTGGGCCCTAAAGATTGTGTGTCTGTGTGTATATATAGCTCTGTGATTTGTTCCATTGACCAAGACATTGAATGGTTAACATCAAAAAATCTTGTAGTCACTGAGACAGGCACTTATATGGGTCTAAGATATTTGTTTTGAAAAATACAACAGATGAAGAGAAAATATTTTTTGTAGACAGAACAGTTGGGAAGTATCAACTGTGCAAACCAGAGATTTGATGAATTGTATTTAGAAAAAATGTGGTTGGATCAGGCCTAGACACTAACTTTTTTCATGACCGTCCCGAACAAAAATTATCAAACATCCCGAATGTGGTTTGGACCATCCGAAATGGGGTTTGGACCGTCCCAAAATCAAAATATTTTTGTTTAATTCATTAGCATCATTTATACTTGTCAGTCATCAGTAGCATAATAATATGTAATAAAACATTAAGAAAAGCTGAAGCAGTGATAATTCTGGTTATTTGGACAAAAAATCCATTTCCTAGTGTGTTTTGAGCTAAAAAAATACTTTTTTACTTTAAGTTACCCTGAGAAGGGTTAGTAGTACATAATTCAGTCCTTTTAAACTATCCCCCTCCACCATTATTCATTACATGGCTTGAGAATAGACCTGCGGTGCCGTAGCCTCATTTTGAGGTCAGCATTCGGGCAATCACTGGATGGCCATTATTGTAATGTAGCACTAACTTTTAGGAAAAATTTTTATTGTCCCCAGCAAACTGTCACGGATGTAATTTTTATCGTCCCCAGGACGACGGGACAGCATTAATGTCGAGCCCTGGGTTGGATACTAAAAATTCTTTCTTAGATTCTGAATTATATATATATAGTAAATTATGTTAAGAATAAGAGCCTAAGTCACATTTATGACCTAAGGTTGCCACTGGTAAACATACTCTTTGTAAAGCATAGGGCTGTAGCTTCAGTCCCACCACATCAGTGACGTGTTGCAGTTTCAGTAGTAAATAGGTTTTATGAGATGCAGTTGTTCGTCCTCTACCTGCTATCTTGACTCTTAGCCAACCAGGTCTCAAGCTCTGTCTGCTCTACTGTTTTCTACTTTTAACCATTAAACCAGGCACATAATCATAATTCTTTATATACCATTGTAATAATTTTAAAACCTTTGTATAAATTCTCTTTGATACAGAACATAATTTAGAAGATATACACAAGTTTTATGAATTAATATTTGTGTTCTTTAAAACCCACTCTGGTTATAAATGAGACCATCCAAATCCTCCAAGATGAAATGCAAAAATTCTGATTATCTGGTATTGCTTATCTGCTGAATTCTTATTTATTGTGAGTTTTGTCACCTCCGCTAAATAATGGACCATTCCATTTTTATTATAAAGAAAAAAGGGAATAAAAAGGACATGCTACACAGAAAAATATAAGAAAGAGAGTAGGTAAAAATAGAGGGGTGAGCATGCAGAAGTGATAACACTAATCTGTTTCACTCAAACATAATGAAAAGATAAAAAAAAACAAAAACAAGTGAGAGAGAGTTAAATCAAGATTATCATACTTTTACATGTTGAACTATTTGCAATAGTATAACCCGTCGGTCGCTACCGAGTTAAAGGGCTCACAGAATCTCCAAAATTGGCCGTCAAGATCAGATTTTCTGCATCAGGGTCTCTATATTTGCTGGAAGTCTAGCCGAATGCCCACGCTGTGTTAAGATCTCAAACGACTAAAAATCTGCTATAGAAACTGATGTCCAAGGTTAATGGCGGCCTAGTGGTCACATAAAAAAACGACTCTTTTTCTTCAAACTTAACAAAATTTATATTCAAATAACAAAAGAATACAAACAATTATTTCTCAAGGCTTGTGGGAGTGATGTATCCGTAATTAAATACTTCTGGTCTTCTGCATTGTGCAAAACAGTTTGTAAGTTGACTAAGTTTTCAAAATGGTCTTAACTGAAGTCAGTTACTCTCGGCTTTCAGTATTGCGTTAATCTTCTCAGCTAGCCCGATCCGCTCATGTGATCCTCAAGCAATCACAACGTCCTCTTTAAGCCCGGCATGGCTTCCTCTGCTTCTCAAGCCAAAAACGTCTGAGTTAAATAATATTTCAATCGGAACAATTTTATTTCCGGCCAGCATGAAGATATTAGGAATTTTCTTTACTTTTATTTTCAACAAGAATTTATCTCCTTTCTTAAGTGGTCAATTTCTTACAGGCAACATCAGTCTGGTTATATGAAAAGAGCTATCTCCGACCCGCCGATTCTGGGAGTTCTTCTGACCTACTTGAGATCTCACCTCCTGATATGGTCATTTCCGGATCGCCCTATCCCGGCCACCATCCGCCTCGACTGTCCGGTCGAGGTCACCCGGCGAATCACATTTCTGTTTTTTTTTCTTCTTTTTTTTTTCTTTCTTTCTTCTAATTTCAATACCTGAATCGGTCACAATAGCTCTTAAATAAACATATCAAACTTTATAATAATTAGATTATCATGCTGTGGTATATCCACAGGTCCTACTAGTTTGAATTAATCTTTTAAACTTAATCAAAATTTTATTTTTTATTTTAAAATATATTTCCTTCCTTTATAGATGTTCCTTGCAATGGAGAACAGCCACATTTTTCTGAGTGACATCGCTGAATATAAAAAACAACAATGTAAAATCACAATTTGCGGTCTGACCTGAAAACTTTGAAGATTTCATTTTACTGAAATAATTTTATCCCAAAAAATTATGGAAAATCACGCTGTAGAGAAATCATATATCTGTGAAGCATGTGGATTGGCATTTGCAAGGATTTCAGATATGAAGAGGCACACACAAATACACACTAGAGAAAAAGAATTTTCATGTGAAGAGTGTGGATGTACATTTTCGCGGAGTTCCATTTTCAAAGCGCACAAACAAACACACACTGGAGAGAGACCATTCTCTTGTGAAGTGTGCGGATCTGCATTCTCTAAAAGGTCAATTTTGACAAAACATTTGAGAATACACACTGGAGAAAGGCCATATCCTTGTGAGATTTGCGGATCTAGGTTTTCAACAAGGTCAGTTTTGACAAATCACATACGGACACATACAGGCGAAAAACCATTTTCTTGTGAAGTGTGTGGATATGCCTTTTCAAGGCGGCCAAAATTAAAAATTCACATGAGAACGCACACAGGCCAAGAAACTTACTCTTGTAAAGTGTGTGGTTCTAAATTTTCAAGGAGTTCACTTCTGACAAATCACATGCAGACACACAAAGATGACAAACCATTTTCTTGTAAAGTGTGTGGGTGTGCTTTTTCAAAGAGTTCAAATTTGATAATCCATGTACGAACACATACTGGAGAGAAACCATATTCTTGTGAAGTGTGTGGTTATGCATTTTCTAGAGGCTCACTTTTGACAAGTCATATGCGAACACATACAGGTGACAAACCATTTACTTGTAAAGTATGTGGGTGTGCTTTTTCAAAGAGTTCAAATTTGAAGATCCATGTGCGAATACACACTGGAGAGAAACCATACTCTTGTGAAGTGTGTGGATATGCATTTTCACATAGTTCACATTTAAAAACACATAAGCGAACACACACTGGAGAGAAACCTTATGTGTGTGACATTTGTGGATATGCTTGTTCAGTAAGCTCAGATTTAAAAAAGCATAAACGAATACACACTGGAGAAAAACCTTATTCTTGCAATATTTGTGGATATGCCTGTTCACAAAGTTCAGCTTTAAAAACTCACAAGCAAACACATACAAAAGAGAAACCAGATGCATGAGACATTTGTGAATATATATATATATATATATATATATATATATTATATATTCAAAAAGCTTTTATTTAAGATGTATACATGTACAAAAAATTTTAATTAAAAAATATTTGCAACATTTTTGTATAGAGATGTTCATATTTTAAAACACAGTGAAAAGAAATCATATTCTTATGAGACATGTAAATATGCATGTTTAGACAGCTCAGCTTTAAAAAAAGAAACAAGCAGATATATAGTGAATAGAATGATTATTTATCTGATGTCTTTGAGTTTACCCTTTTACTGTATCTTGATATGTATTTTGATAGATATTAAAATATTTGCAATTAATCCAACCTTTGAATCTGATATTTGTGATTTAATGTTTCAGTTATATAATGTTAGATTTCATTAGAATGTGAAATAAAAAGTCGACGGGGCGGCCTAAAGTCAGTATCAGCCAGTCAGCGAGGGAGTCTATCCCCTTTTCAATAGCGCTAGACCAAGGAGATTGTTTTAGCATCTGAAGTGGAGCGTCACACCTACCATCAGTTCCTTTACCGCACAGATCCCTGTGCTACTCATACGCTGAGTTGGCGAGGACCAGTATCGAACTAGGAACTTTGTGGTTTCTAGCCGAACACTCTACCGACTGAGCTAACCTGGTCATGCCTGTTTCATTTTTAATTTTTTTGACAATGTAAAGAGAATAGTTTTTCAAAATTGTACATGAAAGTCTAACGTATAAAACATGTAAGTATGAAATAACCAAAAAGTCATCTCATTAGCAATTTGGTATCATCAGCAGCACGGGTATCCATGACAATCTCTCGCCAACCCTCCCTATCATTCATTGTACCTGGGAGCTCCTCTGCGGAGCAGCCAGCATCTTCGCATAGCTGGCCAATGTAGGTCCTTGCTGGGCGCCCCATGCTTGCATGTCCATGTGTTGGCTTCCACAGGAGAACGTCGCTTATGAGTTCATCCTTGCTTCTCCAGCAGTGTCCTGCATTCCTTGTCCGTCTCACTCGGATAGTTTATAAGATGGGGGGCAGGTGACCGTACAGCTGTTTCTTTGTGGGGTGCTGTTTCCACAACTTGTTCAAGACTGCAAGGAGCATTTTTGTGCAGCTCCCATCCAGCTTATTCTCAAGACACTTTGTTAGGGTCCAGGTGGTGCAGCCATATAGCAACACCGACACAACTACAGCCTGGAAGAACTGTCGCTTCAGCTTGTCAGGGAGATCGGACCTCCATATGACTGATAATCTATTTGTGGCCGACCATGCCTTTGCTATCGGTGTATTAAATCACTCTCTGTGGAGGAGATATTACCACCCAGGTACATGAATTGTTCTACTGGCTTAATAGGCTTGCCATTGAGTGTGGAGATGTTTCCTTTATTTTTGAAACTCATGAACTCTGTTTTATCGGAGTTCACATAGAGGCCAATATTCTTTGCTGCCTCCTCTAAGCTATGTAGCAGTGACTCAGCCTGTGCCAGTGTGTCTGCAAGAAGTGCAAGGTCATCAGCATAGTCTTCATCTGTAACTGTTTGTGCGGGATATCGCCTGCTTCTTGCCCATTTTAGCGTGAAACCTTTTTCTTTTATGGTATCTAATGATGTTCGGAGTACGTAGTCTAGGCATATTATAAATATATATGGTGCCAATGTGTCTCCTTGAAGGACTCCAGCGGCGATGTCAAAGAAATCTGTGTCGCCATCAGGTGAGCGTACCATCGCTTTAGTGTCTTTGTATAACATCATTATAGCTAAACCGTTTCTTTGGGGAGACCATATGCTAATAGTATTTGTTCCATTATTCCTCTATGTAAGAATCAAATGCCTTGGAGAAATCTACGAATAATAGCGTTGCCTCTAGATTCTTTGCTCGTACCCCTTCTATGATCAGTCGAATAGTCAGGATCTGAGAGGTTGTGGATTCATTTCTGCGGAATCCATTTTAGTTTCTCCTAAGGATTTTCTCTATTTCAGGCCGGATGCGATTAAGTAGAAGGGCATTATATATCTTTGCTGCAATAGCAGTGAGAGTTATGCCTCTGTAGTTTTTAGCGATTCCGAGATCTCCCTTTTTGGGGAATGGGAGGATGCAGCCTTTCGTCCATTTATCTATTCTATTTTGTCTATATACTGCATTGCATAGCCTAAGCAGTATGTCATTGAACTTTCCTATCCCCACACTTCCAGGGGTATTTCGTCAAGTCCTGCCGCTTTTCTACCTTTTAGCTTCTTTAAAGCTTGGTTGATTTCATCTGTTGTGAAATCCCCCAGCTTGATATCTAGTTGTTTATCTACAATCTTTTGGATATTATTTTCTAGGATTTTTTTTTGGGGGGGGGGTCCCAGCAGTTTCTGGAAGTGGTCTTTCCATTTCTGAAGTCTATCTTTTTGGCTGGTTGCCTTTAGCTTTGATTTAGAGGTACTTTTCCTACCACTAATTTTGTTTACTGTTTGCCATGCTAATCGTGACTGTCTGTCTTCTACTGATTGTCTGATATTATTTATCTGTACTTGTATGTATTCTATTTGTTCCTTTTTGTATGTTTTGGTTAGATCTACCTGGGCTTTCTTAAGGTTGCATAGGTTGGTGCTAGTTGGGTTTGTTTTATTAATTATTTCTCTTTTCTCTAACTGCTTCTGTCTCCCAGGGGACAGAGCGTTTGGCTCTTAGTTCGGACGGTACGCACTCAGATGCTGCTTCTAGGTGGGCACTGACAAAGTTTTTGTATTCCTCATTTGGAGTGGGGCTTTCAAATGCCTCCTGGAGGATATCGAATTTGTTTCTTACTGCCACAACGTAGCGATTGCATATATCACTGTTGGCAAGTGTTGACCAGTTGTATCGTACAGACTTACTGGTTTGTTTTTTATTTCTACGTAGGCTAAGTTGTAATATTGCTGTGACTATTCTGTGGTCGGAAGATACTCCTTCAAAAGAGGAGTATGCTTTGCAGTTCATTGCACTATTTATCCATTTTTGATTTATTAGGATATAGTCTAATTGGGCTTTTGTATTGTTTGGGCATGTGTAGGTCCATAGTTTGCCTTTTCTTTTTTGGTATTTTGTATTTAAGCATACTAGCCTGTTCTCAAGAGAGAACTCGGCTAGTAATTCGCTGTTCCTTTTTGGGGTGTTATTTAGGCAGTATTTATTGTTCTCACTTTTGCCTATCTGTGCATTCATGTCGCCCCCAATGACCAGGACATTGTGTTTAAGAATCTGTCTGCATTAGGGTAGGTCGATTTTTATACTAACACTAGATTAAAACGGAGAAAGTTGCTAATTAACATAAAGAATAATTGTACCAAATATTTTTTGATAAAACTTTACCAATGTTTGAGCAAACGCATTTAAATACACACATAGGGAGGATAGCTCATTATAGAATTTTGTCCGTTTCTTTGCTGACATTAGTGGGGCTATAGCACGAGACTACTGTCATGCTGGGATTCCCATTAAACGTAGTGCATATAATTCTCAGTTGGATTTTTTCTATACTGTTTAGTGCTCTTATAGCTCGGGGGCTGAGGAGCATTCCTACACCTCCTATGGTGGCATTTGTGGAGTTTTTTTGCAAATGCAGACATGAACGTCCATCCATTACCTGTTTCATGATATTTTATATCTAGTTCACTATGATCAAATCTATGCTCTTGTACGCAGATTATGTCTATATTTTTGTCCTCTGCAGATGCAGTTAAATCGGGCAGTTGGTTTATGTTTTTAGTGTTCTGACATTGAATGTTGCCAGATTTAAGGTTTGTTTACACCTTAGTAGGTGTGTTTTGCATCTAGGTTCTATGGTTGTCTTTTTAGATATGGTTTTCAGAGCCACAACGTTGGTAGTGGGTGTGTCTTGTTTGTCTGCTCTGGGTGTGATGCGGTTTGTGTGTGTTTGATGTTGTTGGGGTGCTGTAGCAGATTTTTCGACACAGGCCAGCGCTCGAACCCGTGGACGCGCACCTTCTTCAGCGAGAGTGGCGATGCTGTATAATTTGATATTTTTGTGTACTGTCATAGGTTTGGTTGGCTCGATGTCATCGATACCTTTCGGTGGCTGTTTTATTCATCAATAGACGCTAAACTTAGAGATGAGGAGCAGTAGTTTCCTGACTGAACTGTTTGATCCTGGCCGTTGGCCTGCTTTTATGCTCATCCGCCCAGCATCATGTGAGATACACCGTTGACTCATTTTGGGTTCATTCGCCGTGTCTCACATCCACCACGCTGCTACCCATGGTTTCAGTTGTGAGGCATGATGCATAATCTGCCTCGAGTTGTTTCCCCAGGAAGAGGTAAAAAAAAAAAAGGAAGGAGATCCATCCATAATTAAGTTTTAACTTAGTTTAAGTCAAATTGTCCCCTACCATTTTGACACAAAGAGAACCGTTTCTCAGTCAAGGGTCTTCTTAGTGAAAGGTGGATTTTAATCGATTGTGATAGGGGTCAGAAATTCTACATTCCTGTGTTAGTCTTAATGAACAATATTAGCAGACATTTTTTGATAAAATTTAAGGAAAAATATGACAGAATTAGACACAAAATTCATACAAAATTCAAATGCAAAATTAGTTAACAAACAACTTTTCTTATCCTGAATTCAAACGAATATTAATTCTAAAAATATACTTACGAAATATCGTCAGATATATATATCGATAATTAACAGCTCTTGAATAAACTCAGACTTTTGAAAATAGTATGTTGTTAGCTTGGGTACCAAAATTCAAATATATATACTAGCCAATAAATCTAACACGTGTGGATTAAAATGGAGGGAAAAACAGATGTCAATGATTAATAACTAAGAACCAATGAACACTAATACCTACCTTGCAAGATATAACTGAATTCTGATTTTCTTGTAATGTTTCACACTCTAATCTAATTTTAAGTTATTGCAGTATATAAACATATATATCAAGAGGGAATAAAAATATTTTTTTAAAATACTGTAGATCTGTATTTTTCAGGTGTACATGTTTTCATAAATTAATACATATAAGTTGAAATTATACCTCTGGTTTTAATAGTCTATATTTTTGCTGAAGACAAATATTATGAAATTGATGTATCTGCTGTTTTAACTCATGTTGTAAAAGTTTTGAAAGTTTTTGAGAAAATGACGGTTTTACTTGAACCTTTTCTGGTATATTTTGATTAAATATGAAGATGTATATATATATATATATAGTAATACCTCACCTTACATCGTTAATTGGGGACCAAGTATCCATTAGGCACCCCAGTTAGGGGCTGTTTTGAAAAGAACACCTTTTGTTTGTTTACAAACAACAGAATTTCACTTAAATTTTTTCAAAGTTTGTTCTTACATAGGGGTCTTCACATTTTCAATACTGATATAGTAGCGGCAACACGTTGACATCTATCTCCATTGAGCATCAGTTGAAAAAAGAGCAAGATACTTATCTTTGATTTCTGGCGCCAACAATTGCAGTTGATTTAGTATGAAAAGACTTATACCGACCAAGGGAGACAACCCACTTCTGCTGAGGCCAGAATTGTGACACAAAGTCAGTTTAATGTTTTTATGCAATAGCAGAAGTTACTTGATAAGTAACTGAAACTCACTAGAAAGCAAGTGAACTGTAGAATGCTCCTCGATTCAATAGCAAAACTGATGAGAAGTTCAACTCCATGATTGTTTTGTTATGTTTGTTTTTGATTTGTTATGTATTTGGTTTTGAGGTCATCAGGTGAGAATGTGCACCGTTTCTAGGGCTTCCTCTTAATGGTTTTATTTGCCCTCCCCCCATTCACTGATGTGAGTCCCCACAAAGTATATCCAGTGTGTCATACAATCAAATATACAAATGAATAACAATGAAAAGTTGTTTTTAAACAGCGCATGTGATGGAAATGTTGGGTGAATCACATTACACATTCACAAGCAGGTGCTGAAATGATGCTTTTACTTCAAATTATTCTACAGGACATTTCTTTTTTTCCATTACCACATTGAACTGTTTTCTGTTATTTCTGTGAAGTATTTCACACACTTGGTTCTTTTGCATCCTTTGATTCCTACTTGGCCCAGAAATTGGTACAGGGTGCTCGCAATGAATCCTCTTACTCCAACCTCCACAGCTCTAACAATTACGCTATACCCTTTTTTTTCCAGCTCTCTTTTTAGATCTTCATACTTGTTGGTTTTGTAGATGTGGCTTTGTTCTAATCGGCTCTCAAATGCTATTGATAATTCTACCAGGATGATCTTAGAAAATAGTAGAAAGAAAAAAAAAACAGTAAAATTCAAAACAAAATAATAAAGTGAATAATTTTTAAAAACTTATTTTTATCAGAAAAACAGAATGAACAGAATTAGCCAATCAGTAGTTTTTGATAAAAATTGACACAAATATTTTTGTGGTAAAGGATTTTGACTTCAAATTTAAGAAAGGTAAGTAATAGGGCCGGTTTAGATCAGTTGATAGACCATCTACCAAGGAACTACAGGGTTCTATACCAGCCCTAGACTATCTGCCAAGGGACTAAAAGGTGCAGGGTTCAATACCAGCCCTTGTCAACTCATAAAAAGTAAGTAATAGAGCCAGTTTAGATCAGTCAATAGAGTATCCACCAAGTACCTACATGGTTTAGGGTTCAATACCAGCACTTTACAACTCAGTCCCTGAATATCATGGCTTGGATCTGTGCAGTAAAGTGGGGAGCTGATGGTAATTATGACACAAAACCTCAAACACAAAAACAATTTCTCTGGTCTACCATTAGTGAAAAAGGGAGAGGTTCCCTGTCTGGCTGATACCGACAATACTCCACTAATTTGACTTACTCATGCTTCCAAGCTGTAGCCATATCAATGCTACTGTATAGCTGCACCACTTTGACTTTAACAAAATGATTGAAAAAAATGTGTGTGTGTGTGTGTGTGTGTATGTGCATGTGTAGATGTGTACGCACGGGTATGTTTATGCATATGGATCTGCATGTACATGTATATATAATGTACCTGTATTTTTTAACACGTGTAATTTTGTATGTAAACATGATTGTATATGTTTCTTTCTGTATGTGCATGTTTGTGTTTATGCATGTTTTTTTTAAATATTACACTAGAAGCGGCTACTCAGCATCACCTGGGTAGAGGAGGACAAAAAAAAAAAAAATGTGGTATGTTGTTGGCAATTTAGTCTCGCTGACATTTTATTATTATGTATATACTAAATTTTAGATATCTTTGTGAATATAAATCAAATCTTCGTAATTTTTGTACTAAAAGCAGAAATATTTAATGTGTATATATATTTACTTTGTTGTTAATTGTTGTATTTTCTTAGTTTTATCCGGACATACATACATACATGGCAATTACACAAGGATTTTGTCCTGAACAAATACTGGAAGTAGCACCCCACAAATAAAAGCAATGATACATCCACTTATCTCCTATCATGCAAACCATTCACATAACACACAGAAGACACTGCAGAAGAAACAAGAATGAACTCATAAGTGATGTTCTCCTGTAGACACCAACACATGGACACACCAGAGTGGGCCGACCACAAAGAAGACACTGCAGAAGAAACAAGAATGAACTCATAAGTGATGTTCTCCTGTAGACACCAACACATGGACACAACAGAGTGGGCCCACCAGCAAAGACTTACATTGATCAGCTCTGTGTGTGGATACTGGATTTTGTAAGGATTACTTGCCAGGAATGATTGAGAGGGACGGCGGTCGAGAGAGAGTCATGGGAATCTGATGATAATGATAAATGTTTTCACCAATTGTTTTGCTATAAAATAAGAGATATTTTGGGACTCTTATAATTTGGCAAGTAATTTTGGATGAAAGGAGACGAGAACAATTAAAGATAAAGAAACATATTCAAAGGGTACAAAAATGTTGCAAAACTTGTGGCTTTTGCAGCAGACTTATTTTACTAAGGGTGAAGGTAAAGGTGGCGCTGGATGAAACCACTCGCTGGTTGACTGCTCAACACAGTAAGTGCTGAGGTTGAAGAAGATAAAGGGAGTGCTTGATAAAAGCGACTCGCCTGGCTGAGGGCCCCACGATAAGTTACTTTTGTCAAGGGGTTTAATTTTGGCACCAATATCGTATTCGCCCTCTGGTGCCAGGGGCAGATAATTTATCTATAATTTTTCCGATAAAAATGGATGTTGTCAATTTTTTTTTTATACAATGGTTTTCATATTAAAGATATTTTTTTTACTGAATGAAACTGATTTCCATTGCAAGATTTATATAAGACAATTAGGTCTTGTAAAGTTGTGTGGTGTAATGGTTAGTTATAGGAAATGGACTCAATCTGAGTTCAAATCCTGGATGAGGTTGTTTACATTTCACATAGTGCTAATACCCTTGGGAAAGGTATGAATCCAACTATTCTCCATTCAGCTACGTGTAAATAGAAAGGCAGACTGGGCTTTTTAACCTTGGTTAGGCAGCCAGTCTAGGAGAAGGAAAATTTTGAATTCAAACCTCTTAAACTCTGCTTAATAAATTGAGCTTGTGTCACATCTGCTCATGCGGTGGAATTGATAAATACATATATAAGACAAGTATTATCATCCCAGTTTTTTAAAAGAGAGTTAAAATGTACAGGAAGCAGATCCGTTCAACATCACCTGTATCTACCCCTTCTCTCTCTCTCTCTCTCTCTCACTCACACACACACACACACACAGAGTTCTGCTCAACATGCTCCAACCATGTGTCACTCTTGTTCTGGTTCTCCTCTAACCATCATTGAAGAATATATCACAGCAGTTTTGGACAAGTCTTTTATCTACTATAAATACAGATTTTTAAGACACAAAAACATTTATATGAAATACAATAATAGCCAATATATTGCATATTAAAATAAAGAAGAACATAACTTTCTTATTCCTTGTATAGAAATATAGTTTCACACTCATGGGTGTTTCCATAACTGTGTTTTTAAAGGAAACAGTTTGAAATGGAAAACATTCATATAATAGACAAGAATATGATTGCATTATAACAAGAACTCTTTGAAAATTACATGAAACACAAATAGCAAATCCTTTTTCATGCGGTGAATTTTTAAAATGGTGATTCTCAGAATTCTGAAGAGTATGATTAAATGTGTTTGTATATGTACGAGGGTGAGTCAAAAAGTAATGCTATTTTGTTTAGGACAGGTATAATTACCAACACAAGAACGTGTATCATACATCAAAATGAAGCTGGTCCTCTGTGGATCACATCCCCACTTCTCCAGATAGTCACTGTTTCTTTTAATAGCAATGTTCACCTTCGAATGAGAGCATGTATCCCTGCCCCGTAAAATTCTGTTGAATATTCTTTGAGCCACTTCTTCACCACAGATTTCACTTCCTCATCATTGGAATATAGTCTGAAGGTTCTAAATATACTGAGTATGGAGGATGCAGTGAAGTTGTCCACCCAAATGAGACGATTTTCTCCCTTGTGTAGATACTTGTGTGTGGACAAGCATTGTTATACAAGTTGAGTGGAGTGCTACATTTGATATGTTTACTGAAGAGCTATTGCCAAATAGTTCAATATGTAAAAAGTATAATAATTTTGATTTAACTCTCTCACTTTCTTTCCCTTTCGTCTTATATTCGGTTGAAACAGATTAGCAGTGCTACACTTGCTCTGAGTCTCATTAGAGTCTTAATGTAGACCTTAGTTTTATTTTTTTTTTAAATTCACATGAAATAAAGAAAATGGCATTACTTTTTGACACAACCTTGTATTTTTAAAATTCAAAATTCTGTAAATGCTAATCAACATCACTAGAATGTGGCTTGTCTGTTGTGGGTATAAGCATGTGTTTCTTGATAAATGTACTTTCTGAATATGTTGACTCGGACATATTGCCTATTGCCTGCATATGGTTGATCTCCAATGTGTTTACACATATGTTTCTTTAAATATGTATTCCTTGAAAATGCTAAACCACACACCTCACAAGAATATGGCTTCACTCCTGTGTGTATCTGCATGTGTGTTTTCAAATTTGAATTTAGTGAAAATGCAGATCCGCATACCTTACAAGCATATGGTTTTTCTCCAGTGTGTGTTCGGATGTGGGTCTTTAAATGTGTATTCCTTAAAAATGCAGATCCACACACCTCACAAGAATATGGTTTCTCACCTGTGTGCGTTTGCATGTGTATTTTTAAATTGGAAATCTGTGTTAAAGCCAATCCACACACTTCACAAGAATATGGTTTCTCACCAGTGTGTGTTTGCAGGTGTCTCTTTAGAGATGAATACCTTGAAAATGCTGACTTACACACTTTGCATATGTATGGTTTCTCTCCAGTGTGTACACGTACATGTTTTTTTAAAGCTGAATTCTCTGAAAATGCTGATCCACATGCTTTACATGTATATGGTTTCTCTCCAGTGTGTGTCCGCATATGAGTCTTTAAATATGTATTCCTAGAAAATGCTGAACCACACACCTCACAAGAGTATGGTTTCTCACCTGTGTGTGTTTGCATATGTGCTTTTAAATTTGACATCTGTGATAATGCCAAGCCGCACACCTCACAAGAATAGGGTTTCTCTCCAGTATGTGTTCGCATGTGTATCCTTAAAGATGTATTCTGTGAAAAGGCTAATGCACACACTTTGCATGTATATGGTTTCTCTCCAGTATGTGTTCGTATATGACTCTTTAAAGATGTATTTGTAGAAAATGCTGACCCACACACTTTGCACGAATATGGTTTCTCTCCAGTGTGTGTTCGCATGTGAGTTTTTAAATATGCATTCCTTGAAAATTCTGATCCACATACTTCACAAAAATATGGTTTCTCTCCAGTGTGTGTTTGCATTTCTTTTTTCAAGCTGGAATTCTGTGATAATACTAAGCCACATATCTCATGAGTATAAGATTTCTCTTCAGTGTGTGCTTGCAAGAACATCTTTAAAATTGTATCTTCAAAAAATTTCAGTCTATACACTTTGTAATTTTAATGTTATTCTCTGGTATGGGATTGCATATGTTGTATTACTGTCTCTTCTTTTAAGGGGTGTTGTATTTTCTCTCTCTCTCAAAAAAGTTATGGTATGAAGTTTTTACTTTCTTTTTGATAACCCTGAGTTAGAAAGAATTGAATGCAATTAAGATTGGTCTCTTGTCAAACAAAATCTTTTATTTTCGCTTTGGAAAACTAGTGCCTAGTGGTAAAAGTACCAACACAGAGAGAACAGAAAAGAAGAATGCTTTTGTTTACACAACGATTTGTTGTTAATCAGATAAAAATAAAAGTGAGAGAAGGAAAATGGAGGGTTTCTGTTTAAGTCATCAAAGTGTTTCTGTCTCACGTCATTTTTTTGTGTTCTACTAACTTTAAAGATCTCTCAATCTCTAGCATCTGAACAAACTTAGTGTCGCCTTGCCATTAATATTTCGATTTTTGCATCTCTTATGAAGCAGGCTAACTCAATATTCTGAGTTATTTCCCCTTGATCACTAAACTGAGCACTAAACTTTACTAAAATGATCACTTGTTATCCAGTTTTGAATAGAGCTGAATTTTTCTATAACAGAAATTCAGGAATTGCACTAGAATTTTGCTTAACCTAACATGTATTTACCTCCATGTTTTAAAATAAATGAAGGATTAGTATTATCTGTGTTATTCGGACAATTGCCCTCATCTTCATTGTTATCTGTACAACGTTTCAGCCGATATGCCCTCCGGCCTTCTTCAGGTATTTCTTGTCGGACTCGGGAACCTTCTTTTTTGACAGGCAGCAGTTACATAGAAAACTAATTAACACAGCTCCTACCCAAGCTATGGTTAGAAGAATGAGAACAGGATACCTCCGCGTACTGAATTAAGGGTTAGTTCTGTGATGGCTCCCGATTACGACAAGAAGGTTCCCGGCTACGACAAGAGAGTTCCCGAGTCCAAAAATAAGGTTCCTGAGTCCAACAAGAAATACCTGAAGAAGGCCGGAGGTCATATCGGCCAAAACGTTGTACAGATACCAATGAAGACAATAGTCTGAATAACGCAGATAATAAAAGAGAAATAGGAATGAAGGAAATTACACTATCAAAACTACATAGAATTATAGTTTATTTTTAAGTTCATTTTTGTAAATATCAGTTTCTTATAAATGTCCCTAAAATTCAAATCACAATAGGATTTCTTTTCTGATTCTAGTAGTCAACATTGAATTAATAATTATGCTTTCTTCATACAATATCTATCCGTGGCCATTAGAGATGTTTGTACTCCACTGCAAGTAACACCTGTAAATGAAAAGGGTAGTATAAATACAAATAGAAATATACTTTACACTTATACTTTACACTTTAAAACACAGTTTATATTTCAATTAACCATATTTCATTTTTAACCATATTTACATTTTTTTTTTATATATCTAAAAATCATCACTAAAGATTGTTCTTTTTCATTTGTGGAAACTTACAGTATTAAAACACAAATATTGGTTTTTCCCTTTTTACTTCAAAATACACAGATATTCACTTTGGGGACAGCAACAACTGTTTCAGAACACATGTCCTTGTGTTGTTATTTTTTCTTCAGTTTTTTTTTTTTTTTTTTGGCTACAGTGTATACAATTTTACTTGTTTATATTTGAACACTAAATGTTGAAATTTTTTAATGTCATCTTTTGGTTTTGATCATTTTATAAACGTAAAAATTAGTGACCAGAATTTTTTTTATCCAAATGATCAAAGGTTGAAAAAAAACTACATTCATAATTGATAAAAAGCATTTTTCTTTCAAGTGTTTGTTTTTAATTAAGTTCTTAATGAAAATTTCATTAAAAGTGGACAATTTTTGTTAATAGTTTTGAAATTTGATTTTTCTTTTATCTCATCTGACAAAAAGTGAACATATAGATATAGTCTTCCTTAAAATGTTGGTAATCCTTAACTTTTTCCTCATAAATTCCTACCATAAAATAAACTGAATCCTCATTTTATGTCTGTGTTTTTGCAATAAATGTTTTATTTTTTTTGCACCGGTTATTTTACAATACTAAATATATTTTCTTTATTCTTTTACAAATAAAGAAAATATATTTATTATTGTAAAATAACAGGTGCAAGAAAAATAAAACATTTATTGCAAAAACACAGACATAAAATGAGGGTTCAATTTATTTAATGGTAGGAATTTACAAGGAAAAGGTTAAGGATTACCAAAATTTGTATAAACTTTAAAATGATAAATCTAAGAGAATTTTATTTTGGTTTTATTTTTGTTTTTATTTTTTGTAATTCATGAAAGAAATGTTTGAAAGCACCGGTTCCAACGGGATCACTGAAGCTAAGCAGGGATGAGCTTGTTTTTTCTTCTTTTTTTTTAAATTTATTTTTTTTATTTAGTCTTCAGGATTTGATCTTTCTACAAATATAAAAATTAGGGACTGAACATTTTTTATTCAAATGACCAAATGTCACCCCCCACATACACACACCTACAATCTGAATTGATAAAAAAAAATTTTCTTTCAAGTTTTTTTTTGTTTGATTTTTTTGTTTGTTCTTTTTTTTCTTTCTTTTGTTTTTTTATAATAAAATAAGCTATTTATTATAAAATCAAGTCATTATTGAATGCTTTAGTGGAAATTTCATTAAAATCGAACAATTCCCTGATTTTTTATTTTTTGAAAATTTATTAAAATGATTTACAATTTTATTATCACCATTTGCAATTTTTGATGATACCTATTTTGTCAAAACGTAGGTTCCCAAACAAATGAAAAACTGCCCAATTCCACCCGGATATTGCAGTTAAAGTCAAGAACTCGTCCGTTAACAACACTATGAGAGAGAGAGAGAGAGAGAGAGAGAGAGAGAGAGAGAGAGAGAGAGAGGTATTTATTTGTAAAGAAAAGAAATTGAGAACTTTACGTCGACATTTTTCGGTAATAAAAGACTATTTGCTCATAAATTCTTACCATAAAATAAACTGAACCCCCATTTAATGTCCGTGTTTTTGTATTAAATGTTTTATTTTTTTGCACCCGTTATGTTACAATACAAAATATATTTTATTTATTTATTTTAATATTCATTTCAATGTGCATATTCTAAAAGTTTGTTATTTTGTGAGAATTTTCAGTTTTAAAGTGGGGGCTCATTTTACAATTTAGGCATAAATTGGATCCTCCTTTTATGACCGTAATTTTGTTTTTTCGTTGACGATGATTAAAATCTGACGTTTTTATTTTAGAGTACCAAAGCCAAAAAGAAAAGGAATAACAAAAACAAAAAGTAATAATCAACTTTTTACTCGTAAATTCCTGCCATAAAATTAGGCTTGGGCATTTTATGGTAGGAATTTACGAGTAAAAAGTTGAAGTGTAAAAACTAGGTACCACCAATTTGACCCTGTGCAATTTACCCCCCCCCCCTACATTTAACACAATGAAACTTGCAGAAAAAATAATATTTTCTTGAAAAATTTTTTCCATAAAAAACATTAAACAAACTCCTGATAATTTTTTTAATTTTTTATCAGCTTACGAAAATAATGAAAATTATGATTGAAAAACAATGTTTTCATTTTTGCACTGTTAAATCAACTGAAATTTAACGTAGCTAAAAACAAGTTACGATAAGAGGATTTTTTAAAAATTCTATGAAAAATCAATTAATAATCTGATAAATACATCTGAAATAGTTTTTTTCTAAAATATATTAGGGGAAATATTTTTTTACGAGGTCTATTCCCCCCCCCCTATTTTATTTTATGAGATAAAAAAAATGACGCGTCAGAAAATTTTTTTTTCTTTTTTTTTATAAAGATAAGAGTCTGAATAACTATATCAATGAAATTGTATGAATGTATGAGGTCTAGTTTTTTGAGGAAAAATTAATGAAATCGGAAATAAAAAGTGCAAAAAAATGTCATAATATAAATAATTTGAAAACTTTTTTTTGCTTTTATAATTGGTATGTACTATATTCTATTAAATTGTCAACAACAAAATTTTTTTTTGAGAAATTAATTTTTAAGAGATTTTCAATCTTTTGTGTGATTAAATATTTTTATTTTCTGCGTGAAATAAATTAAATTTCTTTTTTTTCCTGCGTCAAAAAATCGAATTTTTCACGGATATTTAAAAATATGAATTTTAGAATTCAGGTGCACTAAACATTGGTCCGATACGAGCTCGATTAATATTTTTAAAAGAATTTGTAATTTTTATTGTTGAATAGTAATGTGTGATCCTTAGAATGTATGGAAGAGCATTGCTGACATATTTGTTTTACAAAGAGACGAGACGCTTCTAAGTAACCAAAGTTTGTTCCTGTTAGGCTGACAGTGTTAGCGTGAAAAAAATTTTATTTTATTTAACTTTTTTCAATAATTAAAATAAAAAGTAAGTATAATAGATTATTTTATCAGTTTTTCTCTTAGAAAATATTTCAAATTTTCATTCCATACTTTTACGGGTTAATCGTAAAAGGGAAATAATTTGTAACTTTTCTGTCTATATTACTGTCTGAAAATTACCCTTTCGCATGTAATACGGGCAGGTTTGTTTATTTTTTAAGATAACGATGTAATTTTTCCCAATCGGATAATTTGATCTTTGAATTAACTATTTTTCTTTGTAACAACCCTGTACGATCTTTTTTTTACGAGATTTTTTATAGACAAAGTTCGGAAACGGTTTGGTGGTACCTAGTAAAAACGAACCCCCACTTTAAAACTAAGCATTTTCACAAAATAAAAACTTTTAGAATATACACATTGAAGTGAATATTAAAATAAATAAAGGAAATATATTTAGTATTGTAACATAACGGGTGCAAGAAAAATAAAACATTTATTGCAAAAACACGGACATAAAATGGGGGTTCAGTTTATTTTATGGTAGGAATTTACGAGCAAATAGTCCTTTATTACCCATTTCATTTTTATCTTCTTTAAATCAGTGAAACATTAGAGAAAAGAAAACAGAAAACATTCATATTTATGTGCAGTAAAAAAAAATTAATAAAGAGCTTTTCATTTTGTTTGAGAGAGAGAGAGAGAGAGAGAGAGAGAGAGAGAGAGAGAGAGAGAGAGAGAGAGTTTGGCGAGAGGAGAGAGCAACATTTTGATGATAGGGAAAACTATTAAATTTTAAAATGGTTAAACCCTTTTAATTTTAGGCCAACTCTATCGTACGAAGTCAAGAAGATATTTAAAACACCAACAAAAGAAAAGAAAATTACTTACAACTTAATAATGTTGAACTTCTTTTTTAAAGTTATTTTTTTCTTCCATCATTTGGAATCGAAGCAATCTGAGGCGTGATCAAGGGAGGTAATAAAACGTAACTCTCGGGGAAAAAAAGCACACGGAAAAGAACAAAACAAAAAACGGAATACAACAATATCAATGTAGTACCCTAAATTAAATTGATATTTTAAAAGTTATTTTAGTTATATTATGGCAATAAAAGTTTTTTATTTAACTTTATTTTTATTCAAATAAAAAAATATATTTTGGAAGTAGACATTTTTTAATGAAACCTATGCCTTGCTCACTACAGTACGTAGGGTTACCCATTTTTGTCGGCTGCTAGGAATTTTAAAAACAAATTAAAATTAATTAAATTTATTATTTAATGTCAAACTTTTGTCTAAAATGATAAGTAGTAACATAATGACGATCATTAAAAAAAAAAATATCATTACATATGCAGTTTATTTTTAAAAGATTTAAAACGATTTGTTTTGGTCAATTTCGACGCGATCCGGCATTCTGTCTATTTTTCAATGGTTTTAGGCGCTTATTTACAATTTTAACGTAACATTTGGGATGGAAAAAAATTTACCAAAAATCAGGTAATTATCCGATTTTAATAAAATTTTCAGTATTGATTTAACAATTAATGAATTTTATAATGCATTAGTTATTTTATTTCAAAACTTTAATTTAGTATTTTTGCTATGAAAAATTAATATATAAAATTCATTTAAAATATGAAAATCCTGATGTTAAGTTTAAAATGTTATATTTTTAGATTCTAAAAATAAATATCTACTTAATGCAAACCTTATTTTAGGCGCCAAAAGTAATAAGTTTTGAAGAAAAACTCGATTGAAAATGTACCCCCTCCCCTTTTTAAGCAGAAAAAACATCGATGTATAATTTTTTCTTTTATAAAATAATAGCCAATTAAATAATTATCGAAATGAGTAAAAAAGAAATCTCCAAAAAAAATTAATTATTTATTATTTTTTTACATTTTATTTTTTCGATTTTCGGTACTTATTTTCTCATAAAAAACCACCGTAAATTTTTTGTTGTTGTTCCTATTCATAACTTCGGTCTTTTATCTCATTATTTATACTGTAATTAGAAAACTAAAAGACCAACTTGAAAAAAAAGTTATGCCCCCAACATAATGGTGGTGGTGGGGGGGGGGGGGTAAAAAAAAATAAGTGACCTGAAAAAAATGAGAACGTTTTGAAATAAAATAAATAATGTATTATAAAGATCATTCATTGATACATAAACACTGAAAATTTCATTAAAATCCGATAATTACCTGATTTTTTGTAAATTATTTTCCCTAAAGTCATTTTGTCAAAAAATGCAATTTAGTCTCATTTTGAGTATAGCTACTGTACAGCAACAAAGTTAATGATTGATTGATTTTTTAACGGCATGTTAACCCTTCAAGGGTCATTTTATTTTAGAGGTTACGGAATCACGTTCATTGTCCGTTCATATTTACGTTTTGAGTTGAGTAGTTGCTTCATTTTTTTTTAACCAATATGAATAGTGAAAGCTCTCTTTGCCTCCGAATTATTCCATTCAACTGGTCCCTATTACAAAACGTTCAAGTACCAGTCTCAGGGTTTGTTCAGACAAAACAAAAGATGGCAGACAAGTGACACATGTGAGAGCAGCTGCCAGTAGTTTATGGAAGGGTCACAGTGGTTGGAGAACCGCTAAGACCAACTTAAAGTAAGCAAAGAGTTAAACAGATCTATGTGACCTATTAATAGGATCTTTTTTTTTTTTTACTTTTTCTTTTAAAATCTCGCAAAAAAGAAATAACGAACATAAGGAGTTGTTACAAAGAATAACAGTTAATTCAAAGATCAAATTATCCGATCGGGGAAAAATTACTCACCATTATCTTGAAAATTAAGTAAAACAGTCTGTCTTTTTACAACAGGGTCAGTTACTTTATTGATATTTTTTTAGCAGAATTCTTTATTAACGGATCTTTTACTAAAAAGTTCTCACATTGAAACTTATAAAAATCTTCAGATATAATTATTCAGACTTTTATCTTTATAGGAAAAAAAAGTAAAAATCGTTTTTTATTGGTTCATTTTTTTCATATTTCATAAAATAGGGGGGTAGACATCATAAAAAGAATATTCCCCTGATATATTTTAGGAAAAAACTATTTCAAACATATTTTCATCAAAAGTTAAGTCATTATTGAAACTTTCATGAAAATCGGACCATTAATTGATTTTTCAAAGAATTTTTAAAAAAAAAGCCTCTAGTCATAACTTGTTTTGGGCTACGTTAAATTTCAATGGTGCAAAAATGTAAACATTGTTTTTTGTTCATGTAAATTTAGATTATCTGGTGTTGCTTATCCACCGGAATCTTATTTCTTATGGCTGTTGTCACCTCAGCTAAATAATGGACAGTTCCATTTTCAAGAAAGAAAGAAGGAAAGAGAGTACGAAAAAGATAGAGAGAGTGGGTGAGCATGTGGAAGTGATAATACTAATCTGTTTCAATCGAACATAATGAATAGATGAAAAGAAATAAAGAAAAAAAAAGAGTGAGAAAGAGTTAAATCAAAATTATTATATGTTTTACATATTGAATTATTTTGCAGTAGCTCTTAAGTAAAATGTAATAACTAGATTATCATACTGTGGTATATCCACAGGTCCTGCTAGGAAAAACATTATGCTAGAGACAGATTTCAGTATCATATAAGAAAAAATGCATACATTAAGAAAAACAAAAATCAACAATCTAAAATTGTTTAAAACTTTTATTGAATACAAAGTATACATATACATATATATATATATATATTAAATGGGTAAAAGAGAGGTTCAATCATACAAAATGGTGGGGTGGAAAAAAAATTTATATATATATTGGTAAATACCTTCAAGTAATTCCCACCTCAGCAATCACATCCCCGGCAAAAATTACTAGGGCGTGTCTAGGATGTCTTTGTCTACACAAGGACGGGCAGAAAAAAAATGGAGACTGCCTCAAGGACATTGAGATGGTGACTTGTCCTAGCCTTGTGTCTAAAGAAAAAACTGCCTATCGCTAAATCTCTTCTTCCCACGTGATCTCTATCAACCAATCCCTTAGCCTCCTTATATATATATATATATATATATATATATACAGTGGTGCCTTAAATGAGTTTAAATCATTCCACTCATAATTCAATTTCCTTGTATATAGAATCAATTTTCCCCATTGAAATAAACTGAATTGCTATTAATCCATTCCAATCCCACCAAAAAAATATGCTATGTTTTTGTTTTTTTTAAATAAGAATAAATAGCACAGCATTGTATAAAAACATAATACAATAGAATGTAATGAATTATGTGCTGTAATATGTTTTAATGTTTATTTTTTCCTATGAATAATATTTTTTTTTTGGCATGATAAATTTGGAAACTTACATGTCTTCAGTGAACTTAAGAAAGGTGAATTAAACTAAATAAGAATGCAGAAAAAAAGGTTTGAAACAGGGATGGGGTATAATCGAAAAATAAAACAGCTGAAACTTACTTTTCCATTACTCCTGTCTTTCATTGCAATTTTTTTATTTAACTATTTAGTTAAAATAGGGAGTAAAGAATAAAATCAAATTTATTTCTTATTTTTAATGGATTTCTTTTAAGATTTACCCCCAAGATTTTTAATCATATTTATTAATATAAAACCAAACAATTAGAAATCAATAATACCAACCACATATTTATTGAAATCAAATTTTTAATATCAATATATACATTAGGCTTCCCATTCACTCTAAAGCAGAGGAAGAAAGGAGAGTAGCCTCGACAGAAAAGAGAGCCAGAAAGAGAGAAAAAAGCCAGCAGCCCTAGAAAGCATCACAGTTTGTGTGCATTCAGTGCACCAAAGAGTGTCATTCAAGAATCGGCCTGCAGAGTTACTTGCGCAGATGTAGATAAAATTTTTTATTTTGGACACTATGCCATCGTCCTTAGTGGATGGAAAGGATCCAATAAATCTGAAGCTGCTTGTACCTCAATTTTCTGCTCTCTACACAAATCAAAAAATTAACTGAAGGATTGTAACTCAGAAAAATCGTATGTTGGACCACTTGTAAATCAAGGTACCACTGTATATTTATACTCACACACACATACATATAAATACATATATACACACACACACATATATACTTGGGGGTGGGGTGTCCCATGGTGTAGTGGCTAATATGTGCAACAGCAACATTGTAGTAAGCGAGTTCAAACTTCAGTCGCAATATTACATTCACTTTTGGACTGATACCTCTGGGAAAGGTATGAAACCCCTCATTCCCCCACCTCCAGCTACAGGCGAGATTTTAAAAATTCTGGCGCACTGATTCGTTTACTTTTGAGATTTACAAATTTCTATGTATATTTTAATTTTTAGATATCTTTGAATATAAATTAAATCTTCATAATTTTTGCACAAATAGCAGAAACCATTGATATTTAATGTGTAAATATATTTACTGTTAATTATTTTATTTTTGTAGTTTCATCTGGATATACATACATATACACCAACTGCCCTTTATATATGTATAGATAGGAGGGTTTGTTTTAGTGTTAATCTTAAAAATAGTGTGATAGTTAAATATATTGCTAACAGATATTTTATAAAATATGGAAATGAGTGAAAATGTTGATCAACATGCAGTATATATATATATATATATATATATATAAGCAATGATCATTTCTCCGGAAATTTGATCTCTCAGTGACTGTAAAATACATACATTCCTATGTACTTAATAGTTTAAAAACACCAGTCCCCGCATCAGCTGTCAAGTGGGCGAGGGTATAAGATATCGGACTACCATGCGGTCAGTCTGAGTTCGATCCTAGCCGTGGATGTGGATGACTTATTAATTTATATATATATGGAGAATAAGTGTTTAATTGGAGTCGTACCTAATTTTGAAATTAATTAATTAATAATGAATTAGGCGGGAATACCTATTAAATGTATGGCTAAACAAATCGAGAAAATCAATCTCTGTATGTACAATTCGGCCTATTAGGCCTCATCAGCAGAGCTATAGATCGAAGACCGCCCTGTGCGTGATTTGAAACCGGACTGCCAAGCTGACAGGCTGATCCCATAAGAACTTCTTAGATTTTATGATTTGTTTAGAGTAGGTTAACATTCCTCTTCTAGTGACTTTTATTACACGACGATGTGGTAAGTTGTAAACAAGGTCTTTTTGCCGATAATTTTTTGGAGAATAAGTGTTTAATTGGAGTCGTACCTAATTTTGAAAATTAATTAATTAATAATGAATTAGGCGGGAATACCTATTAAATGTATGGCTAAACAAATCGAGAAAATCAATCTCTGTATGTACAATTCGGCCTATTAGGCTCATCAGCAGAGCTATAGATCGGAAGACCGCCCAGTGCGTGATTGAAACACTGCCAAGCTGACAGGCTGATGATCATTCCTCTTCTAGTGACTTTTATTACACGACGATGTGGTAAGTTGTAAACAAGGTTTGTTTAGAATGGCTTTTTGCCGATAATTTTTGGAGAATAAGTGTTTAATTGGAGTCGTACCTAATTATGAAAATTAATTAATTAATAATGAATTAGGCTACCTATTAAATGTATGGCTAAACAAATCGAGAAAAATCAATCTCTGTATGTACAATTCGGCCTATTAGCCTCATCAGCAGAGCTATAGATCGGAAGACCGCCCTGTGCGTGATTTGAAACCGGACTGCCAAGCTGACAGGCTGATCCCATAACCCCAACACCAAACGAACTTCTTAGATTTTATGATTTGTTTAGAGTAGGTTAACATTCCTCTTCTAGTGACTTTTATTACACGACGAGGTTTGTTTAGAATGGCTTTTTGCCGATAATTTTTTGGAGAATAAGTGTTTAATTGGAGTCGTACCTAATTTTTGAAAATTAATTAATTAATAATGAATTAGGCGGGATATAAGGTTTCTCTTCTCAATGTTCAGAGGTGATTTTAGGGCTGAATTATATAAGAATGTCAATCCACACATCTAATAATAATAATAATAAGTATCCAACACTTGTCAAAGTGATACCAATTGTAGTTGGTGCACTCGGTTTTTGAAACCATTGCACTGCTGCAATCTGCCAGAATACCCAGTCCTGGAGACTGAGGAGACTTGCTGTCACTCACACTCCAGTGAAAAACCATCAGTTAACGCTGATGTGAAAACTCAATAGGAGTTTTATTTGAAGGTGTGTGGTAATTGTTACAATCATAGGATGAGTTCAAATCCTGGACGAAGCTTTTTGCATTTCATATAGGGCTAATACCCTTGGAAAAGGTATGCATCCTACTACTCTCCCTCCAGCTATAGATAATTAATAAAGCAGACTGGGATCTTTAACATTGGTTAGGTAACCAGTCTAGGAAAAGGAAAACTCTGAAGGCGTAACACAAGGACATTTTTATGTGGGCCCACCCACAAACTGAAGCACATGGGTGGTAGGCACAAAAAATGCGTCGATGCCGTCGGCATTCCCCCTCAAGGGAAACACATCAGGCACTGAGCAATAAACCCAGCCCTGCCGCTTTAAATCAAGGGGGTAGGTGTTGCCGGGGGATAGCCCCCTAGGATCAACGATATTAACTTGCAAGGTCCAGTGGCCGAAGCTCACTGGACTCCCAGTCGAAACAGCAGTTTGATATGTTGGAAATATCTAAATATTTGTTAAATATATATATATATATATATATATATAGGTTTTATTTTCAAAATACTGTTATAGTCAAGTATGGGTTCAGGGATGATTTTTTTTTTTAAATGTTGATCGCTATAAAAATGTTAATCAAGTCTTTTTCTATGGGTGTGCAATAATGTAGCCACTGTAAATGTTAATACACAAATAGTGGATTCATATAGTTCCTCTCCAATGTGTCTTTTTAAACTTGAAATCATGAAAAAGTCAATGCAGAAACATCACAAGAATATGATTTGTCTCTTCTTTGTGTCCACATATTTTTAAAGAGTTAAATTCAACAAAACAATGATCCACACACTTTAAACCAAAATTTCTGAACAGGATCCATGCTATGACCTGGAGAAGAGGCATTTGGAGTTATGACAGGGGCAATGAGGAAAATTATACACAGGGAGCTTTTAAAGACTTGAAGGGAACAGTAAGCAAATTTGTATATCATCATTAGGGAAGTAAAGATAAAGGAAGAATAACAGACTACACTGCCAAAATTGATTATATCTAAATAGATTTTTTCTATTTTAACAATATTTGGATTTAAAAAAATATGGATGCCTCAATGTGCAATAAATACCAGTGTGTGTTCCATGCATTGAGATCTGAAATCTTTGTCAGTTTTGAACTTTCTCGACTATAGGAGCAGTGTTTAGTAAATCCATTAAGCAATAGATAAGTTTGAAAAATGCTTATTGTGAATCAACTATATCATTAGGAATTTGATTGAAAGTGTTCCTTTTTTTGTTCTGTTGCCACAAGAATTAATGAACATATGAATCTAGCATATCTGCTTGAATTAACTAACCCTAATCCTAACCAGTGTACTGCAGAGTGTATGAAATTTTCTAACTTAGGTTGGCAAAATAAAAAATTCTTAATGATATAGTTGCTACACTATAAAGCATTTAATATTTAACTTGGTAGATAGACCATGCCTATGTTTCAAAGATGTCTGTAGGAGAGACATGAGGATATGCCACATCTACACAAACACGTGGTAGGTAGATGCAGAAAATCAAGTGGCCTGGCACCTCAATTGTTAAACAAGGCACAAAGAGGTGGGAGTTAGAGAGGAGAGTAGCCTCCACAGCAAGGAGAGCCAGAAGAATGGAGAGAAATCAGCAGGCATCACTGTTTGTGTGTAGTCAGTGCACCAAAGACTGTCACTCAAGGGTTGGTCAGTTCAAATGTTGAGGCACACCTCACAATAATATGGTCTCTACCCTATGTGTTTGGGTATCTTTAAATGCCCGGGTTAGCTCAGTTGGTAGAGCGTTCAAATAGAAACCGCAAGGTTCTTAGTTCAATACTGGCCCTCGCCAACTCAGCGTATGAGTAGCACAGGGATCTGTGAAGTAAGGAGCTAATGGTAGGTGTGGTGGTCAACCTCACACACAAAAACAGTCTCCTTGGTCTAGCACAACTGAAAAGGGGATAGACTCCCTGATTGGCTGGTACTGACATTAGGCCGCCCCAACGACTTTACTTTACTACACACTTATACAGAAGATGGTTTCTCCACAGGGTGTGCTCGCATATGATTCTTTAATGATGTCCTGTCTGAAAATGCTGCAACACATTGGCCACAGCGATATGGTTTTTCACCAGTGTGTATTCTCATGTGTGTTTTTAAATGTGAGTTCAGAGAAAATGCCGATCCACACACCTCACAAGAATATGGTTTCTCTCCAGTGTGTATACGCATATGGGTTTTTAAATGTGAAGTCTGAGAAAATGTTGATCCACATACCCCACAGAATATGGTTTCTCTCCTGTGTGTACACGCATGTGGTTTTCTAAATGTGAATTCTGGGAAAATGTTGATTCACAAACCTCACAAGTAAATGGTTTCTCTCCTTTGTGTGTTTGCATGTGTCTCTTTAAATTTGAATTCACCGAAAATGCTAATCCACACGTCTCACAAGAATATGGTTTCTCTCCAGTATGTCTTCTCATGTGCAATTTTAATGAGGTTGACACAGAAAATGCTGATCCACACACCTCGCAAGGATATGGTTTCTCTCCAGTGTGTGTTCGCATATGTTTCTTTAATGAAGTATTGACTGAAAATGCTGCTCCGCACAAATCACAACTGTATGGTTTCTCTCCTGTGTGTCTTCGGATATGGTTTTTTAATGATGTGCTGTCTGCAAATGCAGCTCCACACACCTCACAACAATGTGGTTTCTCTCCACTATGTATTTGCATATGCATTTTTAAATATGAATTAAGTGCAAAAGCAGATCCACACACCTCACAAGAATATGGTTTCTCTTTAGTGTGTGTTCGCATGTGTCTTTTTAGACGTGAATTCGCAGAAAATGCTGATCCGCACAATTCACAAGAGAATGGTTTCTCTTCTGTGTGTGTTTTTGAATTTGAATTGCTTGAGAATGTTGCTTTATACAACTCATAAGGATATGCTTTCTCTTCTGTGTGTGTTTGCAGGCTGGAATTGGTGGAATAGGTTGATTGAAACATCTCAGAAGGAAATGGTTTTTCTTCTGTGTGTGTTAACAAGTCTGAATTGGTTGAAAATGTAGATTCATTCATGCCAGAAGGAAATGGTTTCTCTTCTGTGAATGTTTGCAAGTTTGAATTTGTTGAAAATGTTGATTCATTCATCTCAGAAGGATATGGTTTTTCTTCTGTGTGTGTTTGGAGGTTTGAAAATGTTGAGTTATACATATCACAAAGATATGGTTTCTCTTCAGAGTCTGATGCCATGTTTATTTCCAAAACTGAAAGTAATACTCAGAGATTATATGACTCCCTGGTGTCCCTTCAGAATATGTTGATTTTATACTGGAATTCTATGAAAATGTCAATTGATTTAATCTATAAGTGTAAGATTCCTCTCTCCAGTATCAACATTTTGTATATTTGATTCTTTTTAAAATACTAGTCCCACCACTTTGCAAGGATAATCTTATTCCTTTGTGTGAAATTGCCTTTGTGTTTTCTTATGGTTAATTTCATGAAATTGGAGATTGAGGCATCTCACAAAAATATGTCTTTCTACTGCCATGTATTTGTATATTTATATATGGTCAGCACTGAAGTTCATTTCGTTTCCACTGTAATTGATTTCTGTAAATGAAAAAAAAGTTATTATTAATGCAAATAGTATACATGAGTATTTTATTTGAAACTTTGAAATTATAACTCAATTTGTATATCAATGAACAACAGCATATAATTCAGGCATGTTAAACTGAGTAGCCCCCTCGGGCTGCATGGATTGCATATGTATATCATGAGGACTGCATGAATTACATGTCTGACATGAGGGCCACACAAAAAAATAAGCCTTTAAATTATTCTTCTACATTAACAGAACAAAGTGATGATTTCTATCATTAATTTCTTTATTATTAACCAAAAGCCAATGAATACATATCTAAAAAAAACAAAAACATGTCTATTAAAAAGAAAGGGAAAAAATTACTGACCAAGTTCAAATGATAAAATGTAGAAGTGTCACTGTCACTTTCAATTATAGCAAAGTGTTGATTGAAAGCAAGAGAATGCAAGAGGAAAGACCCCCTCCCTATCATAGACTGAGTTAGCCTATCCCTTCCACAATTCAAATGAAGGAGTGAGAGACAATGCATTGATAACAGATTCTGTTTCTTAACAACACATTACCCTAATGAAAATAAATGACCGTCTTTTGCCCAAGAATTTTTAGAAAAAAAGAAAAACCTGGGGTACTGTAAAAGTGCCGTATCAGAGTGCAGTCTGTGTCTGGGCCACACTTGTGCTTGATGAGGGCCACATGTGTCCCATGGGCTGTTTGTTTGAAATGCCTGTTATAATTCATGTTCAATCAACAAGTGGAATTTATATACTATTGTATGAAGGTTTCATAAAAAGTGAATTCTTCTAAGAGGACATAGATATCTTATTTAATATATGAAAGTTTGAAAAAATGAACTCATCAAATTATTCTTAGGGGATATAAATATCTTGCATACTAATAAGAATAACATCTTTCATAATTAGGAAAATGTTGTCATTTTATGATAAAATGTATGTATTTACCCAATCTCTCAAGCAGGATGCAACAAAAGATCAATTTTTGGATCAAATAACCAATAAGCACCCCAAATCATCAACTTAATGAAATGTTCATATTTTAACTCATCATCGGTGGCTTCTGCTTCCAAATTTTTGTAAAAAAATTATTTTAATCAGAAGTTTATGGAGAACTTTAACTCACAATAAATTAAATAAATAGATGGTTGGTACATGTAATCAAATCAAAATTCAATAGCAAAATCTGTTTTAAATGAATACTTTTTAATCAGAAATTTTTGAGTATCTTTCAATAATTTAAAAAAAGACGAAAGACATTTTTATACTAAAATATTTTTTACTTAATCAGAAGAGAAATGCAATTATGTTTATTTAAATAAAAATACAGTTTTTATTTACAAAATATTTTTATGCTTATCTAAAAAAAAAGGATGTCATTCAGAAATAGTATCACACAATTTGTAAAATTTGTTTTTGCCAGATACAATATAATTGCAAAAATCATCTGTTTATTTTCAAATATTTAAAAGCGAAACTTACCGGAGATGAGTTAAAATATGAACCTTTCAATAAGTTGATGATTTGGGTTGCTTATTGGATACTTGGTCCCAATTTTTAAGTGATGTTTAACAGGTTTGAATTCAGAGTTTTCCTTCTAAACCATTCGCCAAACCAAAGTTAAAAAGCCCCAGTGCGCTTTACTATTTACCCATAACAAAAACAGAAAAAGTCTTACTTGATAATGGAGAACATAGAAGGGAAAGGAGAAAAGGATTTTACTATTCAAAGAACAGAGGCAAAAGAGATAAAAATGGATTCTGGGACGATCATGTGACCACAAATGCCTCATTCTCCATGGGAAACAATTATTGTTTCTTGACAAAGATTTGAGAAAAAGTGAACTTTATTTTTAGAAAACAATTACTTTTTTTCATATTGTATTGTTAATATATATATATATATATATATATATATATAGAGAGAGAGAGAGAGAGAGAGAGAGATAATTCTTTTTATGGAGGCACATGATGTAATGGTTACCATTGTAAAAAATGGATATGATGAGGCAGTTAGGATTTCACATAGCCCTTACTCCAGCTATGGGTAGGGCAACCAGTCTAGGAGAAGGAAAACTCTAACTTAAACCTGTTAAAGTCCACTTAAGAAATTGACCTTGAGTCACATCTGACTTGTGGTACATATATATTGCCCATGGTTATATATATATATATATATATATATATATATATATATATAGCCATGGCTAATCATACTGTGTAAGGAAGATGAATGTGTTTACATGACATAAAAATGTAGTACATTTCTGCATGCAAATAAAAAAAATCTATGATAGCCTATACAGTAAAATTATTCAGTGTATTTTTAGTTCGAGTCACAAAGGGAGAGAACTTTTTTCAATACATTTGGTGATCCATACATAAAAATAGCATCGTTAGTAGTACTGTTTTAAATATATAAAAATCTCAAAAAATATGTTGCACAAAATTGCGCATTTTTAAACTTACAGTTTTAGATAGATTAATTAAAGCTTTATCTATGGTAAAAATATAAAGTTCAACACAGCACCCTCCAGACATTTTAAATTCTCTATTAAATTTTTAAGTGAATAAAAATAGACCAATTGAATGAGAGAAAATATCTTTTTTGCATGTTTCAGAGAAAAATGTCTTTAAAACGACAAATAAATGAATAAATAAAACACGTTGAATACAGTGGTCAAAATTTCATTAAAATTGAGCAATTCCCTGATTTTTGGTAATTGTTTTAAAATTAAGAAAAATTTAAAAAAACAAAAATTATCTCCCTTTGTTATTTTGCCGATTGCTATACATATGCAACAAAAACGTATCGACACTTTATCTTATTAAAATACACAACTAAAAAATTTTGAAATTAAGAAAATTGCAAGTTTTATTGCAGTTTATATGGTATGATTCATGGCAACTTTTCTATACCTCCTTATAATTTTTTAAAAAATTTAAATTTTTTAATTAAAAAAATTTTTTGATTAAAATTTTTATTTACTAATCTTTCGACCAAGGCGTTTTTTTTTTAATTTAAAAAAAAATCTTTTTTAAAGAATTTTTAAAAAATTTAATAAGTTTGGGCAACTGACTGAAATATTTTTTTAAGAACACTTAGCAAAAATAAATTTATCAATGACTAAAATCTGAAATTTACAATAAAATCTAATAATTAGTTGATTTTAGGAATATTTGAAAATTCATTTATCTTTTCTAAATATTTTCTGTGAAAATCCTTACGACATACAGTTTGACATAAGCACTGCCAATTTGTCGTCTGCTTTTCATTTTAAAAACGAATTAAAATTAATTAATTCGATTATTAAAGAAAGTTTTGAAATAAAATAACTCATGCATTATAAAATCATTCATTGATAAATCAACACTAAAAATTTCATTAAAATCGAATAATTCCCGATTTTTGGTAATTTTTTTTCTATTGGATTTTTGGCAACTTTGGCAGTGCCTAGTTTTACAAAATGTAAACTCTTTTTTAAAACCCAACTTAGCCTGTTGTGAGAAGGAGAAATAAAATGATGCTTTTCATTGTTTTTCAAGTAACTTTGAGGATAAAAAAAGATATTATTCAAATACTGGTGTTTTAATGATCCGGTGTGTGTGGGTTGTTTTTTTTTTTTAATATTCATATATCGAGTCTTCATCCAAACCTTTTCGTTTGTTTTTGTTGTTGTTTTATTCTATTTATTTTTTAATAATTCCAATTTAATAATCCCAATTTAATAATTGTGCAAAAACTTTCAGGGGAAAAACTAAATTTAATAATATTAAACGTTTGAACAGTTAAAAATAGCTTTCCTATTTCTAATAATTTATGCTTTCTCTCCACCCGTAATAATTCTTCGGCGATCGTTTTTACCTAAATCAATATCAGGTGACCTAAACTGAAAGATCACCCCTGATAAGCCTTACGTTCAAAATATATTTTAAGATTTTTTTAATTTCTTGAAGTAAAAGAAATAACTTAGTTTATAAGAATAAAAATAAAATTAAAAAATGGAAAATCAAAATAATATTTTCTTTCGTCTGATTTAGCTTCCCTGTCTGTCTGCAACGCTGTTAGTGAAGAAGAAAACTGCATTCTAAATAAACGTTATCAAGATATATGTTTCTAAAGTCCCCTAATTTTTGATTAATTAACATAAGAGAGGATTAAAACAAGTGAGAAGATTAAATTAATCAAAACTGAATAGAGATTCTTCATGAATTAAAAAATAAATAAATAAATAAAAAATATCTTTACTTACGTTTTCTATTCATCAGCATTTTCTTCGTAAATATAATGTGCAATTTTATTAGAGAAAACAGGAGAAATATAGATTTTAAATAATTTTAGCAAAGAAATTAAAAGAACGTTATAATAATGTAAAAAGAATAATTTACTTCATTATGTTTGATATATAACACGACCGCATTCTATCTTAAGATTTTATTTGAGGTATTATCATTGAGATGACACCGGCTTAAGGGCTGCAGTAAATAAAAAAACAAACAAAAAAACAATGTTTTTGAATCCTTAATTGGTGGTATAAAATCCGAGAAATATTATGATCGATACATATAGATGTCATATTAAAAAATGGACACATTAAAAAACAATCTTAAATTTACTTTAAAACTTTTATTGAATACAAAATATACACAAAGGCATTGTGGTTGACTATGAATTGAGGGGTGTAAATTTTTACTATAATATTGAATATGTTAATAGAGTATGAAACGAAGTCCAATGTATATATTTTTAATTTCTCAACTGGGATTTATATTTTTAATAAAAAAAAAAATTTTAATAAAAACTTCAAAAGTGAATTGTTTAAAGTTTTTTGTTTAGTTTTTCAGTTACTCTGAAATAGAAATATCGTTAAATACTCGGCAAATTCAATTTATTTCAGAGGACTTAAGTTTTGTTTATAATCTCAATTCCATTAAAACAACAACTTTTAGGTAAAAAAAATCACTAGGCAACAACTTTAAATGTAAACAACATCAATTAATGCTGTCCTTTATTTTTTTTTTTTAACTTAACGAATTAAGTTATTTTTTCCTTAGAGTTTCGTCTTTATTAAAGGTTAATCCCAACTCATCAAAAATATACATTCAATTGGACCTCATTTCATTCATATTTCACTAATATCTGTCCAGTAGACTTTTTACCCAAAAAGAAGTTTGTTAATTTTAAAAAAGAAATACTTTATTAAATATTCAAAGATTCATGAATATTTTTTTATATTTACTTTTTTTATTCACTGCTGCGCTTAAACCGGTGTCACGTAAATGATATTCCCTCAAATAAAAGCTAAGATAGAATGAGATCGTGTCATGTAAAAAATAATCAAACATTATGAAACAAATTATTTTGTGACATTATTATAATGTTCTTATAATTTCTTTACTAAATTTAAAAAAATTTATAGTTCTCTCCTTTTCTTTAAATAATGCTGCTTATCATTTAACAAGAAAAAGCAGATGAATGGAAAACGTAAGTAAAAAAAAAAATACTACTGAGTTTCATTCTTTTATTTTATTTTTAATTAATTATTGTTTTCAACTCCTGAATGTCTATTAAACATTCTACTTTTGGTAAAAAAGGACTATTTGCTCGTAAATTCCTACCATAAAATAAACTGAACCCCCATTTTATGTCCGTGTTTTTGCAATAAATGTTTTATTTTTCTTGCACCCGTTATTTTACAATACTAAATATATTTTCTTTATTTATTTTAATATTCACTTCAATGTGTATATTCTAAAAGTTTTTATTTTATGAGAATGGTTAGTTTTAAAGTGGGGGTTCGTTTTTACACTTCAACTTTTTACTCGTAAATTCCTACCATAAAATGCCCAAGCCTAATTTTATGGTAGGAATTTACGCGTAAAAAGTTGAATATTACCTTTTGTTGTTGTTATTTCTTTTCTTTTTGGCTTTGGTACTCTAAAATAAAAACATCAGATTTTAATCATCGTCGACGAAAAAACAAAATTACGGTCATAAAGGAGGATCCAATTTATGCCTAAATTATAAAACGAGCCCCCACTTTAAAATTTAAAATTTGCGTTTTAATTTTCCGACCAATTTGCAAGTTTAGCCCCATTTTATGAAAATATGTCTGCAATAGTTTTTTCCTAAAGTATATTTGGGGAAATATTTTTTTTACGAGTTCTACCTCCCCATTTTATTTTATGAAATATGAAAAAAAATCAACTGACAAAAAACAATTTTTAATTTTTTTCTATAAAAATAAGAATCTGAATAATTATATCAAAAAATTTTTATAAGTTTCAATGCCAGAGTTTTTTTGTTTTTGTTTTTAGTAAAAGAACCATGAATACATAATTCAGCTAAAAGATATCAATATTTTCAAGATTAAAAAAAATTCAAAAATATTTTACGTTTCTTCTTTCAATATGGCCTAAACTGATCATGTGACCAATTTTGGTGGTACCTATAAATATAATAAAGAAAGAAAGCTACTTATCACTGTTTAAAATGTTCATAGGACCCTTTTAACAGTGTTTTAAAACCAATAAGATTAGTTTTTACTCTAAAATTGGTTATCTACAAGATATGCAATCCCAAATTTTTCAGCTTTTTTGTTTTTGTTTTATTTTAAAGGAATGCTCTCTTAACCAGCCACGTAAGGTCTTTTGAACTGATTTTTCAGGAAAATAAACTTCTTTTTCATTTGAATTCTTATATAGGTTAATAATAGGGACAACCAATTTTGTTGTCATGGGCGTATTTTACAAAATAAATTTAACCCCCATGATAGAAAAAAAATTCCCAAAATGAGGGAATTATCCGATTTTAATGAAATTTTCAGTGTTGATTTATCAATGAATGAATTTTATAATGCATCAGTTATTTTATTTCAAAACTTTCTGATTTTTTTTTTTTCAGGTCACTTAACTTTGACCCCTCCCTATTTTTGGGGGGCAAAATATTAGTGGGGTTATATACTTTCGAAACTAATTACAGTATAACTAAAAAGACTGAAGGTGTGAATAGAAGAAAAAAAAATTTAAGGAAGAGACTCTGGTAAAAAATAAGTACCAAAAATCTGAAAATTAAATGTAAAAAAATATTTTTTAAATTTTCTAGAGATTTTTTCTTTACTCTATTCTTTTTTTTTTTATATATATATATATATATAATTGCTTTTTAGAATATCAGTGAAAAAATTATACACCACTATTTGTTCTGTCTAAAAGGGAGGGCCTAACTTTCAATTGGGTTTTCTCCCAAAAATATTAGATAACAAAAATAAAGTAGACTAGTTATCAAATAAATATTTCTTTTAGAATCTAAAAATATGAAATTTGAAACTTAAAATTAGGAGTTTCATATTTTAAATGAATTTTATCTATTAATTAGGTGTATGAATTGTTTCCTCAAAGTATGTATGGATTACTCTAACAGTGATATATATTTTAAAGAATTTCAATTTATTTCCATTGAATCAGTTTCATTGAAATAATTCAAAAATTTAAAAGAATGAATTTAATTTTTATTAAATCATATAATTCCCTGTCTTTTGTTTTGCATGTTTAGATCAAAAGGAAAAGGGTATTTCATTTAAAAATAGTAATTTTTCAGTTCATAGTATATTTTGTTTTTGTTATTGATTTCTAAGAAGAAACTGTTATAAGCCTTAAAATCCTAAATAAAGTGTTTTATTTAGTCCTTAAATACATCCTACAAAGCGTCCTTACAGGTCAAATCTTTTGGGTGAAATTAATTGTTTAGAATGGATTAAGAATAAATTCCATATGTAATATTATTTAGCTTTTTTTACTAATGCTCATTATGTTACTACTTTTTGACTTAGACAAAAATTTGACCTTGAATAATCAATTTGATTAATTTTGATTAATTTTTAAAGTGAAAATGAGACAAGATTTTGGCAGTACCCAGTTAATAAAGTCAGTTCATTGTTTAAAAACAATTTTGAAATTTATCACTGAAAAAAAAGAAGTTGTTGAAAAGATTATATTTATTGAAAAAATACCTAAATAATGTCAATGAGACGTATTCATTGAAAAATGCACAAAATGATTTATTGTAAAATAAAATTATTTCAAAATTCAGATAAAAACTATTTCCCCCACATAATCATACAGGGCTGGTCCAGGCTGCTAATTTGACGGGATCATTTCTTAAAAAGAAAAGGTTGAAAAATCAGGAGTGCTTATCTTGAAGATAACCCTGAAAGTTTTTGTACATCAGTAATTGCCAAATAGGCATTCTTAGAAATTAAAGAAAAAAAGAACAAACAAAAAAAAAAAAAAAAACGGCCTGTGAGGACGAAGAGCTATATGAGTAAAATAAATTTTCAAAAACTGAAATTTATTTAAAAGTTAAGCATCAAAGTCTTTCTGTATTTACTTTAGAAACTGTGAAAATTATTCTTTATTAAATTATATGAGTTTTTTTTTTTTTTTTTTTTGCTATAGGATATATTTAGGTTTATAGAGTGGCAAGAGGTTCAATGTCTTAAGTTTTAAGAGGTGACTGTGGTTAATCTTGGTGTATGTTCCTAGGATGTTGCGTTTAACCCCATCTTATTTTGTGGTTGCACAGAAAAGTAACAAAGAGAAAGAGACAAAGTCAGAAATGTGGTTTTATGATTTAGGCTTTATTCACCAGTCATAGCCACCTCATGGCAAGGAAATTTCTCCCTAGTGTCTTGTCCCAGACAAGGCTTATGTCTGAATAACAAAGAGATTCTCTTTGGGGTCGGAAGTAGGTCCTTTTTTCCACACATGCATGGAGGGTTCTTCCGGTGAAGGCTCATGGGAGTTTGTTATCTTTTATGTCTTTATTATAATTTTATTTTATTTCCCACAGGGTTAAAAAGTCATTTACATTTTGTAAAAAAAAACATGTCATAAGGATTTGCACAGAAAATATTTAGTTAAAAAAAGATTAAAAAATCCCCCAAATTAACTATTACCCGGGCTGAAAATATGGACTCACCACTCTTTGAAAACATCTATTCTGCTATTTTAAATCCAAAAAATAGAATAGATAAACCTGGCACAAATTTGACACAAAACATATTTATTTGATCGTTTTAAGGCATCCATATGAACAAAGAAACAAACTATTGTAAAAAAAATATTGTAAACAAAATCTAATTCTCCATGAAATTATCTTTAAAATAGGTAAAAATAATTAACCTGCACCATCATTAAGGGAGTCCAATTAACAAAATGATTGAGGGTGCATGACACATGACAACAATATGTCTTCAGAATTTGCATCTTATTATAATGGAGTTTGTGTGTCTTTCTGTAACCAAAACTATGTTACCATTGATATCTCAATTTGTTGAGTTATTTATGTAGTGATATTATTAAACCCATAGCTTGATGTTCATACATTTCCCAAGAGTATTAATCAGAAAATTAATCTTGCTGAATCAATGCATGGAATTGTTGATTGGGCATGAATTATAAGATATGCTGGATTTCATTAATATACAAATTGGGTTATAATTTAATAATTGCAAATGAAATACTCATGTATACTACTTTCACTAATGATAACTTTTTTTTTCATTCACAGAAATCAGTTGCAGTGGAAAAGAAATAAACTTCTGTGCTGACCATATATGAATATATAAATATATGTTTGCAAGAAGGCGTATTCTTGAAGGATTCATCAATATCCAATTTCATAAAATAGGTGTTAAAAAACATGTATGCAATCCCACATCAGAGAATTACATTATATTTGCAAAGTATATGAAATTGAATTTTTAAAAGAATCAAATATACAAAATACATATACTGGAGAAAAATCTTACTCTTATAAATTAAATAGACTTGTATTTTCATAAAATTCATTTTTAAAACAACATATTCTGGAGAGAGACTGTAGTCATATAAAGTCGGTGTATCAGCATTTTCACATGATTTACCTTTGAAAATAAACATGGTATCAGACCCTGAAGAGAAACCATATTCTTGTGAAATGTACAGATCAACAGTTGCCCCTAACACAAATTTAAAAACACACAAAGGAGAAAGACCATATTCATGTGAGGTGTGTGGAGCAGCATTTTCTGTGAATTCACGTTTAAAAAGACACATGCGAACACACACTGGAGAGAAACCATATTCCTGTGAGGTGTGTGGATCTGCATTTTCAAGCAATTCATATTTAAAAATGCACATACAAACACATACTGGAGAGAAACCATACTCTTGTGAGGTTTGTGGATCAAAATTTTCAGATAGCACATCATTAAAAATTCACATACGAAGACACACAGGAGAGAAACCATATTCTTGTGATATGTGTGAATCAGCATTTTCAGACAGTACATCATTAAGAAAACACAAGCGAACACACACTGGAGAGAAAACCATATCCTTGCGAGGTGTGTGGATCAGCATTTTCTGTGTCAACCTCATTAAAATTGCACATGAGAAGACATACTGGAGAGAAACCATATTCTTGTGAGACGTGTGGATTAGCATTTTCGGTGAATTCAAATTTAAAGAGACACATGCAAACACACACAGAAGTGAAACCGTTTTCTTGTGAGGTTTGTGGATCAACATTTTCTCAGAACTCGCATCTAAAAAACCACATGCGCATACATACAGGAGAGAAACCATATTCCTGTGAGGTGTGTGAATCAACATTTTCCCAGAACTCACATCTAAAAAACCACATGCGCATACACACAGGAGAAAAACCATATTCTTGTGAGGTGTGTGGTTCAACATTTTCTGTGGATTCATCTTTAAAAACACATATGAGAACACACACTGGAGAGAAACCATATCGCTGTAACATATGTGTATCAGCATTCTCAGGCAGGTCATCATTAAAGAAACATATGCGAACACACACTGGAGAGAAACCATCTTTGTTATAAGTGTGTGGATCAGCATATTTGTTGAATTCACATTTAAAGAGACCTAAGCACATGGAATAGAGACCATATTATTGTGAGATGTGCCTCAACATTTTTAGAAAATTTACATTAAAAAAAAACATGGCAGAAAATCCATATTCTAGTGAGGTGTGTGTATGTGTATTTTCAGTGCCCACATTAAATTTCACATAAGAACACATAAGCATATCTATTTGCTTTACAACAGTAATCAACATGCAAATTGAGATATATAGGAATCAAATATAGAAATGCACATTCAATCACGCACAGGAGAATAATCGGACCAAGTATCCAATAGGCACCCCAAATCATCAACTTAATGAAAGGTTCATATTTTAACTCATCACCGGTAACTTCAACTTTCAAATATTTGAAAATAAATGAACAGATGATTTTTTTAAACTTATATTGTATCTGAAAAAAAAAAATTTTTTACAAATTTTGTGATACTATTTCTGAGCAGCATCCTTTTATTTAAATAAATATAAAAAATTGCTATTGAATTTTAATTTGATTGTGTGTACCAAGCATCTATTTATTTAATTTATCATAAGTTCAGCATATCCATAAACTTCTGATTAAAATCATTTGTTTACAAAAATTTGGAAGCGGAAGTTATCGGTGAGGAGTTAAAATGTGAACCTTTCATTAAGTTGATGATTTGGGGTGCCTATTGGATACTTGGCCGGAATAATCATATACATGTTAGATGATTGGATTGGCATTTTTTACACAATTCAGTTTTGCAAACATATAGATGAAAGAAAGATTATTCATTTTGGGTATGTGGACTTGCATTTTCAAAGAATTCACATGTGAACTGAGGAGATTCTTTATGCTCCACACCCCTAAAAAAAATTTTAAATAAGTTCTCACACCCCTTAAAGTAATAATTTATATAAGAAAAAAGGTTAAGGTGAACAAAAGAAACTTGTATAATCAATCTTTAATAATACTAGCAAATATATGCACCCTCCGGGTGCAAGTATTTAAGTTTTAATGTAATAAAATATCGTATTAAATTAGAAAGGCTAATGAAACTAAATAAGAATGCATATAAAAAGATTTGAAACAGAGGTGGGTATAATCGAAAAATAGAACAACTGAAACTCACTCTTCCATCATTCTCGTCTTTCATTGTTATTTTTTCTAATTTAAGTATTTAGTTAAAAGAGGAAGTAAAGAATAAAATGACAGTTATTTTTTCTTGTTAATGGATTTCATTTAAGATTCATTGAAGAGATTTTTGTTTATATTCATTAAGATAAAACCAAACAATTAGAAATCAATAATACTAAGCACATATTTATTAAAATCACATCTTTAGTATCAATATGCAAATTAGCCTTCCCGTTCACACTGTAAACCGCTATTTTGTTGTATATATAAATACAATTGCATGTTAATAGTATAAAGATATCGTCCACAGTATTAATAATATAAAACAATTTTATTAATAATTGACGTTTAAATAAAAATAAAATATAGTTTCGGTTACAGACAAAAAAACACAATAATATATAAACAAAGAAAAAATTGTGCAACAATCTAAAAGTTGCGTAAACCTAGAAAAAAATAAATGAAATGACTCCATACTTAAAACAAATTTCTTCAAAGAATTAATATTCAAATTTAATGACTCTTTTGTATTTAAATTTAAATTTGATAATGTGTGGTATAACATTCATCATAAGGCTATCTGTGTTTCTGTTAGGGAAGATAACTCTTCCCTAATTGTAAAAGAGCAGCACAAAAACAGCATCAATGTTGAGCATGATCAAGGTGAAAGAAAACAAGATGGCTGCATGAACATGCATGTGTGGACTGTTAATATCAAAGCCATATCAAACCTACTGTATCATGATTGGTGAGAATAAAAACTAGTATTATTTTGGATTATTCAGACTGTTTTCCTCATCTTCCTTGTTATCTGTACAACGTTTCGGCTGATGTGCCCTCTAGCCTTCATCAGGTATTTCTTGTCTGACTCGGCAACTTTCTTAGACTCGGGAACCTTCTTTTCAAACTCAGAAACCTTCTTGTTGTAATTGGGAGCCATCACAGAACTTTGAACCTAACCCTCTATTCAGTCCATAGGTGCATCATTGTCATGAAGTGTTCAGTCTATTTATTCAAACACCTTCGCTAAGTCTTGTGGATCCTAAGTGGTTAGTCAATTGGCTCTCCAAGGAAAAAATATTTCAGGGAAAAATATAGAATGTTTTTCTTTCAAGCAAAAAAAAAATGTGATAGATATTTTATTTTATAAAAAATAAATATTATTTACTTTTTTTTTCTCTCAAACAGACAGGTGCAAAATACATAAAAGTTCATGAAACAGTCCAATAAATACTTTTCTTTTTCCGTTAAAACATAAGTTCCTCTTTTGCTATTATTTCTTTTCTTTCCTTATTTTTTCATTAAATATAAGTTCCTCCTTTTTTTCTCCTTTCTTTTTTCTTTAAATCCGTTTCCAAAAACAATCACTTCTTTTCGTTTTTTTTCCTTTTCAAATTAATTCAGTTTTCTTCAACAAATCTCTTTTCCCATTCTACAAACTTTTACTTTTTAACTTCAGCTCAGTCCTACCAATTCACTCTTCTTAATTTTCTTCGATAATCCACTTTTCTTCTAGTGATTTGAACAATTTGGCAAAAAACGGGTATCATTTAAGATGATTCGATAATGGCAGACCATTTACTTCCTGTTTCTTCCCAACAAAAAAAAAAGGGACATCAATCTCATTGACTTATTCTTATTTTTTTAATTCAATTATTTTGGCCGAATTTCATTGTTTAAAATATATTAAAAATAAATTACATATGTAACATGAAACTTAGAATTTTATCTATTAATTAGATATTTACTATACAGTGTTTTTTTTGTGTTTTTTTTATTTTATTTCTAAGACTTTTTTTTTCTTTAATGATTTTTTGGTTGAATTTAATTGTTTAAAATGTATTAAAAGTATGTAATATATTTTGCATATTACATATGTCATAATGTGTTATATGCAAAATATTTTACATATGTAATTTATTTTTAATACATTTTAAACAATTAAATTGGACCAATATATAAAGCTCAATATCGGCATCACATTTCATATTGGAATTGAAAATTGAATATGATAGCAATATACAAATAAAATATGTTTATCTACTAAAATATCTACAGAGGTTTCAAATACAATAGTGATCAATAAAATACAGTAGTGATCATATCTTATATTTATACAAACACAATGAGAATTTTAGTAATTCCATGTCAAATCATCTAGAAAAAAGAAAAATTGTCACTCATGTCAGTTATTAAATAAGGTCTATATGAAACAAAATGTCAAAATGCAATAGAAATAATTTTTTAAAACACAATTTTTTAAATCTAACCCCTAGATGGGACTCTACCAGGGTTAATCACTCCATGTTAAAGTGGCCCTTGGAGTAATGTGGATAAAGGGGTACTCCACATTCCCCAGAATATCTGAATTGTAACTTCAGAGTTTAATGCCATACCCTGGATATTTAGACCTCAGCCACCACCTTCTAGTACATATATGTTAAAAAGGGTTGGGGTTTGCCATTAAGGTAATAGTTGGGACAATCATATAGGTGCTAGGGCTTGATGTGCCCATCTGATTGATCAAAGGGGTCCTTCTAGCCTATGCTGTCTAAGTAAGGGCCAAATCATGGACTGCTCAGCCACCAACGTCCCATCCTTAAGCATCATAGGTCATTACCCATGGCCAACAAGTGGCCCCATTTGTAGGGTGTCTTACCCTCTGCAGAGGTATGGTCAGTGTATTCTAAAGTCCCAGCCAACTGGGTTTACCATATCAGAAACAGAATCACAAATATAACATGATTATATTTCACCATATGCAAAACAACTGCTGTCCCCCTCGAAAAAAAAAATGTTCTTTTAATATAACTTGGTAATCATTACTATGTCCAGAAGGACATTTTAGTAGAAGTTGGTATTCTGTCCTTAAGCATCACGGGTTGCTACCCATAGCCAATAGGTGCACCCCATTTGGGGAGGTGTGTTACCTCTCTCTGCAGAGGTGCAATTGGCATATTCTACAACCCTAGCTGATAGGGTGAGTATCGCTTATGAGTTTGTTATTACTACACCGGTAGAATATAAACAGAAGAATTTATGAACCAAAAATATAAACATATTACATTCCATTTTGTTCCACCAAAACAGTCACTATTAAAAAAAAATTAATTTTAATAAAACTTAGTAATTATTACTATGTCCAGTTTAGGAAGGACATTTTAGTAGAAGTTGGTATTCTGTACTTAACTCCTTGCTTACTTTAAACCACTCATAATGGCTCTCCATACTACACCTAACCACAGTAAAGAAACTGATGGTTAGTTCATTATAAATGAGCAGAAGTACTCAGATTACAATAACAATAGCACTTTATTTGAATAGAAGGATTTCTGAGTGAACTTTGAAATATCCCATCATACAGGTAAAATTACCAAGAAAATTTGATACAGCTGTTGGGGAAATTTGGTTGGGAAAGAGTTAAGCATTATGGGTCACCCATTGGGGGAGGAGTGTTACCCCTCTGTAGAGGTGCAGTTGGTGTGTTCTACAGCCCCAGCTGACAGGGATGACATTGCTTATGAGTTTGTTCTTACTTCACCAGCAGAATATAAACAGAAGAAATTATGAAACAAAAATATAAACAGATTACATTCCACCATTTTTGTTCCACCAAAACAATCACAATTACAAAAAAAAATCATTTTAATATAATTTGATAATCCATTCTCAGAAGTAAATCTTAGTAATAGTTGGTAATCACTACACAGCTGAAACGCTGAAACATGGTGTCTGTGGATGACTTATTATTATATGCTCCCAAACTCGGTAGAACTCTTTAAGGGTGACTTAAATTAACTTTCAACACCAGCATATATAAAGCAAGGATCGTCTGTAAACAGACTGGATCTCTCTGGTGATCGTAAAATATATAAACAAATGTTTGTATTTAATAGTTTAAGCACTACCCCATTATGGCAGCTGCCAAGTGGCCGAGAGGTTAAGAAGTCAGGCAGACAAAAAGTCAGTCAGATTTCAATCCTGGTCATAGGTAGTTGTTGTGCCTAGCCACTCTGAAGAGAAGTGAAATGCCAAAACACGGTGTCTGTAGATGACTTATGAACAAAAAGTAATAAGACAAACAGGAATATTTCTTATATGTTATTTATTCTCAACTAGTTTCGACCTTAGGTCATCGTCAGGAGAAAATTTCTTATTTGAAGAAATTGTTTTTAGAGAGTTTTTTTTTTTTTGAAAGGGAACATATTAGAATAACTATAGAAGTTGAAGTATTTTTTGAGGGTTTGACATGCTATTAAAATCCGGGTAGAGGCGTGTGTTAGTAGTAGCAAATATATATATTACAATACAATTATTTATTGATAATCCATTCTCAGAAGTTGGTAATCACTACACAGCTTCATGCTGATCTACGTGGAAAGAAAAAGCAAACAACTTGACTGACAAAGAAATAGATAACATTCAAGAAAAGATAACAAATACATTTCAAAAGAAATACAAGAAAGAAATGGACATGCAGTGTCTTATACAAATTCTTACAGTATCATCTCTTTGATAAGCAGTAGTAATCTAACCATAGGGATTGTATATGGGTTTGATTCCTTTACTCATTTCTGCTTAGGGTCACATCAACTGCAGTAAATTAAGGGCTCAGCAGCAACTGATAAAATGGGATTTAGAAAAAATCAACTAAATTATTCTAAGACTAGATATCGTGGTGGGTAGTTTAATTGGTAAACAAAAAATACCTATATAAGAAATGTAGTATAGCTAACAGGTCAATTTAGTGACCGTTACATCATGTTTTTTTTTCTTGCTGTCTAATAGGTACTGCTTTACTATGTTCCATATCTTTTACAAGTTTAAACTGAGCCATAATGCCATAGAAGCTGTTGGATTTAAAATCTAATTTAGGATCTAAAACTGAAGATTGGAATCGAAATCCAATGGGCAATGCCCTCACAGGTTTGTATCCTGTTCGCAGTGCCATGTTGGATTTTGTGTCAAGTATTCAGCTCTGTTACAAGTTGAATGCAAAACTATTTCTAGAGTGTTGGTAGGTGGTTTATATACAGCTTTGGGTTCTCAATATGAACCAAACTAAATTTAACATTCTGTTGTTAAAAAAGACCCAGCTTAGAAACATTCCTAACACCAACTAACCTGTTGATTTATCTATTGATATATAGCTCAGTCGGTAGAGCGTCTGCCTAGGAATCACAAGGTTCCTGATTTGATACCGGACCTTGCTAACTCAGTATATGAATAGCACAGAGATCTGTGTGGTAAAGTAAGGAGCTGATGGTAGGTGTGGCACTCCACTTAAGATGCAAAAACAATCTCTTTGGTCTAGCACTAGTGAAAAGGGGAGAGACTTACTCACTGTCTGGCTGATACCGATTTTAGGCCAGCCCAACAACTTTACATTTAGATATATACTGGGTGTTCGGGATAAATTTGACATATTTGTATTTGGTTATTTTTCTCCATAGGTTGGAGGTATTGACACACACTACACATCATTTAAAAGCTTGGACCCTTTTTCATTCATATACGTGATGACAGATAGAATGGATGACTGGAAACCACCTGAATCATGGAAAAGAATAACTTGTATCATGATGATCTGAGCCAGCCATCAAAATAAGGAGATTATGGTTGCCACCCAATGCTCTCTGAACACTGTAAAAACAATCAGGCATGAACTGGAGTATTGCAATGGAGACTATGAGGCTGTGGCTAGAAGAAAGCAACATAACAGATGATCTGATTGCATTTGTACAGCAGAATTCCTCAAAAATCTGCAGAAAAAATTGTTGGGGACCCTCAGATGTCTACGTGGAGTTGCTAAACACTGTAGTTAAGCCCTGGATAACAATGGTAGGCCATATGTATGGCAGCAAGATTCAGCCCCCTGCCACACCTCTGGGAAAAGTAAAAAATGGTTGTCAGTGAATTTTTATGATGACACCAGTCCTAATGTTTGGTCTCTGAACTCCCCAGATCTTAACCCTATGGATTATTATGTATGTGGCACTGTTGAGAAAGATATCAATCGCCATGCCAGTACTGGAAAAGCCCAGTTAATTGACAGAATTAAGGTAGTTTTTGAGACCCTTCCTAGGAAAACTGTAACATCATCCTGCTCCAGAACCTGGAGCAGGATTGAGGCTGTGATTGATGCTAATGACGGTTATTCTGAGTGAAACTTGTTGACAGTGGTGTAATTTCCGTATCTGTTGAATTTCTTTAAAATCCATTAAATTTTGTAGTTACAAAGCCCTTTTTCTTTTTCCTTATGAAACTGTCAAATTTCTCCTGAACACCCTGTATATATATATATATATATATATATATATATATATATATATCACAATCACCACGGAGTAAATGAGCTCTGATGATGATTTTTGTAAAATCGAAATATTGATCAATATCAGCTATGATTATATTATAAATTGTTTTCTCTTTAACGGCATTGTGTGATGTTTTCATTCCACCTTTTCATACTCATATATATATATATATATATATATATATATATAGGAGAGAGAGAGAGAGAGTTATCACTTGGAGCCTTAAACCTAATATCATTTTCTCGGCTTAATCAACTAAACCAAAGTACCATTCATAGTGTGTTAGTCATTTCTTTCTTAATCAGAGGCTCCCATATGATATTCAATTTTATGCAAGACTGAAGGTTATTCATTTCTAATCTGAAGATGGTACTTGATGAAACTGGTTGAAACTTCACATCAGATCAAAGATCTTTGGTCACAAATAAAATGTGTTTTAATTTAAGGACGGTGGCTGAGCAGTCCATATGCAACTTTTCCATTTTTTCAGGTCAGTTAATTTGAACCACATATCTTTGAGAATCTGTGTTATGCCTCAAATATAAGTGGTTCAAAGTTAACTGACCTGAAAAAATGTAAAAGTTTTCAAATAAAATAACTGGTGCATTATATCTTTTATTCAATAATATATCAACACTAAAAATTTCATTAAATTTGGTCAATTACTTGATTTTTGGTATTTTTTTCTTTCGGCGGGTGACATACAATGGTGGAATTTAGGTCCATTAGGTTTGATTTAACCATTGTGGTCCTATCATTGGGTTGACCATGTGCATTCTGACTTGTTGCTTTGTTGATACTTTTTGCAACTTGGTCGGAGCATCTTTGTGATGGGTCAGGAGGTTATTAAAAATAAGCTGCTGCAGTTGTTTGCAACTCCAGGAATGAAACACCACACTGTTAACAATAACATGGTGTAACATAGCGGTATCTGTTGTATTCATGATACCCAAAGCGATATACATAACGTGGCGGTGGTGATATATTCACGGTACTAAAAAGGCGTTCTGCACGTGGCGGTCATCTTGTTGATAAAAAAGTACAAGCACGAGAAATATATCGTCACAAGCTTAGCTTTTATTTCCAGGGCTCGTCTCATGGGCTGTATCAGAGAGGAGGAAAGGCAGAGGGAAAGAGAGAGAGGACACTGTTAAATTACGGTGATCCCACACAAGGGACCCAGAGGTCCGATCCGTACCCTACGACGTCGGAAAGCAAAAAGAGGGTGGTATTTTTCTTCATCGTTCCACGTCACCACATGACTTCCGGTTCCGGTCAACACCCGAAACTTTTGGTTGACACTCAATTCTCCATTCGGGAGGTCATGCTCCGGTCAAACTGTTTTGTGTTCATTACTCTTTTTAAAACCTTTACTCTCTCACTTATTTCTTTCTTCCTCCCCCTTCCATTAGTAGTCTATTTCAAATTCAATCTTGCTACACATGTTTTTTATTATTATATATAATGAAAATAAATATATTTTGCACACTAAGTTGGAGAGAAAAGAGATGGTGAGGAATTTGCCAATAATTTTTTATGTTAATTATCATAAAAATTAAGAAGCAAAGGTGACCTGGATTGTGTCAATTCTTTTGTTTGAGATTTTTTTTTTAAGTTTTAAAGGGAATTTATAAAGGAAAACAAATAAAATAACCCAGTGATTTTATTCCCTCTGCCAAATTTGTATTCACTTCAGGGGTATCTATAGAACACTTTGCAAAGTCCTGATGTAAATGATCTTATGAATTTATAGAAAGAGAGAAAAAATTGAACAGTTTATTCTTTAGGAAAATAAAAAATAAACTGCAATTTCTCAGGAAAACAGTTCAATGAATTTAGGTTCTGCAAATGTGCAATATATCTTACACCACACAAGGAAAAAAAATTAAACACTTCTATGCATTAATTTTGAAAACAGGATTTACAGAACATATATTTTATTAATACAAATTTTTAAAAAAATCATTATTTTTATGTCAGCTGGAAATACAGATATTATTTCCAAATTAATTAATCTTTTTACATATTTAATTTTAAAGCCTGTGAAACCCACTCACTTCACAAGAATACATTTTTTCTGGTATATATTCACATTACATTGCAGAACTATTTTTTGCAAATGCTGATCCACAACATCACAATAAAGTGGTTTTTCTCTGGTGCATGTTTGCATATGTCTCTTTAAAGATGAATTCTTTAAAAACACAAACCCATGCAACATACAAGAATATGTTGTTCTCTAGTGAATGTTTGCACATGTGTCCTTTTAACTTCAACTTCTCTGACAATGCCAATCAACACACCTCACAACAATATAGTTTTTCACCTGTGTATCTCATTCATTATTGATATGTTTTCTATTCAGTGTGTTTGAGCATGTGTCGCTTCAAATTTGTTTTTCTTGAAAATGCTGCTCCACACACATCACAACAATATGGTTTCTCTCCAGAGTGTGTTTGCATGTGTGTTTTTAAATGTGAAGTCTGTGATAATGTTAATCCACATACCATACAAGAATATGGCTTTTCTCCTGTATGAGTTCGCATATGTATTTTTAAATGTGAATTCAGAGAAAATGCAGAACCACACACTTCACAAGAATATGGTTTCTCTCCAGTGTGTGTTCGCAAGTGTGTTTTTAAATGTGAAGTATCTGAAAATGCTGTTCCACACACTTCACAAGTATATGGTTTCTCTCCTGTGTGTGTTCGTAAATGTGTTTTTAAATGTGAATTCATTGAAAATGCTGCTCCACACACCTGACAAGAGTATGGTCTCTCTCCAGTGTGTGTTCGCATGTGTGGTTTTAGATGTGATTTCTGAGAAAATGCCGAGCCACATATCTCACAAGAATATGGTTTCTCTCCTGTGTGTGTTCGTATGTGTTTTTGTAAATCACATTTCCGAGAAAATGCTGATCCACATACTTCACAAGAATATCGTTTCACTCCAGTGTGTCTTTGCCTGTACATTTTAAATCAAAATTCTGTGAAAAACTCACAAGATCTCTCCTGTATGTGCTTACATGTACAAGTGGAAGTCTGTGATCAAATGGTTATTGTCTTAAAAAATGAATAGTTTAAATCCTTGATGAAGCTTTTTGCATTGCACTTTATGTTATTGATGATGAATCAACCTCTTCTCCAACCAACTATGGTTAAATAGTAGACCAGAGGGGGTTATTTAGCATTGGCACAGCAATCGATCTTGGAGATGGAATACTCTGAATTTAAAGCAGCTGTATTCTGCTTAAAAATTGACCTTGCGTTGCATCCTGCCTGTGATGAAATGGTTGGGTAAATACATGCATGTACTTTTTAAAAATTTCAATCTACAGCAAAATCCAGTATACTTTGTAGGGGTAAAATGAGGAATTTGTGTGTGTTTTTAAATTTTATGTTTTATTTATATTGAATTATATGAAAATGGAGACCAATTCATATCAGAAGAATATAAGTTTTCTCCAGCACTAGAAAATAAAAACTACAAAGGCATGTAGTTTATTTTCACCACGTTTTTGTAAATCTTCTTCTAAACATTCAAAAATATGAACATTGTTTCTTTTTTGGTCCTTGTATTAAAAACACTGAATTGCTTATTAGCTTCTTCGCACAATATTCATGCATGGATATCACAAATGTTCATTTGTTCACCACTGACATCTGTAAATTAAAAAAAAAAAAGATATCATTAGTTCAAATAGATAAAATTACAAAATATTCTGTTATCATACAAAATTCTGCATTGGTAATTAATCAATTTTTTATTCACCAATTTACATTTTATTCATGTGATAAAACAAACTTCTAAAGAATGAAATAATGATTTCCTAGGGGATAAAAATGTGTATTTATTACAATGTTTTATATATTTATTTAAGAGCTATTGTAAATAGTTCAATATGTAAAAAGAATTTTTTTCTTTTTTTTCCTTTCTTTCCTCTTTATCCTATTTTCTAACCTGTTTCAACTGAATATGAAGATATCATTAGTTTAAATAGTAGATATATATTGTTTTCAAATACAAAATTATAATGTGTATATTTCAATGAAACTCAAATAAAAAGCATAGTTAATATAGTAAAGTAAAGTCAGCGGGACAGCCTAATGTATGGGGTAGGATAAGGTTTGTGGTTTTATGATTTAAAGGACTCAGGGCTTTATTGAATATCGCATAGTCGTCCATAGTGAGGGGGGTGCCACTGGCTAGGAGAAAACAACTACTTTCTGTTGTGGCCGCAGTTTGAACGAATGAGATATCCTTTTTGGGGAAGGGAGTCAGTCCTTTTTGTCGGACATGTGCAAAGGGGTTGCTTCCAGTCAAGGCCCGATGGGAGTTTTTGTTTTTTATTTTATTTTTGTATATTTCTAATCCCCACAAATGTTGGTATCAGCCAAGCAGTGAGGGAGTCTATCCCCTTTTCACAAGCACTAGACCAAGGATATTATTTTAGCATCTGAAGCAGAGTACCAAACCTATCACCAGCTCCTCACTTTACCACACAGATCCCTGTGCTACTCATACACTGAGTTGGCGAGGGGCGGTTTCGAACCTGGAACCTTGTGATTCCTAGGCGGACACTCTACCGACTGAGCTAAACCTAGGATAATCCCAATGGTAATGTCTCTAAAATATTTAGAAATCCAGAAATGTTTATGTTTATTGCTAAGGATGTTTACATTATTTTATAGTTTAAGCTAATGGGAGCTGCACAAGAATGCTGCGTGCAGTCTTGAATAAGTCGTGGAAACAGCACCCCCACAAACTATCCGAGTGAGACGGACAAGGTATGGAGGACACTGCTGGAGAAGCAAGGATGAACTCATAAGCGACCTTCTCCTGTGGAAGCCAACACATGGACATGCAAGTGTAGGGCGCCCAGCAAGGATCTACATTGACCAGTTATGTGAAGATGCTGGCTGCTCCACAGAGGAGCTTCCAGGTGTAATGAATGATAGGGAAGGTTGGAGAAAGATTGTCATGGATACCCGTGCTGCATGCACGACATGATGATGATGATGATGATAGTTTGAATATGTGTCTATTTTTCTACATAATTGCCATTGTGGTTAATGCATCTTTGTAGGTGTTATAGCAGTTTTTGTATTCCCTTTTAATACCAACTCACTGCCATATTGTTGAGGAAGTGTTAAAGCTCATCATCACTGCAAACTCCCTATACCACTTGCAGACGTTTTTGACATCCATGCACAACTTGCCATATATGTCTGTTAATCATCAATGAATTTAAATCAGTTTAATGCCTTTTGCATTCAAAAGCCAAATAAAAGAGCAAACTTCACACTTGGCAGTAGCGACAACTGGGTGCTCCATCAGAAAGCCAAGCCAAGACTGAGTATGGCAGTGCAGGCACGTACACATCAAACATAACAGTGTTGCGTACACATCAAACATAACAGTGTTGCATACACATCAAAACATAACAGTGTTGCATTCAAACATAACAGGGTTCGTACACATCAAACATAACAGTGTGCGTACACATCAAACATAACAGTGTTACACATCAAACATGGTGTTGCAATACACATCAAAAAAAACAGTGTTGCATACACATCAAACACAGTGTTGCAACACATCAAACATAACAGTGTTGCACACATCAAACATAACAGTGTTACCAATAGTGTTCCAGTCCTTTGGAGATCTTACTTTTGGTTGTACTAGGGTGAGTCAAATGTTTTGCAATATTTTGGTACATCTAGTTTGTGGCACATATATCATGTGACTGAAGCTGTTCCTACCATGGAAAATTACCAACTGTGGTTGGTAGTATTGTAGAAGTTGTTGTGCAGTCAAATTGTGATTTGAAAGCCATGCAGATGAACATACAAGTAGTCTAATTCAGGAACTTATGCTTTACGAGTTATGAACTGGGCATAACACAGCAGAAGCAACCCAAGACATTTGGTGAGCAAAAGGTGAAGACACAGTTTATCACAATACAGTTGTTATATATTATGTGGTGTCATGGGTTGATGACAAGACCCTGTAGCGAGAATTCAAAGGGCCATTGGTTTTCAGATCAGGGAATAGAAAACTACCAGGATGGTTATAACCCCAACTGACCCCAGTGGTGTGAATCTCATGCGTCACGTGATTTATTTAGTTTAGATTTTAGTTTCAACCTTAGAATTGAAGCATAGTAGACTTGCTCTGCTGAGGTTGAATCTCCCCACGTGGAAGAACATGGGCAGAAATAAATCTTGATAAAAAAATAAAAGTCTTGTGAGTTGATTAATTTGCATAACTAAATTATATTCTTAATTATTATAAAATAACCATTATTCAGTCTTAATTAGCATCTTATTTATTAACAATGTGACGGGTTTTACAAAAAGGTATTTTTTAAAACCCCTTTGATGAGGCTAGTGTGTGGCGTCATGGGTTGTTGACAAGACCCTGTAGCAAGAATTCAAAGGGCCATTGTTTTTCAAATCAAGGAATGGAAAACTACCAGGATGGTTATAACCCCAACTGACCTCAGAGGTGTGAATCTCATACGTCACGTGATTTAGTTAGTTTAGATTTTAGTTTTAACCTCAGATTGACACAGAGTAGACGTGCTACAGCGAGGTTGATTCTCACCTGCACAGCGAATGAGGATGGGTTAAATAAATCTTGATCAAGAAAAAAAAGTATTGTGGTTTAATTAATTGCAGGACTAAAAAGTTAGCCCTTAAAAAGTAGCCCTTAGTAAGGAAACAGCTAGATGACAACATGACAGCCAAAGAAATAGAGGAAAAACCAGAAAACTACTTAGAAGAAGCAGTAAAGAAGAAATAGAAAAAACAAGTAAGTGTCAACTCCACTCTGTCTTTCTAACACCGGAGTCTCCTCTCTCAATTATATACCTGACGAATGTTCGATGTATGATGTCATAAGGGGTATACAACACAGTAACCATATTGTTCAAGAAATTTTGATCAAGTTGCAAGAATCTTGATGATCAAGCTTTAAAAAGAAGAAACTTTAAATCCCTGATCAAAAGATATATTAAAATAAAGTCTATGTCAGTCAAAAAAGCACATTGTATAATAGGTGAACAGAAATTTTTTTGTGTTGGACAGCCAGATCTCTCCACCAAAAAAAAGACGTTCTCCCAGCTGCCAAAGTTCCCTGACCAAGTCCTTGCCACATGCAACCATATTTTCTAGCAGTCCTCTGCCAAAGCTCACTCAGCTTTTCTTCCTCATCATACGTCAGTGCCCTTGTCAGCAAGATCAGAATGCAACTGTCTTGGTGTGGTAAGGCAGGCCTTGAATAATTATTAACTGCACTGACTAAAGTCCCACATCCGGGTCAATCGCACAGTGTAGGAATTTGCATACATGCCAACTTGTGTGGTTATCACATAGTGACCAAATAAATCCAACATTTCAAAATGAATACTATTTGGTAAAGAATAAGATATACAAGATATACAAATATGTATGCTACACAAAATACACACATGTCTGTCTGGTTATTACATAGAGATAGTATGGCATTCTGTAGTGAAGGGTCGAACTTACCTGACTCAAAACATCCTCGATGCCTGGCCTGCAAAATGAGCCATGGTAGAAGTAATGTATTTGGAGCGATATGCCACTGTACTCACTCTGAATAAGAAATTTGAAGTATTAAGAAGTTGGAGAGGGGAGAGTAGACTTTTATAAAAGTTGCAATGCATTATGGGTAGTCAGTTTGGCAATAAAAGCAACTCATTTTTGCCAGAACTGATTTCTATTTCTCTTCAGTGACAGAGTGTCTGGGAGGAAGGAGAGAAAGAGAAAGAAAAGATGGACGAAGGGACGGATGGACGATAAACAGACGGAAAGAGTAGGGTGAAAACAACATGCAAAAGCGAGTTTGCTATCTAAAGGTCCCAGGTTCAATCCTGGGTGTGGACGTCAAAGAGAAGCTGGTGAAAAATATTCACATTCATTAACTGGTTATGCTGATCAACTGCAACATGCCTATAATTTTTGGGAACTCATCCAAAATGTACAAGGAGAGTCAGGTATCTGTACCCAGTAGATAACCAAACTTAAGCTTCAAGTATTCCTAATACTAATAATTATATGGTCTTAAGTAATTATTTCTATTTAATAAAACTCATTTGTTTGCAAAACAATTATAATTTCAAGTAACTATTTACTCATTAGTATGCCACACTATGTTAGAGAGAGAGAGAGAGAGAGAGAGAGAGAGAGAGAGAGAGAGGGGAGAGAGAGAGAGAGAGAGAGACTCCAAAAATATATGGTGGTAACTTCTTTTGAATAAAACATTATCTTTTATAACAAGTATTGAAAATGTTATTAAAATTCGATAATTAACTGATTTTTTGTGAATTTTAAAAATCTGCTCATTTCATTTATAATGCCAATGTGCTAACTATTATTGACTGATTTTAACAGCATATCAGTCGTCTAGAGCTATGTGGTTGAAAAGTACTTACTGACGTGCTGGAATTAATGAAAGCCAGGGGAAGCTAAAAGTGGCTTTTTATTTTTTTAAAATGCAATGCATTGTGGGTAAGTGGTTGGAAATTAAAAACAACTGCTTACCTGAAGAGAGAAACTCATCAGTGAGCAGGTGTCAGTGAGAGAAGAAGGGAGAAAAGAAAGAGTGAGAGTAGAGAAAAGACAAGTGGGATGGAAGGAGGAGAAAGGAAAATACAACACTATATGACAAGGAACTATTCCATGAAGGGTCCCGATTATGGCAAGAAGGTTCCTGAGTTTGACAAGAAACACCTGAAGAAGGATGGAGGACACATCGGCCGAAACATTATGTATCGAACAATTAAGATGAGTACAACAGTCCGAAAAATCTAAATAATACAAATTATCAAACCTAATCTAAAAAAAATTAAGTCAAATAATAAACAAAACTAATAATTTTGGATATTGGAACAGAAGCCGGAAGAAGAAGAAGAAGAAGAAGAAGAAGAAGAAACACACAGTGGGTGAACCGTGAATTCAGGGACGTATTTTTAAACATAATCACAATGCAACAGTTTTAAATACTGTCGTTTAATTTTTCAAAAAACCTTTGAATGAATTTACGTATTAAGTTATGTTTTCGTAAGAGTTTGATTTTTATAAAAAGTATTAATCCCTGTTGAGAAATGCAAAAATTGGACTTCATTCCATATTCCACTAACATCTGTCCGCTAGATTATGGTAAAAATTTACACCTCTGAATTCACAGTCTACCATAAAACCAAATATCACACTTACCGTTTTTTTGCCTGGCAGACGAGCAGTAGAAAAAATGGTAGTATAACAGTTCTCTTGGCATCACTGTCATGTTTATCGTCTCATCTTAATTTTAATACGACTTCCGGCTTACAAGTCGCGCAGTAAAACAAAACTACTTAATTATGAGTTCAACTCGTAAAATAAATTATCCAAAGTTACGGTAAACAATAAACATCACCATGGAAACAAAAAATAAACAAATAATAAATAAATAAATAAACGAAATAAGTAAATAAATGAGTATACTTGTCAAACCGTTGTTACCATGGTAACGTAGATACCAGACCTTTCAGCCTTTGTTTTCTTGTATACTAATAATTTTACATCTTTCTGAATTTTACTAACTACTCTTTCCGTGTTTCATCCCAAATTTCCAGGAGAATAGCATGGATTATTGGGGAAATGAGAATTTAAATTAAGGATACTACTGAATCTTAACTGTGACGTCATTATGTTTTAAAATATACACAACACAGCTATTAATTGTAAAGTCAGGTCACATGGTATAGTTAGCAATAGTCATAACTTGTTTTTGGAATAGTTAAATTTCAATTGATTTAACGGTGCAAAAATGTAAACATTGTTTTTGTTCATAATTTTCATTATTTCCGTAACCTGAAAATTAAAAGAAAAATCATCAAGAGTTTGTTTACTGTTTCTTCTTTTGAATGGACAAAAAAATTTCAAGATAATAATAAACTTGCATAAAGGTTAATATTATTAACCTTTATACAAGTTTCATAGTATTAAATATGTGTATGTGTATGTGTATGTGTATGTGTGTGGGGGGGGGTAAATTTCACAGGGAGAATTGGTGGTAGCTAGTGTTTACAACCGATTTCTACCCCAGGTAATAATTAATTCTGATTTATTAATTTTATTCCTTTGTTAGAAATTTCGGATCAAGTCACCAATAAGCACCCCAGCTGCGAGCATTTTTCAAACGAATGGAATTTTGCTTTGCAGCGCTAACTTCCGGTTGCTAGTAAACAAAAATCAACAGACGATTTTTTGACATTAGAATTTAATACAAAACAAAGACACGTTTTTATGCTAAAAAGTTTTTTAATTTATAAAAAAATAGTTATTTCATGTTGTTGTTTGTTAGCATATGACATGTGAAAAAAATAATTAATCACTCAAGGTAAACTGATATTGTTATTCTTTTTTTTTAATTATAAAACTTTGAACGAAAGACACGTTTTTATATTAAAATAGTTTCTTAGTGATACCTAAAATGAGACTAAATTGCATTTTTGATAAAATGACTAGGAAAATAATTTACCAAAAACCAGGCAATTATCGGATTTTAATGAAATTTTCAGTGTTTATGTATCAATGAATGATCATTATAATGCATTATTTATTTCATTTCAAAACTTTCTCATTTTTTTCAGGTCACTTATTTTTAACCCCCCCCCCCCCATGTTGGGGCGTAACTTTTTTTTTCAAGTTGGTCTTTCCGTTTTCTAATTACAGTAAATAAAGAGATAAGTTTTATACACCGTATTTGCATGCAAGCGTATGGTGATGAGGAAATGAACAAAACACAGATTTTAAGTTTTAAAATTGTATTAAGAAAAACAACATGAGAATGGTGAAAGGATAGAAATGAGAATTACAGGATAAATTTGCTGATAGTTGTGGGTGGATATTAAGTCCGTAAAATGTCCAGCGTGACTGTGGTAGTGGGGTGGTGATGTAGGCCGAATATTGTGTTTTAGTAGTAGAATTTTTGTATCGTCGAGTGATATAGAAATGTTCGGTATTTGACTGCCTGGTGAGGTCAGGTTTGGGTAAGTTGGGGGTGTGATCCGCCGCCTTTGATGTGTCCTTCGTTTTGCTAGCGCTCGCCGGGCCTGCGTTCGTGATGGTGTCTGAAGCTCTGACTGTCGGTGCCTTTCAAAGCTGTTCGTTTTATAGAGAGTGCTAGCCGAAGTTGGATCAAATGAAGTTGTTTGTTTTTTTTTTCACCCGGGAATCGCTTTCATTGGATGATAATGCGAATTTTATTTACCAATTTTTTATTTTTATTTAATGTCAAGAATTGACTATCAAAGCGGAACTCCGATCGGATCCCATGCGCAGATATATGTTAAAATGGTCATTCCGTTTTAGGTAACGATAGAGGACACTTCCGACTTTGTCCGTCCCGTTGGCGAGTGTATGTATATTCTGATAGTGAATCGGGAGATTTCGACTTTTGCTTATACAACATAAGAGACCGAAGTTATGAATAGAAACAAAAAAATAAAATAAATTACGGTAGCTTTTCTATAAGAAAATAAGTACCGAAAATCGAAAAATAAAATGTAAAAAATAATAAATAATTAATCTTTTGGAGATTTCTTTTTTACTCATTTCGATAATTATTTAATTGGCTATTATTTTATAAAAGAAACAAATTATACATCGATATCTTTTCTGCTTAAGGGGGGGGGTGTACATTTTCAATAGAGTTTTTCTTCAAAACGTATACTCTAAAAAAAAAAAAAGTTTGCATTAAGTAGATATTTATTTCTAGAATCTAAAAATATAACGTTTTAAACTTAACATCAGATTTTTCACATTTTACATGAATTTTATATATTAATTTTTAATAGCAAAAATACTAAATTAAAGTTTTGAAATAAAATAACTGATGCATTATAAAATTCATTAATTGATAAATCAATACTGAAAATTTCATTAAAATCGGATTATTACCTAATTTTTTTTTTTTTTTTTTTTTTTTTTTTTTTGCAATCGCGAATGTTATTTTAAAATTGTAAACAAGCGCCTACTAAAACCATTGAAAAAGAGGCTGAATGGCGAATCGCGTCGAAATTGACCAAAACAAATCGTTTTAAATCTATTAAAAATATACTGCATATGTAATGATATTTTTCTTTTTTTAATGATGGTCATTATGTTACTACTTATCATTTTAGACAAAAGTTTGACCTTAAATAATAGATTTAATTAGTTTTTAAAAAGCTAGCAGTCGACAAATTTGGGGACAGCTACAATAATTGTTATTTTGTTTTTGATTATAAAACTTTGAACGAAAGACACGTTTTTATATTAAAATAGTTTTATTTAATCAGAATAGGAATCCAATTGAGATCTCTGGCCCCCTGGTATTACTTTAAAAGTTTTGTTTATTAATCAGAAGTTGACGAATATTTTTCAACACATACAATTTATTTTAAATTATGAAAAAATATTAATTCTTGATTCTTAATTTGATTATTACACGTAATCAAATTAAAATTTAATAGGATTTTTTTAATAAATACTTTTTAATTTTAACTAATATATTGTTGTTATTTTTTTTTTAATTCTAAAACTTTAAACGAAAGACAAGTTTTTATACTAAAATATTTTTTTATTTAATCAGAAGAGAAATGCAGATATATGGTTTTTATGTTTATTTAAATAAGATGATGTTGTTAAGAAATGGTATTTCAATTTATATAATTAACATAGTTTTAGCACAGGACCCCAAGCATAAATAAGTCAGTAAAGATCAAGCTCGCTATTCAATAATTATGAAATACAAACCATCTCGCTGACAGTTTCTTTGTCATTTTATAGAAGGGACGAAATAATATTCGTCACCGTTTAACAATATCCTTTGTTCTTGCTAAAGGACAAAACATTATTATTCCAAGGTAATTTATCTTCTTTTTTTATTTTCTTTGTACAATTATTTTTATATTTAAAATTAATGCTTTGTGTAGATTTATCGAGACATTCTCATAAAACCATTCTGACTGAATTAGCTATAAAAAGCTTTTAAAAACGAACAGTATTCATTCTAGGGACTGGCACGGAATTGAGTTTCTACGAGTTTAAAAGCGAATTAAAAATAATTAAATCTATTATTTAAGGTCAAACTTTGTTTAAATCGATAAGTAGTAACATAATGACCATCATTAAAAAAGAAAAATATTATTACAATATGCAATTTATTTTTAATACATTTTATACATTAAAAATCGTCCGAATTTCAACAAAAAGTTACGTTGAATTTATTTTGATTTATCGTGTTCAATAATGGCTTTAAAATATTTTTAAAATACTTACAAACATTTCTTTTTAGAAATAAGTAAAGCGTTACTTTAAATACATATTCATTAAATGTTACTGAAATTTTTCACACTCGTTTTAACTTTTAACCAAGGAAAATCCGTTTTTTGTATGTAAAAAAATCAAAAATATATTTAGTTTCATTGAAAATAAAATTTGCGTATTATTTACGTTTCGTGTATGGTATTCCATAATTGCCATAATATTTTTTAAAAATTTGTGTTTTTTGATTGACGTAAAACCCGGTTTTTGACAAAATGAATTTAGCACCCCCTCCTACAGAAAATAATTTCCACGTACGGGAAAATGAGCACCCCTAAACACTCAAAAAGTAAAGAACTTTTAAGAATTTAAAAAAAAATCTGATAGATTGGTGTGTAAACGATAATAATCCATTGAAGGAAGGAAAAAAAAAAAATTTGTAGCGTTTCCAATATTTACGACGGGGAACTCGAAAAATAAAGAACTTTTTGGAATTTTTTTTTACAATCTGATAGATTGGTGTGCAATCGATAATAATCCATTGAAGGAAAAAAACAAAAATTAAAAACAAAAATTTTAGATGGGATTTCAGATAGTCCTGTCCGGCCAGACATGACAAGATTTTGGAATTGCAATTTTTTTTTATTTTAGTTAAAAAAAAAAAAAAAAATGTTAATTTAAAGATAAAAAGTGAGAAAACAGCAATTAGAATTTGAATATTTTTAATTAAAAAGGAATAATTGAATTAAAAATAGTAATAATGAAATGAACTTACCTTAACTTATTAGATATTGAATCTTTCGGTTAAATTACTCATACCGACACAAACAATAACTCTCCTGAATAGAGAGGAAAATATTTTATGTTTTTAAAACCTAAAACATTTGGCCTTCCATAGAATTATTGATCAAACATTATGTTTTTTTTTATTGAAAATCAATTCAATTGTTTTAAAATATGTGGCCTTGATATTAAGTTTAAAATGTTATATTTTTAGTTTCTAGAAATAAATATCTATTTAATGCAAACCTTACTTTACACCCTCGAGTTAATAAGTTTTGAAGAAAAATTCTATTTTCGCAAAAAAAATATCGATATATAATTTTTTTTTAAATAATAATAGTCAATTAAATAATTATGGAAATGAGTAAAAAAGAAATCTCCTAAAAAAATTATTTATATTTTTTTTACATTTTATTTTTCGATTTTCGGTACTTATTTTCTCATAGGAGCTCCACCGTAAAAAATTTTTTTGTTTCTATTCATAACTTCAGTCTTTTATCTCTTTATGTGCCTTGAAGTTAGCCCGAACAAAAAACTTAACAGTTACTAAGAGTCACTGATTTATTTTGCCAAAAATAAAACAGCAAATGACAAGTTAAAATACAGTAAAACAAAGAATTTGTTACAACCTGCGTCTGTCTCTTTTATCCTTGTATTCCTTCTTCTGAGCTTCTGTATGTGTTCTTTCTCTCATTCGTTTGTCTCCTTCTCTCTTCGTTATCCTTTTTCGGTTTTCTCTTTTATCGCTCCTTCACTCTTATTCACTTCGTTTCCGTTCACTCGTTCGGACTCCCCTGTTTCGCGTTCTCGTCTCGCCGCTGCTTGTTTACCTTTCTGCTCGCTCACTTCCGCTTTCTGAGCGCGTGCGCGACATCAACGTAAAAGGGATCTGCGAAAACACAGACCCAGCCCTGCGAAACGAAGCTGGGCCTTTTTCCTTTATGGGTTTTCGAGTGCTAGAATCACTTTTCACCACACGCCCCCTTGATCTCAAAATCATCTTCACATCTCGTAGTCCCGTGACCAATAAGGTGGACGTACGGTTCTACTCGACGTACGAACTGGAACGACTTCGCTGCTCTCCTCTTGCCTCACAGCACCTTCACTTTCACTTTCATTCAGGGAGCCTATCACTCGTCGAATATCGAGGATATGCCGTGGGGTTCCATTCACAGAGATGTTATTTCGTGATTGCGCTCCAGTCACTATTCCTCGTCCCCACTGCGTGGTACAACGAGCATCAGGCGGCTTTATCCAAACCTCTTCTCCAATATGAACTGAGTCAATTTGCCTCACCTCTGTCTCCCTTTTGGGTACAACCAACGGATGTCTCCACTCATACGAAAATATCGCACGCTGAGGCACAGAATCCTCTTCCTGACCTACCCGAGGGGATATGTTGTACCAGTAAACTGCCTCGAGCGGTGATATTTGGCCCCTTTCGGCTATTGCCTTCACAGTCCTGTGATGCCTCTCCACAATGCCGTTCCCACTTGGTCGGTATGCAGCCCTGTAGTACGCTCGTACATTCCACTTTTCCAGGACTGCCTTGACCGGTCCTGATTTGAAGACAGTGCCATTGTCCATCAGGATCTCCTCCACTGGACCTCTCTCCAGAAACAACTCATCCAGCATAGCTGCAATCGACATTCCCGTCTCTCCCCTCAGCTCTCGCCATACAGCAATTCTACAAGGTCCACAATCCACCATTGACAGATATGCGCTATTATGATAATGCGTAACGTCAATTGCCAGTCAATGTCTTCTTCGAGACATGGATTTCACCAGCCTCATGCTTACTTGGCGCAGGATCTATTGATTGGCATCGCTCGCACTACTTTGCGCACAACTTCTCTAGAAATCGCTGGGTCTACCTTCTTTGCCAAAAATAGTGTCCTCTCCACACCCATGTGGTGACTTTCATGCAGTTTCTTGACGAACTCATCCCATGCTGCACATGACATATCCGACGTTTGCATCAATGGGCACTTTCAACCAGGCTTTCCTCACCCTTGTGAGAGCATCAGCTTTATTCTTCCTCCAAAAACTGTCACTCCTCCTCAATGAGCATCTCTGCTGCTCCCTTAGTCCGTATTCTGCTCTCCTTATTTATTACAGACTCAACCCAGGCCAGCACAGTTGCCGAGTCAGTCTTCACCTCTATATTCCTCAGCTTCCACTTTATTGCCAAGTTGACACCCTTTATCAATGCCTCTAACTCTGCAACATTTATATGATGAGCATCTGTCTTCTTCCTCAGCCAAGCAGCGTCCTCTGCCCTGACACCTCCTACTTCCAATATCACACCCATTGCTATACTGCTGGCATCACACCAAACAATGCCGCCATCAACTTTTGGTACATGCCACCTTCCTCTCACAGGGTCCTCTCTCTCCACTTCCTTGATGATATCCCTTATCATCTTGAGTGTCCTGTCACTCACACAGTCATCCCACATTATCTCCTCTGCCTGTCTCTTTACATAGCTGCAGGCAACCCTCAACCATCCAGCCACGGGGTAGTGACCCACCAATTTCCCGCAGATCGAGAACAACTCCGCTTAGTCATCCTGTCCACCACTAGAGGAATTTGATTACTTCTCCGGAAAACCAACTCTCCAGTCTCCTTCTCCTTCTTCAACTTGAGCCCAAGTGTTGCACCTCCGTCAAGGGACTCTGAAGGCTTTGCTATCAATCCATGCTTTTCCAGGTGATATCTGACTCCTTCCGCTTGCACAACTGACTCATCCACCAGGATGTCATCGATATATGAATTTGTGGCCTTCGCTATTCTCTCATCCTGATTCAATACCGTCTTGAGCACTGCTGCCATGATTTTCGGTGCGACATTCAACCCAAAACCCAACCTGGTAAGGCAATAAGTTTTCCCCTTGTATGCCACGAGCTGGTACTCTGCTACATGTAATTGCAGGTACGCTGACTTTAGATCTATTATTGCAGCAGCACCCTTCATCTGTCTCCACTCTCGAATGGTTTCGCCACACACATCGATAGCATCTCCTCCCGTGTGACATACTACATGCGCGTTCAGCTCCCTAAAATCTAGCACTGGTCTGACTTTGTGCTTCGTGGGTTGGGTCACTGCCATCAGTGGCAATACTCCACTTTGAACTTTTCCCTTCCAAGGCACCAAGATGCCTTCCTCAATCCACCTGTCTACTTCATTCTCAAATGCCACTCTCTCCTCATCCTGCATAGTTCTTTTATACATGCCTACCCTGTTCTTCAGTGCGGGTGGCTCATTTTTCCAGTACCATTCAACTGTCCATTTTTCCCCATCAAATTCAGCGCAAAAGTCCTTGTCTTTTACCCTCATGCCCTTCAGTCCACTACCTTGTGTCTGTAGGGTCGCTGCACACTGTGCTCTTCCAAATTGAACATCATTCCCGACAACCGTGACACCTCCCAACTCGTCGATAGCATCCATGCCAAGAACGACGTCGATGTCATCGATGATGCGTTCCAGCACAAGCACCCTGATGTTGAACTGCACCTCTTTCACTGATAACGTCACAGTGGTAGACCCCCTGCAAGTGACCGATCTCCCATCAACCGCTTTTATGAGTGTCCTTCCACTCCAACTTCTCACCAATGAGGGAGTTACCAGGGTCGTATTGCATCCTGTATCCACCAGGGCTCTTGCCTTTACTCCTCCCACCTTTGCATCTACAACTGGCAAGTTTCGATGTCGCGCCGATGTTGATCTGACGGGGTAGCTATTGGCGCAGTAACTCCCCATTGCTCATTTCCCTGGGGACAAAATCTAACAATGTGTCCCTTCTCCCCGCATCCATAGCAAGTCACAGGTGGTTTCGGTCGTTCCCTGCAGTCCCTCAACATGTGTGGCCCACGGCACCGAAAACATTGTCCGACAAATTTCCCATTTCTTCTATCTTCTGGTCTACTGGCACCTTGACTTTGAGCCACAGCACCTATGACTCTAGATTCATCCGTCCTGTTGACAGTCAGTACCCTGGCAGCAGTAATTAATTCACTCATTTCCTGGGTTTCTACGCAGGGCATTTGTTGAAGTGCAATTGAAATTCGTTCAGGAAATCTATGCACGAAAGCCAGCCTCACAACACTCTTGGCACCCACTCCCACCAATCCTGCTAACCCTGCCAATCGCCTAATATTGTTTGCATAGGCATCAACGGATTCGCCTGTCCATTTCACCTTGGCTAATTTACCATAGGCGATGAACACTCCTTCAGTGAACGCTTTGACTAACTTGGACTCTATTATCTTATGGTCCCTTCTGTCCGTCGCACTCATTTCTAAATAAAGAGCCAATGCGTCACCCTCAAGATATAGTGGTATCAGCTTCGACAGGTCGGTCACACCCTGTAACTCAGCAACCAGCTTCACCTTAGTGAGCCATGCCACTACGTCGCCTTGCCCACTAAAGGGACGAATTACATCACCGCAGGATCGAATTCTTTTTTCCTCCATGGTTTAATTGCCGAATTAGCTTGTGCCTTGAAGTTAGCCCGAAACAAAAAACTTAACAGTTACTGAGAGTCACTGATTTATTTTGCCGAAAATAAAACAGCAAATGACAAGTTAAAATACAGTAAAACAAAGAATTCGTTACAACCTGCGTCTGTCTCTTTTATCCTTGTATTCCTTCTTCTGAGCTTCTGTATGTGTTCTTTCTCTCGTTCGATTGTCTCCTTCTTCTCTTCGTTATCCTTTTTCGGTTTTCTCTTTTATCGCTCCTTCACTCTTATTCACTTCGTTTCCGTTCACTCGTTCGGACTCCCCTGTTTCGCGTTCTCGTCTCGCCGCTGCTTGTTTACCTTTCTGCTCGCTCACTTCCGCTTTCTGAGCGCGTGCGCGACATCAACGTAAAAGGGATCTACGAAAACACAGACCCAGCCCTGTGAAACGAAGCTGGGCCTTTTTCCTTTATGGGTTTTTGAGTGCTAGAATCACTTTTCACCACACTTTATTTATACTGTAATTAGTATCAAGTTAGGACCAACTTGAAGCAATGTTACGCCCCCAACATAAGGAGGGTCAAAATTAAGTGACCTGAAAAAAATGAGAAAGTTTTAAAATAAAATAAATAATGCATTATAAAGATCATTCATTGATACATAAACACTGAAAATTTCATTAAAATCCGATAATTCCCTGATTTTTGGTAAATTATTTTCTGTAGGGGGGCTAAAGTCATTTTGTCAAAAAAAAATTTTAGCCTCTGTTTGCTAGTCCCTAATTCATTCTTATATTTAAATTTTAAGTTCGTTTCTCACTAGGTGACACATACTTCTGGCCTTGTGCCACATCTAAGCTAAGCTTAGTAAATAACTATATTTCAATTTTTAGTAAAATGAGACAGTAATTTCACTTATACGCATGTATACACAAGATTATATTAAAATCGCTCGGTACATAAACCATCAAATAAATAAAGTTATTAATAAAAATTATTCATTAATTTTTTTTATTTTACGAGTCAATACGACTCTTATTGAGCATTATAGATTTTAAAAGTCTTGTGTTTTCGTCAATTTGATTTTTATATGGCAAAAAAAAAACAATCACCAATTAAGGTAGGAACATCAACGCCCCTCTGAGGCTGGTAGGGAAAAACTAGACCTTACATCACTTATGGAAAACTTGCAACAATCCTTTGTTGCAACATTGATAGTGGTAAGAAATAAATTACCTCTTAGGTCTGCTAAGCATAGAGTCAGGAAATGAACGTAATACTTTCAATATACGAAAGTTGTGAACTAAACTAGTAAGCAACTAGGTATTTATTACCCTCAGTGGCCGAACCACTTCAGCTAATAGGGGTGACAGCAATACCACCACTGGCGATCAGGAGGTTGCGAGTTCAATCGCCGATACACTCACCGGATCATATTACCTTAAGGCACCCCTTTTCAATTTCGTGTCATTAGGTCATTTTTTTTTTTCATTTACACCGTCAATATCCGGTTGTTTGTTAGAGGTTAGGGTTAGAGGTTTGTAACCCTAACCCCTAACAAACAACCGGATATTGGCGGTGTAAATGAAAAAATGGCCTAATGACACAAAATCGAAAAGTAATATGGTCCCACTCACCCTTAAACTCGTTATCACCCGAATGGCAGTGCAGGCAGGTCACGTTAGTCTACAAGATACCGCTTTTTCCTGACATAATAAAAATTATTCAAGAATTATTTTTATTGTTCGAGTCAATGCGACACTTTTATCACGCATTTGCCTATTAGAGATTTTAAAAGTGTAATTTCTTGTATTTTCGTCAAAGGGTCATTTGATTTTTTAAAATGTAATAACCAATTCGTAGGCATGTACAAAAATCATGGACTTCCTAATAGCAATACTTTTTCAGCGATGAGTACTTTTCTTCTAAAGTATGGATGGACTAAGCGTAATAATCTGTGTTTTATATATATATATATATATTGGTTTTGTTTCTATATTGATTCTCTTGTGAGCTCCCATAGAAAAAATATCACTCAATGAAAAACCACACCAAGAAAACAAAAACTAAAAAAATATCATTATACCCTTTTCTTTTTTTTTTTTAATCAGTCAAATTTATTTATTTAGCTATGTTCAAGGATTTCTAAGGGAGATCATCATTTTTTTTTAAATTTCTTAATTTTAAAACAATCACCAAAAATCAGGGAATTGTCCAATTTTAATGAAATTTTCACCAAATTATTTTCTAACAACTTAATTTTATAACGATTAGCTTATTTTATTGAATAAACTTGAAAAAAATTTTTTTTATCAATTCCGAATGTGTGTGGGGGACCATTTGAAAAAAAAACAAACTTGTGTCTTTTTATTTATACTGTAATTAGTTTTGAAAGTATATAACTGTTGTAACGCGCTTAGCAAAATAATAATACGAGTAGTCCAGCTGACGTTAATCATGAGAAGTGAACACTTCTGCCTTTTATTCACAACTCAAAAAGATGGTTGAAACGGTACTTCTGTTTCATAACAAAAACAATGGTAGAAACGGTGCTTCCGTTTCTTAGTATACCACAATAACCTAACCGATATTTTGCGCCCCCAAAATAAGAGTTGGGGGGTAAAATTTAAGTGACCTGAAAAAATCAGTAAGTTTTGAAAAAAAAAAAATTTATGCATTATAAATTTTATTCATTGATAAATCAACACTGAAAATTTTTATTAAAATCAGATAATTCCCTGACATTTTGGTAATTTTTTTTTCAAACAGGGTGGGAAGTTAAATTTGTTTTGTAAAATATAGATTTTTCGTCAAATTGGGTATACCTAGTTTAATCTAAGGATGTTAATTTTAAAACTCTTTAAAAAAAAGAAAAAAGAAAAACGTTTACCTCAAATTTTTTGTTCTTTTATTAACTACAGGATAAATCCAAGCCAAATCATCCAGAAAAAAGTAAAACTGTGATCCAGCCCCTTCAATTTTCCTGAAATTTTGTCCATGTGTGGACTATGTTAAGGTAAGACAATCCCTAAAATGTTCAATAAATGTAAAATAATTATAGAAAAATTATTTTTTTGTCATTGATGCAGTGCCACATCAGGATTTTCCCACCTATTGATCTTGCTATGAAAAAATAAGAAATCATTAATAACTTAAAATTGGTTACCTTTAAGAATTTTTTGATATTTTTGTATACCGTGGGCCAAAAAGCTTTTATAAACCAATTTTTAGGAGTAGGTAAGCTCTAGAACTTTTTTTACAGACAAAAATAGATTACGAAAGTCATCATTTTTTGAGTGGGTGACATGATAATTTGACATGGAATTACTCCACATTCTTATAAGATTAAGCTAAGAAAACGAATAAAGTAAAAACAAAATGTAGAGAAGAGCAATATTCTACCTTATTTTGTCGTTCTTTTTTTTTTTACTTAAAAAATAAGGCATTTGTACAAGCTATATAGACAAACATATAAAAATGTTAACAAAATTTAGTTCTTTATAAAATTATTGGATCAAGTCTCTAATAAACACCCCAAATCACCCCAGTAATTAAAAGGTCACTTTTGCTTGTCACCACTAGCTACCACTTCTGCTTATTAGTAAACAAACCAAATGACTAATTTATTGTAAGTGCAAAATCTCCATAAAAATCTGATTAGAATTAAAAAGTATGATAAAAAGAAAATGCTAAAACCTAATATTTATCACAAATGCTAACAACAATAACATGCAATAACTATTTTTTTTTTATTGAAATTCATATGAAATTTTAATGTCAGATACAATATAATGCAAAAAATCATCTATTGTTTTTGTTTACAAATAAGCAGAAGCTAGTGATGCCAAGCAAAATTGACCTTTACATTACTGGGGTGATTTGGGGTGCTTATTAGATACTTGATCCGAATTATCTTTAAAACGTAAAAATCATTTGTATACACCTTCATTAAGAAACTCAAATTTGCAGAATGATTTGAAGTGGTAAAATTAATACATGACAACAAAACAATAAATAAATAAAAAAAACATTTTCTTTAGAATTTTGAGGAAAAATGTCTTTTGGAATAAACCTGAGTTTTTTATTACTTTAAATATCAAACATTTTTATCAATTTAATTATAATTACCTGATAATTAACCAATTTTCCCATAATACTATAATCATCTCATAAAATGAACTTTTTTAAAATTTTACACACACTATCTTTCAATACAATATTGTTCAATTTTATACTTTTTCCTTAGTTGTTTATTTTTATTTTATCTAAATTATCTATTACTTCTTTTGACACTAAAAAGTTCATTTTTAAAGATAAATTCCTTTGATATCTAATGTTCTCTGTGACTGACACTAAACTGCATCTGATGGTGAGGTTCCAGTTCTGGAGATCTTAGGAGTGTATAGTAGTCCTTCATTGCCATTACCCCCAGGTCCACTCTCAGTCTTATCAAAAAAAGATTATTTTTTTATACTACTTATGTGTATATAAAAGTTTAAATGTTATTGTATATCCAAATGAGTTTATATTGCCTTTTTTCTGTTATGTTTATTGTTAGTATATGACAGATATACTAATGCTAATAGTGGTCTTCGAAGAGTAGGGACTTGTCTAAATATCTTCTTTTAGGGTCAAATAGATCTGTTTACAAACTATTTGTATTAAGAATACCTGAATCTATAATTGTTTACTCAGGATTATTTGATTGGAATAATTTCACTAGTTCATATATATATATATGTGTGTGTGTGTGTAGTCAGATAGACAGTAAGAGATAAAGATATGGGTTATTTACTCTAAGTCTAACATGATCAAAATGGAACCACTCTTGACTGATAAATTATTTATTTATTGTTCTACTAGGAAAAAAGAAGACAGGGTTAGGGTTTAGGGTTAGTTTAAACAGAAAATAAATAAATAATTTATCAGTCAAGAGTGGTTTCCCTTTGATCATGTTAGACTTATAACCATGATATGTATAAATATATGTGTGTGTGTGTGTGTGTGTGTGTGTGTGTAGTCAAACAGAGAGACAGATAGACAGTAAGAGATAAAGATATGGGTTATTTCCTAGTTGAGTAACATGATACTACAGATAAAACAGAACCCAAATTATTTATTTTCCCATTAAACTAACCCTAAACCCCAACCCTAAACCTAACCCTAACTGCACTAGTTGAGTAACATGATATTACAGGGTGACTACTTGAAACTATGTATCTGTGTGCAAACAAATGTCTGTTATTAAATGAAAATAATTAATTCAAACCAAATGATTATTAGTATTGGATAGAAATTGTTGATATCATATAACTGTGATCAAAAATCCTTAAACAACTTCACAAAAATGTTAATATGAATGTGATTCCCTCACATAATGCATAGAATAACCCTAAATGGGTTGACTTGTTAAAATCAATAAATTCTTAATGTTTAATCATTCTTAGTAAAAATGAAATTCCATTCCCCCAAAGCAAAAAATTTTTTAAAAATGGTAATATTCGCAGAGTTCTGTCCTGGCCTCCTGCCTCAAAAACCACTAGCCGGTGGCTGCAGGAAAAAAAGCAGCTACGATTGAAGTCTGGAGTCGAAGTGGTGTCACTTGACAAAAAAAAAACAACCAACTTAGGGTGTTTGCCCCGAAAACCCAACCCCAAGTTAAAATTAAGTTTTATTACAAAATTTGTGGGTTCTGTTTTTTCTGTGTGGTCCTGTATATAGGGGGAACCAGAAAAAACAGAGCCCAAATTATTTATCAATTTTCCCATTAAACTAACCCTAAACCCCAACCCCAACCATAACCATAAACCCTAACCCTAGTTTTTTTTCAAGTGACACCACTTCGGCTACGGACTTCAATCATAGCTGTTTTTTTTTTTTCAGCAGCTACCGGCTAGCTGTTTTTGAGGCAGGAGGCCGGGACGGAACTCTGCAAATATACCAAAAAAAACTTTTTAAAGTGGTGAGCTGACATTAAATGTGGACATTCTAGCTGGTATTCTTTAACTTCAGCATATGCATATGCATATTCATGGCATAATGGCTTTCATTTTACAATGGTTACTATCATAGGAAATGGACATTGTGAGAGGAGTTCAAAACCTGGACATGGCTGTTTGCATTTCACATAGCATTTATACCCTGGGAAAGGTATGAATCCTACTATTCTCCTTCCAGCTAAAGGTAAATATTAGAGCAGGTTGGACTCTTTAATCTTGATGTGGCAACCAGTCTAGGAGATGGAAAACTTTGAATTAAAAAAAAAGGCCCTCTTCTCATTAGTTAAAACTACTTTGAGGGACTCGCTTAGATAAATCTGTTGAATTTTAGATTCATTTTTCTAAAAAAATGTATTGTTTCTTTCACAGATAATCGTGGATGAAAAAATACGTCTTGTGGACCAATTAATCCAAGGATACTTGAAACTGTATGGATCAACTTTTCAAGACTGACCTGATGTCAGAAAAACAAAATATTCAAGTGAAAATTTGATATTGCTTTGATATCTAACTGCCCTTTCAGACCATCCATGTTTTAAAAGCTAAATATATGGAATAATATTTTTGTGCAATATTTTGACATACTACTGAGATCAATTTAAAAAAAGACATTTAAGAGAGGTCATGCTTTTGTGAAATTTGTTATTCATATACAAGATATTTGTTGGGAACAAGCTGCTTGTAAGAGTATTTTGTGGTGAGGGTTGTTGATCTACATTTTCTGTAAAGGAGACAACATAATTGTGAAAAACCTTTATATTGTTTAGAAAACTGATGTTGAAAATGCACATGCAAACAGAAACGGAAGAGAAACCTTATCCTTGTGAAGTGTGTGGATTAGTTTTTTCAGTGAAATCAAAATTGAAAAGACACATTCAAACACACACTGGAGAAAAACAATACTCATGTGAAATCTGTGGTAGTGCTTTTTCAGAAAAATTAGGTTTAAAAAGACACATTCGGACACACACTGGGGAGAAGCCATTTACTTGTGAAGTGTGCTCTTCTACATTTTCTGTGAAATCTAGTTTGAAAACCCACAGACTGATACACACTGGTGAGAAACCTTTTGTCTGTGATGTATGTGGTCTTTCAGTTACAAGGCGTTATTATTTAAAAAGGCACATGCAGACACACACAGGAGAGAAACCATATTCTTGTGAAGTGTGTGGTGTTTCAGTTACAAGGCATTGTTATTTAAAAAGACACATGCTGACACACACGGGAGAGAAACCATATTCTTGTGAAGTGTGTGGATCATCACATCCAACTAGTTCACTATTGAAAATGCATGTGCGATCACACACTGGAGAGAAACCCTATTCTTGTGAAGTGTGTGGCTCTAAGTTTGCTGTAAATGGAACTTTGAAACGGCATATGCGAGTACACACTGAAAAAAAAAAAATTTCTTGTGAAGTGTGTGGCTCTGCATTTTCACAAAATTCAGGATTAAAAAAACATATGCAAATACATACTGAAGCGAAACCATTTTCTTGTGAAATATGTGGATCTGCATTTAGAGAGAATTCAGATTTAAAGAAACATATGCAAACACACCCTGAAGTGATATCCTATCCTTGTGAAGTGTGTGGATTAGTTTTTTTACTGAAATCAAAGTTCAAAAGACACATGCAAACACACACTGGAGAAAAACAATACTCATGTGAAATCTGTGGCTGTGCCTTTTCAGAAAAATTAACTTTAAAAAGACACATCCGAACACACACTGGTGAGAAGCCATTTGCTTGTGAAGTGTGCTCTCGTACATTTTCTCTGAGATCTACTTTGACACAACATATGCGAACACACACTGGGGAAAAACCATATTCTTGTGAAGTGTGTGGATCAGCATTTTCAGTTGCTTCCAGCCTGAAAACTCACATGCGAACACACACTGGAGAGAAACCATATTCTTGTGAAGTCTGTGGCTCAGCATTTTCAATTAATTCTACTTTAAAACGACACATGCAAACACACAAGTGAGAAACCTCATGTATGTGTGTTGTAGATTGACTGTTTGTTTTGCGCGGGAAGTCGAAAAGGACAATAGATAGGCGAGACAGAAATCTTAGTATAACAAAAGAGGTGTGACAAAGGACTCATCTGGACAAACGCTAACTTGAACAAAGGGAAAGGACTTCCAGTCAAGGAACAAAGGAATGTGTGGGCGGTCGTCGGTACTTAAAGAGACCCAAAAGAGAGACCCGAGGAGACGGCGAAGAAAGCACAAGGTGTCGGACCGTCGATACGGCCGGGCGCTGCTAGCGAGCAGTGAGGCTCGTACACCACCTTCATTTTCCCTGCCCGCCACTCACCTACCACACACCGAAGAAAATAAAGAAGAGTCATCTTTTGTATACGCGTATCTGTTGTTATTGAAGTTCAAATGCTGACTACTAGATACATCATCTAGGGGTCAGGAACGATGTCCGCTGTATACCCGCAACGTATACGAGTCAGAGTAGTGTGAGTTTGAAGAAACCACTATGCAACATGTGAAGAGTGTGGTCTTTCATTTACAAGTTTTTTCTTCTTTAAAAATGCACATGCAGACACACACACATTGATGAGAAACTTCATTTCTGCAGTCAAAACACAGTTGATCCTAGCTAAATAAATGAAATATAAATAAAAATGATTTTTAAAATAAAAAATAAAAAAAAAATGTCTAAATGCATATTAAAAAATCTCAAATATAATAGGAGGAGGAGTTTTCAAAGTAGTTTTGACTAATGGTTAAAATTTACAGTTCTCCTTTTCCTAGACCAGTTGCTACACCCAGGTGAAAGAGCCCAGTTTGCCGTACTATTTACACATAACTGGAAGGAGAATAGTTGGATTCATACCTTTCCCAATGGTATTAGCACTATGTTTTGACTAATGAGAAGAGAGTCCTTTTGGTTTGAATTTAGAATTCTCCTCCTAGATCACTTACTATACCAAAGTTAACTAGCCCAGTCTGCCCTACTATTTACGCATAGCTGAACAGAATAGTTGGATTAATACCTTTCCCAATGGTATTAGTGCCGTAGGAAATACAGCCACATCCAGTATTTGAACTTATCTCACCATTTCCTATGATAGAAACCATTACACCATAAACCTCCAATATAGTGACACCATTTCATGAAAAAAAAAAGAATTATTATATACACATAAAATTGACAAATAAATTTTGCCATATTGTAAAGAGAATTATTATGAAATAAAGAAATTTTTATGGAATATTGTGATGTAATCATTATCATCATCATCATCCTCAACATCATCACTGATTCCTTTGACTCTCTTTTGACATCCGTCCCTATCAACCATCACATTTGATATGTCTTCTAAACGGCACAGATCGCATAAATGTGAGTTTTTGCTGGCCAGCCAACACTGGTGTGTCCATGTGTTGGAGTCCATATTGGTTTGTCCTTATTTTTTCAGCATGGTCCTGCATGTCTTGCTCATCTTACTTGGATAGTTTGTGAGATGGGAGGTAAGTGGTCATACAGCTGCTGTTTTGTAGGTTGCTGCTTTCAGGACATGTTCAAAACAGCACAAAGCTTCCTTATGTTGTTCCCATCTAGCTTTTTCTCTCAGCATTTTGCTAGAGTCCTAGTGGTGCAACCCTGCAGTAGTACTGATGCAGCTACTGTCAAATATAGTAGTAGTATTTTTGTATTTATACACACACACACACACACACACATTATATATATGAAGAGAAAAATGGAAGTGAATCTGACGCTATGTAAAATAGTGAAAAAATTTTGAAAAAACACAGGTTCAAATAAAATGAATGATATTTATTCAGCCAACGCTGCAGTGTTTCAATCTGTTTAATAGATCTTCTTTAGGGCTTTAATAGCGCTAACTTTCCATTCAAAACATTGTAAACAAACTGATCAACAATAACTATCACAGTCTCATTATTCTGTGATAAATTTTCATTTTCCTTATATCAACAAAAGCTATGATAAATTAATATAGAAAATTCATTTAAAATATGATGATATTAATAATATATCATGATGTTAAGTTTAAAATGTTATATTTTTTATTTTTAGATTCCAAAAACATTTTTTTAAATAATTCCTCTACTTTATTTTCAAATTCTAATAATCTTTTGATGAAAACTCTATACAAAATTTTAAACTGAACAAATATCGATGTATATCTTTTTTCTTCTGTAAAATAATAGCCAATTGAATAATTATCGAAAAGAGTAAAAAAAAAGATCTCGAAAATTTATCTTCTTAGTTTTTATTTTCATTTTAATTTCCAATATTTGGTACTTCTTTTCTACTAGGATATCACCCTTAAAAATGTTTTTCTTTTATTCACACCTGTCTTTTGTTTTTTCATTCATAATGTTTCAAAAGTATAAAACCCTAGTGATATTTGGCGCCCCAAAAATAAGGGCATAGTGTCAAAGTTATGTGACTTGAAATAAAATAACTGATGGATTATAAATTTACCAAAAATCTAGGAATTATCTGGGAATTATCCGATTGGATAAAATTACTCACCGTTAATAAAATAAAAAAATAAAATAGTACGCTTTACATGCGAAAGGGTTATGTTTATATGGAAACGGGGACTATAACTTTAAATATTATCTCTCTTTGACAATTATACATTTAAAATGTATGGATGGCTGTATTCGACAATTGTTTTCTTGTGCACATTCAATAACCGATTATTGGTTTTCAATGATTTTTGAAAGATTTTTTTGTGGTAGTTTCTGAATAACTCCGGAATATATATATTTTTTTTTTTTTTGTGTAACTGAGGCAAAGACAATAAGTACTTTTACTATTAAAATTTCACAGTGAAATTGACTTTAAAATAAAATATGCCAGTCGAATTTACGCCTGTTCAAATTCTAAATCAAAAAAGAAATGAAAATTTTAATTGAAGGGGTCTATTAACAATCCTTTCGAGGGTAACAAAAGTATATTTCAGTATATCAATCTCAAATGTTGGGTAACGCCCTGATTGCTATACAATATCAAATGATCTGTGAAGACTGGTCAGGTAACAATGTGATCAATACAATATCAAACGATCAAGTAACCTCCCTCTGTCATATGAAGTACGAAAGGCGGACCTGAGCATATGTCTGTAGAAAGGTATAAATTCCCGTCAGTCACAGATTTCGCCTTTGGTATTTCATATTGGACACTACCACTCCAGTTGACGCCATCCATGTGAATAGAGGATCCATAGGTACCACAAAAATAGTTCACGTGATCAGTTTAGATTATATTGAAGGAAGAAACGGAAATATTTTGGAACTTTTTCTTTTAAAATCTCGCAAAAAAGAAATAACGAACATAAAGAGTTGTTACAAAGAAAAACAGTTAATTCAAAGATCAAATTATCCGAGTGGGGAAAAATTACTCACCATTATCTTGAAAAATAAGTAAAACAGTCAGTTTTTTTACAACACAGTCAGTTTCTTTATTGATATTTTTTGGCCGAATTCTGTATTCATGGTTTTTTTACTAAAGAAAAACAAACTCCCGTATAGAAATTTATAAAAATCTGCTGATATAATTATTCAGACTCTTATTTTAATAGAAAAAAGTAAAAATCGCTTTTTGTCAGTTCATTTTTTCATATTTCATAAAATAAAATTGGCTGATATCGCACTTAAATATGATCTTGTCAGTCCGTCAGTCATACAAAAAATATTTCGGACCTATTTTTGTAGGCCCCTTCTAAATAGGTGTAGAGAAATTGAAAACAAGACAAGATCATATTTAAGTGCGATATCAGCTGTATTGTCCCTTGGACCATCAAATTGAACAAGTACCGAATAAATGATGTTGTATTTTACTTAATTAACATAATTTTAGCATAAGATCAAGCTCACTATTCAATAATTATGAAATACAAAACCATCTCGGTGACAATCCTAGTGAAAAATATCAAATTATTTTCTGCACCTTTTTACAGAAGGGACGAAATTATGTTCATCACCGCTTAGCCGTTTTCTTTGTTCTTAATGGACGAAACATTTTTATTCCAAGGTAATTTATCTTCTTTTTATGTTTTTCTTCTTCTTTTCACAATTCTTATATATATATATATATATATATATATATATATATATATATAAAATAGACATTAGTGTTATAAATTTAATAAAAATTGTGTATATTTATCGAAACATTCTCATAAGTCTATTCTGACTGAATTAGGTAGGATTTAAAAACCAACTAATCTTATGATTAAATTTTATGGGCACATCGTGTTGTTTAATGGTTAGGAAGGAAGCTTAGCAAACCATTGTTAGTGAGTTCGATTCTCACTGACGTTGTGCTACGTCTAAGCTAAGCTTCCGACTGAATTAGGTAAGGCATTTTAAAACGAACTGTTTATATTTAAATGTTAGTAGTACTATATCTAAGCTAATCTTAGTAAATAACTATATTTAAATGTTAGTGGGTGTCCCATACGTCTGGCCTTGTGTCGTAACTAAGGTACGCTTAGTAAATAAATTTAAATGTTAGTGGATACCCAAGACTGTGTCGCAACTAAGGTACGCTTAGTATAGTTATACCCATTTTGTTGAAAAAATCGTATTTTCAAAAAAACAAATTGGACCCCAGCCGTCGTTTTTAAAAATAAAACTTACCAAAAATCAGGGAATTATCCAATTTAATGAAATTTTCATTGTTGATTTATCAATGAATGAATTTTATAATGCGTCTGTTATTTTATTTCAAAACTTTTATTTTTGGGGTACAAAATATCGGTGTGGTTTTATATGTAATTGAGACTAAGGCTAAACTTGCAAATTGGTCGGAAAATTAAAACGGAATGTTTTTTGGTGGTCCCCCATGACAATTTAACTACAGTCTGTGAATGAACTTTTTGCGAATTGGGTTACGGTTTAGGGGTTTGGGGATTAAGGTTGTTTTTGATTGCGTATTGCTTAAAAAACAACAATAAACCCCAAATTACTATACATTTAATAGGTACCACCAATTTGACCCTGTGCAATTTACCCCCCCCCCTACATTTAACACAATGAAACTTGCAGAAAAATAATATTTTCTTGAAAAATCTTTTCCATTCGAAAGAAAAAACATTAAACAAACTCCTGATGATTTTTTTAATTTTTTATCAGCTTACGAAAATAATGAATATTATGATTGAAAAACAATGTTTTCATTTTTGCACTGTTAAATCAACTGAAATTTAACGTAGCTAAAAACAAGTTACGATAAGAGGATTTTTTAAAAATTCTATGAAAAATCAATTAATTATCTGATTTTCATGAAAATTTCCATAAATGTTTACCATTGGATGTAAATATATCTGAAATAGTTTTTTTCTAAAATATATTAGGGGAAATATTTTTTACGGGGTCTATCACCCCCCCCCCCATTTTATTTTATGAGATAAAAAAAGAATGACGCGGAAAAAAAATTTTGTACTTTTTTTTCTATAAAGATAAGTGTCTGAACAACTATATCAACGAAATTGTATAACGTACGGAGCTATAGTTTTTTTTAGGAAAAATTAATGAAATCGGAAAATAAAAGTGCAAAAAAAATGTCATAATATTAATATTTGAAAACTTTTTTTTGCTTATGTAATTGGTATGTACTATATTCTATTAAATTGTCAAAAAATAAAAAAAATTTTTTAAGAAATTAATTTTTACGAGATTTTCAATCTTTTGTGTGATTAAATATTTTTATTTTCTGCATGAAATAATTTTTTTTTTTCTCCGGAAAAAAATCGAATTTTTCATGGATATTTAAAAATATGATTTTTAGAATTCAGGTGAACTAAACATTGGTCCGATCCGAGCTCAATTGATATTTTTAAAAGAATTTGTAATTTTTATTGTTGAATAGTAATGTATGGTTCTTAGAATATACAGAAGAGCAAACCGACATATTTGTTTTACAAAGAGACTAGACAAGACGCTTCTGAGTAACAACTAAAGTTTGTTTTTCTTTGTTCAAAAAAGTTAAATAAAATAATTTTTTACGCTATTAGAATAAAAAGTAAGTATACATGATTATTTTATCAGTTTTTCTCTTAGAAAAAATATTCAAATTTTCATTTTATTTTCGATTTTAAGAATTAATACTAAAACCGAAGACATTTTTTAACGTCAATTTCATTGCGAAATTTTAAGATTAAATTTTTTCAAGTTTTTATTTATTTTAATAGTAAATTGTAATATTAAAGTTTTTAAAGATTTTATTCATTTTAATAGAAAAAATGTGGCTAAAAAAGTTTGTCTGTTACACCCATCCGTACTTAGATGCATAACCGTAAGAGGGTAATAATATGTATTTTTTTCTGTCTAAATTGTGGCCTGAAAATTACCCTTTCGCATGTAATATGATAGGTTTGTTTATTTTTTAAGATAACGATGTAATTTTTCCCAATCGAATAATTTGATCTTTTAATTAACTATTTTTCTTTGTTTTTTACGAGATTTTTGATAAACAAAGTTCGGATATATTTATTCAAGATGGCCTAAACTGATTGGTGGTCCCTAACATTTAATGTTGAAAAATATTTTTTTAAAACCAAGTTTAATTGAAATTATACATTGCAATACTAACACAAACAACTGAGGCTAATGTGTCTACTGTTGGGTTCAATAATTAATTTCAATGTTTAATTAAATGTATAGTAATTTGGGTTTTTTTTTTGGGGGGGGTCATCTAAAAATCCTCAGGAGTTTTTTATTTTTTTAATGTTTCTTCTTTCGAATGGACAAAAGTCAATGCGACACTTTTATCGCGCATTTGCGTATTAGAGATTTTAAAAGTGTAATGTTTCGTCAAAGTATAATTTAATGTAATGATTAATTTGTAGGCATGTACAAAAATTACTGACTTTCAAACGGCAATGCTTTGTCAGCGATGCATGCTTTTCTTCTAAAGTATGGATGATCAAAAGCATAATAATCTGCATTCTTTGTGTTAATGAATTCACGTTTTTAACTGGTTTTGTTTCTATATTGATTCTCATACGAGCTCCCGTAGAAAAATATCTCCCAATGAAAACCCCCCCTCTAAGAAAACAAAACTAAAAAAGTATGATACTTTTTTTTTTAATTTAATCAGTCAAATTTATTTATTCAATACTTTTACATTAATTAACAAAATCCTAGTCACCTGCAGTAAGAGGAAGAGTTTAATCTGCGGATGTCAATTTTAAGACTCTAAAAAAGATAGGGTGATCTGTCTTTATCTCGAAATCCCAGAGAATGTCATTCTCAAAAGCAGATTCTAGTTTATTTTTTGCATAATTACCAGTGGATCACCTTCCCAACCCAGTTGTGCCTAGTTTCATATTCCTGTTGTGCTAGTTTGCTATATTCACTTAATACATGGTTTACCGTCTCATCTCTGTAACCGCACAGTCTACATTTACTGTTTTGTTGCATCTTATCAATTTTTGCTTTGATATAATTTGTTCTTATGGCATTATTTTGTGAAGAAATTATTAGTGATTCAGTTTCTCTCTTGCGGTTTCCTCTTCATAACTATGTCCAAGTTTAAGAATGTATTATTATTATTTGTAATCCCTCCTTGGGCAGCTCACTTTTTTAAATTATCGTCTTACATCAATCTTTAAAAAAGAGAATATTTGCTCAGATCCTACACAATATTAATATAATATCTATATATAAATCAAATTCTGTAAACATTTCTGATAGGTACTTCAAATATTATTGTTTTGGTTATAATATATAACAGCTTAGTATCTCTCAAATATAGTGATATTATTTTTGTATTTACACACAAACTATATATATATGTATAATTTTGTATACTCATATGCCCTCGTTGGGTATATATATCAAGAGAGATCTCATGGATAGAGACAGACAGTTGTGCCTTACTTGCTTCTTTGTCTAGCAGTTGTTTAATCTTCTTTCTTTTGTCTACGATTGTCTAGTGCTGTTTCCTTTACTTTGTTGGCCGGTTGTCATCTTGTTTTCTCATAACTAAGGGCTTCTTTTTAAATCATGCATTAACTACAAGACTTTGTTTTCCTTTGATCAAAGATTTATTTCTGCATTGCCCATTTTCACCGCGCAGGAGTTACAACTTCAGCAGAGAGATCCTCTCTGCCTTATGTCTGGTTAAAAACTGATTGCCTAACTCTATCACATGACTTGCAAGATTCCCGCCTCTGAGGTCAGTTGGGGCCAGGGCTGGTATTTTTTCATCCCCTGTTCTGAAAAACAATGGCCCTTAGAATTCTTGCTACAGGGCTTGTCAAAAACCCATGCCACCATACAATTATGCAACAATAATATATATATTTCTTGTGAACATTTTTTTTATATATAGAAGGGAATGCCTCCATTGCATAATACCTTATGTTGTGCAATCATTACCACCATAGGAAATGGAAACTGTGAGAGGAGTTCAAAACCTGGACATGGCTGTTTGCATTTCACATAGCATTTATAACCCTGACCTTTGATGTTCAATTTTTAGAGAGTTCATCTAATTTAATGTTTGGAATTTATTCTATGGAGCCTCACCATCAGATGCAGTTTAGTGTCACATTAAGGATCCCAAGTTTTTAAATAATGATTTACCCCTCTGCAGAGCATACAGTTAGCATATTCCAAGCCATACTAATGCAACAGGGTGACCAAATATAAAAGTTTAAACCCCAACTGTGTAATGTCTTTAAACTGTTTTTTCTGGGTCACCCTAATTTACCGACCGATTTGCAAGTTTAGCCGAAAATTTTCCTGTTCACAAAGAATGATTCTCATGCTATACATATGAATATTTCCTTTTAATTTGATAAGGAATTCGCTAAATATTTTTCTTCTTAACCCCACTTTCTAATTCTTTTATCCCCCCCTCTCTCTCTCTCTCCACATCTCTAGGTGTTCCTGAAATCCTTTTAGTCAGGGACTTCTGCTAGTAATAACTATAATGGGGATATTAATCCGACTATATATATATGTATATATGGCAATAATTCTTTATTTCAAAAATTAGATGGAAAGATAAAATACCATAGCAACTAATTTCTGAATTGACGCTTGGTTATTCTATACATATTAAGTAGCTGTTAAACTCGAGCCACACTGAGATGTAAACGTTGAAACACAGTGTCTGTGGATGATTAATATATATATATATATATAGAGAGAGATAGATAGATAGATAGATATTTTATTTAAATAGGTTTGGTTTAATACCATGCCATATTTTTTCATGGGGATTTTCAATTGCTTACTTTCAAGCCTTTGTGTAATTTTTTCCACATATATTTTATTTCTGTTACATGTTACATTCTTCATTTATTTTTTTTTGATTGGAAAAAAAATGAAAATTTCATAAGTGTAATTCCAGGTCAAATTGTCCAGGCCACAATTATTGCTCAGAACCAAAGCTACAACATTTTGTTAAAATTTGTTAAAATTCCTCACTTCAAGTTTTTGAAATTTTGTCCAGGTGTGGATGATTTTAATGTTAGACATTCCTCAAAATCGAGTTTCCAATTCTAAAAATTGGCAGAGTTATGTCGATTTTTAGTTTTCCAAATTTGGGTGGTTGGTTGCGAAAAATGGCGACTTTTTGTAATCAATCTTTTTCTGTAAAATGAGTTCTAGAGCTTCCCTACTGCTAAAAATTGGTTTATAAATGCTATTTAAAAAGTCTGAACTCAACCAGTTTTAAATTATTGATGATTTCTGATTTGCAAAATTTTAACTGATGTTGTAACTTCGGTTCTGAGCAAACACCAAATTATTTTTTATATAATGTTCAATATATGTGAAATGATAATAGAAAAAAAATTGTCATAGATGCAGTGCCACATTGGATCTTGCTATGAAAAAATAAAAAATCATCAATAACTTAAAACTGGTTAACTTTCAGACTTTTTGATAACATTTTTGGATTCCTTGGGCAGAAATGGTTTTATAAACCAATTTTTAGGAGTGGGGGGGGGGCTCTAGAACTCATTTAACTGACAAAAATAGATTTTCACGCCCCCCCCCCACTCACTTATAAACCTATTTAAATTTTAGATTCATTTTCCTAAAAAAAATGTATTGTTTCTTTCACAGATAATCGTGGATGAAAAAATACGTCTTGTGGACCATTAATCCAAGGATACTTGAAATTGTAAGGATCAACTTTTCAAGACTGACCTGATGTCAGAAAAACAAAATATTCAAGTGAAAATTTGATATTGCTTTGATATCTAACTACCCTTTCAGACCATCCATGTTTTAAAAGCCAAATATATGTAATAATATTTTTGTGCAATATTTTGACATACTATTTCTTAGTATTGACATATTCGTGTGAGGTGTATGGATTTTATTTTCTCTGAAATCAAAATTGAAAAATACAAGATCATTGTTGAAAATTCATTTGTGAAGTAGCTGCTTGTAAGAGTATTTTGTGGTGAGGGGTGTTGATCTACATTTTCTGTAAAAGAGACAACATAATAGAGAAAAACCTTTATCTTGTTTAGAAACTGATGTTGAAAATGCACATGCAAACAGAAACAGAAGAGAAACCCTATCCTTGTGAAGTGTGTGGATTAGTTTTTTCAGTGAAATCAAAGTTGAAAAGACACATTCAAACACACACTGGAGAAAAACAGTACACATGTGAAATCTGTGGTAGTGCCTTTTCAGAAAACTTAACTTTAAAAAGACACATTCGAACACACACTGGAGAGAAACACTACTCATGTCAAATCTGTGGTTGTGCCTTTTCACTACACTTAACTTTAAAAAGACACATTCGAACACACACTGGCGAGAAACCATATACTTGTGAAGTGTGCTCTTGTTCATTTTCACTGAAATCTACATTGAAAACACACAGGCTGACACACACTGGTGAGAAGCCTCATACCTGTGAACAGTGTGGCCTCTCATTTACAAGAGGCTTTTCTTTAAAAAATCACATGCGCATACACACTGGGGAGAAACCATATTCTTGTGAATTCTGTGGATCATCCTATGCAAGTAGTTCACAACTGAAAATGCATGTGCGAACACACACTGGAGAGAAACCCTATTCTTGTGAAGTGTGTGGCTCTAAGTTTGCTGCAAAGTCACCTTTGACAGCACATATGCAAATACACACAAGAGTAAAAGAATATTCTTGTGAGGAATGTGAATATAAAAGTTCAAAGAAGTCTGATATGACAAAGCACAAGAAAACACACGCTGAAGCAAAAGTTTATTTATGTGATATTTGTGGAAGTGAATTTTCATGGAAGGGAAATTTGAAACGGCATATGCAAACACACACTGGAGAAAAACAATACTCATGTGAAATCTGTGGTTGTGCCTTTTCAGACAACTTAACTTTAAAAAGACACATTCGAACACACACTGGTGAGAAGCCATTTGCTTGTGAAGTGTGCTCTCGTACATTTTCTCTGAGATCTACTTTGACACAACATATGCGAACACACACTGGGGAAAAACCATATTCTTGTGAAGTCTGTGGATCAGCATTTTCAGTTAATTCTACTTTAAAACGACACATGCGAACACACTAGTGAGAAACCTTATGTATGTGAAGAGTGTGTTCTTTCATTTACAAGGAAATTGTTAAAAAATATTTTAAAATGTCAATAAAAATTAACTTTTTAATGTTTTCTTTTATGCTTAATATAAAGAACAATTCTAAGTTGATGTGTTAAAAAACAATTTCTGTTATATATAATGTAAATTTTTGCATTTTAAATAAATTTGCAATAAATTGTTAATCTTTCTTGACATAGTTATCGCATTTTGATGCAAACAATTAGAACCAATTCATTTTCTATGGAGGATCATATGTGTAATAATTTTTTTCATTCTAAAGCAAACACAAATTACTAATTTTGCATTTCCTTAATGCCTTATGATTTAATTCTTAATATTATTGAAGAAAAAAAAGAGTTTGGAAAATCAAAATTAGAATGTTAAAAATTATTTACAATAAAATTCAATAAAAAAAAAGGAAATTTTTTTTGCTCCATTTTAATAAAGTATAAAAAACATTACATACCTCAAAGTTGAAGTATTCTTTAGTTAATTTTCTAGTTTATAAATTCAAAAAAACATTAAAATAAAATAAAAATTTGAAAATAGGCTTTTGAAATGAAAAATTGCTATTATTTCACAATATAAAAATCCTTATTCAAATAGTCTGCCCATATTTCATATTTTGTAAATAAGCAATTTTCCTTGTCAAAACTTTCTGTATAATAACAGGTGTCGCGGATTTGATATTATTCACAGTTGCATGCGGCAGCAACAACAGTTTTCAAAAAAAAAGAATAGAATATTATGTCCACTACATCCTTCCATTAATAAAAATGACAACAATTTTTAATTCAAACATTATTTTCATTTTTTTTTATAAAGACTGTACTATATTATGTTGTTATTTTTAGCTAAATATTTTTTATACAATATTTTCTATAATTAAATAAATACAATTTTGCTATACAATAAACAAAAGTATTTATTTTACATATTATAAATTTTTAAAAATCCCTAAAACAAACGTAGATAACAGGAACTTTTAACATTCCTTAGAAAATAAGCTAACAATTTAGAAAAACAAAAACAAAAAAGTATAATTGTTTTTTTCTTATTTACGAAACTTAATTTTCAAATTTTAAGATGTCCTAATACCAAACCTGTACTTGTATCGATTTTTTTTTGCATATGTTCTGTCATTTAATTATCTTTCCAAAAATGTAAAATTTATTTTATACAAAAAAAAAAAATTACCAAGAAATTTATACGGGGATCAATATGCGAAACAAAAGCTAACAAAAAAAATTAGACTTTTCACTTTAATAAACATTTATTTACAATAAAAGTTATTTTATTACTTCATATACTGAAAGATTTATTAAAATCAGATAGTTTATTTTAGATGATTTTTAGAAGAATTTCTGTGATCCCCCTTAGTAGAAGGTGTGCGAAAATGGGTATACCTATTCATAGCCATGTGCAAAAAGGGATATAACCCCTATTTTGTTTAGACCGGGTTATCTTGCTTAGACAATTTTTATTGATGATAATAATGTTTCTCTGAGCAAATTTTTATTGTTGGCCTAAATTGCAATTTTTTTACTATCTCGTATGTTTTCACATCCAGGTATTTCGAAGTAAAAGATAAAACAGTGAACTTTCTATCCAATATCTTCAAATATATTTTTCTTGGAAGTGTAGCCAAAAAGACTTTTCTCTTTGCGATTGACATATCTATTTAGACTGGGGGAGATTTCAGCCTGTTTTGTCATCCATAGTTAAAAATTGACAATTTTAAAACATCTTTATAAATCTCTGAAATTAAAGCAGCATATCATAGCATATTTTTTAACTTTTTCAAAGATACAATCCAGGGCTATCTTTTGTTAATTTTCAAGTTAGTTCCTGATGTTGTCAAATATGTAAAATTGACCTTGAAATTGTTAAGATACTAAAAAAACCAGTTTAACTTTGATGAAATATATATATATATATATATATATATATATAAAAAGATAAATCTAATGAGTCAGACGAACCTACTATTAGTTTCGCTTAATGCTCTTCAGGGCTAAGATCTGACTACAGAGACAAGGAGCAAGACGGATTAAATAGTACTAACCACAGTAGTCATTCAAATTAGCTGAACTAGACGGACCAATAAAAACGTACAAAAAAACACAGAACACTATAAGTCTATTGTTTAATAAATATTTAATTTATATATTAAAATTTTTATTTATTTATCTATTTTTATATATATTATATTTAATTTTTAAATTTAAATTAAGCAAATTTGAAACCATTACATCAGTACAAGCACCCCATCGCTATTCTGATCCCCCCAACTAAATGGAACCCAGCACGCTGACGTTTGTCCATCTCTCTGCCCGTAGTTATACGATCCATCGATACGACTAAATCTAGGAGACGGGGTTTATTTAATGAACCTCGACATCCCAAAATCCATCATGGGAGAAGCAGCAAATGAATTGGGGATTGGGCATGACTCCCGTTGCTGGTACATAAGCCAATATACCTTTCCCCTGTTGCTACCAAACCCCTGAGGACAAGGGTTATTTTCCACTGCTGCCACTACCCTCATTATATGGTGAGCAATCAGAAAGGCACACGTTTAAAACGGTCGGGATGCATCCCTTTATTCAAGCGGGGCTTTTTATACCCAAGGAAGCAACACCACGTATGCTTAAACAAGCAAATTACAAAATGTCAGCAAGTTTGGGGGAATGAAAACAACGAAAGAGCGCTCATCTACTCAAAATCCATAAAAATTAACAACCACGGAGAAGCCATGTTTTTTTATGCATACAATTGTTAAGAACTTCTAATCTTTGGTTTAATAGTCTTTTTCTAAAAAAAAGTGACTATCACGAGTTTTTCTTCCATACATAACTGGCAATATCTATCACCAGCTTTATATTTATTGCACTTTTTAATAATTTCCCATTTTAGAATAGGGTTGATACCTTTAGCTTTGATCTTCCATATATAACTAGACAGAGGAGTATTAAATTTATATTCTTCATTAGTAAAGCTACACTTATGGTTATAAAATCTAGATTTGAAGTCATTTCTTCAAATGGTCAAAGGTCAATCCCCTCCCACATTCTGAATTGATAAAAAATATTTTTTGCAGTTTCTATAATAAAATAAGTCAATCGTTATAAAATTAAGTCATCGGAAAATAATTTGGTGAAAATTTCATTAAAATTGTAGTACCATATGACCTTTAGGCACCCCTTTTTGATCTCGATTAAGAAAGGATATGTTTTTCATTTATACCGTCAATATCTGGTTGTTTTTAGATTTTTTAAAACAATAAAACTAACCCCTAACCCTAACCCGTAACAAACAATCAGATATTGATGGTGTAAATGAAAAACATGTCCTTTCTTAATGGAGATCAAAATTGGGTGCCTAAAGGTAATATGGTTCAAATTGTACAATTTCCTGATTTTTGGTAATTGTTTTGAAATTAAGAAATTTAAAAAGAATTATCATCTCCCTTGGCAATCCTTGAACATTACTACCTGTGTATAATGCTTTTTTATCGGGATTTTTAAAGAAACATCTTCCGACCATGAGGGTGTGAGAAAAAAAAGTTTGTGGTTAAATATCTTAACACTTGCAAAACAACGCCAGTTTCCTGACCCTCTGGTACATTCAAGGGGTCTATTAAAAATCATTTCAAGGGTAACAAATGTATCTTTCAGTATATCAATCTCAAATGTTTGGTTAACGCTGTGATTGGTATACAATATCAAATGATCCGTGAAGACTGGTCATGTTACAATGTGATCAGTACAACATCAAACGATCAAGTAACCTCCCTCTATCATATGAAGTATATTTATACGAAATGTGGACCTGTGCATATGCCGGTAGAAAGTTATAAATTCCCGTCAGTCGCAGATTTTGCCTTTCGTATTTCATATAGGATACTGCCACTCCAGTCGACACCATCCATGTGAGTACAGGCCTCACCTCAGATATTTTTTCCACATTTTACAGACGTCATCTAATTTGACATTAATTAGTACTGCTTAAAACTAAATCGAAATACAAGTTTACAACAAAGATTCTTTTATTTTTTCAATTTCTCCACACGCATTCTACTTATTTAGAAGGGGCCTACGAAAGTTGGTCCTAAATATTTTTTTGTGTGACATCAGCTGTATTTTCCTTTAGACCATCAAATTGTGATAAACAGTGTTAGTCGGAAGTGTATGGAGGCAAGAAAAAACAAACAGATTTTAAGTTTCATCAATTGTATTGAAAAACACGAAAAGGTTGGAAATGGTTTAAGAAGAAAGTTTGATATTTGGTGGTAGTCAGTTGTGATGTGAGTAGTAATGTCTGCTGAAAGCCTGATGTTCGGTAGTCGAGTCAGTTGTAGTGGAGGTGGTGATGTAGGAAGAAAGCCTGATGTTAGTGGTCAGATATTGGTTAGAGTGTGGGCAGAGAATCTGATGTTTAGTGGTCGCATCAGTTGAAGTGTTGGAATCGTGTGGGCAGGATCTGATGCTGGTTGGTAAAGGTTCACGGATGATAGCTGGTGACTGAGTTGATAGGGGTCAATTTGGTAAATTGATGATAGACAATTTGATAGTTGTTTGCCCCTTTAAGATTTGCCAGTCGGTCAGGTCAGGAGATTAGGATGGGAGGTGAAGTATTGAGGTCGGCTGTCTAGGGTGTAGCGTTTCGCGTCCGAGCTTTCGCTTCTTATGATCTCAACAGAGTCGCTGCTGTACTGTATCCTGGTCCTTTAAGAGCCACAATTAAATACCTTATCATTTGCCGATTTCGGATCAACTCAAACATTTTTTTTATTTTTACCGGGAATTCTGATTTATTTACCAATTTTTTAAAGATTGCCTTATGCGTGGAGCTGCTTGCGCACAAACGAGTTTTCTTCATTTGTTTGAACGCTTCAGCTCTGTCCACATCCGGTTAGCATTTTTTTTTTATTGCGGTGTGTGGGCGAATTGAATTTTGTGAATCGGGAGATTTGTGTATTTAACAAAATTGAACACGTACAGAATAAGTGATTTAGTAATTTACTTTATGAACGTAGTTTTAGCACAAGACACCAAGCATAAATAAGTCAGTAAAGATCAAGCTCGCTATTCAATAATTATGAAATACAAAAAATCTCGTTGACAGTTCGGACCATTTGACCATTTGGCACCTCTTTTTGATCTCGATTAAGAAAGGATATGTTTTTCATTTACACCGTCAATATCCAGTTATTTTAACAGACAATTTTTATTTATTTAAAAAAAAGTATAACCCTAAACACTAACCTTAACCCCTAACACTAACCCCTAACAAACAACCGGAGATTGACGGTGTACATAAAAAACATGTCCTTTCTTAATCCAGATCGAAAAGGGGTGCCTAAAGGTAATATGGTCCGACAGTCCTAGTGAAAAATATCAAATTATTTTCTGCACCTTTTTACAGAAGGGACGAAATTATGTTCATCACCGCTTAGCCGTTTCCTTTATTCTTAATGGACGAAACGTCTTTATTCCAAGGTAATTTATCTTCTTTTTATGTTTTTCTTCTTCTTTGTACCATTATATTATATTATATATATAATATATATATATATATAAGTGTTATAAATTTAATTAAAAAATTGTGTATATTTATCGAAACATTATCATAAGTTATTTCAACTGAATTAGGTAAATAGCATTTAAAATCTTATGATTAAATTTTATGGGCACCTCATGTAGCTTAATGGTTAGCAAGTTAGCTTAGCAAACGATCGTTAGTGAGTTCGATTCTCACTGGGTGCTCCATAATCTGGATTTGTGCCACATCTAAGCTAAGCTTAGTAAGCCTTGTGTCGCAACTAAGCTAAGCTTAGTAAATAACTATTACGACTGAATTAGGTATATAAGGCATTTTAAAACGAACCGTCTTATATTTAAATGTTAGTACATATCTAAGCTAAGCTTAGTAAATAACTATATTTAAATGTTATTGGGTGCCCAATACTTCTCGCCTTGTGTCACTACTAAGGTACGCTTAGTATATTTATACTAGGATACCCAAAAACCGGCTGCTAATGTCGGCTAATGTTTTTTAAAAACGAATTAAAATTAATTAAATCGATTATTCAAATGCAAACTTTTGTCTAAATCAATAAGTAATAACTAGGTACCACCAATCAGTTTAGGTCATCTCGAATAAAACGGAAATAAATATTTCCGAACTTTGTTTATCAAAAATCTCGTAAAGAAAAGATCGTACAGGGTTGTTACAAAGAAAAATAGTTAATTCAAAGATCAAATTATCCGACTGGGAAAAATTACATCGTTATCTTAAAAAATAAACAAACCTATCCATATTACATGCGAAAGGGTAATTTTCAGGCTACAATTTAGACAGAAAAAAAATACATATTATTACCCTCTTACGGTTATGCATCTAAGTACGGATGGGTGTAACGGACAAACTTTTTTAGCCAAATTTTTTCTATTAAAATGAATAAAATCTTTAAAAAAATTTATCTTAAAATTTCGCAGTGAAATTGACGTTAAAAAATGTCTTGGGTTTTAGTATTAATTTTTAAAATAGAAAATAAAATGAAAATTTGAATATTTTTCTAAGAGAAAAACTGATAAAATAATCAATAAAAACTTTTTATTCTAATTGGTCGAAAAAGTTAAATAAAATAATTTTTTACGCTAACAAAAACAAACTTTGGTTACTGAGAATCGTCTCGTCTCTTTGTATAAAACAAATGTCTGCAATGCTCTTCCGTACATTCTAAGGATCACACATTACTATTCAACAACAAAAATTACAAATTCTTTTAAAAATATTAATCGAGCTCGTATCGGACCAATGTTTAGTTTACCTGAATTCTAAAATTCATATTTTTAAATATCCGTGAAAAATTCTATTTTTTGACGCAGGAAAAAAAAAAATTAATTTATTTCACGCAGAAAATGAAAATATTTAATCACACAAAAGATTGAAAATCTCTTTAAAATTAATTTCTTAGAAGAAAAAATTTTTTTTTTGACAATCAATAGAATATAGTACATACCAATTAAAAAAAACAAAAAAAAGTTTTCAAATATTAATATTATGACATTTTTTTGCACATTTTATTTCCGATTTCATTAATTTTTCTTCAAAAAACTACACCTCGTACATTCATATAATTTCATTGATATAGTTATTCAGACTCTTATCTTTATAGAAAAAAAGAAAAAAAAAAATTTCCGACACGTCATTTTTTTTTATCTCATAAAACTAAATAGGGGGTGGGGGAATAGACCTCGTAAAAAAATATTTTCCCTAATATATTTTAGAAAAAAACTATTTCAGATATATTTACATCCAATGGTAAGCATTTCTGGAAATTTTTGTGAAAATCAGATTATTAATTGATTTTTTATAGAATTTTTAAAAAATCCTCTTATCGTAACTTGTTTTTAGCTACGTTAAATTTCAGTTGATGTAACAGTGCAAAAATGAAAACATTGTTTTTCAATCATAATTTTCATTATTTCCGTATGCTGAAAAAAATTCTTTTAAATCATCAGGAGTTTATTTTATGTTTTTTCTTTAGAATGGAAAAAATTTTTTCAAGAAAATATTAAATTTTCTGCAAGTTTCATTGTGTTAAATATAGGGGGGGGGGTAAATTTCACAGGTTCAAATTGGTGGTACCTAGTAATAACATAATGACTATCAATAAAAAAGCAAAATAATATTAAACATTTAATTCATTTTTAATATATTTAAAACGATTTTTTGGTCAATTTCGATTGCGTAGGGTGTGAAACGCTTTTTAAAAATGGCGTGTTTACAAAATTAATGTAACATTAGTGATTTTTTTTTTAAATTACCAAAAATCAGGGAATTGTCTGATTTTAATGAAATTTTCAGTATATATTTATCAATTAATGAATTTTATAATGCATCAGTTATTTTATTTCAAAACTTTAATTAAGTATTTCTGCTATGAAAATTAATATATAAAATTCATTTGAAATATGAATATTCTGATGTTAAGTTTAAAATGTTATATTTTTAGATTCTAGAAATAAATATCTATTTAATGCACACCTTATTTTAGTCAAACAAAGTATAAGTTTTGAAGAAAAACTCAATTGAAAATTTAGACCCCCCCCCCCTTTTTTTTAAGCAGAGAAATATCGATGTATGATTTTTTTCTTTTATAAGAGAATAGCTAATTAAATAATTATCGAAATGAGTAAAAAAGAAATCTCAAAAAAATTTTTTTTTTTTTTTTACATTTTATTTACGATTTTCGGTACTTATTTTCTCATAGAATATTCCCTTAAGAAATGTTTTCAATTCACAACTTTTTTACACAACAGCTCTTTTATCTTTTTATTTCTACTGTAATTAGTATCAAACACTGACCAACTCACCGAGATTTTACGCCCCCAAAATAAGGGGGGAGGGTCAAAAGTAAGTGACCTGAAAAAAATCAGAAAGTTTTTAAATAAAATAAATAATGCATTATAAAGTTCATTCATTGATAAATCAACACTGAAAATTTCATTAAAATCCGATAATTCCTTGATTTTTGGTAAATTATTTTCTGTACATTCATTTTGTCAAAATCTGATTTTAGGTCAATTTTGAGTATACCTAATTTATACCCAATTCGTCGAAAAATTGTATTTTTACAAAACACATTTAACCCCGCCCCTGGTTTTAAAAAAATGACCTAAATCAATGAATTATCCGATTTTAATGAAATTTTCATCGTTGATTTATCAATGAATGTATTTTATAATGCATCTGTTATTTTATTTCCAATGTTTCTGAATTTTTCTAGGTTACTTAACTTTTATCCCCTTTATTTTTGGGGTGCAATATATTGGTGGGGTTTTATATATAATTGAAACTAATTATAGTATAAATGAAAAGAAAAAAGACCCAAGGTTTGAATAGAAGAAAAAAATTTCAAGGATGCTATTGTGGTAGAAAATAAGTACCGAAAATCGAAAATAATATGGAAATAAAAACTAAAAAATAATTTAGGGGATTTTTTTTTTTACTCATTTCGATAATTATTTAATTGGCTATTATCTTATAAAAGAAAAACATTATATATCAACATTTGTTTTGTTCGGGGGGGGGGGGGCTAAATTTTCAATAGGGTATTCGACAAAAAATTATTGATTGATACTAAAGTAACATAGTTATTAAAAACATGTTTTTAGAATCTGATAATATGACATTTTAAACTTAACATCATGATACTCATATTTTAAATGAAATTTATATATCAATTTATCATAGCAGAAATACCTAATTAAATCAGAAAGTTTTGAATAAAATAACTGATGCATTATTTTTTTCAATCGGGAGGGTTAGGTTTATTTTGTAAACAGATATAAAGTCATCTGTAGACAGCGTTTACAGCCATATTGGAACAAAAAGATAATTAGAAATTAATTTGAATTCGTTTTTAAATAAAAAGCAGATGAAAATTTGGGTATACCTAACTTAGTAAGTAACTATATTTAAATATTTGTGAGTGCCACATACTTCTCACCTTGTGTTGCAATTAAGGTACGCTTAGTAAATAACTATATTCAAATGTTAGGTTCGTTTCTCATTGGGTACCCCATACTTTTGACCTTGTGCTAAGCTTAATAAATAACTATTATTGAATTTTAGGTTCGTTTCTCAGTATGTGACCCATACTTCTGGCCTTGTGCCACCTCTAATCTAAGCTTAGTGAATATCTATATTTAAAGTGTAGTAAAATGAGACAGTAATTTCACTTAAAGGCATGTATGCCTGAAATTATATTATTTTTTATACTTTAATTTTATTAATTTCTTTAATTTTATTATTTCTTTGATTTTATTATTTCTATTTTATTATTTCTTTAATTTTATTAATTTTTTGATAGATAATATAAATTATATATTTTTTTTTTACACCAGAGTTAGTTTCTTTATTGGTATTTTTTAGCAGAATTCTGTATTCATGGTTATTTTACTAAAAAAAGAACTCCCATATAGAAATTTATAAAATCTTCTGATATAATTATTCAGACTCTTACCTTTATAGAAAGAAAGTAAAAATCGTTTTTATCAGTTAATTTTAAGAATATTTTATTAGATAAAATAGGGTGGGGTTAGACCTCGTAAAAAATATTTCCCCAAAAATATTTTAGGAAAAACCTATTTGAAACATATCTTCATCAAAAGTTAAGTAATTCTAAAAATTCTCATGAAAATTGGACCATTAATTGATTTTTCATAGAATTTTTTAAAAAGCCTCTAGTCGTAACTTGTTTTTGGCTGCGTTCAATTTCAATTGATTTAATAGTGTCAAAAATGTAACACTATTTTCGTTCATCATTTTCATCATTTCTAGTTGAAAAACTTTTTTTAAATCATCAGGAGTCTTTTTAATGTTTCTTCTTTTGAATGAACAAAAGATTTTCAAGATAATATAAACCTGTTTTGTATCATACTAAGGACACCCATTTTTTTTAATGATTTACCCCCCTGCAGAGCATTACAGTTAGCATATTCCAAGCCATGCCAATGTAATGGGGCAACCAAATATAAAAGTTTAAACCCCACCTGTGTAATATCTTTAAAGAGCCCCCTCAAAATCAACTCCCCACATATATTCTATTTCTGTTACATGTTAAATTTTACTTTTATTTGTTTTTAATTGGAAACAAATGAAAATTTCATAATTAAAAAGAAGGGACTTATAAATAAAACTGTTTATCATATTAAAAATAACTTTGTTAATATTCCTTTCTTTTTTGTAAACCGGAAATGAAATAATTCATTTTTCTAAAAAATGTATTGGTTCTTTCACAGATAATTGCGGATGGAAAAATACTTCTTGTGGACCAATTAATCCAAGGATATTGGGAATTGTATGGATCAACTTTTCAAGGCTAACCTGATGTCAGAAAATCAAAATATTCAAGTGAAAATTTGATATTGCTTTGATATCTAAGTTTCTGCCCTTCATTCACATGGAGTTGCATTTATACAAAAATCATCTTTGAAAAGACATATGCAAATATATACATTTGAAAAAACACACTTCTGTAATGTGTGTTGAACAGCCTTTTCTCAAAACATTAAATCCTCATGTAAACACACACTGAAGAGAAACCATATTTTGTGATGTGTGTGGATTGGTTTTTTTTCTCTGAAATCAAAATTGAAAAATACAAGAAGATCATTGTTGAGAATTCATTAGAGTAAGAATATTTTGTGGTGTGGAGTGTTTATCTACATTTTCTGTAAAGGAGACAACATAATTGTGAAAAACCTTCATCTTGTTGAAAATGTTGAAAATGTTAAAAATGCTCATGCAAACACAAATGGAAGAGAAATCCTATCCTTGTGAAGTGTGTGGATTAGTTTTTTCACTGAAATCGAAGTTGAAAAGACACATGCGCTCACACACTGGAGAAAAACAATATTCATGTGAAATCTGTGGTAGTGCCTTTTCAGAAAACTTAACTTTAAAAAGACACATTCGAACACACACTGGGGAGAAGCCATTTGCTTGTGAAGTGTGCTCTTGTACATTTTCACTGAAATCTAGTTTGACACGACACATGCGAACCCACACTGGGGAGAAACCATATTCTTGTGAAGTGTGTGGCTCATCATTTTCACTTAGTTCTGTTTTGAAACGGCACAGGCTGACACACACTGGTGAGAAACCTCATGTCTGTGAACAGTGTGGTCTCTCATTTACAAGGGGTTCTTCTTTAAAATCACACATACAGATACATACTGGTGAGAAACCTTATGTCTGTGACGTGTGTGGTCTTTCAGTTACAAGGCATTCTTATTTAAAAATGCACATGCAGACACACACTGGTGAGAGACCATATGTCTGTGAAGTATGTGGTCTTTCAGTTACAAGGGGTCCCTATTTAAAAAGACACATGCAGACACACACCGGCGAGAAACCATATTCTTGTGAAGTGTGTGGATCATCACATGCAACTAGTTCACTACTGAAAATGCATGTGCGATCACACACTGGAGAGAAACCCTATTCTTGTGAAGTGTGTGGCTCTAAGTTTGCTGTAAAGTCAACTTTGACATCACATATGCAAATACACACTGGAGTAAAACCATATTCTTGTGAGGTATGTGGATATAAATGTTCAAGGAAATCTGATATGACAAAGCACAAGAAAACACACACTGAAGAAAGACTTTATTCATGTGAAGTTTGTGGAAGTGCATTTTCACAGAATGGAACTTTGAAACGGCATATGCAAACACACACTGGAGAAAAAATATTTTCTTGTGATGTGTGTGGATCTGCATTTTCACGAAATTCAGGATTAAAAAAACATATGCAAATACACACTGAAGAGAAACCATTTTCTTGCAAAATATGTGGATCTGCATTTATAAAGAATTCAGATTTAAAGAAACATATGCGAATACATGCTGAAGAGAAATCTTATTCTTGTGAGGTGTGTGGATTAGTTTTTTCACTGAAATCGAAGTTGAAAAGACACATGCGCACACACACTGGAGAAAAACAATACTCATGTGAAATCTGTGGCTGTGCCTTTTCAGAAAATTTAACTTTAAAAAGACACATTCGAACACACACTGGGGAGAAGCCATTTGCTTGTGAAGTGTGCTCTTGTACATTTTCTCTGAGATCTACTTTGATACGACACAAGCGAACACACACTGGGGAGAAACCATATTCTTGTGAAGTGTGTGGATCAGCATTTTCAGTTAATTCTACTTTAAAACGACACATGCAAACACACACTGGTGAGAAACCTCATGTATGTGAAGAGTGTGGCCTCTCATTTACAAGGCTTTCTTCTTTAAAAATGCACATGCAGACACACACTGATGAGAAACTTCATTTCCGCAGTCAAAACACAGTTGATCCTAGCTAAATAAATTAAATAAAAATAAAAATGATTTTTATAATATAAAAAGAAATAAAAAAATGTCTAAAGGGATATGAAAAAGTCTCATAAATATAATAGGAAGAGGAGTTTTCAAAGTCGTTTTGACTAATGGTTAAAATTTACAGTTCTCCTTCTCCTAGACCAGTTGCTATACCGAACATAAAGAGCCCAGTCTGCCCTACTATTTACACATAACTGGAAGAAGAATAGTTGGATTCATACCTTTCCCAATGGTATTAGCGCTATGTTTTGACTAATGAGAAGAGAGCCCTTTTGGTTTGAATTTAGAGTTCTCCTTCTCCTAGACCAGTTGCTATACTGAACTTAAAGAGCCCAGTCTGCCCTACTATTTACACATAACTCGAAGGAGAATAGTTGGATTAATACCTTTCCCAATGGTATTAGCGCTATGTGAAATACTGTCACATCCAATATTTGAACTTATCTTGCCATGTCCATTTCCTCTGACTGAAGCCATTACACCACACACCTCCAATATAGTGACACCATTTCATGAAAAAAAAAAAAGAATTATTATATACACATAAAATGGACAAATAAATTGTGCTATATTGTAAAGAGAATTGTTATGAAATAAAGAAATTTTTATGGGATATTGTTATATAATCAGCATCACCAACATAGTTTCCTTTGACTCTCTTTTGACCATCATACTTGTTATGTCCTCTAGACAGCACAGAGCTGATAAATGTAAATTTTTGCTGGTCAGCCAACACTAGTGTGTCCATGTGTTGGAGTCCATAGGAGAACTTTGCTTATGGTTTTGTCCTTATTTTTCAGCATGGTCCTGCATGTCTTGCTCATCTTACTTGGATAGTTTGGTAGATGGGAAGTAAGTGGTTGTACACCTGCTTTCAGGATGTGTTCAAAACAGCACACAGCTTCCTTGTGAAGTTCCCATCTTAGCATTTTGCTTGAGTCCCAGTGTTGCAACCCTACAGTAGTACTGACACAGCTACTGTCAAATATAGTGGTATTATTTTTGTATTTACACACTATTTTTCTGTTATGGTAAATTAATATATAACATTCATTTAAAATATGAAAATATCATGATGTTAAGTTTAGAATCTCATATATTTAAATTCTAAATCATATTTATTTAATAACTACTTTACTTTATTATTGAATTCTAATAATTTTTTGTCGAAATCTCTATTGAAACAGAACAAATATCGATGTATAATTTTGCTAGAGTTCCAGTGGTGTAACCATACAGTAGTACAGCTACAACTTGTAAGAATTATTGTTTTATATTATCATTATATTTTCATTTCCATATGATCGATGACCTCTATATATTAAAAAGTATTATTTGATAATTTAGAGTTGAACTTACTTGAAACTTTGTGAGCTACCGTCCTTGTACCTAAGACCACAAATTTATCAATTACCTCTTGTATATATATATATATATGGCAATTGATAAATTTGTATATATAAAGTAAAGTTGGCAGAGTTGCTTATTGTTGTTATCATCCCCTTTTTACTACCACTAGATCAGGGAGATTGTTTTTGATGAGGTGGAATGCCACACCTACTGTTTGCTTCCCACTTTACCGCACAGATCAGATTGCCCAATCTATGCTACTTATATGCTGAGCCGCCCTGTCGGTGGGCGTTAGAATGCACTTTTGCAGAGGGGTAAGACTCCCCCAATGGGGCCACCTGTTGGCCGTGGTTGCGACCTGTGATGGTTAAGGATGGAGTCTTGGTGGATGAGCAGTCCATAACCTGCAACACTCAACTTAGACCCTTATTTAGGCTAGACGAAGCAGTTGGAGAGGCCCCCTCTGAGCAATTGGCTGGTCATGTCAAGCCCTAGCACCTATATGATTTTCCCAACCCTGTTGCCCTTATGGCAAGCCCCAACCTCTTTTTATCATATGGGTGCTAGAAGGCAGTGACTGAGGGTCTACATGTCCTGAGAATGACGTTAAACTCTATCTGATGGTGAGGTTTGAGTTTTGGAGGTTTGGAGAATATGGAGCACCCCTTCATCACCATCCTGGTCTACTCTGACCCGGAGTGGTAGTATCTGTTAGGGTCTCATCTATGGGTTAAATAGAAAAACATGAGTTGATAAACAAAATTGTATTATGCATTAAGAATGAATTTATTTCACAACTTTGTCAGCAATAAATGACCCACCGAGGTTGATATGCCGTAAAAAAACCAAATTATATGCTGAGTTGGCAGGGACTGGTATCAAACCAGGACCCTTGCGATTCCTAGCCAGGTGCTCTAACAACTGAGCTAAACTGGCTGTTTATAATGAGGTTCCCATCATCAGATGCCAAATTTTTTAGTCATTCTCATCATCACATGTCATCAAAAATACAAAGCATGAGATAACATCTCAAAATGATGTATCTTTTGTTGGAAGGAGACTGTTTAACATCATATTTCCAAATTGACAAAAGACAAAATGAAAATAAAATTTAATGTTAGAAATTTAAAACTTTTCATTGAATTACAAGCCACATTGTATTTTTAAAAGTTATCTTTATTAATTCTTTTGTATAGAACAAATGACTATGGGGATAGGAGTTTTTTGTATAGTTCTAATGCAAATATACACTTCTAAGACTTGTAGTGTGTTGGTGTTGAGTATGTATATGTGTCAAGAGCTGTTCTGGAAATCTCAGATTCACTAGAGGTCCCATTGTAAACAAGCGCCAAATGGATTTTGCTAAAATTATTAAATTTATCAAACAAATGATATGAACCAAAATCTAAGTTTTATATTTGCTTGTTTCAATCATTAATTTTATTATTTTTTCATGCTTAAAAAAAAATGAGTACATGTATCTTTTTTATAACATGTCAAAAAAGTATTGAGATTTTTTGTACTTTTTGACACACCTTTTATTCTGATCAAAATTAACATTCCATTCATTGTTCATTTCTATCTTGGTAAATACAACTTCAAATTTGACACTTTTATCCCACACCTTATATTCTGAAAAAGTTAACGTTCCATTCATTGTTCACTTCTATCTTAGTAAATACAGCTTCCATCTCAATACTTTGATGACACACCTTTTATGACACACCTTTTATGATGCACATGATGCATCAAAGATCAAGTGAAGAAATCTTCCTTACAACATAGAAGTTTTTCAACTATCTGAATTTGCAGAGCGCAAGGTGTGCTTTTATTATCAGAGTCATAGAGCAAAATTAGGAAAAATAACAAAGGTTAGATTCAGGTTAATAGCATTATAGACTATTTCAGGGAAAATAAAGTAATTGCATATAATTTTGTATTCAAAAAACATCAGAAAGAACTATTGGCTCTTGGGCATCTTTACTTTATCAAATTGTCTCTCCTAGCAAAAAGTTTGGACACCCCTGCTCTAAATGGTCATTATATTAAACCTTTGATGTGAGCTGGAGTTAGAAATTCAAAGGGTTTAAACCATATATATGGTAAACATTTGACCATTTTCATCATGGGTGTTAGAAAGTTGTGGCTGGGTCAATCAACAGCTTATTAATTCTTGGGTGATTCCATGTCAAATCATCTAGGCCATATCTCCCACCCCCTTCAATTTTGTCCAGGTGTGGATTATGTTAAAGTTAGACAATCTCCAAAGTTTGAGCTTCCAATTCCAAAAATTGTTCAAATAAATAATCTGAACTAAAAAGTTAGTTCTAATTTTTAATATTCACTTTTTTCAATCTTTAGTTTTCATATTCTCTTATGCTTAAAAAAAATCTAGTAACACATCACTCAATAAGTCCTGGGCCTAATTAATAAAACAACAACTTTTAGGCAAAATTTGAATTTATTCATCAACATAGTCTCCTTCTAGGGTGATTCCAAGGCTTCTCTAATAATTTGATGCCTTTTTTTAGTAGAACAATTTGTCTTTGGCCTCAAAATACGCATCAGTTTCCGATATCACTTCTTCATTGGAGCCAAATCTCTTTCCATGGTGTATTCTTTTGAGGTCTGCAATTATTTATTTATTTCTCTCTTTCTTTCTGTCCGTCGTTCTTCCTTTATTTACTTCTTCCTAGCTTCCTTGCTTTCGTTTTCTTTTTTCGTTTTTTTTCTGTTTTTCTTCCTTCCTTCCTTCTTTTCTTTGTTCGTTTCTTCTTTCTTTCTTTCTTTTTTTCTTCCATCCTCTATTCTTTCTTTCTTTCTTTCTTTCTTCTCAGAACCGGAATTGGAATGCATCACCACCTTTTACAATAAAAAGAGAGAAAAAAACTTAATTAAAATTTAGAAACACAAATAAATAAATAAATAAAAAACGGTGAGGGGGAGATAAAAATCACCCTATCTAATATTGTGTAGGACCCTTCCCCCTTTTTATTTATTTATTTATTTTTTTTACTATCGATCGACTACTAATATCACCTGAGAAAACCAATAAATAAGTAGTTGCTGGGGGTCAGATTTGGCAAATAGGATGGGTGCAAACGCAGTTCAAAGTGCACTTCAAATAGGATGGGTGCACTTCATGTAGTTTTGCTATCGTTGTGACTGACTTGTGAAACGGTGTATTGTCTTGGGGAAAGAATACTTTTTTGTTTTTTTGGCGATTTCTTCCTTCAACAACACCAATAATGCTATTTTTATCTGCAAATGTGTGATTGGCTGAACTGACCATTTTTGAATGGCAGTCTCTGGTGCAGTGACTGCAAACAAATAGTGATGCTTGCTGGAGTTGCTGCTGTCTCTCCTTCCTTTTGGCTTTCTTTTCCGTGGCGGCTTCTTTCCTCTCTTTTTCACTCCTATTTTTATTACAAACATCATTAAAGGAAAAGCGAGCACTGGAAAACCCGACTCACTGGTTGAATGCTCAACACTGTAAGTGACTTTTGTCAAGGAATTTAATTTAGGCACTAATATTGTATATTGACGATTCGTCCTCTGGTACCAGGGGGAGATAATTTATCTCTAATTTTTCCAATAACTGTGTCCAGTTCAGGTAAAGATTCTTTTAGTATTTATAGTGGCTGACACAGGGAGACAACTAGGGGTTGACTTCACCACACTTTCTATCCTCCTCCCCAATGAGGACACCTGTTGGCTGTGGGTGGCGACCCGTGATACTTAAGCAGGGAACCTTGGTAGATGAACAGCCCATAACATGCAACACTCCACTTAGACTCTTACATAGGCTAGACAGGTGGTCGGAGAGACCCCCTCTGATCCATCAGCTGGTCATGTCAAGCCCTAGCACCTATAGGATTTTCCCAACCCTATTGCCCTTATGGCAAGCCCCAACCTTTTTATTATGGGTGCTAGAAGGCGGTGGGGTGAGGGTTTTCATGTCCTGGGAATTACATTAAACTCTATCTGATAGTGAGGTTTCAGTTCTGGAGGTTTGTGGAAAGTGGAGCACCCCTTCATCACCATTGCTCCCAGGTCTATTCTGATCTAGAGTAGTAGTACCTGTTAAGGTCCCATCTATGGGTTAAATAGAAAAATGTGTTTCTAAAAAAATTGTGTATCCATTAAAAATAAATTTATTTCAAAACTTTATCAGCATTAAATGACCCACTGAGGTTAATATGCTGTAAAAAAAAGCAAAAACAAAACAAACTTTCTATCCTCATTCTTCTTTACAATTTAGCCTTATTCTACATTAGGGTAATCTCTGTAGATACCCAGATGATAATTGTTAGATTCAATCCAACAATAATATTTATAAAAGATTAAATACTGTGTTGTTTTCTGTAATAACATTCATATTGTTTTGAATTTATTACTATTGTTAAAATACTGTTTAATTCTATCTACATATTTAAAAAATGGAATTCTAAGGTTGAAGTGTCAGTATTATTGGGAAAATTGTGGTCTTGAATACCGCCAAGAAAGGAATCAGAGACAAGACAAGGTTGTTATATTTTAAAAGGGGTTTAATGATGCAAAGGTTGCTAAAACTTATTGCTTTAGCAGTCTCAAGTCACCTATATAGTTATTTACTAAGCATAGCTTAGATACGGCACAATCACAAAAATGGTCAATCTACTAACATTACACTACATTGCCCCAAGTCATCTATATATAAATTAACAATTCATGAACACACTTATCTTTTTGTAGAGTTCTTGTGGGGGTAAGAATTCTGGGAGTAGGCTCATTTGTTGTTGGGTCTGCTGCTATGTTGATTCACCCAAAGTTGGGGTATAGTCTGTATTTTTCATTGTAGTTGTCAACTGTCTCTGCTGCTGTCTCGTAGTTGGAAATCTGTCTTCTTCGACTATTTTTCTGTTCTGAAGATTTGGCCCCGGCTAGTACCCACTTCCTGGCTCTGTCAGGGGAGGCTAACCCATATTTTTCATAGTATTTTATCAAAGTTGATGTATTTTATATCTTGAGACAGTATTTATCATAATTTTCTTGAGTTTATTATGATTTGTTTAATAACAAACAGCTGAGTCTGTTTATTTGAAATAACAAATAGGTTGGTTTGTAAGTTGTATTTTATGGCATGTCAACCCTTGTTGGGTTATTTTATGCCAAACACATTTTGTTTTATTCATTCTTGTTGGGTATTCAATTTTTTTTTTTAAACTCAATTTTTTTAAACACATTTTAAAAATTCATTCTTTTTCTATTTAACCCATAGATGGGATCCTAAAAGGTACTATCATTCAGGGTTGGCAATAAAGGTGTACTCCACATTCGCCAGAATTCCAAATGAATGCAGTTTAATGTCATACCCAGAATGTTGTCGGCTGGGCTGTAGAATACACTGACTGCACCTCTGCAGAGGGGTAAGACCCCACCAGAAATGGGGCCACCTGTTGGCTATGGGTGGCAACCTATGAGGCTTAAGGTTGGAACTCTTATGGCTGAGCAGTCCATGACATGCAACTCTCAACTTTGACCCTTACTTAAGCTAGACGGGCAGTCAAAGAACACCCTCTGATCAATTGGGTGGTCACATCAAGACCTAACATCGATATGATTGTCCCAACCTATTGCCCTTATGGCAAGCCCCAATCCTTTTTATCATATACATGCTAGAAGTTGGTGATCTCAGTGCCCTGGGTATGACGTTAAACTGCATCTAATGGTCAAGTTTGAATCCTAGAGCTCTGAGAAGTTTTCGAGTTGCCATTACTCTCAGGTCCACTCTGACCTGGGGTGGTAGTACCTATTAGGACCCATCTATAAGTTAAATAGAAAAAATGAGTTTTATAAAATTTTGTTAAAAATGAGTTTAAATAAAAAAAAAAAAAAATGTCTGCTGCACTGTTGATAATGAACACTTCTGTTCTCAGGGCTTGTGTTATTAAATGTAATAAAATTCTCTGCTTTTTTCCTGCAAAAGGCATAACTGACATGTCTATCTTGAATTTTAGAGTGCAAGCTTACACAAATAGACAATAAAATATAAATAAATAAAACAAAACGTCTTCGGCATAAAATAACCCAACAAGAATTGACATGCCATAAAATCCAAGAAACAAACAAAAATAAATAGATAAAAATATTCTATTTGTTTTTATAATTTATTTACAACAGGTTACACCAAACATGATAGATGGAAATTGACATTTGTTCAGAGATCTCACATCTCACATCTATATCTAATTAAAGATTCTGCATGTCTGTATGTTTGTGTGTAGGTTCAATGACCAATCACAATTTCTTTTATAAAAGAGACCAACAATAACCGAAAATCAATAAAACCCACAAGCTTTTTTTTTTTTTTTTCTAATCTGAGAGGGGGTTAAAAAAATATTTAATTCCTCAATTTCCATAAGAAAAAGTAACTAAATAAAAATATGATAAGAGTAGTATAAAATGAATAAACCAATGATATATTTAAAAATCAATTAAGATAATGTTTAGAAATAAAAACAAGTTTCTACTTTTTAAAAACATTTCCATTTTAAATTATAACTTTTTTGTATTAAAGGGGAAAAAGGCAAAAATGAATTGAAAAAACTTGGGTTGCATGACGGGGGGTGGGGGAGAAATAGGAAGCATATGAAAGGAGAACAGAGACGAGGGGGGGATGAGGAGAGACCGAAGAATGGTAAGAAATAAAGAAAACGGTGTGTGTTGTATGAACATCTCAGTATCCGTTTTATCACCTTTTTTTTTACTACAAAAATTACAGAAACGAAAAGAAAAACAGCAGCAATATCTAAGAGTTTCAACGATTATATATTTTTTTAAATTATTGAAATAAAAAATATTGAAATAAGATAAATTAATAAAAAAAAACTGAAGCCGAAGACAATATTTTTCCTTGATTATCTCCCTTGACATTCGCTCTTTGCAAGTTATTTTTTCATCACTAACGTTAATACTGACTTACTTATTTTTTGGTTGTAATTTTAAAAATATATAACCATAAAACTTTTATTTAGTTTAAAATTTTATTTCATTTTTTCAACACCAAATACCTCAAAGAAAACAAATTATACTAAAAAAATACAAAGAAGTAAGTATAAAATTGTTTACTTGTTAAAGAAATTCGCGGGGGTAATGTTTTTTTTGTTTTTTACGAATACAAAGAAAAAGTAATAAACCTTTTTAACGAACGAATTAATGATGGTAAAGAAGAACAATTTCCTTGTAAATTCCTACCATAAAATAAACTGAACCCTCATTTTATATCCGTGTTTTTGCAATAAATCTTTTATTTTTCTTGCACCCTTTATTTTACAATACTAAATATATTTTCTTTATTTGTTAAAGAATCAATAAAATATATTTAGTATTGTAAAATAACGGATGCAAATTGCAAAAACACGGACATAAAATGAGGGTTCAGTTTATTTTATGGTAGGAATAAACGAGGAAATTGTTCTTCTTTACCTTAATGATTTAATATCTTCTATTTTAGAAATTTATCTGGTATTTTGTGATTTTTCCAAGATGACGAAGATTTCTAGTCGTTTTCAGTCATATATTATTTTCTTTCTATTAATCGCATCTAAAACTAGTTTGTCGCCCTGTCGGTGCGGCTTAGCATTCGCTGACTGCATCCCCTGCAGAAAGATAAACACACAAAAAAGGGTGTTCTGTGTTGGACACTAAAACTGCATCTGATAATGAGGCTCCAGTTCTGGAGATCTGGGGAGTAGTGTGGAATACTCCTTAATTGTCATCACTTCCAGGTAGGCTCTTATCTGTAGTGGTAGTACATGTTAGCTATGAGTTAAATAGAAAAAAAGGTAAAAAAGAACAATTTCCTCGTAAATTCCTACCATAAAATAAACTGAACCCTCATTTTATGTCCGTGTTTTTGCAATAAATGTTTTATTTTTCTTGCACCCGTTATTTTACAATACTAAATATATTTTCTTGATTCTTTATTCTTTAACAAATAAAGAAAATATATTTAGTATTGTAAAATAACGGGTGCAAGAAAAAATAAAACATTTATTGCAAAAACACGGACATAAAATGAGGGTTCGGTTTATTTTATGGTAGGAATTTACGAGGAAATTGTTCTTTCTTACCGAAAAAAATGAGTTTAAAACGAAAAAATTGAGTACCCATCAACAATGAATAAAAGAAAACGTCTTTGGCATAAAATAACCCAACCAACCAACCCAGGTTCACTTTAAGGAATAGTAGTACCTGTATCAAATTTTGAAAAATCGTATTCACTAGAAATACTTGATTCCATATAATTGTCAATTGTTTGTATTAAGGATATTTTCTTGAAGCTATAATTGTTTACTAATGATTATTACACTGGTTTACAAAAAAAATATTTTTGTCTGAGGCAAGAATGGAATAGGTGGGTTTTTTTTTTTTTTTTACTAATTGGGTGTGCTGAATTCAAATTTATAAACAGTTTTGCTCTATCACCTCTAGTTTTCTGTCTTTTAAATAGTCTCATTTTAGTATATACAGAGTATATACATGCTTTTTCAACAGTTGCAGCAGCTTATTACAGATAAAACAGGATAGATAAAGAACATTGACGGAATAAATATACTTGGATAACACAATGTACACAATTCAGAAAGAATTGGCCTTGTTGAGGCATCATCGATGTTTTGACGAGCTTGAAGCCATTGGAGAATATGAAAAAAACAAAGTAAAATTAAATCGTATGTAAGGCAATAAAATGTGTGTCGTTGGAAATTATAATACAAATATATACCCAAAAGATTGTGTAACACAATTGTTGAGGGACACCTTCCTCCTGTGCTGCAAGGGATGACAACCTCCTGCGCTGACTGCCAGTGCACTACTGGCTGTTGATTGAGACGTGTTGGCTATGCTTAACTGCCAAAATCCGTCTTGATATATAACTATATATATATAATGTAATGCTATCACTTACATTTATTGCATAATAACTAAAAAAAGAAAACATAAGTCACACAATATTAGAAATTAACCCTGAATGCATATACGCCTTTATGTACAGTATGTGTACAAAATGTACAATATGCATATCTAAAAAAATGGATTTCAAATCTGAATTCAGCACCCCCAAATTAGGTTAAAACAGCTATTTTTGTGCTTGCCTCAATTTCTTTGTAAACCAGTTTAATTAGCGATTTGAAACCATATAACTGTGTGCAAATGAATGGCATATTGAAGCGATATAATTATTAGTATTAGATCGGAATATAGTAGAGACGATGGAGTATTATCAAAGCTTTTTTTTTTTAATTAGAACTACATAGCCTGGGCAGGTTCATATGGAGCACAAACTGTTGCCCATGCAGCAAATCCCCCCTCTCCACACTGCCGCTGTGATCCAAAGGAAAGGTAAATTACCAATGCGGTTTGGCAACAGTAGTGTCGTAGGAGCTAATGGGTAATACTGGATTTCAGCATCACACCACCTTAGGGACCCCAGCTCTTGATTTGTTTTCGGGGTTTACTCCTCTAGCCTTTCCTTAAAGGCAGAGGTTTTGTGACTTTCATAGTTCAAGCTAATGTTTAATTAATTAAAATATCCACTGGTATGGGCTTGTTTAAAATTTTGTTTCTCCCAATGGAAGCTGATTTTCACTGCAAACTTGTGCATGTATTTACTCATTCTTAAATGAGATTACTCAAGGGTGTTGTATACCAATAAACATAATTGGAGGGAGAGCAGGATTCATACCTTTCCCAAGGGTACCAGCACTAAGTGAAAATGCAACAACCTGAACTCAGGGCGACGAGTCCACCTCCCATGACTTCAACCACTACACCACGCGCTTCCATACCAATAAACATATATGTTGTATACTCTCTTTACTCTAAGAAGTGCGTGGTATTTACAACTACACAAAAAATGTAAATATAGATTTTCAATGAATGTCATTCCCAAACCTTTAGGCATAAATTAACCCTCTTTATTATCATCAGGTCACTCTGGCGGCACAGATTCCTATGATTCTTTCTTGCCAACTGGTCCTATCATTCATCACACCTGACATGTCTTCCAGCCCAGAATGTTGTGTCAATGTGTATATGTCCACAGGAGAACATCATTTATGAGTTTGTCCTTTTTTCTCCAGCAGTATCCAGCATGTTTTATTCATCTTACTTGGATGGTTTATGTGATAGGGGGTAAGTGGCCATACGGTCACTTTTTTTAGAGGAGTTGCTTCCAAGATTTCTTCAAGACAGCACACAGCATCCTTGTGTAGTTCCCATCTAACTTTTTCTCTGTTATGTTAGAGTTCAAGTAGTGTAGCCATACAGTAGCTCTGATTCGAGTACCGGTGAAAAGCAAAATTCAGTTCCTTTCAAATCTGATCTGATTGGTGACTTGATCTGAATATTTTGTTTACATGGTTCTGGTTTTGATACCAGCCATCATGAACTCAGTGCATTAGTAATCCAGCTTGGTTGGTTGAAATTCATGACATGTCACCCTTGTTGGGTTATTTTAGGCTAAAGACATTTTGTTTTATTTATTCATGATGGGAATTCAATTTTTTTTTTTTTAAACATTTTTTTAAACTCATTTTTTCTACTTAACCCATTGATGGGACCCTAACAGTCACTGTAGACCTGGGAAAATTGGAACTTCACCACTACACCTGGTTAAGAATGTGACACATGCCCTTTGAGAATATATATACATTCTAATCATGAGTGTCTGTATTAATTTTGTCCACTTCCTGAGTTATTATATATTTGCTTAATTACATAATTTTTTTTTTTGTCTTTTTCATTTCCTTCACAAATATTCCTATTTCCTTCAGCTTTTGTGGTTCTATTTCCACTCTTTATATATATTCCAATCATAAGTATCTGTTTTTGACTAGTTTCTGATTTCCTATATATTTTCTTGAATAACAGTTTTCTCTATCTTATTTCCTTTACAGGTATTCATCTTGAAATAGAGGGAAAGACTTTTGGATTTGAACAGATAAAACATTGATGGAAATATGAACTACTATAATAAAACCATTTATCAATGAAATGTTCAATTTACATTTTAACAGATATTAGAGAAAATCCACATTCTCAAAAAAGAACAGATCGACTTTTTCTCAAAATTCAAATATTGTGAAATATACATAAACACACACTGGAGAAAAATATTTACTTGTAAACATTGAAAATTATTCTTTTAACAAAAGTTTAATTGAGTAAACATGAAAACTGATACAGGAGAAAAGTCATATTCTTGCACAGTGTGTGATCTTCTTTTTCTGTTAAGGCAACTCTAGATATACATATGCAAACACACAGTGAAGAGAAACCATATTCTTGTGAAATATGTGGAAATTCTTTTTTAAAGAAAGCATATTTAGCTAAACATATTCAAAGACACACTGAGGAGAAGCCACATTCTTGTGAAATATGTGGATCTTCCTTTCGAGAGAAGACATATTTGGTGAAGCATATAAGAAAACACACTGGAGAGAAACCATATTCTTGTAAGGTGTGTGGCTCTTCATTTTCAGATACACCATATTTGGTAGTTCATATGCGAACACACACAGGAGAGAAACCGTATTCATGTGAAATATGTGAAAGTTCTTTTTCACAGAAGTCATCTTTAGTTAAACATATGCGAATACACACTGGAGAGAAGCCATATTCTTGTGAAACATGCGGATCCGCCTTTTCACAGAAGTCATCCTTAGTTAAGCATCTGCGAAGACACACTGGAGAGAAGCCATTCGTTTGTGAGGTGTGCAAATCATCATTTTCAGAGGAGGCATGTTTAGTGAAACATATCAGAACGCATACAGGTGAGAAGTCACATCGTTGTACAGTGTGTGGATCTTCCTATTCGGAAAAATCATCTTTAGCTAATCACATGCGTACTCACACGGGTGAGAAGCCACATGTTTGTACGGTGTGTGGATTTTCGTTTTTTTATAAGTCCTCTTTAGTCAGACATATGCGGACGCACACTGAGGAGAAGTCACATTGTTGCACAGTGTGTGAATCTACTTTTTCAGAGAAATCTTCTTTAGTCAATCATATGCGTACTCACACGGGTGAGAAGCCACATCTTTGCACGGAGTGTAAATCTTCATTTTTTTACAAGTCTTCTTTAGTTAGACATATGCGAACGCACACCGGGGAGGACCCATGTTCTTGTGAAATATGCGGATCTTCATTTGCAACTGATTCAGCTTTGCTTAAACATATGCGAAAACACCCTGGAGCCAAACCATATCCTTGCGAAATATGTGGAGTTTCCTATACACGGGAGGTAAATTTGGTGAAACATATGGAAAGACACACTGGAGAGAAACCCATTAGTTTATAAAGTTTATAGATCACCATTTTCACAGATGTCACTTATTGCTGCTCACTGTGTGAATCTTCCTTTTCAGATAAATCAGCCTTAATTGCACTTATGTAAATTTATTTAATATTTGTATATTTACTGACTGAAAACGTTTAGATAAATTATATTCTTCTATAATGTATAGATTATTAATTTCCTGAAACTTAAATAGAATATATATATATATATATATATATATTATTAAAATTGAGATTCGCTGTCTGTCTGTAACAGAAACTACATCACTGCTTACATCACAATAGCTTCAGGAATTGCAATTTTATCAATCAGTATTTAGTTTATAGTCAAAATCAATAATACTATTTATATTATTTGATTTATTAACAATGTTTTTCTCTGAGTTAGATTTGCCTTAAAACAGCCCATGTTATCAGTGTATTTAAAATCCTGTAGTGTGTTTAATATATCACTAAGAAATAAAGGTTTACATAATATAAGGTGTGGTTAATTTGTGTACTGGTTTTGATAAAACCGGGTTTAATAAATAATCATTTGATGTTAATGATCTCTAATATTATTGTTTTATTCTCCAATGTATTAAAGTGGAAGTGGAAACAGAGATTTTATAACCATAAACATTCTTTTTCAAACCATAAAATTAAAAATCAGACTGCATTATCAAGTCATTATTGGGATCTGAAAGACAGAGGCTTAACACCTATTATAAAATGGGAATTCATTAAAACATCTTCCACCCCAAATTGATTTAAAGGTAGGTGTAACCTCTGTCTGGATGAGAAGATATGTATCATGAAATATAGACCCACTGGCCAATTACTTAATAAAATAAATGAATTGATATTTAAATGTAGCATAGAAATAAATTTAAATTAGTATAATTTTATGTGATCGGAAGTTAGTGATTAAATTTGTGGTATGTTTGAGAAATGGTTTCTTAATTATATTATATTTATAGTAACCTGGTACTGTATTTAATCAGCCATATGCCCTTAAGTTATATCCATGAATAGGGATATTAAAGTGATAATTGATTTAATTATTAATATTTATTGATGATATTTATTGTCAATGGTTATAAAATATTGACTTATTTGGTATTTACCTATGTAAAAGGTCTTATATGGACTCTTAAATTTCTTAACTAACCATTAATAAAAATCAATCCTATGAAAGTTTTATTTAGAAACCAATAAAAATATGATTAAGATATGTCTAATCTTTTTGTATGCATTCTTATTTAATTTCTAAGTTAATATATTTCATTACATTAAAATATAAATGTTTCACCAATATGGTGCATATTCATGCTAATATATATTAATATTGATAGTATAGTTTGCTATACTTATAAATAAAGAGTTCAATATCATTGATAGAGTATGTTTATCAAAGTTCGGGTAGCATGGACTTGAAGTCAATAATGTTTGGAAACTGATAATTTCGCCTAAGTGATTTTACACTTAGTTTGAAAATTGCAGAAGTAAGAAACAATCAGTTTCCAAGCACTATTGACTTCATGTCCACTCTACTCTAACACACACACACACACATATATATATATATATTAGGGTAGGTCGGTTTTCAACATTTTTGAATATCAAAAAGACTCCCCCAAGGAAAGTTGTGTATTGGTATGATAAGTGCTGAAACCAAAACTAGATTTCTAACTTGCACCAATTTTTGAGCATTTGTTTTAAAATCATCTAATATGAAGCCTCCCAAAATCCTTGTTTTTGTTGAATACAATTGCAGTAGTTTTTTAAAGAGTTCTGTAGTTGATGTTAAAATATCTGAAATGGTCAAATTCCCAGACTTTCAAAGTAAAATCTTATGGTTTTTCATTATTGTATTTTTATTATAGGAATGTCAAATTTTTTAATTTAAATTTCTATTTTATTTTAAAATCTTCTTTATGAAGTCTAATAATCTAATAGGTTAATCTTAAAAGTTAAAACACTTATGGCTCCACCACTTGGGCTCTAAGAAACACCTGGAGAAGAAACTAAATGGGAACTACACACACATGCTGCATACTGTTTTGAATAAATCCTGAAAGCAGCACCCCCCAAAAAGCATTTGTATGGCCACTTACCTCCTATCACATAAACCATCCAAGTAAGATGAACAAGACATGCTGGATATTGCTGGAGAAGTAAGAACAAATTCCTAAGCAATATTCTCCTATAGACTCCTTCACATGGACACAACCAGACTAGCAAAAACTTCATCAGCTCTGTGCAGACACTGGATGCTTTCTAGAGGACTTGCCAAGACTGAAAACTGATAGGAATGGATGGTGAGTGTCAAGGGAATCTGTGCTGTCAGCACACCTTGATGATGATGATGATACCACAGAAAGTAATCTGAACATTAGCTATATAAATGAGAGTAACCTCCCTGGTTTCTTTCACTTTGAGGAAGCCATTTGATTTGGTTGGCCATTTTCATTTCATCGTAAATCAATAAAACTGCATGTTTTAACAGAAAAATATCATAAAATGTGTTCTTAATTGTGCTTGCGCATTATTTGAAATTAACTTAATTGTTATTATCGAATCATTACAACTGAATGTTTTAACATGAAAATATCATAAAATGTGTTCTTAATAACAATTAAGTTCATTACAAATAATGCGCAAGCACAATTAAGAACACATTTTATGCTAGTTTCATGTTAAAACATGCAGTTGTATTGATTCAAATGTCCCCGCCAACTCAGCATATGAGTAGCACAGGGATCTGTGCGGTAAAGTAAGGAGCTGATAGTAGGTGTAGCGCTCCACCTCGGACGCTAAAATAATCTCCTTGGTCTAGCGCAAGTGAAAAGGGGATAGACTCCCTTGCTGATTGGCTGATACCGACTTTAGGCCGCCCCGACGACTTTACTTTATGTAGCTAATGTTCAGATTACCCCACATACTAAAGTTTTGGTTTTTGATATATTTCTCATATTTTGTGGAGTTTGGTGGAAGAGTATCTTTTAATTGTTATTATCGAATCATTATAACTGCGTGTTTTAACATGAAAATATCATAAAATGTGTTATTAATAACAATTAAGTTCATTTCAAATAATGTGCAAGCATAATTAAGAACACATTTTATGCTAGTTTCATGTTAAAACATGCAGTTGTATTGATTCAAACAAATTCTTATTTTCAGTGTAGATTTATGGTGAAATGAAATTGGCTGACTAAAACAAAAGGCTTCCTCAAAGTGAAACAAAACAAGGGAGGTTACTTTCATTTATGTAGCTAATGTTCAGATTACCCCATTTTGGTTTTTGATATATTTCTCATATTTTGTGGAGTTTGGTGGAAGAGTATCTTTTCATTCTACATTTTGAAGTGCTTAAATTTTTTTTAAAAAGCATGTTTATATAATATCAATACTCTTGTTCCTATTTGTATGACCATTATCATCTTGCAACACCATCTGGTTAAAAATGAGACTGTCCAACTCGTCCAAAATAAAATACAAAAATGTAAATCCTGATTGCCTGGTGTCGCTTAATCACAGAATTCTTATTTCTCATGAGTGTCGTCACCTCAGCTAAATAATGGACCATTACATTTTTATCATAGAGGAAGAAAGGGAAGAAAAAGGACATGCTACACAGAAAAAATATAATCAGAAATAAAGAGAGCAAGGGATAGAGTGAACAGGTGAGCATGCAGAAGCAATGATATTTTGACAATAAACGTTTCTGTGATTTCTAAATATTTTGGAGGAATTATCTTTAGGATTACATTTGTCTTAGCCCTTAATTGAAACCATATATGTGCAAATGATTATTAAATAGAAATAGTTATTTGAAATCATAATTGGGTATTAATTACACTGGTTTACAAAGAAATTGAGGCAAGCACAAAAATAGCTGTTTTAATCTAATTCGGGGGGCGCTGAATTCAGATTTGAAATCCGTTTTTACTCATCACCTCTAGTTTTTTTTAGATATGCATACTGTACATTTTGTACACATACTGTACATAAAGGCGTATATGCATTCAGAGTTAATTTCTAATATTGTGTGACTTATGTCTTCTTTTTTACTTTTGTTTACAGTACTATGAATTGTGTACATTGTGTCATCCAAGTATATTTATTCCGTCAATATTCTTTATCTATCCTGTTTTATCTGTAATAAGCTGCTGCAACTGTTGAAATAAGCATGTATATACTCTGTATATACTAAAATGAGACTATTTAAAAGACAGAAAACTAGAGGTGATAAAGCAAAACTGTTTATAAATTTGAATTCAGCACACCCAAATTAGTAAAAAACACCTATTCACATTTTTGCTTCAGACAAAAAGTTTTTTTGTAAACCAGTGTTATTAATCTTAAAAGCATTTGAAACCATACAACTGTGTGCAAATTACTTGTTGGATGGTTGGTTGAATTTTACAGCATGTCAACCCTTGTTGGGTTATTTATGCTGAAGATGATTTGTTTAATTCATTGATGGTATTCAATTTTTTTTCAACTTATTTTTTTATTCAACCCATAGATGGGACCTTAACAGGTACTACCACTCCCAAATTACTTGCATTAGAAAGGAATACTTGATACTAGCTGAACCTGTTGATTACACAATATGATAATTTAATTATTAAACATTTCATATGTTTACTTAAGAGCTACTGCAAAATAGCTCAATATATAAAAAGTATAATAATCTTGATTTAACTCTCTCTCACCTTTTTTTCTTTCTTTCCTTCTTTTCATTATGTTCAATTGAAACAGATTAGCATTATTGCTTCCATGCATTCATGCCCACTCTCTATCTTTCTCCTACTTTCTTTTTTTTTTTTTTTTTTTTTCTTTTTCTTTCTTTCTTTCTTTCTAATAAAAACAGTATGGTCAATCATTTAGCTGAGGTGATGACACTGTCATCTTGGATGATTTGGATAGTCTCATTTTTAACTAGAGGGTGTTCCAAGATGATAACGGTCATATTTTTTTTTTAGGAACACCAGTATTATTATATAGATGTCTGTGCAAACAAATGATTATAGGTAAAGAAAAATGCAATGAACATTGAAAATATAGTTATTATAATTTACAAATGAATCTTATTTTGACATTAAATAACCCATAAACACTCACTGGTGTTGTCACATTTCCTTTATTGCATCAGTTTTGAAAGTATTGCTGGTACACATAGTGGGCCAATAATGTACCACGCCTCTGTGGTATAATATAATACCAAGACATGTAGAGGAATGGTAAATTGATTGTGTTACATGTTAGTACACATTTGGATGCATGTGTTGGGATTATCTTCAATTTGGCCTGGAAGAGTTATCTTCCTACTGGGTTACCGCTTGTTCTCACCAGGGGCTATAGTATTTGAGCAGCTGATTCAAACTCTTCTGCCTCTTTCTACCTCTCCTCGTAGGTACCCACATGGGTTAGACACATTGTCACACCCTTTTCGGTGGGGGCTTCCCCCCCCCCATCACTAGTAAGGGATTTTTAATGTATGGACTCTCCGGTCCTTTTATCTCTACTCTTGTATTGTTTATGTATCTTGTCTTATTTCCGTGCTGTTTGATATATGAAATGTTTTGTCCAACAAACGTGTCAGAGTTTATATTAACCATGAATCTTACACATGTATTTATCTGTGATTTATCTATGATTTGTATCTATTTCATACAATATTATATAATAGCAATATGTAATATATAAAAATTATTTGTAAAAGGTTATAAATCATATAAATAAATGTATATTTATTTAGCTGTAAATGGATTCGTGTTTTTGTCTTATTTCTATATCACTTAAAAGTTATATATAAAAGTTTTAATTATAACATAATTTTTCACCGTTTACACATTCTTTAAGTAGTATATGTAGATACTGCTAAGTTATTATGAAAGTATATATTCTAAATATTATCTAAAAAAAACGAAGTTACATATTTACAATAGTACATATATGTATCAATATGTAGACAAGCAGGATGCTACCATCATCCCCTTATACAGGAACACATGAACAAAGAGATCGGAGCGACTTCAGCATAGTTTGAGAAATCTGGTATGTGTTACACTGGTGTGTCTGCAGACTTTGCATCTTGCACCTATCCAGGAACACAGTGTGGCTTCCAAGCAACTGTGGACATGATCTCACTATGCCAGCTGCAGGAGGGGTGCCGGGAGAGCGGATGCCACTCTGCACCGCATTGATGGACCTAACAAAGGCATCCAACCTGGCCACCCGAAGTGTTCGCAGTCAGTGCACCAGAGATTCCAGAGATTGCCATTCAAAAGTTGTGCTGCTCAACCTCTCATGCAGTTGCAGATATATTTTTAAAAAAAGAAAAGTGGACTCTATGCCATCGTCTTTAGTAGATGGAGGGATGCCAACCATGTAGTCAATGAGTTAAACTGTAAATGGATTCATGTTTTTGTCTTAATATCACTTTTTTGTATAAAAGTTCTAATTATAACATAACTTTTCATCCTTTACACATTCTTTAAGTAGTATATGTAGATACTGCTAAGTCATTATGAAATATATATTCTAAATATTATCTAAAAAAAACAAAGTTACATATTTGCAATGCTACATATATGTACCAATATGTAGTCAATGAGTTAAACTATTTCTCCTTTCAGGTGTGTAAGCATAGGTGAATGAAATTAAGTTATACTAAATTTTACTAGATTTTTATAAGGAATTTAGATACTGTTTAATTACAGACCTAACAAAATTATTTAGTTACTCCCCATGATTAGTAGGGGACAGTTGCTCCTGCTTGAAAGTTGCATAGTGAGATCTAGGGCTGGAAATGGGTCTTCTGCCATTGGATTGGGATACGAGCTAGCTGGTTAACACAAGTTGAGCTAGTTAAGTCACTTTAGGGTAGAAGCATTCTCTACCGTGTTGAATAAAACTTTGATAATTTCCAACAACCTGGTTTTGCATTTTCATTCAGAACTCTGTATTTTATTTGTATGTAAAAACATAATAGATAGTTTCTCAGAAGCCTATACAGAAATGTTTCTCTTAGATTGTAGGATTTACCCAAATTGGCAGGATGTGACACAATGTTGATTTAATTTGAGGACTTTCCCAGGAAGAGACCCTACTTTTTTTCAGCCTTGTTGGAATTTTCAAATCATTCTTCTCTTCATTAAATTCTAATCAGATGATACACAATCAATATTACTGGTTTATTGAAAATATAATGATGAAACAAATACTAGGCATGAAGACAAATGATGAAGCAAGTATTATTAAAGCAATGCAGTTTCTTCAGCTGAAGTCTTGCTTGTAAAAACTACTTTCTTCTCTTTCTACTTTGGCTTGAGGTAGTGTTACACTGATACTATATTTTATCTTAAAGGTTATAATTTATATATTTATAAACACATATTGCTACTCATTCCATGCACATTAAAGTACCTATATTCATGAATAAAAATATAAACACACACACACACACAATATATATATATGTGTGTGTGTGTGTAAAAATGAAACTGGAAGTGAATCTGATAGTATGTTGAAAAAATAAAGGAAAGAAAGTATATAATGGATAAAATAGGATATTTTAAATCAATTTTACTTACACATGTTTCAGTCAGGAGTATATTTATGCATACATTATTCAACTATTATTATTATTTTTAAATAACCAAATGAAATGAAATATAATAATAGAAAAAATGTAGAAATGTTCCGCACACAAAGAAAATTTGACCTTCATCAGAGTAAATCCTTATTTGAAATAAAATTCGTTGGAAAAAGTGGAGAATTTTTGAAATGTTTGAAAAAAGAACTTTTTAGATCACCTGAAGAGATGAGAAAGACGTTATAATCGCATGAACAGATTTTGACGCGGAGAGAAGTTTTGTGGAATTCTTAAATTTTCAAAGCATTTGTGTGTGGAACATTTCTACATTTTTTCTATTATAATTATTTCATTTCATTTGGTTATTTAAAAATAACAATAGTTTGAATAATGTACACATGGATATACTCCTGACCGAAACATGTGTAAGTAAAATTGATTAAAATATCCTATTTCATCCATTCTATACTTTCTTTCCTTTATTTATTTTTTCATTATATATATATATATATATATATATATATATATATTCCATGTTATGTTTTTGGATCTGAAAGAGCGAAAGTTCAATATATATGCACATTGCTTGTCCAGCAACAATAGGATACAGGTAGATATCCAATGATGAATGGTCATGTACACAGGTTACTGCCTTTTCACTTGACTGAAGAAATTGGGCAGTGACTTAATCAAACAACAACGAAAGAATATAAGGTGCACCCCATCTACTTTTCACACCAGTTGCCAATCTGTGGGTTTAAGTCTGGGTCAGTCTGTGTTCTCCTCAAACAGTCACAACCGTACACTCCCCTGCTAGGTTATGTTTTTGGATTCAGAAGAGCAAAATTTCAAACCTGAAAAGAATGACATGAATGCAAATAGCTTGAAACAAAGGTTATAAAGCTCTTGAAAGACTTTGTATTGTTTGTATTATTCAGAATATTGTCCTCATCTTTATTGTTATCTACACAATGTACCAGCCTTCTTCAAGCATTTCTTGTTGAACTTGGAACCTTCTTGTCATCATCAGGAGCCTTAAAAGAACTTTGAACTGAACCCTTCATTCAATCCACAGGGATAAACTGTTCTCATTCTGTTAACCATGAAGAAGTCTAAACACATTTGCCAAAACGTTGTGTAGATAACAATAAAGATGAGGACAATAGTTTGAATAATCCAAATTATCAAGACTCATCTAAAAAAATTCAGAGAAATAGCTCTTGAAAGACAACTGGACTTCAATGTTTCAAAAACAAAGATATTTATATTAGAACAAAAAGTGGGATCAAGTCACCAATAGGCACCACAGTTATGAGCTGTTTTCATTGGAATTAATTTTTACTTTTCACCAGTTGTTTGTAAACAAAATCAACAGATGATTTTTGACATAATTTCATACAAACCAAAGACACGTTTTTATACTAAAATAATTTTTGCTTTTAATTAAAAAAATTAGTTATTTTATGTTGTTGTTGTTGTTGTTAGCATGTTAAGAAATTAATTTTCCTCTAACAATAAACTAATATTTATATTAACAATATTCTTTCGGATAGGAATCCATGTAGAAGCACATGGAAAATAAATTTTATAAACTGTGTGATTATGTGTAATAATGTGATCAAATTAAGAATTAATATTTTTTCATAATTTTTGAAAAAATTATTGTTAATGTTGAAAAATAATCATCAACTTCTGAATCATTAAAGTAATACATGGGTGCCAGAAATCTCAATTGGATTACTATTCTGATTAAATAAAACTATTTTAATATAAAATCATGTCTTTCTTTAATGATTTATAATTAAAAAAAAATAACAATATTAGTTTATCTTTAGTGCAAAATCAATTTTTTCACATATGCTAACAAAAACAATATGAAATAACTAATTTATTTTTTATCAAAAGCAAAAACTATTTTCATATAAAAACGTGTCTTTTGATTGTATGAAATTTACTTATTACATGTTCTTGTTAGCATATGTTAAAAATTTAATTTTCCACTAACAATTGACATTAACAATATTCTTTCAGATAGGAATCCATGTTGAGGCACATGGAAAATAAATTTTATAAACAGTGTGATACCATTTCTGAACAACATTCTTTTATCTAAATAAACATAAAAAATAGTTTTTAAATAAAAACTATTTTATTTGAATAAACATATCTGCATTTCTCTTCTAATAAAATTAAAAAAAAACTATTTTAATCTAAAAATATGTCTTATGATTAAAGTTTTATAATTAGAAAAATTAACAATATGAGTTTATCTTCAGTGCAAAATTAATTTTTTCACTTATGCTAACAACAACATGAAATAAAAGTATTTTAGTATAAAAACGTTAAAAAAGCTCTGTTTAAATAATATTTTGCTTGGAACTGATGTGGGTTCAGATGATGAAGGAAGCTTCTTCCTAATGTCAATTCCTAATCAGCATCTAATTTTTGTTTAGATTACAGTTTTCTAATTCTTTGGCAGTTTCTCTGGTCTCTTTTAGTCATCAGAGAATCTTAATCCAGCCTTCTCAATCCAACTTGCCTTTTTTGGCAATTTTTATCCCATTCAACTGGTCCCCTATTGCAAAAAAACAGTTTCAGGGCTGGTTCAGAGACAAAACGAAAGATGGCAGGGATGTTCACATAGTGATTTTTCAGGGCAAAAAAGTGTATAGTAGTAGTAGAAGAGCTGCTGTGAGTTGTTTAAAGTAGGCAAGAAGTTAAAGATGATAGTGTCACACTTATTTTGATCAGTATGTATTGGCATGAATATCCATTTTTAGTAGATTTCTTATAAATACAAGTAAAACTGCATTAAAGAAAGAAAGAAAGAAATACAAAAACGGAAAAAGAAAATAGTAAAAAGAAAAAGGAAGAATAAAAGAAAGAAAAAGAAATACAAACAGCATGAAAAAAGGAATACAGAGATGATGAAAGCAAGAAAATTCAAAAAGAATGAAAGATAGGAAGGAATTACAAGCAGAAAAAAAGATTTAAAAAGTTTGTTTATACAATTAAAAGTGAATTCAATAACAATGATAGAAAAACTCATTTTACAAGTTTATGAATTTTCTAAAGCAATTGTGTTTATAAATTGTAAATTTAAACGCAAGGAAAAGAAGAAAAAAGAATTTCACCGGGATATATTCTTTACGGATGTTTACAGTATTTAGCTAAAACATGTAATGTTCCATAAAACACTAGTAGACCTCCTATTTAATGTGCGTTTGCATATACTTCACTAAGCTCTCTGTGAAAATGCAGAGCCACAGAATTCACAATATTAAGGTTTCTCTACAGTGTGTGTTTGCATATGTTTTCTTAAAGCTGAATTCTGTGTGAATACAGATCCACATATTTCACATGAATAAGGTTTTTCTCCAGAGTGTGTTCGCATATGTTTTTTTAAAGCTGACTTCTGTGAAAATACAGACGTACACACTTCACAAGAAAATGGCTTTTCTCCAGTGTGTGCTTGCATGTGTCTTTTTAAGGTTGCATTCTGTGAAAATGTAGAGCCACACACTTCACAAGAATATGGCTTTTCTCCAGTGTGTGCTCGCATATGCCGTTTTAAAGTTCCATTCTGTGAAAATGCACTTCCACATACTTCACATGAATATGGTTTTTCTCCAGTGTGCGTTTCCTTGTGTCTTGCCAGATCTGAACTCCTTGAACATTCATACCCACATACCTCACAAGAATATGGCTTTTCTCCTGTGTGTGTTCGCATATGTGATGTTAAAGTTGAACTTACAGCAAATGTAGAGCCACACACCTCACAAGCATATGGCTTCTCTCCAGTATGTACTCGCAGATGAATTTTCAGTTGTGAACTACTTGCATGTGAAGATCCACACACTTGACAAGAATATGGTTTCTCTCCAGTGTGTGTTTGCATGTGTCTTTTTAAATAAGAACTCCTTGTAACAGAAAGACCACATACTTCACAGACATAGGGTTTCTCACCAGTATGTGTTTGCATGTGTCTTTTCAAAATAGAATTAAGGGAAAATGCTGAGCCACAGACTTCACAACAATATGGCTTTTCCCTAGTGTGTGTTTGCATGTGTCTTTTCAAGCTAGATTTTAGTGAAAATGGACATGCACACACTTCACAAGCAAATGGTTTCTCTCCAGTGTGTGTTCGAATGTGTCTTTCTAAAGTTAAATTTTCTGCAAATGCAGAGCCACAAATTTCACATGTGTGGAGTTTTTCTCCAGTGTGTGTACGCATGTGTCTTTTCAACTTTGATTTCAGTGAAAACACAAATCCACACACAACACAAGAATATGGTTTTTCTCCAGTGTGTTTTCGCATATGTTTCTTTACATCTGAATTTTGTATAAATGAAGATCCACATATTTCACAGGAAAATGGTTTCTCTCCTGTGTGTATTCGCATATGTACTGTTAAAGCTGAATTTCGAGAAAATGTAGAGTCACACACTTCACAAGAATATGGTTTCTCTCCAGTGTGTGTTTGTCTATGCTGTCTTAAAGTTCCTTTCTGTGAAAATGTAGAGTCACACACTTCACATGAATATGGCTTTTCTCCAGTGTGTGTTTTCTTGTGTCTTATCAGATCAGCTTTCCTTGCACCTTTATATCCACATAACTCACAAGAATATGGCTTTTCACCAGTGTGTGTGCGCATATGTGATGTCAAAGTTGAGCGTACAGCAAATGTACAACCACACACTTCACAAGAATATGGTTTTTCTCCAGTGTGTGCTCGCAGATGAACTTTGAGTATTGCACTACTTGCATGTGAAGATCCACACACTTGACAAGAATATGGTTTTTCTCCAGTGTGTTTTAGCATATGACGTTTCAAATTAGATTTCAATGAAAATGCACATGCACATACTTCACAAGTATAAGGTTTCTCTCCTGTGTGTTTTCGAATGTGTCTTTTCAGAGTATAATTTTCTAAAAATGCACGACCACAGATTTCACATGAGTACAGTTTTTCTCCGGTGTGTGTACGTCTGTGTCTTTTCAACTTTGGTCTCTCTGAAAAACCTAATCCACACACCTCACAAGAATATGGTTTCTCTTCAGCATGTGTTTGCATGATGATTTTGAACTTTTTGAGAAAAGGGTGTTCAATACACATTACAAAAGTGTGCTTTTTCAAATGTATATGTTTGCATATATCTTTTCAAAGATGAATTTTGTGTAAATGCAACTCCATGCACAACACAAGAATAAGGTTTTTCACGTTTCATTTTCAAATTGATCTGAATAAATTGTCATATTGGGAAGATATTTGTAAATTAAAATTTAATATAGAAAAATGTAAAGTGTTAGATATTGGATCCAAAAACATCAAAGTTGAATATAAATTAAGAAACAGGAAAATCAAAAAAGTAAATGAGGAATGATGTCTTGGGTTTGGTTTTGGTGTTTCTTTTAAAGCTGACAAACATATTTTGTCTATTATATCGAAGACAAATAGAATGATTGGCTGGATGGTTAGAAAGGGGGACAAATGTCGTTTTAAAAATACATAAAATCTTAATAATATAGAATATTGTTGAATATTAATATTCTGACTTCAGAATATCAAAGTTTCACTTAAATATTTTGATTTTCTGATATTAGGTCAGCCTTGAAAAGTTGATCCTTGCAAATTTCCAGTATCGTTGGAAACTGATCCACTAGATGTATTGTTCCATCCATGATTATCTGTGAAAGAAACAATACATTTTTTATAAAAAATCATTTTAAAATTTCAATAAAGAAACAATACATTTTTTATAAAAAATCATTTTAAAATTTCAATAAAGAAACAATACATTTTTTATAAAAAATCATTTTAAAATTTCAATAAAGAAACAATACATTTTTTATAAAAAATCATTTTAAAATTTCAATAAAGAAACAATACATTTTTTATAAAAATCATTTTAAAATTTCAATAAAGAAACAATACATTTTTTATAAAAAATCATTTTAAAATTTCAATAAAGAAACATTTTCAATAAAGAAACAATACATTTTTATAAAAAAATTTCAAAATTTCAAGAAACAATACATTTTTATAAAAATCATTTTAAATAAAAAAAAAACATTTTTTATAAAAATCATTTTAAAATTTCAATAAAGAAACAACACATTTTTTATAAAAATCATTTTAAAATTTCAATAAAGAAACAACACATTTTTTATAAAAAATCATTTTAAAATTTCAATAAAGAAACAACACATTTTTTATAAAAAATCATTTTAAAATTTCAATAAATTTATAAGAGAGTCCAGCAAGACAGAACTGTATCATTTTACCCGATTAAAAATATTCTCAAACTCACAAAAACAAATAAAAAACAAAAATTAAATAGTTATGTTTTAACAGAAATGCAGTGATTTTGAGGGGAAGGGATCTTTAAAAAAAATTTCAAGGGGCAGGACTTCACCCTTGATGTTTGGCTGCCTTGTCAGTAAGGTTTATAATACACCTATTGTATCCTCTGCAGAGGGATAGACCCCAACCCCCCAAAAAGGAGTGTCCTGGGCATGACAGTAAACTTCATCTGGTGGTGAGGCTCCAGTTCTAGAATCTGGGGAGCAGTTCCTTGTCATTACTCCCAGGTCAACACTACACCAAAGAGGTAGTACCTGTTAGGGTCCCAGCTATGAGTCAAATTAATCTGTTTATAAATCATTTGTATTAGATTGGAATTCTTGATGCCAAATTATTTTCATTAAGGATTATTATTAGATACTTGAAACCATATAACTGTGTAATAGTTATTAATAATATTTATTTGTAATAGTTATTATTTATATGTAATAGTTATTAATAATATTTATTTGAAGTGTGCAAATTATTTTTATCAATGATATTTATTTGACGCTATAAGTATTTTTTAAGGATTATTATTAGTTACTTGAAACCATATAACTGAGGGCAAACAAATGACTATTATTAAATTAAAAATTCTGCCCTGTCGGCTGGGGCATTAGAATGCACCGACTTCACCTCTGCAGAGGGGTAAGACTTCCCCAATGGGGCCACCTGTATGCTGTGGGTGGCAACCTGTGATGCTTAAGGATAGAACCCAGGTGGCTGAGCAGTCCATGACTTGCAATATTCCACTTTAGGCTTTTCTTGGGCTAGACGGGCAATCGAAGAGGCCCCCTCCAATCAATTGGCTGGTCACCTCAAGCCCTAGCACCTATATGATTTTCCCAACCCTATTGCCCTTATGGCAAGCCCCAACCCCTTTTTATCATATGGGTGTTAGAAGGCAGTAACTGAGGGTCTACATGTCCTGGGAATGACGTTAAACTCTATTTGATGGTGAGGTTCCAGTTTTAGAGGTTTGGGGAATGTGGAGCACCCCTTCATCACCATTGCTCCCTGGTCCACTCTGACCCGGAGTGGTAGTACCTGTTAGGGTTCCATCTATGGGCTAAATAGAAAAATGTATTTATAAAAAAAATTATATTATCCATTAAGAATTGATTTATTTCAAAACTTTATCGGCATTAAATGACCCACTGAGGTTGATATGCCGTAAAAACCAAACCAAACAAAATTAAAAATTACTTGAAATTATGTAATTATTAGTATTAGATAGGAATACTTAGAACCATGCAACTGTGTGGAATTTATTTGTATTAGGTAGGAATACTTGACATCATATAACTGTAAACAAACAAATCTTAAGAATCATCTACACAAGAAAATGTAAATATAAATGTTTATTTGAAGCTATAAGTATCTACTAAGGATTATTATTAGATACTTGAAACCATATAACTGTGTAATAGTTATTAATAATATTTATTTGTAATAGTTATTATTTATATGTAATAGTTATTAATAATATTTATTTGAAGTGTGCAAATTATTTTTATCAATAATATCTATTTGAAGTTATAAGTATTTTCTAAAGATTATTATTAGATACTTGAAACCATATAACTGCGTAATAGTTACTTGAAGTTATGTTTACTAATAATTATATCAGATATTTGAAACCATATAACTGTGTAATAGTTACTTGAAGTTATAATTGCTTACCAATGATAATTACTAGACATTTAAAACCCTATAACCAAGTGCAAACAAATGACTATTATTAAATAAAAAAAATACTTCAAACCATGTAATTATTAGTATTAGATAGGAATACTTGAAACCATATAACTGTGGAAATTATTTTTATTAGGTAAGAATACCTGATATCATATAATGGTGAAAAAACAATTTGTAAGAAATAGCTACACAAGAAAATGTAAATACAAATGTACAATAAATGCAATTGCATAACATCTAGGTATAAAATAATCCTGTATGGGCTGACATGGGAGCCACCTAGTGTAATGGTTACCATTGTAGGAAGTGGACACGGTGGGATTATTTCAAATCCTGGATGAGGCTGGTTGCATTTCACATAATGCTAATACCATTGGGAAAGGTATGAATTCAACTATTATCCTGCAAGCTATGTGTAAATAGAAAGGGCTTTAACCTTGGTTAGAAACCTGTCTAGAAGGAAAATTCTGAATTCAAAGTTGTTAGACTCTGCTTAAGAAATTAATGATGTGTCACATCCTAATCATGCACAGGTGTTGATATATATATATATATATATATATATATATATCATGTGACAGAAATAGTTCAAACCATGAAAGGTAGCTATTGTCATTGATAATATGGTGGTAGTTGGTGTGATGACATGTTGTGCATTGCTTAACTCCAAGTCTGATTTGAAAGCTGCATAGATGAATGTAAAATTTAGTCTAATTCTGGAACTTATTTACAAGTTTGAACTCGGCCATATTGCTGTAGATGCAAAAAGTGAAAAAGCAGTTGATCCTAGTACATTAATATGATGGTTCAAGAAATTTCCCAGTTTTTTCAGACAGTTGGCCTAACCTTTATTGTTATATACATAATGTTCCAGCTGATATGCCCTCCTACCTATATGATATAGAGAGGGAGAGAGAAAGTGTGTGTGTGAGAGAGAGAAGAGTGATATATATAGAAATAGAGGGGAAGATTTAACCCATAGATGGGACCCTAACAGGTATTACCACTCCAGGTCAGAGTGGACCAGGGAGCAATGATGATGAAGGGCTGCTCCACATTCCCTAAACCTCCAAAACTGAAACCTCACCATCAGATAGAGTTTAACGTCATTCCCATGACCCTCAACCACTGCTTTCAAGCTCCCATATAATAAAAAGGATTGGGGCTTGCCATAAAGGCAATAGAGTTGGGGCAATCTTGACATGACCAGCCGATTGATCAGAGGGGGCCTCTTCGACCGCTCATCTAGCCCAAGAAAGGGCCAAAATGGGGTTTGCAAGTCATGGACTGCTCGTCCACCTGGGTTCTACTAATTATCAATATATATAAAATACATTGTGTATATATATATATATATATATATATATATGTGTGTGTGTGTGTGTGTGTGTGTAAGATAATCCAAATGACTGGTAAGTAAGGGATGATTCTATCTGGGATCTTCGAAATCTCACTGTACAACCATACTAAATGCTCTTGTAGGTGCAAATATACTCATAAAAGGATTTTTATAAATCCCTAAAAAGACCTCAATGAATAATAATCAACAAATTAATTTATATACAGTGCAATATTTAACTTTCAAAGAAAGAAAAACTTAACAAACCATCATCTAGTTATATTTTATTTCATGTGAATTTATGATCAGAGTGTAATGTTTATAAACTGTGCAAGGCATAACAAACACGCACACACACACATATATATATATATATATATATATATATATGAAGTAAACATATATATATATATATAAAAGTAAACAATGTGTTTTGATATGGCTTTATTTAGCCGAAAATTTTTGGGAGAATATGTGCTTAATTGAAGTCATACCTAATTTTGAAAATTAATTAATAAATAATTAATGAATTAGGCGGGCATACCTATTCAAATGTAAGGCTAAACAAATCGAGAAAAATCAATCTCTGTATGTACATTTCGGCCTTTAATTTTCAAAATTAGGTACGATTTCAATTAAGCACATATTCTCCAAAAATTGTCGGCTAAATAAAGCCATATCAAAACACATTCTTTGTTTACTTCTCATACTGTCATGTAGTAAGTCAACATAAGTTGAATATATATATATATATATATATATATATATATGTGTGTGTGTGTGTGTGTGTGTGAGTCATCACTTGCTTTGTTCATAGGTGTCTTTGTTGTGAGGGTTCATTTGCCATTTTGTACCACCAGCAGGTCAGTCATGTATAGCAGCAACTAGATTTGTCTGAGCAGGCAAATTTGAGGCGAAAAACATGTAATCACTAAAATGTGAATTTCTCTCTATTTATTCAAATGTTTTAACAATATTTGTAAATGAAACCATTCTTCAGCAGTTGTGCTCTCATATGATCATTTCTGCATGTTGAGAACCGTTACTATATATATATATTTATATATATATATACAGTGATGCTGATAAATTTTGATTTAGTGCCCATATTTGCTTTGAATGAGCCCCCAGGAAAATTAATGGGTCCCAACTAAAATTTCTTAATAGATTGTAGGGTTTTTATTTATGATCTGGGGAAACAACTAAAGCCATCTAACTCCTACCTTGTAACCTATCCTGTGTAATTCATTTCAACTATTGAAATGTATTCACAGTTAGCTTGAAATGGTGAGGGAAGAAAAAAGAAAAACACTGGGACATATGGATATGATTTTACTGTATCCTTTTAGTTTTTTATGTGTCAGAGACACAGAATACATACCTATCAGCATCTCTGTGTGTGTGTATATATATATATGTGAAGAAAAGGAAGTGAATCCGATGGTATGTAGTATATTAAGAAAGAATGAAAAAATACAGGTTTAATGAGTTAAGTGGTGAGTTTATTGGCCAACGCTGCAGTGTTTCAATCTATTAATTAGATCATCTTCAGGGCATTTGTTGCTATATGGAAGGTAATAAGAAATTTTTATCACAGAATAATGAGAAAAGCGAGTGGTAGTCCTTGTTATTCAGTCTGTTTAAAATTTGAGGTTTGAAAAAAGGAAACGGTTTGAAATATGACATCTATTTGTTAACAGTTTGTTTCGCTGTCCTTTTTTGTAAAAGATTTATACACACACACACAACCACACACCTAAAAAATGCACAATGCTTTCTTTTCGATACTTACACAGTCCCATACTCATACCGTAAAAGAGAATATTTGACATCATATTTCAAACCGTCTCCTTTTTTCAAACCTCAAATTTTAAACAGACTGAATAACAAGGACTACCACTCGCTTTTCTCGTTATTCTGTGATAAAAATTTCTTATTACCTTCCATATAGCAACAAATGCCCTGAAGATGATCTAATTAATAGATCGAAACACTGCAGCGTCGGCCAATAAACTCATTTAAACCTGTGTTTTTTCATTCTTTCTTAATATACTATATATATATATATGCATATATAATGGTACCTACAACTTACAAGTACCCTAGCTTAATAGTTTTCTGAGTTACAAGCTGTCACTCAGTTGAGTTTTTGCTTTGTGTTAAGAGCTAAAATTTGAGGTACGAGTTAGCTTCAAATACACTTATGTTAATAAGTTCACTAAAAACTTAAGTTTACAAATTCCTTAAAATACCAGTTAGAAAAAAAAAAAGATTAAAAATCATATTACAGCACATTATTCATTACATTCTATTTTATTATGCTTTTATACAATATAGTGATATTTTTCTTATTTGAAAAAACTAACAAAAAAATTACGGTGTTTTTTTTTGGCAGGGGTGGGGTGAAGCTAGAAAGAATTAATGGCATGTCAGTGTATTTCAAAGGAGAGTGGGGGGGATTGATTTGATCTCAGAACTGCAAAAGTTTTCAGTTTTTAAAAAAATTTTTTTTATTGTTACTCTGAAATAAAAAATATCATTAAATACTCACCAATCGTGTGGGCAATTTTCAGTTTATTTCAGTATAGGATTTGATAAGTTTCAATTCCCTTAAAATAACGACACTGAGGTGAAAAAAGTGGTGAAGAACAATTTCCTCATAAATTCCTACCATAAAATAAACTGAACCCTTATTTTATGTCCGTATTTTTGCAATAAATGTTTTATTTTTCTTGCACCGTTATTATTTATATTGACTTAGAAAAATATATTCTTAGTATTATGTGCAAAATAACGGGTGCAAAGAAAAATAAACATTGCAAGAAAAATGAAATGATTCAGTTATTTTTATGTAGGAAAACATGGAAATTCAGGTGATCTTAGAAAGAATTTATGACTTAATCAGTACCAAACCTTTGACTTTAGAATTACAATAATCTTAAACATACAGTTTAATGCTGTATTTTTGAATTATTAAATGATATTTAATGTATTATGCTTTTAAGAGTTTCATTTGAGAAAAGTATCAACCAGTTGTTGAAATAAAAATATACATTGGACACCATTTATACTAAAACATCAGTTTGCGACTGGTATGTAGATTTTACACCTCTGAATTCACATTCTACCTGTAGAAAAAAAAAATAGTTGAACACTGGTGACACGAGGTGGAGCAGGCTGATGAGTCGGTTTGCAGAATAATCTTTTTACGCCACCACTGCCTTGGGTCTGGTAACAAGTAGTAAGCACTCAAAAAAAAACTTCTATAACTGTAGTTTGATCACAGGAAAAAGATGTGAGAAAGGGATAAGGCCCCATTATATAGGTTGCTAATTTACCAACTTCCGACAGGAAACTATATATAGCAATCCTTTTCTGGTCTCGTGTTCAAGAACAAGCCTTTAGGCAGCTCACCGGCGCAAGTCACCAGTCCTCCCCTTTTTTCCCATATTTTTTTGTTTTGTTTTTTATTTAAAAAAAAAATTTTATTTAGTAAAATGATATAATTTACCATTGATCAATGTGTAAGGTTTAATTTTACCATAGAGGATTAGCGCTCAAAAATGAGGATAGTAATTTTTATTTATTTTTTTTTTTATTTGCAAAAGAATCAATGGTTATCAAGTTTAATTGATTTATTGGTTTTCAAAACTTTGATCAATCAAATCAAATTTGTCGTGAAATTATTATTTATATTGCCTATGACGCGGTTATCAAAATTGCGTAGCTTCGATAAAAACTACTAGAATGAATTATTTTATTCATAGAGGATTTCGTCAAGTAATTACTTATTTTAGTTTTGAGTAGATGGATTGAATCACTCAACCAAGTATGTCATTAAAATTTGTTTTAGGAAGATGTATGATTTGAAGATAAGTAGATAAAAGATATGAAGGATTGTTTTAGATGTTTGTCACCGTGTAGAATTTGACAGAACGGACGTAATAAATTATATTTGTTGTAATATCAATTCAAAAATTTTTAGTATAAATCTATAAAGAAACACTGCACTCAAAAAAAAAGGATTTTATTTGAAAGTATAAAGTAGTGTAAAAATAATTTAGAGACCTGAATTCAGGATCGTCACGTTTGCCAGGAGGAACGTAGGACTCACCTGCAAAGATTTAACGCTGTCAATCGTTAACAAATAAGCTACTAAAGAATCTGGATCTATAACAAGAACTTAATGATTAAATCTATTTTTGAGTATTCTTTAATGTAAAAAATCACCTTTGAGTAATGAAGTAATCGTATAAATCTAATCTTTAAGAATCAAATCATACTTACGGTTAGAGCGCCCTTAATTGAATACATCCCTTTGTAAAACAGAAAATGATAATTTCCTAGGAACTGTAGAAGGAGATGGTTTTGGATATCATCTAATTCATAGCGAACTGTGATTCTTTATTAAACTAATCTGAACTTATTTTATGCCGTTAATTAATTGTAAACGAAGCAAATAAAATGACAGTACGGTCTGATTAGAAAGGTATTATTATGATTGTATCAACTTTAGATTTACTACTACAATAATGTGTATGTTTCAAATGCCCAAAAATTTCATTGTGATATATTCATTGAAAAATGCCCACAATAATTTCATTGAGATTTATACATTGAAAATGCCCACAATAATTTCATTGAGATATATTCATTGAAAAATGCCCACAATAATTTCATTGATATATATTCATTGAAAAATGCCCAAAATAATTTCATTGAGATATATTCATTGAAAAATGCCCACAATAATTTATTGCAAAAGAAAATTATTTAAGAATTCAAATAAAAAAATAACAAGGAGTGCATATCTTGAAGATAACCAAAAAGATAATACTGTTGGATTTAAGGATGTAATAAAACAGGGTTAGTAGGAAGTGTATGGTGGCAAGGAAAAACAAACACAGATTTTAAGTTTCATCAATTGTATTAAAAAACACGCAAAGTTTGTAAAGTTGGAAATGATTTAAGAAAAAAGTCAGATATTTGGTGATAGTCAGTTGTGATATGAGTAGTAATGTCTGTAGAAAGCCTGATGTTCGGTGGTCGAGTCAGTTGTAGTGGAGGTGGTGATGTAGGAAGAAAGCCTGACGTTAGTGGTCAGATGTTGGTTATATGTGGGCAGAAAATCTGATGTTTTGTGGCCAGGATGTTGGGTGGGTAAAAATGTATGCAGAGGATCTGATGCTCGTGGTCAGTTGTTGGCAGTTGTGCGGGCAGAGAATCTGATGTTAGTGGTCACGTCGATTGAAGTGTTGGAATCGTGTGGGCAGGATCTGATGCTGGTTGGTAAAGGTTGACTGAGTTGATAGGAGTCAATTTGGTAAATTGATGATAGAGAATTTGATAGTTGTTTGCCCCTTTAAGACTTGCCGGTCGGTCAGGTCAGGTCAGGAAGTTAGGAGGGGAGGTGAGAGATTGAGGTCGGCTGTCTAGGGTGTAGAATTTTGCATCCGAGCCTTCGCCCTTGTGATCTCGACATAGTTGCTACCGCGGTATATCTGCCTTGGTCCTTCAAAGCTTCCCTTGAATTCTTTATCAATTGCTGATTTCGGATCAACTCAAACATTTTTTATTTTTACCGGGAATGTTTTAGATTGGACGAAAAATGCAAATTCTGGTTTTATTTATTATTTTATTTTTTAAGTTTTCCTTATGTGTGGAGCCACTTGCGCACAAACAACTTTTCTTCATTTGTTTGAACGCTACAGCTCTGTCCACATCCAGTTAGCATTTTTTTATTCTGGTGTGTGGGCGAATTTTGTGAATCGGGAGATATCTATATTTGTGTATATAACAAGGATTTCATTGATTGGATCTTAATTTTTTTAAAATTTCTCCTGGATATGACACTATAAACTACATCTGATGTTGAGGCTCCAGTTTTGGAGCTTTGGGGAATATGCAGTCACCCATTCATTGTCAATACTCTCAGGGTCACTCTGACCAGATATGGTAGTACCTGTTAGAGTCCCACCAATAGGTCAAATAGATGAGTTTTAAAATCATTTGTATTAGATAGGAATACATAAAACCATATAACTATGTGCAAAAAAAATATTTATTATTAAATAGAATTATTAATGTTAGAAAATAACAGTGCAAATAATTTGTGATTGATAATAGTTGATATCAATTAATAGTGTTCAAACAAATGATTCTAGATAGATAGGAGAGTAATTGTTTAAAAATTAAACATCAAAAACTACATTAAAAATTAAGCATTAAAATGTAATTTATTTAAAAATTAAACATTAAAAACTACATTAAAAATAATTGAATTAAATTTAATCTAATTTAATTAAACATTAAAAACTACATTAAAATTAAACATTAAAAACTGCATTAAAAATAATTTAATTAAATTTAATCTAATTTAATTAAACATTAAAAACTACATTAAAATTTAACATTAAAAACTACATTAAAAATAATTGAATTAAATTTAATCTAAATTTAATTAAACATTAAAAACTACATTGAAATTTAACATTAAAACCTGCAGTAAAAATTAAACATTAAAAACTACATTAAAATGTGGCTATTATCAAACGTTTACAAATTAATCAAATTTCGACATTAAATAGCTAAGGAGTTTATGTGTTATTAAACCAATAATCCAAACCAAACATTAACAAATTAAATAAACGTTCGGCATTAAATAACCCATAGTGTGTTGATATGCTGTTAAACAAGTAATCCAAACTTGAATATAATTCAAATAAAACCCTAAAAGCTGACATTCTTTCTAAATTACCTCCCTTGACTTTTAGTTCTGCAGAATTTTTTTTATCGTTAACAGCTTGTTGTTTTAAAGAAAGATTTAAACTCGAAAATCTTGTAATTTATTTTAAATTTTAACTATTTTAAGTCAACTATTACTTTAGAATTGTATTCCCCAAGGCGAAAGACAACAGAGAAGTAAGTAAAACGTTGTTTTCATTTCTTTGTATACGAATTAAAAACACCTGCATTATTGGTAAGTTAAACCAAAAATAAAATTAATAATAATATTTGTTTCTTATTTTGTGTGCTAAATTAAATACTCTACGCATCCAAACTATATTACAGCATATGGTATATTTTACTTTAAAGAAAATAGTAAATGTTATATTAGTGGTAGTTTATTTATTCATTTATCTCTCACACGGGTGAAATGTGACCCATCGTACAGTACACAACACCATTCTGTGACAATCTTACGTTTAAATAATAATCTTTTAACTCATATGGTATTACAAATATTATTTGGTTTAAGCGAATAATGTTTATTGTGAGTTGATTATATTGATAAACCCATTGTATTTGTGTCATTTTTACCTTGCCTTATTAATAGGTTATTTAATAGTTAAATTTGATTTATTTGTTAATGTTTAATTGTAATCATAACTATACTTTTAATGTTTCATTGTATTAAAAAAAATCAAGTATTTCTATCTAATACTAATGACTTATACACAACTACATAATTTAAAGTAGGGACATTTAAAACATGTGCGCGCTGTTTTGACCTTAATTTAAAACGAGTTAAAAAATATTTGAATAGATTCTTTAAAAAAAAAAAGTTTCAATCGCTAGATAAAAGCATAAAATTAATCACAATTAAAAGAAATAATGCATATTTTCCATTAAAAAATATTAGAGCTTTCTTTAATCTTATTTCTTTCAAATGACAAAGATTTTTTACGATAAAACAACGTTTAGAAACGTTTTGTAATGTACATGTGTACAAAATCGATTGGACATTTAAGTAGTTTATTCCTATTTAATAGGTATGTACTAGGCATACCCAATTTGTAAAAAAATCCGTGTTTTACAAAACAAATTTATCCTCTCAGTTTGAAAAAAATATCAGGGAATTATCCGATTTTAATGAAATTTTATTTTTTCTTACTATTTTGTTTACGCCATGTAACATTTTTGTAGAAATTTTACACATGTAAGCTTTCATCATTTTTCCTAAATTGTAAATTAATATTTATATTTAATATTTGTATTTTGAAAAAATACCTTATAAAAACATTGAGTTATCTCCCTTTTGCCCATATCTAATATTTACTCTGTAATTGTTTGAAATTAATTGAGGGTGTATGGTGCTTAAAAATATAAAAATAAAAAAACAAGCCTATTCATTAGGTACCACCAATTTGACCCTGTGCAATTTACCCCCCCCCCCTACATTTAACACAATGAAACTTGCAGAAAAAATAATATTTTCTTGAAAAGATTTTTCAATTCGAAAGAAAAAACATTAAACAAACTCCTGATAATTTTTTTAATTTTTTATCAGCTTACGAAAATAATGAAAATTATGATTGAAAAACAATGTTTTCATTTTTGCACTGTTAAATCAACTGAAATTTAACGTAGCTAAAAACAAGTTACGATAAGAGGATTTTTTAAAAATTCTATGAAAAATCAATTAATAATCTGATTTTCCCGAAAATTTCCATAAATGTTTACCATTGGATGTAAATACATCTGAAATAGTTTTTTTCTAAAATATATTAGGGGAAATATTTTTTACGAGGTCTATTACCCCCCCCACACACTATTTTATTTTATGAGATAAAAAAAATGACGCGTCAGAAAAAAATTTTTCTTTTTTTCTATAAAGATAAGAGTCTGAATAACTATATAAATGAAATTGTATGAATGTACGAGGTCTACTTTTTTGAGGAAAAATTAATGAAATCGGAAATAAAAAGTGCAAAAAAATGTCATAATATTAATATTTGAAAACTTTTTTTTTCTTTTATAATTGGTATGTACTATATTCTATTAAATTGTCAACAAAAAAAATTTTTTTTTAAGAAATTAATTTTTAAGAGATTTTCAATCTTTGTGTGATTAAATATTTTTATTTTCTGCGTGAAATAATTAAATTTTTTTTTTTTTCCTGCGTCAAAAAATCGAATTTTTCACGGATATTTAAAAATATGAATTTTATAATTCAGGTGAACTAAACATTGGTCCGATACGAGCTCGATTAATATTTTTAAAAGAATTTGTAATTTTTATTGTCGAATAGTAATGTGTGATCCTTAGAATATACGGAAGAGCATTGCTGACATATTTGTTTTACAAAGAGACGAGATGCTTCTAAGTAACTAAAGTTTGTTCCTGTTAGGCTGACAGTGTTAGCGTGAAAAAAATTATTTTATTTAACTTTTTTCAATAATTAAAATAAAAAGTAAGTATAATAGATTATTTTATCAGTTTTTCTCTTAGAAAAAATATTCAAATTTTCATTCCATACTTTTACGGGTTAATCGTAAAAGGGAAATAATTAGTAACTTTTCTGTCTATATTACGGTCTGAAAATTACCCTTTCGCATGTAATACGGGCAGGTTTGTTTATTTTTTAAGATAACGATGTAATTTTTCCCAATCGGATAATTTGATCTTTGAATTAACTATTTTTCTTTGTAACAACCCTGTACAATCTTCTTTTTACAAGATTTTTGATAAACAAAGTTCGGAAATATCTATTTCCGTTTTATTCAAGATGGCATAAACGGTCTGGTGGTACCTATATTCCTATTTAGTAGGTATGTACTAGGCATACCCAATTTGTAAAAAAATCCGTGTTTTACAAAACAAATTTATCCTCTCAGTTTGAAAAAAATATCTGGGAATTATCCGATTTTAATGAAATTTTATTTTTTCTTACTATTTTGTCTACGCCATGTAACATTTTTGTAGGAAATTTTACACATGTAAGCTTTCATAATTTTTCCTAAATTGTAAATTAATATTTATATTTATATTAATATTTGTATTTTGAAAAAATACCTTATAAAAACATTGAGTTATCTCCCTTTTTCCATATCTAATATTTATCTAATCTCTGTAATTTGTTTGAAATTAATTGAGGGGTGTATGGTGCTTAAAAAAAAAAAAAAGGCTGTTCATGGATCAATATGTATATAATTCTACCATGGAACATGTTCGTGCATTCTTTCCTTGTAATGTTGCTTATTTGCCTCTGTTCTTTGAACAGTGGTGATATTGTGTCTGAGTCTGCTGGGTAGCACTAACACTATGTGACTATATTAACTACACTCATCAAGCCTTTTTTTCCCTTGTGAACCTATTCCACATAGTGCTTGTTCCCAGAACAATATGTGTTTAATTCTTCTATGGAACAAATTTGTGTATTCTTTCCTTGTAATGCTACCAGCATGTATATTATGTATGTAAAATGTTTAATGTATTGTGTGTGCAATTAAATTTATTTTTTCTTTCCCTTTAAACACTCTTTCAACATTTCTAACCAATTTTTGTCTATATGTTGAATAAAATGTTGTTTTTGAAATATACATAATAATCCATGTTTTTATTTCTCTTTTGAAATTTCATAATCTTTCAAGACCTCAAAAATTAAGTTAATTTCAGGGATTTTCATTTTCTTTATATAAGAAATGTTTCTATTAATATCTTGTAGATAATATGTGTGCTATATTTCTAAGCAGATAATGCTCAATATCATTGATAAAGTGTTTATATTTGAGTTGAGATAATATGGACATGGAGTCAGTTATGGACAGTTTCTCACCTATGCAATCTTCAGACCAAAGGTTTTGAACTGAAGATCACATAGGCAAGAAACTGTCCATAACCAGGTGTTGACTCCATGTCCACACTATCTTAACCCAAATATAAGACAAGTTTCTTAAATCAAATCAGTGATTTTTTTTAACTAAAAACATAGGGCCAATAATTTGATCTTTACTAATAGTCATCTTTCTTTTACAGATTTCAACAGTGGTGGAAAGCAAATGGACATTTATAAAAAAAGATTATAGAGAGAAACTAAACCTGTAACATAGCGGTGGCGTCACGGTACTAAATTGCAATAGTTTTATCTTCGTTGTAAGGGATGACAATAACACCAAAGTTATCCTCCAGAAGTTTATTGAAATAAATTCAAGCTTCTTAACTTCGAGAGAGAGGGTCAGCTTAATTAATATATTCAGTCTTTAGACTTTCGGTCCTTTGATTAAATTTCTGGGTGACAAGCTTTTCTGTTGGTAAATATTAAGGCTAGCTTTTCCAACACCAACTACACGAGATCCCGCTCGGCCAACAAACTCGCATCGACTCTCCCGATTACTGACCCCGATCACCTCACTCTCTCTCCAGCTGACTGACGACTGACCTGTCTTGAGCCCTCAGCTCTTCTTTATTCATAGCTACTCCTACGCATTTTTATCTCTTGATCTGATAACGGGCATTTGTTTTATTTCTTTGTTTAATAAAACTGGAAATTCATATTTCCATTTGTACAATATATAACAAACCATCTATCAAATGTTCAATATAAAAATATTGACTCCAGATAATATCACTAACTTTATGAAGTTGTTCTTTACGATCAAAGAAGATTATAATACAACAAAAACAAAAAACATTTTTGTTAAATATAATCATCTGCAATTCTTAAATTCAAAATAAACCATATTCATATGCAGTGTCAACAATGTCCTTAAAAGCGATTCCACATTAAAGTTATACATGCAAAGATACACTGAGTACAAACTACTTACAGATCAGCATTTTCATTGAGTTTGCATTAAAAGAATCATATGTAAACACACCCCAGTGAAGAACCACATATTTGAGAAGTGTGAAGATAACCATTTTCAGGAAGTTCAACTCAAAAATATACAATCATACACCATAGAGAAGTCATATTTATATGACCTGTGAATCAGCAATTTCAAGGAGGTTAAATTTGCAAAGGTGCATAAAAACACTCACTGGAGAGAAGCCATATTCTTGTGAAGTGTGTGGATTATCATGTTCAGATACAAAAATACACAATCAAATATGTATGAAAGGGAAACCATATTCATGTAAAATATGTCAATTTGCATAAAAATAATTTAAAAAATGCCAAAACATACTGCAAAGAAACGACATTCATGTGAAGTGTGTGGATTTTCATTTTCATGGAGTTCACATTTAAAAAGTCACATGCAAACACATACCGGTGAGAAGCCATATACATGTGACATATGTAAATCCTCATTTTCACGGAGTTCAAATTTAAAAAAACACATACAAACACACACTGGAGAGAAGCCATATTCTTGTGAAGTGTGTGGATTGTCATTTTTACAGAGTTCAGATTTGAAAATACACATACGAACGCACACCGGAGAGAAACCATATTCATGCGAAATATGTAATTTGGCATTTTCATCCAGTTCTTCTTTAAAGAAACACACACGAACACACCATAGACAGAAACCATATACATGTAAAGTTTGTGGTTCAACATTTTCTCAGTGTTCACAGCTAAAGGTTCATATGCAAATACACACTGGAGAGAAACCATATTCCTGTGAAGTGTGTGGATTGTCATTTTCACAGCGTTCAAATTTAAAACGTCATATGCAAACACATACTGGAGAGAAACCATATTCTTGTGACGTGTGTGGATCAGCATTTCCATGGAATTCAGATTTAAAAATACACTACCGAACACACACGGGAGAGAAACCATATTCATGCAAAATATGTCACTTGAAATTTGCTACCAGTTCTTCCTTACAAAAACATATACGAAGTCACACTGGAGAGAAACCATATTCATGTGAAATGTGTGGATCATCATTTTCACAGAGTTCTGATTTAAAAATACATTACCGAATACACACTGGAGAGAAGCCATATTCCTGTAAAGTGTGTGGTTCAGCATTTTCACAACATTCAAATTTAAAACGTCACATGAAAACACATACTGGAGAGAAGCCATATTCTTGAGAAGTCTGTGGATTGTCCTTTCCATGAAGTTCGGATTTAAAAATATACTACCAAAGATACTAGTGAGAGAACATATTCATGCACAATATATTAGTTCTCATTTTCCTTCATTTCTTGATAAAATCACATAGAAACCATATTATTATATAATGTGTAGATTGTAACTTTTACATCTCTCTCTAGTAGTAAAATACTCATGCTAACTTATCATAGGGAAAAGCTCTCTTGATGTATGTATCATTTTCAGTAAATCAAAATCTAAAAAGTCAGTTGTATATATATACATTTTAAAAATGAATGGCTTAACATTTCCGACTCCAGTTTTCTCGCCGTCATAGCCCAAATCTCCAGGGAATTGCCTGAAGATTCGCTACAATGGCGAGAAACTGCAATCGGAAATTTTAAGCCATTCTTTTTAAAACGTATATCTATATATTGAAAAATTGGATTTTTAATAAAATCCAGAAGTAAATATATTTGTTTGCTTGGTGGATTTAAAGTTATATATATATATATATATATATATATAATGTTAAAAAAAAGGTATTTAGAGGATAATTTTATTACCTTGTTATCTATATTTTATATAGTCATATACCATTGGATTTATTCCATTTTCCTTATATTATATATATATATATATATGTAGAATTAAACAAAATACACATCTCCTGTTTAACAATTTTATTTTTGATCTTTTCGAGTTTTCTGGCCAACTTTTTAATATTTAGGTGGAATTCGTGGATAAGTCCACCAAAGTTCAGGTACCGAGTACTTTCGGCACTTTGACGTGCCATCATCAGTACTTGGGAAAGTACTCGGGGCCTGAACTTATCCACGAATTCCACCCAAATATTAAAAAGTTGGCCAGAAAACTCGAAGATCAAAAATAAAATTGTTAAACAGGAGATGTGTCTTTTGTTTGATTCTACATGTATAAATGAAAGAATGCTGCCCAAATACATATTATATATATATATATATATATATATAACCCACTAAACTGCATCTAGTGGTAAGGTTCCAATTTTGGGGCTCTAGAGAGTGTGGATTATCCCTTCATAACCATTACTCCCAGCTCCACTCTGATCCACAGTTATAGCATACATTAGAATCCCATGTTGGCTTAAATGGATCTATTTGCAAGTTAATAAAGTTTTTGAAAATCTAACATGAAACTTATTTCTATCAATTTATAAAACTAAATTAAACCAAACAAAAATATTTACCTACAAACCATTCACACATAAATCATATATAATAAAATCCCAACAAGATTCGGCATTCAATAACCCACAAGGGTTGATATGTCATTAAACAAAATAACCAACCAACTATATTTTAGTCTTATTGAAACATTATTTCAATATTTCTTCTGACTTTATTTTGTATGAACTTGTATATTTTATCATTCAGTTATTGACTAATAGTTTCTTTTCATTAAAGAAATTCAAACTGTAAAAATAAAAATGTTTACATATCTCCTGTGTCTTTTCATGTCAATAAAACTTTAGTTCTATTATATAAGAGAAATAATTTACTTGTTGCATTCCTGTCTATGGATAGGAGATGTTGTGCCTTAGCAACCACATGTCACATGGTATAAAACATGCTTAATATTTCAGTCTTTACACTTTCATTTTTCTATTAGACTCAAGACTTTCTCTACTGGCATTTTCTATAAATATATTTCACTCATATAACTCTGTATAAGCTCTTCTTTGTAGCTTTTGTCATGTTTGTGTTCACTTCTGTTAATTTGGCCCAGACAATGAAATATTCTATTAATTATTGTGAATTGTTCTCACATTCATTCTGCGGGAGAAATGATTATATTCAACTAAATATCATTCTTCTATAATGTAAAATGTTATGAATTGTTCTCACATCTATTCTGTATGAGAAAACTATATTCAACCAACCATTGCTCTTTCACCAAGCTGTATTCACTCAACAGCTAAGAATACCTTAACTAATGTATTGCATCTTACTGTGTAGGGGCCTTGTACTTGGATTTTTAGATGGAAGACGAAAATTTATTGGAAATTCGATAGTAAATTATCTCCCCATGCCACTCGGGGGCGAATCACCAACATACGATATTGGCACCAAAACCAAAAACTTAACTTATCAGGGAGCCGTTACCAAAGAGAGACGTAAAAATAAACTCTCTCATCACCTATCCCCAAAACAGCCCACTTATCTACAGACCGTTGACCTGGACGGAGGAATTTTTTCACAGCATATTTTTTAAGGCATTGTGTCAGCATACTTAACAAGGCTGTCACAATAGCATACTTACCAGAAGGCTGAGGACCCAAATAGTCTACTTGAAGAGGGCCCCATCCACCATTACATCACAGAATCGGCTACCAGGGAAGGACGAGAAAATAAGCGTCTTATGAACATTTCCTACCAAGGACCAGAATACCCCTGTTATCATCACTACTCCAAGAACACTGCTTAACTCACAGATAAGTCTGGTAGCAAATACCAATAAAATTTGCAAAAACATTTATGTAATTTTTGTTAATACAAGTGTCTGCATTTTACTTTCGTGTTTGTTCCTTCTTTGTCCAAAATAACCATTCTACGGAGAAATAAGAGCTTCTTCGAATCCCCGTAAATACTCTTAAATTCAAGTGTCAGATCCCACAACTTCAACTCATGATAATAAACAATATGGAAATGTGGTCTCCAAAGAACAACAAGAAAAATCAAAATAAATATAAGAATAAACTTTATATAAAACACACTTTCCTTTACAGTTCAGAATTCAATGTTTTTTCAGTCAGCAAAAATGTATAAAGTTAGAAAAGTTTTTTTTAGTGATTCCACAAACAGTATTAGGCCACAGTCCCAAGCGGATTATCGTTCAATTCTGTCGGATGTAAAAAGTCACCTGAGAAATTGTCCTTTATTAGTAAAATAAACTCACCCCAAAATTCCAATTTTTGTTCACGCATAGGTTTCTTGCATCGAGAATTAATTAAATAAGTTTTAAGTGAGTAAAATACGTATAAAACGGAAATAGCTCCGAATTCAAATTAGCCAATGAGATTACAAAAATGTATATATAAAGTTAGAAAAGTTTCCTTTAGTGATTCCACAAACAGTATATGGATGTGGGTAATTGTGTGTATGTGTGTATGTTTATGTATGTGACTGCTCATTGATTGTGTTCGTTTTTAGTATAAACATTTTATATGGTGAATGTCTAGCAGTCAATTATGAAACAAAAAGAAAGTGAAGAAGGAATATTTTTGTTTAACCACTGTGAAATCAGAATGAAAGTAAGAAATAAAAAAAAAGAGATAGATAAACCGGGGAACAAGCGCAGCAAAGAAATAAAAATACTTAATTGCAACAAAATTCAATCTTAACACAAAAGCCTTAGAGCAAGCATTAGGCTTCTCAGAACTAATGGCCCCAACAAATACAAAATCATCTTTCCGAATGGTTCTTTATATTTTTCAACTATTTTTTCTTTCTGTGATCCCACATATGCATGCACACACATAAATGTACAATGTACATATACTCCTACATACACCCAGGCAAGTGCAAAGAATATACATTGGTTGCAGTAGATATTTAATGATTCGTTGAGATCTGTTTAATGTCACATGCATTCTAGTCTTCGGATAGTGTTTTCTCTCTGGTTGCAGCAGGTCTGATCTCTGAATATCTTCCAAAATCCGTTTCTTTCATAATCTCTCAAACATTTTAATTATGCAACAAATTATTATGAGCAGGTCAGCATAAAAATTAAATATCAGCTGATTTCAAGTGACATAAATTCCTACATTGCATTCTTGGATATTTTGTATTATTTACCTATTCCTTTGTCAACAAATTATTTCTTTTAAAACTATTTTTATTCTTATTCTTTTTCTTTCACTATATAAAACCTAAATCATAATTTAAAACTTTCAAAATAATTATTTCATTTTGTATGGTTGTAATAATATAGGAATTTATCCTATAACAACAACAAAATTTTACAAGACCTCAAATATAGTAAATATTCAAGCACAATGGTGACCTCCATTTCTTACTATATATATATATATATATATATATATGTGTGTGTGTGTGTGTGTGTGAGGATTGGAGTAAATCCGACAGAATGTAGAAGAATAGAGGGGAAAATGTGACAAAGGAACAAAAGTATACCTGTCTAAGTTTTGTTCCTTTGTCCACATTTTTCCCTCTATTCTTTACTACATATATGTATTGGAGAATAATTTTTACAATAAGAATGCATTGCATATGATTTTTATTATAAGAATGTATTGGAAATGTTTTTACTATAGAAATGCATTAGAAATGATATTCTGTATTAAAAAGCATTCAACAATTATTTTAGAATAAAAATACATTTGGAATTATTTCTACTATAAAATTATATTGGAAATGATTTTTACTATAAAAATGCATTAAAATTTATTTTTACTATGAAAAAATACATTAAAAATGATTTTTACTATGAAAATACATTGAGAATGATTTTAACTATAAAATTTATAAGAACATTTTTACTTGAACTGAAAATATACATATAGTCAAATTCCTGATGCTATAGTATGCAACTATACATATTTACTAACCCCTCCACACAAGTTTAAATGTGATACAAGGTTAATTTAAGCAGAGTATAACAGGTTTGAATGGTTGCCATACCAAAGTCAAAGAGCTCAGTCTACCCTACTATTTACCCATAGCTGGAGGGAGTATAGTTGGATGCATACCTTTCTCAAGGGTATTAATGCTATGTGAAAATGCAAACAGCCTTGTCCTGGATTTGAACTTGGTTCACTGTATCCATTCCCTATGATGATAACCATTACACCATGGGTGCCTCCATGTAACTATATGGCTGCACTACAATTGTACACATTTTCAGTTCAGCAAAGGTCACTACATTCAATATTACATTAGTAAACAATGCCACCTAATTATAATAAAAGTATGTGAAATAAATTTTTTAAAATATACTTAAAATAAATCATCATCATATTCCTATGATTCTCACCACGCATCCCTATTAGCCATCGCTCCTGGCAAGACCTACCCACAACATCCAGTATCTACATAGAGATGATCAATGTAAGTCTTTCCTGGTTATAACCCTTTAAACAAAAATGAAATGGAAGCTAGAAACCGAGTGCATTCTATTGTATCCCTGGTTGTCAAAAATCTAACAGGTGTTGCATAAGCAAATGTAGATATCTCCCGATTCACTAACTCAACAATTCAATTCGCACACACACCGCAATAATAAAAGATACATACACTCGCAAACAAAACAAACACAAATGGTAGACACCAAATCGGAAGCTTACTCCATCATAGCCTAAAACAGAATGACCATTTTAACACGTATCTGCACATGGGCTCCGATCAGGAGTTCCGCTTTGATAATCAATTCCTAACAATAAAGAAAATAAGAATTGTAAATAAAATTCGCATTTTCATCCAATGAAAGCGATTCCCGGGCGAAGTGAAATTTAATTTTTACCATGCTCTTTTGTAAAAAGAACGTAAAAAGATCTTTGAAATCTTGGATTTAAAAAAAAATTGAGGCATAAAAAAATGTCAAAATTCAAATATGTTTACTTTCTAATAAAACCAAATTTCTAACAGTTGAATTGAAATTAATTCAAATATTTAAGGTTTTTCTTTTTTTGCAGGGGGCGTCAAAATTTTTTTTTAATTGTTTTGTTTTATTTTACAAGAGACTTTTTTTTCACTGTTTAATAAAATATGAATTATTAATCAATATTAATAACATTATATCATAGTCTTATTAAGATTAATTAATAATTTTATTGCAAATATTAAATTTAACTCCAGAACACCTTTTCATTTTTTCAAAATCCTGTGTCATTGAATCTGAAAAAAAGAAGCAGAGAGGATAAGCATGATTAATGAAACTTTCATTAGAGGTAGTAAGTATATTTTTTGTTTCCGAGTTTATTTTTAAGCAGAGCGGATGTGCATGATTGATAAAACTATCATTAAATTTAAACTCGTAATTAAAAGCGGACATGCACAAATCTAAAACAGATACAGTTTAATACACAAACATTTCAAATTTCATGTAGAAGATTATGTGACTATTTCTTGTTTCTAAATAATTTTTTTGTAAAACTATATGTTAGATAACACTGAATATATATTAGAATAAAAGTCCTAACAACAACTTAAGCTAATAGCTCCAGACTTTCTGATGAAGAGATCTTTATCCTGAAATATAAAGAATGAATCAAAGTTAAACAAACAACATGATAGTTACCTCATTTTTCTTTACATTTGCATTGAGATAATCTTCAAAACCACCAAACCAATATAACACAAAGCTTCAAACAAATTATAAAACTCTTTTAAAACAAACTATATATAAGTCAATAATACAGGGCATGTATTTATCAAAACTTATTTTAACAAACAATGTGTATCATTTAATGTTGCATAGTTAATTTCTGAGTATATATAATACAGAGTTGTTCTTTATTTTATGTATTAATGATTTTGAATATAAATTAAAAATTCACTGATGAAGTTATGCAGTTCCTGAGGGTATTGTTATGTAATCAGTGATGTAGTTACAGACAGACACCGAATATCTATTATAATAAGATATCAAGTGATCCTTACAAAAAATCAAAACTTTTTTTTTTTTTAAATTTGGATATTTTCCATGTTCTCATCAAATTCATTCAATCTACAATTTGTATTTTTTTTATATCAAGAGATCCTTCCTAAAGAATCCTAGCTATTTCTAAAATATTAGCTATTTTACAATCAAAAGAAGTTTCTGTGAAATACCAAATTACTAGGGTGAGTCAAATTTTTTGGAACATGCTAGTTTGCAGCACATATACATATATATTTACCTAACCCTCTGCATAAGCAGGATGTGACACAAGGTCAATTTCTTAACTGCAGTTTTACAGGTTTGAATTCGGAGTTTTCCTTCACCTAGACTAGTTGTCTAATCATGGTTAAAGAGTCCAGTCTTCCCTACTATTTACCCATAGCTGAAGGGAAAATAGGTGGATGTATACCTTTCCCAAGGATATTAGTTTTATGTGAATTGTAAACAGCCTGTGCAGGATTTGAACATGCGTCTATGGTACATATATCACGTGACTGAATGTGGTGTAATTGTTACCATCATGGAAAGTGGACACAGAGAGATGAGTTCAAATCCTGGATGAGGTTGTATACATTTCACATAGTGCTAATACAATTGGGAAAGGTATGAATCCAACTATTCGCCCTCCAGCTATGGGTAGATAGTCAGGCAGACTGCGCTCTTTAACCTTGGTTAAGCAACCAGTCTAGGAAGAGGAAAACTCTGAATTCAAACCTGTTAAACTTCACTTAATAAATTGACCTTGTGTCACATCCTACTCGTATGGAGGGGTTGGTAAATATATATATATTGTTATATATACTCATTCAACATTGGGTATATAAACAATGAGAGACAGACAGACAGACAAAGAGTAAGATGATAGATGGTGATTCTTACTTTTTAACTCGTTCTTCATCTAGGTCGGCCATCATTTCTCTGGTTGGGCTTTCGGTTAAGGGTTGATTCTTCTTCGTGCTGGGTTGGTCATTGTTTTTAATAATTAATTCACACAACAAGACTTGGTGTTTCTTAATAAACCTTTATTTTTGCAACCCTGCCCATTTGATTCCACCGTGCGAGAGATGGACCCAGAGCAGCAACCCATAGGCACACACACTCTGAAATCTGCATCACATCTAAACTAAAACTATCTCATGTGTCCAATTGCATGCTTTCAAGGAGTCAAATCAAAAGCATAACTGTTGGTTAATTTCCCATGGACACCCATTATTTTTAGTCTAACAGGCCCTATTTAAAATTCTAACTACAGGTACATTCATAATTTATAAGCTGCTCATAAATTATGTAACAATATATCACATGACTTTAAATATACGCTCCTACGTTTGGGGCGCTGGTGGTTGTTGTCAGTGATGTTATCTATGGGTCATTCAGAAGTTTTGGGTATTCCCACACCATGCTGACCGTATCAGAGATGATCAAACTCTGATCCCCCCACCAACATTAGATGCTTAAAGACATTTGACTTTTTATTCTTTTGGACGATTGTAAAATTCTAATCCCGCGCATCTGATTGGCTGGCGATAACAACCAATCAAATGCACAGCACATTCTATTTAAACAGAATACATGGACAGTAACACTTTTCTTAGAACGAATTACAAGCTTTAGAGGAACAGATAAGTTAACCCTTCATTAACGTTCTGCTGCGTAGCTGACAATGATCTTTGATGTTGTTATAGTCGCTTATCCACTGATCCTTTTGCTGAAGTTGCTCAAACTGTGGAAGGTAACCACTGTCAGTAATATGGTGGTGGTAGTTGGTGCGATGACATGTCTGCATTGCTTAACTCCTTGTCTGATTTGAAAGCAGCGAAGATGAATATACAATGTATTCTAATTTCAACATTGTCAACATTTGGCTTCCGTATCTTGACACCCACATACACCAATAATAAGAAAAAATATCATAGGAAGAAACACAACGAGTATTAAGGATAGAGAAAAAGATTTACTAAGTAAAGACACAAGATTAACAGAGTAATTAGCAACTGCTAGGTTGAATTAACCAGTCCCATGAAATCAAGTTGTGTCTCAACTTCGAGGTTTAGTCTGATATCATTCATAGGAAAAACAGACGATTCCATTGTCCTTATTTAGGTACTATACAACACAAAGCCAATTTTATGCGTATTTTAGCAGCTTTGAATTTAGAGTTTTCTTACTTTTAGACCAGTTGTTATACCAAGGTTAAAGGGCCTAGTCTGCCCTACTATTTACCCATAGCTGCAGGGAGAATCATTGAATTCATATCTTTCACAAGGATATTTGCAGAATGTGATTTGCAACTAGCCTCGTCCAGGATTTGAACTTGCGTCAACCTGTTTATTTCTCACAAAGATAACCATTACATCACAGGCTCCTCTTTACCTCAATGCACCAATATATTGTACATATGCATGCACGTACTATCAAAACCAACATACTCTTATGCACACACACACACATATATTCCTCTTTCCCGTCTAAGCTTAGCACCTTTATGTTTTTCTTTGTTGTTTATATTTATAATTCAAGAAGAGAGAGAGAGAGAGAGAGAGAGAGAGAGAGAGAATGAGTGAGTGAATGAGTGAGAGATATAGAGAGAAATAGGAGAGAGAGAGTGAAAGTGAAAGAGAACCATACAGAGAGAGGAGAGAGAGAAAAAGTGAGAGAGAAATATAGAGAGAAAGTGAGTAAAAGAGAGAGTGAGATATACAGAGATAGACGGGAGAGAGAGTGAAAGTGAAAGAGAAGCAAAGTGAGAGAGAAATATAGAGTGGGGGAAAAAGAAAGTGAGAGAGACAGAGAAGAAAGAGAGATAATTAAAAAAATAAAGGGTGTTTAGATGCAACCATTCATTATGCAAAAAAGTGAAAAACCAGTTGATCCTAGTACATTAACCAGATGGTTCAAGAAATTTTGCAGATATTTCAGACAGTTATCCTAATATTTCTTGTTTATATAATGTTCCAGCTGATGTGTACCCTCTTACCTTCTTCAGGTATTTTTTTGTCAAACTTGGGAACTTTCATGTCATAATCAAAATGAGAAAAATTACTTATATGGATTACATAGCTTGATTTGAAGTTTCATGAAGGCTTACAAGTTCAAAAAGAAACCCCTAAAGCCACACTGTCGCTGGGGCGTTAGAATGCACCTCTGCAGAGGGGTAAAACTCCCCCAATGGGGCCACCTGTTGGCTGGGTGGCGACCCGTGATACTTAAGGATAGAGCCCAGGTGGATGAGCAGTACATGACATGCAATACTCCACTTTGGCCCTATCTTGGGCTAGACGGCAGTCGGAAAGGCCCCCTCTGATCAATCGGCTGGTCACGTCAAGCCCTAGCACCTATATGATTGCCCCAACCCTATTGCCCTTATGGCAATCCCCAATCCCTTTTTATCATATGGGTGCTAGAAGGCGGTGGCTGCGGGTCTACATATCCTGGGATGACGTTAAACTCTATCTGATGGTGAGGTTCCAGTTTTGGAGGTTTGGGGAATGTGGAGCACCCCATTCATCACCATTGCTCCCTGGTCCACTCTGACCCGGAGTGGTAGTACCTGTTAGGGTCCCATCTATGGGTTAAATAGAAAAATGTATTTATAAAAAAATTGTATTATCCATTAAGAATTGATTTATTTCAAAACTTTATCGGCATTAAATGACCCACTGAGGTTGATATGCCAAAACAAACAAACCGAACCCCTAAAGAGGGCTGGAAAGCACATCAGCTGAAAAATTGGGTTTATAAGAATAAAGATAAGGAGAATACTGTAAGAAATCTAAATAATACAAACCATCTGATCTTATCAAAAAAAGACTATCTTAAACTTTATCGGAAATCTGATAGTGAATTATCTCCCCCTGCCGCTAGAGGGGGAATTGCCAACAGGAGGTTGGCGCCAGAATCAAACCCCGGCACTTGTCTACAGGCCGTCGACCTGGACAGAAGCGTTTTTTAACAGCATACTTTCTGAAGGCTGAGGATCCAAATGGTCTACTCAAAAAGGGCCCCATCCGCCGTTATTTAAAGGAACAGTTACCCAGGCGAGAAGCTTCTAAAATAGCATCTCCTACTTCACTTATCACAGAACAACTTCCGGCTGGTGATTTGCCCCCTAGTGGCAGGGGAAGATAATTCTCTGTCGAATTTCCGATAACTTGAGACCAAAAACAATAATATATTCAATGAACTTCTATTCAATTTGTAATCATTGTGCCTGTGGTAACCTCTCAGGGTCGAATCCTGAGTCTTAAGGCACCAAATGTGGTACAATTACGTACCCACATTTACATCAGGCACACAATTGGTTAAAGTGAGAGTGAGACTTCAGACAGAGTTCTTCAATGATAGAGAGAGATAGTAGAGAGAGAGAGAGAGAGATATTAGAGAGAGAGAGAGACAGATTAGTGACTTACTTAGTGAGGAGATCTTACTTGCTTCTTGCTGATCCTTCTCCCATCTCCTCCGGCTGCCATCTAGTCGAGTTGGATTCTTCTAACTTCTTCTTAACTAAGGGTTGTTTCTTCTGCCTAAAGGCTGATTTGGTCATTGCAATTGATCAAGTTTTTATTTCATCTAGCCCATGATTCTTATTCGCCGTGTGGGTAGACTAGTTTCATGGCACATCTAAATTCTTTGATGGCTGAGCTGAATCTTAAAACTTTCATCTCTCACTCTTCCTTTTTCCCCTTCGCCATGTATCATTCTTCGTCAAATCAAAACCATGCCATGCATCTATGCTGGCATCATCATTCAAATTTTTCCATTACAACACACACCACCACTCAAACTTTTTCCATAACTCACCACCATCATGGTTCCACGTCATTACCATTGTGTCACACATCATGATTCACTCACTAAACTAAATAAACATACAACAAATTTGGTTTAGAACATTTGTCCCCACTGATGTCAGTCTCAAAATTCAGCTGCCCCCACTTACATGTGACAGTTCAAATGGAGGCAGAGGCGCACTTGGTTGGTTGAATTTTATGGCACATCAACAACCAGCCTTGTTCAGGATTTAAACTTGTGTGGCCATGTCCATTTTCTACAATGATAACCATTACCCTATGGGTGCCTCCTTAAAGGATAATTGCACTTAATTTAACTTTCTCTAAAAAATGTATTATCCAAGGACAAAGAAAAATGAATAAGATATTAGGTGAATAATCCCTACTTTTTACCTACCTTTCATTTAATGCGCCCCCCCCATGGGCCGGGTTAGCTCAGTCAGTAGAGCATTCAGCTAGAAACCACAAGGTTCCTAGTTCGATACCGGCCCTCGCCAATTCAGCGCATGAGTAGCACAGGGATCTGTGCGGTAAAATAAGGAGCTGATGGTAGAGTGGTGCTCCACCACAGATGCTAAAATAATCTCCTTGGTCTAGCGCTAGTGAAAAGAGGATAGACTCCCTCGCTGTCTGGTTGATACCGACATTAGGCCACCCTGACGACTCATTTAATGCAGTTTTTGGTGCAAGAATATTCGCCTTCCGGGTGTAAGTATCTAAGTTTTAATGTAATGAAATATATCAAATTAGAAAATTTAAAAAATTAAATATGAATGCATATAAAAAGATTATGCTTATTTTAATTATATTTTGATTCGTTTCTATATAAAATCATCCATAGGATTGATTTTTAATATATTGGAGAATAAAAAAATAATATTAATGACCAATAGCACCAAGTAATTATTTATCAAACCTGGTTTTGTTAAAACCAGTATACAAATTAACCACATCATATATAATGTAAACCTTTATTTCTTAGTGATATATAAGTCACATTGCAGGATTTTAAATGCACTACAAACATGGGCCATTTTGAGTCAAACTAACACAGATTTTCATAAAGACCTTGTAAATAAATATACAATTCCTGAGAGTATTATGCCTTTAGTGTCTAATGTCGGTGGAGGTATCAGAGTTTGATCACCTCTGATAGGGTCAGCATGGCGAGGGAAGTCTGATGTTGGAAGACCCAAAACTTCTCAATGAACCATGCAGATAACATCACTGACGACAACCACCAGTGCCCCAAATGTAGGAGCGTATATTTAAAGTGATGCAAGCAGTGAAGTAGTTATCAATAGAATAAAAGAAGAGAGACCCTGAATTTAAAATAATATTGTTTGACCTATAAATTTGGTTTGGTTTATTGGATTTTAACACTTATGCTGAAATTTTTTTTTATTATTCATTCTTGATGGGTACTTAATCTTTTTAACTCAATTTTTTTTCAATTAAACCCACAGATGGGACTCTAATAAGTACTACCACTCTGGATCAGAGTGGACCTGGGAGTAATTGTGATGAAGGTGTACTCCACATTTCCCAGAGCTCCAGAATTTAAACTTCACTAGAGTTTAACGTCATTCCCAGGTCATTAAGACCCTCAGCTACCGCCTTCTTTTTATATGATAAAAAGGGTTGGGACTTGCCATAAGAGCAATAGGGTTGGGACGATCATATAGGTGCTAGAGTTTGACATGACCAGCTGTCTAGCCTAAGTAAAAGCCAAAGTAGAGCAACAGGGAAGTTAAGATCATTTCAGTTTTATTAAAATACACAAATTTGTCTACTTTAATTGAAATACAGAAAATGGAATTGATGGACAGGGTGAAAATTTAGATTCCAACCTTTGATGCAAATTTCGGTGCATATCACATAAATGCATGCTGGCCTCCTGCCCTAAAAAACGCTAAGCGGTGCCTGCTGAAAATCCGACCAGTACTACTTATGAACTCTCTTGCTGTTTGAAGGATTTTTTGAAATGCAATATGAATGCGATATTACCACCCCCAAGTTTTTTCTCAACAAATAAATGTAAAATATATTAATCTTTAAAATCTATTTTTAGTGGTTTGAAGGCGTTTTTATTGACAAATAACTTTTTTTTAATTGGTTTAAAGGAAGCCACTCCGAGGTTTTTTATTGATAAGTAAATGTAAATATTCTACGCCCCCACTTAAAATATCTTTTTTTTTTGTTATTTTTATTTTATTTTAATTCAAAACAACTGTCAAATTTTTTAAATAAATACGACTCAGTTTCAAAAATGAAAACAATCAATACATTATTCTTAATTGGCACAGGTCAGATTTTCAGCAGGCACCACTTAGCGTTTTTTAGGGAAGGAAGCCAGGATGCATTTATGCGATATGCACCCAAATCTCTCACTGATGCCTTTTTAAGCAAAATACAAATCACCCTGCTGGTTTGAACTTATCTCATTAGTATTCAAACATAAGTTTGTTATTATTTACATGCCACATGCAAGAGATCTTTTTGGTCAATAGTGTTGCTAGTACAGTGATACCATAACTTACAAATTTTCCAATTTACAAGCTCTGTCACTTGGTCAACTTTTACTTTATATTGAGAGCTATAATTTGAGGTAAGAGCAAGGTGTAGATATGCTTGTTAATAACTTCATTAAAAATTTCCAAATTTATTATAACAAAGAAAAATATTTATAAAACAATAAACATTAAAGCATATAATTAATTATATTATATTTCATTATGTTTTATACAATACAGTACTATTTTACTTATGTAAAAAAAAACGTATCAAAATAAATTTGGTGTTTTTAGTGGGCTTGGAATGGATCAATGGCATTTTAGCTTATTTCAATGGGGAAAATTGATTTGATATCCATGAAAATTGAGTTATGAGCAGAACCAATTAAAATTGTAAGTCAAGGTACTACTGTACTAGATTTCAGGCATGTTTATATCAATATCATGAAAATGCCCATCTGCTAGCAATAAAATATGGCTTTTTTCCAATGTATATTGGTATGTTTTTTGTTTTTAAATTAGAATAACCGAAAATATTGAATCAAACACCCACAAGAATCACAACTTATCTCCTTGGGTCATTTAGAAATGGCAGAATGTGAACCTTGTGAGAATCCTGATAAACAATGTATATTTTGTGGTGGATATTTTTAATATTGACCCTGAGAAAATGTTAATTTGTATAAATATGGTTTCACCCCCATTGTCTTCAACTTTTTGATTTTGATCTACACATTTGATACGTAGCTCCTCTACAGGGTGTATTTTCATGTCTTCTTAATCATGAACTAGCTGAAGATACTACTTTACAAATTTCACATATGGTTTCTCTCCAGTGTGTGTTTTCATATGATTTTTCATATCTGAACTCTGTGAAAATGCAAATCCACACACTTCACATGAAAATGTTTTCTGTCCAGTGTGTATTTTCATATGACGTTTCAAATCTGATTTCTGTGAAAATGCTAAACCACACACCTCGCAATTATATCCTTTCTCTCCAGTATGTATTTTCCGATGACGTGTCAAATCTGAACTCTGTGAAAATGCTGAATCACAAACTTCACATGAATATGGTTTTTCTCCAGTGTGTGTTCGTATATGAGTTTTTAGATGTGAACTCCGTGAAAATGCTGAACCACATACTTCACATGTATATGGCTTATCTCCAGTGTGTATTTTCATATGACGTTTCAAATCTGAGCTCTGTGAAAATGCTGATCCACATACCTCACAAGAATATGGTTTCTCTCCAGTGTGTATTTTCATATGACGTTTCAAGTCAGAATTCTGTGAAAATGCTGAATCACACACTTCACATGAATATGGTTTCTCACCAGTATGTGTCCGCATGTGTATTTTCAATGCTGAACTCTGTGAAAAAGCTAAACTGCACACTTCACAAGAATATGGTTTTTCTCCAGTGTGTGTGCGAATGTGAGTCTTTACATGTGAACTATTTGAAAACACTGATCCACACACTTCACATGAATATGGTTTCTCTCCAGTGTGTGTTCGCATGTGAGATTTTACATGTGAACTCTTTGAAAATTTTGATCCACACACTTCACATGAATACGGTTTCTCACCCGTGTGTGATTTCATGTGATCTTTCAAATCAGAACTTTGGGGAAATGTTGAACCACACATTTTACAGGAAAAGATTTTCTCTCCAATGTGTGCTTGCATATCTGTTTCTAAATGAGTACTTTTTAAATATAAAATATATAGATTATTTTTGTGTCTCTTTTTCAAAATGCTTTTAGAATAAGCACACTAAAACTCAAATTTACATTCCATAAATAACTTGGTTATATCATTAATCTTTGTATTTTCATGTACAACATAAATATGACAATTTGTTTCTCAGTATCTGTACATACATGCCATCAAATCATTTTTTCCACTGCAGCTGAAAGAAAGAAAAGGCAGAATTAAAGATCAAATATCCATTTCTTATTTGCAATTAGAATTTTTTTAACAGGAAGAATTGTAATATATTAAGAAAGAGAGAATGGGACAGAATAGTGATATGTTAAAGAAAGATAGGAAGAATAGCGATATATCAGAAAAGAAAGAATGTGAATATATTACATGTATGGAAGTCTATAATCATACAATTAGAGTCAATCTATTAGATAAGTGCTAGATGACTAGCAAGGAAAATTAATGGCATACAACAAGGATTCCTAACATTAAAAGTATAGCATTTAATCTTTATAATTTCATACATTTTACAATAGTTTCAGAGATTCATCAAAAACATAATTATTCCATTTTTATAAATCTGATTTTTTTGAAAAGATATTTTGGCCTACCAAATTTCCTCCACAGCTGTACCAAATTTTCTTAAGTTTTTTTTTGTTTACCTGTATGATAGGATATTTTAAAGTTCACAATTTATTCACTTCAGAACTCGTTCTCTTCAAATAAAATCCTGTTATTATTGTAATCTGAGTCCTGATCAATTATTATGAACTAGCCATCGGTTTTTGTAATTTGATGCCAGCAGTTTAGGATAGGAGCCACTGTCAGCAGGTAAGCAAGGTGCTAAATACATATTTAATAAATAAATAAATACATAAATAGATAGATAAAAAGAATGAAATTGAAATTGATTAAACAATGGCTATAACAACCCTTCCGCATGGCATTATAAAAAAAAAAAAAAAACACCAGACAAGTTTTTATAATGTCCAAAACAAAAACCACACAAGACTGCATCCATTTCAGAAAAAGTCTCTGATGGTGAAGTTTCTTTGAAATCGATAAAACTGAATATTATTTTATTTTTATATGCATTGTAATTGCTTTCTAAACATAAATAAATGATAATATTCAAAGTTGTTTTTTAGTATAAAAAGATGTGTTTATATGCTGTTACAATTAATCAATCAACCATAGACACATTTAAGTATAATGACATAGAAAATTTTAAAAAAAAGGCAATTTTGATCTTTTGTCATCCTGTCCGACTTCCCAAACCTACAATGTTTTAACATATTTTACAAGTTCCCTTAAAAAAGGGGGGGGGGCTCTTTTCAATTGAATTTGTACAAACTTCAATTGAATTTTTATAAAACTAACTCAAATTTCAAAACAATTTTCATACGCTATGCTCCTCTGAGATTTAAAATTTTTACAAATTCAATAGCAAAAAACATTTAATGGGGAGGGTGTAAAATATCTACATTGGATTTACCGATAACAAAAAAAAAAAAAAAAAGACGATTCAGGAAAAATATCTAAGTTGGGCCAGAAATTCACCTGACGTCAGCATGCTAAAATATAGTGTAAATTATGGTAGGAGGTCAAGTTGACAAAAGATCAAAATTACCTAAAAGATTTTTTTTTTTTAAATTTAAAGACAAAAAGACAAAAAAAAATCCAAATCTTGTAAAACAATTTGGCCTTGGAATCAATATTCTCAAAAATTAATGCACAGTAACTAATAAATATATGAGGGATGCCCCAAAAGTATGTATTTACCTATTTCCTATTCCACAAGCAGGATACAACACAAGGTTAACTTTTAAGCAGAGTATAGCTGGCTTAAATTTCAGGATTTCCTTCTCTGGTTGGCACACCAAAGTCAACTCTACTATTTACCCATAAATGGAGGGAGAACAGATGAACTTATGCATTTTTGAAGGGCATTAACACAAAGAGAAATACAAATGAATTTGTTTACAATTTGAACTCTGGCCACCAAATCCATTTCCTATGAAAATAACCATTACACTAAGCATGCTTTTTGATAAATATATCTACAAGAATTTATTTAAGGATTATGGATCTAAATATCTTTATAGATTAAAATTATGGATTTAGATATCTTTAATATAAGGATTATGGATTTAAAGACTTATATATGCATATGTGTGAACAATATCTTCTTAAATAAATCATTCAAAAATATCACCAAACAATATATTTTAAAATATTAAGAGAAGAAATTAATTCCTATACATTTACCATTTCTGGAGGTGGTTACCATCATAGGAAATGGACATGGTGAGATGAGTTCAAATCCTGGATGAGGCTGTTTGCATTTCACTTAATGGACAGGTATGGACCTTGTCATGATATTCTGAGATTTCTCAGAATATTCGGAATAATAGAACAAGGGACAACTAATTATTGAAAAAAGAAAAGAAAAAAGTATTAAAGTTAAATAAATAAATGTAAAGGTAAGAGTTGCTGCCCTTGGCCAGAAAAAAAGAGGTTAGTTACCTTAGGGTTTGTATTGATTTTAAAAATGACCGGGAAAAAAATTTGACTGAAGCAGACGAGACAGAGACAATAGAGTTCAGAGACCGACGGGACATAAAAAGGGAGACGGTTAGAAAAATGGAGTTGAATCAGTAATAAGACAGATGACAGTAGATCAGAGTTGAGAATGGTTTTTGGAAATGACGGTTGAATGAGAAATTAGAAGGAAAAAAGATGAAGAAATTAAGAGTGGGAATTTTGGATTGAAAAGAACAACATTATTGCCAGTAAGTGATTTATTATTTATTTATCAACAAAAAGGTAAAAATAAAGTTAAAGAAACTGGAAAAGAGGTTATTATTTGAAGAAAAACCGAATTGATTTGAAAGGGAAAGAAACAAAAGGAGTGATTGTTGTAAATGGATTTTAAACTCTTAATGTCCTATACCACCTCATTCCGCCCGGCTGGAAGTCACATTTATTTTTATTAATCCACCCCAAATGATAGTCTTTGTTTAAATGTAATATTAAACATATTTGGAAGTCTTTAATTCAAGGGAAATAACAAGTAATTTGAAAAGGTCATTTTTAGCCATTTTATTTTTTTTAATAAATCCATACAGGAATGGGGCTCTGGACTTAGAAAATTCTCTACAGGATGTTAAGAGTTAAGAAAGAGAAAAGGGGGAACTTATATTTAATGAAAAATAAGGATCAAAGAAATAATAAAAAAAGGGGAACTTATGTTTTAACAAAAAAAAGAAGGTATTTTTTGGACTGTTTATGAACTTTATGTATTTTGCACCCATCTGTTTTCATTAAAAAAAGTAAATAATAATTATTTTTTATAAAATAAAATAATTATTGATCACTCATAATTGACTAATATTTTTTTATATTTTTGCTTGAAAGAAAAAATTCTATGTTTTTCCCTTGAAATATTTTTCCTTGGAGAGTCAATTGCTTAATCACTTAGGATCACATGACTTGACGAAGGGTTTGAATAAATACAGACACTTCGTGACAGACCTAAACAAAGGGGAGAATTGTGGGGATGGACAGGGAAGGGTCTAAACAGAGAAGAGATGGGGGGGGGAGAAAAACCTTAGATGAAGGCAGAACACTAACCCTTCATACAAAGGAACTGAGTGGTAAATAGCATGAGGACTTTCTTCGAAAAAATATAAAATAAAATTGATACATGAACAGAAATGGTGTGTTAGCTTCTTTATCTTATGAATTGTTTTCATTTCCCCAACACGTGGAACACACACAGTACGTATACCCCAAACCCATAACTAATTTATTTCTGAAAGATATTAACATTCTATTTATCATTATCAAGAATGGCATATTAAATGAAAAGCACAGATTTCAGAACAAAATATATAAAATTAAAAAGGGTCTGTTTAGCTCAATCAATAGAGCACCTGCCTAGGAATCTCTATCAAACAAAATAAAATGTGGAGGGCACAGTCAAGTCCAATGTATATGTTCTCCCAACTGACAAAGTCCTTAGTCAGCAACAATCTCTCACAAAAGTATGACTCTCTTCTTAACAGCAAAATTCCTATCGTTCTCCCTCTGTCTGGGAGACAGGCTCTTAAATACACAGTTAATATGTACATCCGGGCTTCTTACTCTGGTCTGGCATTGCCCGTTTAGAACTTCAATATTCACCAGCATTTTGAGTACACGTCAATACTGTTTACATCCGGGTTACTGCCAACAGCATTTCAGCGAGTTCAAATATCCGTGGCCACTTACCCCCCCCCCCACAGGCCAAACATATCCAGATGTGCTTTGTTTGTGGGGTTGGGAATCTGCTTGTCCAATTTCAATTTCGCTACAGAATCACAAAATTCTGGCTTCAATATCAATCGCAGCTAACTCAGCACATTAGTAGCACAGTACAGGTAATCTAATTTGGATGGTAAAGTGGGGAGCTGACGGTAGGTGTGGCACTCCACCTCGGCAAAAATACCTCCCCAACCTTATAAGACATTAATACATAATTTATATTTACTCAATGTTTCCTATAATGATCTATGAAATTAATACTCATGTTCCATATTTGTATGACCATTATTCTTTTGTAATAACCTCTGGTTAAAAATGAGACCATCCAAATTGTCCAAGATAAAACACAAAATTGTAAATTCTGATTATCTGGTGTTTCTTATCCACCAAATTCTTATTTCTTATGAGTGTTGGTAGTAGTAAGTCGTCGGGGTGGCCTAAAGTCGGTATCAGCCATGCACTGAGGGAGTCTATCCCCTTTTCACTAGCGCTAGACCAAGGAATTATTTTAGCATTTGAGGTGGAGTGCCACACCTACCATCAGCTCCTTACTTTACCGCACAAATCCCTGTGCTACTCATACGCTGAGTTGGCGAGGGTGGGTATTGAACTAGAAACCTTATGGTTTCTAGCCGAACGCTCTACCGAGTTAACCCGGCCCATGACCAGCCAAATAATGGAACATTCCATTTTTATTATAAAGAAAGACAAGAAAAAAGGATATGCTACATAGAAAAAAATATAGAAAAAAAGAATGAGCGTAGGGGAGAGACAGAGAAATGGGGGGGAGGTGTGGAAATAATAATGCCAATTTGTTTCAATCAAATATAATGAAAAGAAGGAATCAGGTCCTGCTTGTATTTTATAGAAGCATTTGAGACAAGTGTGTGGTCATACATTATTTTTGTTTCTAATCTAAAGGTGCTAATTTCTTGAATTTTATTTGTTTATCTAAAGCCAAATGTTTAAAAAAATCGACTAATGTAGTGTAAAAATATACTTTTGCTTCATTTAAAAATATCAAAATTAAAAGCAGTTCTGTACGGACACTGAATACTGTCAAGAAGACATACCAAAAGCATTGGCTGACAAGGATGAAGGGTGAAAGAGAGTCATTGGAATCTATGCTGTCAGCGCACCATAATGATGATGATGATGATGGTGGTAATAATCAAAATGGCATAATACTAGCCTCTTATAACCCAGAAAGATTCAAATATTTTAATTCTATTTCATAATCTTCCTCCCTTGAGTTCCTGACCCTAAATCTATCCTCTGATGTTCGAGTGTGATCCTTGCAATGGTAAACGAAACCGCTGCTACGTTTTTTTTTTGTTTTTGGTGGGGGTGTAAAAGTACCACTGGTATACCGGTATTGTGGCTTCAAAGGGCTAAATTGGCGTATTTTTTTCTTTTAAAGAGAGAATACCCCGTACACACATTTCTAGTACATTTTTAAAAACACAGGATCGTGTACATAACGGATTCAATGCCCATAGAAATAACTCGAGCGAATTTTGTTTTACCAACAGCTCTTTAAAAAGATACCTATTTCATTTGCGTTTTTACTCATTTTTTTTTTTTTTTTTCAAACAAATTATTCCTTTAACGTTTTTATTTTATTTACATAAAAGTGTCCGAGAAAAACAAAAACAATCTATTCAGCGAAATGAATTTGGCAACAATTTTTGATACAATCACGTAACTTCGAACATTTTTTAAAGATCATCGGCTGTCTTGAAAAAAAGAAGCGTTTAATTCATCATCATTTTTTTAGTACGGGATTATAAGGAAGAAATGTTAAAGAAAAAGAAAAATAGATCAGTATCGTCATGTTTGTTTTTTTTATATCTCCTTCCGCGATTACTTAAAAAAAAAAAAAAAAAAGTAAGAGCAAATGTTATACTTACTTATTTTGTCTGATTTGTTTTCCTTTTGAGCAATGCAAAATAAGAAAAGAAAAAAAAAGGAAGTTGTATTATTAAAAAAAAAGAAAGAAACGTAGATAATTAATATAGACACGGTATTATTTTTCATTCAATCTCGTTTCGTCCAATTTGATTTCTAAAGAGCGGAATTCAAGGGAGATAACTCAATAAGACTAATCGCTAGCTAGTCTGGGGTTTATAAAACTTATTTTATTTGATGCCTACTTATAACTAAGTTTTATTTCCATTCATCCCCAAATAAATTAATTGAATATTGCCGAAATTTTTTCTTAGACTCAATGGATGCCATGATTAGAGGATTTTTTTTTTTAATGTTTTCAGTTTCAAAACTAATTTATTTCACAAAATACAGAAAAGTTGGTTATTATATAAATGAGTCCTGGCCCCCTGCCCTCAAAAACGCTAAGTGGTGCCTGCTGAAAATCCAGCCTGAACTCCCTAGCTGTTTGAAGGTGCTTTCTCCAGAAAAGTTAATGCTATATGAAAGCTATATTTTACCTCCCCCCAGTCTTTTCCAACAAGTAAATGTAAATATTTATATTAAAATATATTTTTTAGCGGTTTGAAGACGTCTGTGTCGATAAATAACTATTTTTAGTGGTTTAAGGCGTTAAAAGAAAGCCACCACCCAGTTTTTATCGGCAAGTAAATGTAAATATTTTACATCCCCACACAACTTTAAAATATCTTCTTTTTTTTTCAGTATTTTCATTTTATTTTAATTCAAAACAACTCTCACAAATTTTTGAATAAATACGACCGAGTTTCAAAAATAAAAACAATCAATACATTATTAAAAAAAAAAGAATTTCAGAGGGGTGGGGCATTAAAATATTTACATTTACTTATCGAGAAAAGACTGGGGGTGGGAAAAATATCGCTTTCATATCGTATTAACTTTTCGGGAAAAAAGCCTTCAAACAGCTAGGGAGTTCAATAGTAGTGCGGTTAGATTTTCAGCAGGCACCATTTAGCGTTTTTTAGGGCAGGAGGCCTGGACGCATTTATGACGATATGCACTGAAAAGTTAGAAATAGAATATTGAATCATTTACATGATATGATATATTGGGTACATTATATCACGTATATGATTCAATATTAGATTTATATTATTATACCCACATACACAAATACCTGGCATTAGTGAATCTGACTTGACAAGAGAAGATCCAGTTAGTGGGATTTTTTGTCTATAATAATTTAATCTTAATTTCATTTAGTAAAAATCTTTTGAACATTTAGATTTAATGATATCAGTTTAAAATTTTTTAAATCTGTTTAAAATTAAAATTTGTTTAAATCAAATCAAAATTTTTTAAAATCCATTTAAAATTAAAGATGTTTAAAATATCTTTAATTAAAATGTTTGAGATTAAAATTCCATTCATTAAAAATCTATTCAAAATTAATTTAAAACTTTTAAATTAAAAATCGATAAGACCCAACTGAATAGTAAATGTAAACTTTGCGGTAATAGAGATGAGACTGTTAACCATATACTCTGCGAATGTAGTAAACTAGCACAACAAGAATACAAAACTAGACACGACTGGGCTGGGAAAGTGATCCACTGGGAATTATGCAAAAAATTAAATTTTGACCACACAACAAAATGGTATATGCATAAACCAGAATCTGTTCTTGAGAACGAAACGCACAAAATTCTGGGACTTTGAGATAAAACGGATCACCTATCCCAGCAAGAAGGCCAGACCTAGTGTTGATAAACAAAAAAGAAAGAACTTGTCAACTGGTGGATTTTGCAGTGCCAGCAGATCACAGGGTGAAGCTAAAGGAAAATGAAAAAAATAGACAAATATCTGGACCTTGCCAGAGAACTGAAAAAGTTTGGAATATGAAAGTGAAAGTTATACCAATTGTAGTTGGTGCACTTGGAACAGTCCCAAAAGGATTAGAAAAGGGCTTGGAAAGTTTGGATATCAAAGGAAGGATTGAAACCATTCAGAACACTGCACTGCTGCAATCTGCCAGAATACTCAGAAGAGTCCTGAAGACCTGAGGAGACTTGCTGTCACTCAGACTCCAGTGAAAGACCATTAGCTAATGCTGATGTGAAAACTCAAAAGGAGTAAATAATAAATAAATTATTGCATACACTGCTCTGATGCACCACAACTCATCAAAGGTGCATGTATAGTACATGGAAAAATGTAAAAATGTCAGAAAAATGAACAGTGTATAGTCATGATGTATATATGTCTATGTGAGTATGAGAGGATATCAGGTATAGTGTTGTCAAATTACAAGAAACATGGAAGTTTTGAAGGATGCAGTGTTTCGGCAGTTAACAACTGATGCAGGTAGTTTGTTCCATGCTTCAGCAACTCTGAACTGGAAAAAATGTTAAGAAAGTCATGGGAGTTGTGCCCAATTGTGTTAGATGCATGAAAATCTAAAAGGTGCTCAAGGTTGCTGTTGGCAAGATGAATATTAATATAGTTAGTATAGCATTCAATTCTAAGACTAACAACAAGAAGAATGGAATTAATATTTCCTCTAATTCAAACAATTTATTGGCTTTTCCTGTAGAGAAGATATCTTAGGGTGTTTCTTTGAGCCCCTGAATTCTGGTGGAATCTGTCTGACCACTTTATCACGTGATTGGTATATCCAATCACAGAGCCTTGACCCAACAATATGAAGATTAATAATCTTACAAGTGTTTACCAGGTCAGTTGCCAGATGTCAGCGTTTCAATATTGTATTCATGTCCAGAGCAGAAAGACATTCAGAGTATGGATAGATGGTTGGTTGCACATCTCTGAACAGTTTCCAGAAGGTCAATGTTCTGATGGAAGTAGGGGTTCTAGACTGTTGAGACAAATTCCAAGTGTGGCCACACCATAGCTATATACAGCTTTAAATTGAAAGCCTGAAAGCAGCTAACAAAGGTCTTGCTGAGTGATACCAGGACAAACTCAGCATATGATCATAATAAGTTACACTGGTGCAAGCAAAATTTTGATTCATAACTGCACTGCACCTTGATGTTATTATGTAAGTTGGTTGGTTGAGTTTTACGGTATGTCAAACCCTTGGGTCATTTTATGCCAAATACTTCTATTGGTAAAAAAAATGTTTAATGCTGACAAAGTTTTGAAATAATTTCACTTTTAATGGATAATACAATTTTGTTTATAAACTCATGTTTTCTATCTAACCCATAGATGGGACCCTAACAGGTACTACCACTCCGGGTCAGAGTGGACCAGGTAGAAATGGTGATGAATGGGGTGCTCCACATTTGCCAAACCTCCAGAACTGGAACCTCACCATCAGATAGATTTTAACGTCATTCCCAGGACATGTAGACCCGCAGCCACCGCCTTCTAGCGCCCATATGATAAAACGGGTTGCTATAAGGGCAATAGGGTTGGGGAAATCATATAGGTGCTAGAGCTTGATGTGACCAGTCGATTGATCAGAGGGGGCCTTTCCGACTGTCCGTCTAGCCCAAGATAGGGCCAAAGTGGAGTATTGCAAGTCATGAACTGCTCATCCACCTGGGTTCTATCCTTAAGCATCACGGGTCGCCACCCATGGCCAACAGGTGGCCCCATTGGGCGAGTCTTACCCCTCTGCAGAGGGGCAGTCAGTGCATTCTAACGCTCCAGCCGACAGGGCGGTATGTAAGTTGGTTGGTTGTTTGGATTTTATGACATGTCAGCCCTTGTTGGGTTATTCTATGCCAAAGACATTTTCTTTTATTCATTCTCGATGAAATGCTTTCTTTTTTTTTCCAATTCAATTTTTTTAACACATTTATTCATGTTCATAATTCTAGTTGCTTTTTATGACATGTCAACCCTTGTTGGATTATTTTATGCCAAAGACATTTTCTTTTATTCATTCTCGATGGGTATTGAAAATGCTTTTTTTTTTTCAATTCAATTTTTTTAACACAATTTAAAAAAATCATTTTTTCTATTTAACCCATAATGACAGGTATTACCACTTTGGGTCATGGTGAATCTGGGAATAATACTGATGAAGGGGTACTCCACACTCCCCAGAGCTCAAGAAGTAGGACTTCCCCATTAGATGCAGTTTAATATCATATCCAGTACATATCATTGAAGTGACAAGCTGAGTGAGTTGTTATAAAACAGCATTAGATAACCCATTAATATTTGATATGCCATTAAACAAATAAACTAAACTGAACAAAACTTGCTACCAATGGTGCCAGGCAGTTCATATAGATCAACACTTCTTAAACTGTGAGTCAAACACTTGAATTTCAGTTTATATGTTACGTCAGATATTCAAAAATTATCCGCACTATTGTTTCACAGAAGCCGAGCACATTGTGGATTATTTGATAAGCAGAACCATAACTAATCTGCAGGGAACAAGTTACCTCATTGATGGTAACTCACTGGTTTGCAATTGTAATCTCTAGAGCTTGCTGAATCTTCTCATCAGTGGTGGATGTTAATGGGTGTCCTGCTGTGTGTCACACTTGTCTGGACACTTTTAAACTTCTCAATCCACTCACACTCACTTCTACATAGTAATGCAATGTCCGCTGAATTTCAGCCCCTGACACCCCTTCTGACCAGAGAAATCAGGTCACTTCCTTGATGTATACTGGATGTAGAGCAGCCATGTTTACTCTGTAAAGACAGCAAGCCAAATGGCGCGATCAGGCTCAAGCTTCGATTATGTGACAATAGTGACAACTATAAGCAAGCGTACACAGAATACAGTGTGACAATAATGAAGAGATATTATGCTAAAAGTGTGGGTAATTTTTTACTCTACCTCATATTTCACAAATGCAAAATATTTAACATGATGTGCTACACAAGTGCTGCATTATTATAATGTGTGTGCAGGGCCATAGGACTCTGAGATTGTCTGCTCTTCTTTGTCAGGAAGAGTTGTCTTCCCTTGTGTTTCTGGTTTTCCCCACCAGGCACTCTGACTATTTAAGGCAAGTGCCAAGTTTGAATCCTCTTTCTTCTCCAGGACTTGACGAACACACATGTCTACACCCTGTTTGTGTGGGGCTTTTCACCCCCACACAGACAACGTAGTAAGTGACTTTGACTTATGGACTCTCCATAACTTTTATACTTCCATTTTGTATCTTGTCTCATGTATGTGTCATTCATATATCCTCCATGTAGTTTCTTATGTATCTCATTGTATAAATGCCTCTCCACGTGCTGTCATGTATTAAAGTCCATTGTTGTATTAACACCCTTGGTCGGAGTTGTTTGTTCAACTAATTATAAGTAACTTTATTACCTTTTTGAATCCAACAGGACTATTGCAGTGACAATGTATGTATTTTCATAAAATAAATAAATGATTTATGCTGGTTGCTTGGATTTTATGGCATGTCAAGCCTTGTTGGGTTATTTTATGCTGAATACATTTTATTTTATTCATTCTTGATAGGTATTCTTTTTTCTTTCTTTTTTTTTAACTCAATCTCTTTTTTCAAACTCAATTCTTTTTTCAAACACTTTTTAAAAAAAATCCTTTTTTTCTATTTAACCCATTGAAGAGGCCCCTAATAGGTACTACCACACCTGATCAGAATGGACCTGGCAGTAATTGTGATGAAGGGGTACTCCACATTCCCCAGAGCTCCAGAATTGAAACTTCACCATCAGATAGAGTTTAACGTTATACCCAGTACATTAAGACCCTCAGCCACTGCTTATTGAACATATATGATAAAAAAGGCTTGCAGTAGGGTTGGGAAAATCATATAGATGCTAGGGCTTGACATGACCAGCCGATTGATTGGATCGGGCCACTCCAAGCAGTTGTCTAGCCTAAGTAAGATCCAAAGTGGAGTGTTGCATGCTATGGACTGCTCACCCACCAAGAATACGTCCTTAAGCATCATGGGTCGCCACCCACAGCCAACAGGTGGCCTCATTGGGAGGATTTTACTCCACTACAGAGGTGCAGTTGGTGTATTCTAAAGCCCTAGTTGAATGAGCAGAAATGATTTATGTATTCATGTGGATGTTTTATTTTATATTTAATACCTGAAGTCATGAAAAATCCCGTGATGAAAAATGGGGTCAATTGAAGGAAGGAAGTCAGTCTACTATTGGTTTGAACAATGTGACTGGCCAAGCACAACTGAACCAGTGTCAAGACAACTGGTACTTATGGGAATTCAGAACAGTCCACTCATGCATTTGGGTGATTCCATTCCCTGAGTCCTGATTGGCTGCTTGGTTTGTATGATCCTCGGAGGCTTCATAAATCCTGCCATTTTGCAGTAGTCTTTGCAGCAAACCAGAATCGTATTGGGATATGATTGCTTGCTGCCTTGTCTTGCCAATTCGACGGTAATTGGACTTAGTATGATTATTCTACAGGGTCATGTTAGAAGTATGTAGTGTAATGGTTATGTTCTAGGAAATGGCTATGGTGAGATGAGTTCAAATCCTGGACATGGCTCTTTTCTCCCTGCAACTATAGGTAAATAGTAGGGTAGACTGGGCACTTTAACCTTGCAATGGCAACTGGTCTAGGAGATGAAAAACTCTGAATTCAAACTTAAGGGGCTCTCTTTTCATTAATCCCAACTACTGTGAGAGATCCCCCTCTTCCTTCTCCTAAAATTTCTAATTGTCATGTCAGTGGTCATGAAGTTTAGGTTACAGAAAAAAAACAAAAAAACAGATGCATAATTTCGATCATAAGTTGGCAGAGTGGCCTATTATCAGTATCAGTGAGGGAGTCTATACCCTTTTCGCTAGAGCTAGACCAGGGAGAATGTTTTTGCTGAGGTTCAGCACCACACCTACCATCAGCTCCCCAGTTTACTGCACTGATCAGATTACTCTATCTGTGCTACTCATGCACTGAATTGGCAGAGACTGGTATTGAATTAGGAACCTTGCGGTTCCTCAGTGGGTGCTCTATCGACTGAGCTATTAATGAATGAAAAAAGTTTAAGAAGTTCTGATATAGATAAATACTAAAAGGGAAGCTACTGCACCGGGGTGGGGATTACCTCTTTTGTCTATAAAAGCACCAGTTGCACAAGGGGCCTTGATGATAATGGTTGTACCGTAACAATAGTCATTTCAAAATTGATTGATAGTTGGAGTGGTATAACCAAGATAATATAACGATCGACTCTGCACTCAGTCTGATTTCTGTCTCCAGAAAGCCGAGTGCAGAATTGATGGTGTATGTATATATTTACCAACCCCTCCACACAAGTAGGATGCAACACAAGTTCAATTTCTTAAGCAGAGTTTACCAGATTTGAATTTAGAGTTTTCCTTCCCCTAGACTGGTTACCTACCCAAGATCCAAGTCTGTCCTACTATTTAACCATAGCTGGAGGGTATTAGTACTATATGAAATGCAAACAACCTCATCCAGAATTTGAACTTGGGTCATCAGGTCCTTTTCCTATGACTCTAACCATTAGACCACACATCTCCATTGATGATATATGTCTATTAATAATGGAGATTCGCTTCCAGTTTTTGTCTGTAACAAAACTACGTCACTGCTTACATCACATTACCCAAAATCGTCATAACATAGAATAAATACACTTAAAATTTGAACATGCAACTTTTTTTGTTTTAAAAAACAATGAGGACTGTCTAATGACAGTCCTCATTGTTTTTTAAAACAAGTTTTAATAAATACATGACTGGTATTATATATCTATATATAGTTTGTTTTATTTTAATACATATTTAAAGTTTACATTTCAAATTGTTTTATTTTTTAATCCTTTAAGGAATTTGATGATTTTACTTACTTAGGGTACACACTCGCTGACATTGAATTTTTTACTCCCACCCCTCAGGCAATATGTTTCAAAAATCTATTTTTACATTGCCCGGAGGGTATTTTTTATTTTGCTAGTTAATATAAATTAGGTATGTGCACAAGCAAATTATAAAACACTTTTAATAGAATAAAGTATGTGGAGAGACCTATTGTCGGTATAACACAAAAAGCGAGGTAGTTTCTACTATTTTTTGCTGGCACTAGACCAAGGAGATTGTTTTACTAGTTTTCTTGCTCAGGTAGAGTGTCACACCTACCTGCAGCTCCCAAATGCTGTACAGCACAGATCAGATTATCCAAGCTGTGCTATGCATGTACTGAGCTGGAGAGGACCAGTCAAACTCAGAACTTTTTGTGGGGGATGGCGTCTTAACCCTTTACTGGGATACAACATATTCTGACTAGGCTCACAGTCATATATCTAGCCTTTGCACTGGTGGTGCTAGGCCCTCCTGTATCCCCTCATATATGATACTCCCCCCAATCTATAATCTCTACTACATGTCAATTTTCTGAAAGTAGTATTCCCAGAGAATATATGAAACCCACTCTTCTGCCCCCCCCCCCCAAGCAGATCCTGAGGGAAGTGTGTACCTGTCATTAGCCTTTGGATAATTAACACTTGGTAGAGGAATTTAAGAAATGTTTTTATTATTTCTGTATTTGTAAAAAAAAAGAAAAAAAAAAGGCAGAAGATTAATGAAAAAGATTAACGAAAAAGATTAGTGAAATACAACTGTGAGATTAAAGGATTTAAATGATTGGATTTTCCAAAATTATATCCAGAAAATCAAAGCAATAGCATCCAGGGAACTTTCATTGATCTCCTTAATTATCTCCCTTGACTCTCACTCTTTTGAAATCAAATCCGATGAAACTAGACAGGATTGTGAGTTCTCTTTATTTATATTTATTTATTCATATATGAATCATATATGGGAACAGAGGAAAAAGAGAAGAATTACATAATATATATATAGTTCTTCCCTTTTTCCTCTGTTCCCAATATTAAATTGTTTACAAAGAGACAAATCAGACGACAGAAATACATAACCTTCTCTTAATGTCTTTTATTTACGAATAATTCGCGAAAGGTGGAATTGTTTTTGTTTTGTTTTAGTAATTAAAAACAAAGAAATTGTGATTATCTTTCTCGGTTTTTAAATATTTTATTCTATTCTAATGTTTAAGAATTTTTTTAATTTTTTTAATGCCGATGATTTTAAGAAAAAAAAAGTATTTTTATCATCATCTATTTAATTCATTTACTTACTAACTATACTACAAAACTTTTTGGTTTACTGTTAGTACTGTGAATTATGGGGCGTAACATTTTACAATAGCCAAACCGGACAGACGTTAGTGGAATGAAATGAAGCCCAATGTATAATTTCTCAAATGGGATTAATAATTTTGATAAAAAATGAAAACATGCGTTATTTCATTTAACAGTTGTTTTATTTATCAAATTATAAGACAGCATTAATTGAGGTTGTATAGATTAAGAGTTGTTGCGTAGTGATTCAGTTATACATTTTTTTTTACCTCAAGGTTGTTATTTAAAAAGAATTGAGATTAAATTCAAGTCCTATACTGAAGAAATAAACCGAAAATTACTATTCCCTGGTAATTTTGCCGGGTATTTATTTAACGATATTTTTATTTCAATGTAACAATAAAACAAACTTAAAACTTAAAACTTTTGCAGTTCTGAGGTCAAAAAAGTGTATAACTGAATCACTATGCACCAACTTTAAAACTAACAACATCAGTTAATACTGTCGTTTAATTTTAAAAAAAAAAACTTAAATGAATTAACGTATTAAGTTATGTTTTCCTTAGAGTTTGATTTTTATTAAAAGTATTAATCCCCGTTGAGAAATTAAAAATATATACATTGGACTTCAATTACTAATATCTGGCCGGTAGAATATAGTATTAATTTACGCCTCTGAATTCACAGTCTACCTAAATGTAAATATTGCTATTAATTTTGTTTGAAACAAACGTTAAAATTTATTATATTTTGACCGGTGTTTTTTGTTTGTTTTTTTTTTGTTTTTTTTTAAATCTCCATATATCTTTTTAATACGGACAATTTTTACTGTTATTCATTGTGAATATAAAAATTTAGCATCTACAAGCAGAGCTTCCTGGCGTTATTCGGGAAAAGATAAAAAATAAATCTTTTATCTATATTTTAGGCACTGCCAAATTTGACGCAAAATAAATTTACCCCATTGAAAAAAAAAATCGGGGAATTATCCAATTTTAATGAAATGTCCAATGTTGATTTATCAATGAATAAATTTTATAATGCATCAGTTATTTTATTTCAAAATTTTCTGATTTTTTTCAGGTCATTTAACTTTGACCCCACACCGACTTATGTTTTGGGGTGCAAAATATAAAGTTGAAACTAATTACAGTATAAATAAAAAGACAAAAGACCGAAGGTTTGAATAGAAGAAAAAATTAATAAATTTAAGGGCGATATCCTGGTAGAAAATAAGTACTGGAAATCAGAATATAAATTTAAAATAAAAACTAAAAAATAATTTTGGGAGATCTTTTTTTTACTCTTTTCGATAATTATTTAATTGGCTATTATCTTATAAAAGAAAAAATATACATCGATATTTGTTCTGTTTAAAAGGAGGGGCCTAAATTTTCATTAGAGTTTTTCTACAAAAAATATTAGATAGCGAAAATAAACTAAAGTAGTTATTGAATCATATTTGTTTTTAGAATCTAAAAATATGAAATTTGAAATTCAAGATTAGGCGTTTCATATATTAAATGAATTTTATATATTAATTTACCATAGCAGAAATACCTAATTAAATCAGAAATTTCTGAAATGAAATAACTGATGCATTTTAAAATTTATTCATTGATAAATCCAACAGTGAAAATTTCATAAAAATCAGATAATTCCCTGATTTTTGGTAATTTTTTTCAATCAGGATAGGGGGTTGGGGTAAATCTATTTTGTGAAATATGGATTTTACGTCAAATTAGACAAAATTCACTGAAAAAATAGTTAAATAGTAAATGAGTTACAAAAGGAAAGCAAGTAGAATTTAAAATCAAAGAAAATAATTATAATACAAATACCTGGACCTTGCCAGAGAATTGAAAAAAAAAACAACTGGAACATGAGACTGAAGGTGATACCAATGGTAGTAATGGGTAGCAATAGTTTTCGGACTGAACTAGTTGATCCTCACTGTTGACATATGAGGTTCTTCCACCCAGCATCTTGTAAAGTGTACTGTTGACCTGCTTTTAGGTTCATCCATTTTGCTTTACATCCACCAGGGTGTTGTCTTTGGGATATGGTGTCTAACATGGACTGCAACATTGTAGTCAGTGAGGTCAAACTCCAGTCACACTATAATGTTAACTTTCAGACTAATACCCTTGGGAAAGGTATGAATCCCCTCATCTTCCAGGTATGGGTTAAATAATACCATTACTATTTTTCTACAAGGATGACTTTGGCATTAAAATAACCCACAGATTGATATGCCATTAAAGAAACCAAACTAACCTATGTATAGGTAAGGCATAGACTGCTACTGACAGGTTATTAACCATATGGAAATATGATAAAAATAAAATGGGAATTCTTCCAATCTATAGCTGTGTCAGGACTATTGTATGGTTGCACTACTTGGACTCTAACAAAAATCTTGAAGAATTAGATGGGAATTGCATATGGATATTCCATGTTGTGAAGTAATTTTGGAAGTAGCCGCCTACGAAATGACAGCTATATGGCCACTTAACCTCTCATTATATAAACCATCCAAGTAATACAAACAAGACATACTGGGCACTGCTGGAGAAGTAAGGATAAACTCATAAGTGATATTCTCATATGGATTCCCACACATGACACACTAGTGTTGGCTGACCAACATGAACTTATATTGATCAGCTCTGTGTGGACACTGGCTAATCTTTAGAGAGCTTATCAAGATTGATAGCTGATAGAAATGGATTATGAGAGAGAAAGACCCAAGAGAAGACATGCTATCAACATGTCTTGACGATGATGATGATGAATTCTGATGGCAAATTTGAAGTTTTTTATCCTGAAAACCTATTTCTATTATGATACTGAGTTTAATGACTACTTGTGCAATTACATAAAATTGTTTGATTGTATATGAATCAATGTATAAGTAAGTAAAGTCGTCGGGGCGGCCTAAAGTCGGTATCAACCAGTCAGCGAGGGAGTCTATCCCCTTTTCAATAGCGCTAGACCAAGGAGATTGTTTTTAGCATCTGAGGTGAGGCGCCACACCTACCATCAGCTCCTTACTTTACCGCACATATCCCTGTGCTACTCATACGCTGAGTTGGCGAGGACCGGTATTGAACTAAGAACCCTGTGGTTTCTAGCCGAACGCTCTACCGACTGAGCTAACCCTGCCCCTATAATACAATAAATAGTGAATATGGATTTTTTAAAAACGTTTGTTATAATTTCTGTACAAAATCATTGTGACAGTCTTCTGGGATATGAAAAGGCCTGTCACTATTGATTTTCTTGAAAAAGGTACAACTGTAGCAGCTCCTTGTAATTTTCCTGGTGATGCAAATCAAGACACAAAGATCGACTGATGTTGAGTGTACAAAGATTTTATTGAACTTCCAAACATCGTGAAATACTGAAATAAAACGGGGTATAAACAATTACTTTTACAAAAAGTGTTTTTAACAAATATCATCAACTTCACGGGAAATTGGGAAGAAACTTACCTGTGCGCCGTAACCAATACCGAGAACTAACTAAAGACTAAATTCTAACTTCAGAACAATATTTTCCACACAACTTTTTTACTGCTTCTAGCCTGATAGCGGAAGTCCCTATTTTTTTACCTTAGGATATCTGTTGGACTTCCCACAGTGCCCTTCTGGGTCCACTTTGATATCAGACCCTACGCAGTTGTTTCCCTTACACTGTCCATGTTTAAGGGTATATCTAGAGGGGAAAATAATCATATCTAGCTATTAGGCACACTCTAAGGCAACAGCTACAACAACTGTAAATAGTATTTCTTATTGCCAGTCTCCCAGGCAAAATCCAACTTATTTATTGAATGACACTTGTATATTTGAATATAATAAATGGTGAATATGAATGAAAAAAAAATCTTTTAATTATAATTTTAATTTTAATTTTAATTATATAATTTATATAAATTTATATGTTTATATTTATAGAATAATGTTTATATAAATAACATAAAATCATTCAATCATTTATAGAATAATGTTTATATAAATTTATTATGATATATAAATTTAATTTTAATTATAATTTTAATTATATAATTTATATAAATTTATATGTTTATATTTATAGAATAATGTTTATATAAATTTATATGTTTTAAAATGTTTTAATTATAATTTTAATTTAATTATAATTTTAATTTTAATTATATAAATTTATATAATTTTATTATATTATTTTTAATTATAATTATAATTTAATTAGATAAAATACAATAAATGGTGAATATAGATGAAAAAATGTTTTAATTATAATTTGTGTACATAACTCAGCCAATTTTAACAAATTAATTGCATGTTGGTGCAGAAATATTTAATCAGTGCACTGATGGTTAATATAAATTACTAATTGAAAATAATATACAGTATTGGATAATGAAATTTCAAAGGCTTAGATACACAGGAAGTGATTATTTTCCTCAAACAACTGCTTACTAGCAATTAGAATAGAACTAATCATAAATCAGGATATCAAATAATTATTTTAGAAAATTATGACTTTGCTACAACTAAGGGGACTTTGACAATAAGAATCAAAGAAAATAATCATTTCCTATGTGTGTCTAAGACATTGAATTTTCATTAAATGTTGTGCCAATAATAAAAAATGATTCCCTTTTCCACTGTTTTTGTTGTATAATTCTTTATTTCTTCTTATCATATTGTACTTATCTTATTCTGTCTTCTTGGCCAGTTAATCTATTCTGCTATGGGACCCCTTCTATGTTACCCTTTCTATGGGACCCCTTCTATGCTGGTTGTGTCTTCTATCATTTATCTGGGTATCTGTGTCTTCTATCATTTATCTGGGTATCATGGTTCTCTTAGTTCTTTTGATCTGCTTTCTTAAAACTTCTTCATTTCTATATCCGATGTTGTAACAAACACAAACATTTGGACATTTTTTAGATGTTTGTATTTAGCCCAAGTTAGCTATCATGCATGGGAAAAATAGTCATCATGGAAACACTCCTGCTCCCCCCCCCCACCCACAGCTAAAGTCTCAAAATTACAGGTCCAATTCCCTCTCCCATGAACCAAACTGACCATCCGGAAAACAGCCATAAGGTCAGCGAAAGGCCAAGCCCTGTAAACTTACTTTTACATTTTCCATTGATTCAGAATTAACCTTATTTTTCATTTCTACTCTACCATACATAATTTATAGGTAACCTATCAATTATGTTTTTAAAAAATTATTCAATGCTACTAGTACAAAATAAAAAACACCCTCCGGGCGATGTAAAAATATATTTTTGAAACATATTGCCTGAGGGGTGGGAGTAAAAAATCCAATGTCAGCGAGTTTGTACCCTAAGTAAGTAAAATCATCAAATTCATTAAAGGATTAAAAAATAAAACAATTTGAAATGTAAACTTTAAATATGTATTAAAATAAAACAAACTATATATAGATATATAATACCAGTCATGTATTTATTAAAACTTATTTTAAAAACAATGAGGAATGTCTAATGTTGCAGGTTCAAATTTTGAGTGTAGTTATGACGATTTTGGGTAATGTGACATTAAGCAGTGACGTAATTTTTGTTACAGACAAAAACCAGAAGCGAATCTCGATTATTAATAGATATGAACATGGGCTCTTTAATAATTTCTTTTTTTTTTCTTCTTACAGACTTCTATGGTTCAATACTATATGAACATGGTTTCTTTAATAATTTCTCTTTTTTCTTCTTACAGACTTCTATGGTTGAAAACAAATTTCTCCAATGATGTTATGTAAATATTGTACAGAGAAATTGTGATGACCAAATCAACATTAAATATGAAAATACATATTGCTATGCTTTTGAATTTGCAATTCATGAAAAGTTTCATCGGCAATTCAGTCTCAAAAGACTATGATAAAGTTTTTTTTGTTTTTTTATGAAAAGTTTACAAGCCCAGCAATAAAAAAAAAATATGTGAGATTAGATTATTTTCATTTTAGCGTGCTAACACTTTCAAAAACACTTTAAAAATAAACAATATTCATATGCGGAGTGTCAATTTGTCAATTACAATGAGTTCTGACTCAGAGATAAACATGCAAGAACATATTGATGAGAAAGTATATGCATGTAAAATATGCGGAGTGGAATTTTCACAGAGTTCAACATTAAAAAATCACATGCAAACACATAAAGTATTAAAACCTTACCCATGTGAAGTTTGTGGTTCAGCATTTTCCCGGAATTCAGATTTAAAAAAACACATAAAGACACACACTGGTGAAAAACCATATTCATGTGAAATATGCGGTTCAGCATTTTCACAGAGTTCAAATTTGAAAAGTCACATGAAAATACACACTGGAGAGAAACCATATTCATGTGAAGTGTGTGGTTTAACATTCTCATGGAAGTCAAACTTAAAAACTCATATACAATCACACACTCAAGAGAAACCATATTTATGTGATGTGTGTGGATGTGGATTTTCATGGAAATCACATTTAAAAAATCATATGCAAACACACACTGGAGAGAAACCATATTCTTGTGATGTGTGTGGATCAGCATATTCACAGAATTCAACTTTAAAAGTCCACTACCGAACACACACTGGTGAGAGACCGTATTCATGTGAAGTGTGTGGATCAGGATTTTCAAGGAGTTCTGATTTAAAAAGTCACATTCAGACACACACTGGAGAGAAACCACATTCATGTGATGTGTGTGGATCAGCATTTTCAAGACGGACGGATTTAAAAATTCACTACAGAACGCATACTGGAGAAAAACCTTATGCATGTGATATATGTGAATTAGCATTTACATCCAATTCATATCTTAAAAAACACATGCAAACACACACTGGAAAGAAACCATATACATGTGAAGTGTGTGGCTGGGAATTTTCCTGGAGTACAAATTTAAAGATACATTATCGGACACATACTGGAGAAAAACCCTATCCATGTGAAGTGTGTGGATCAGCATTTTCACATGCTTCAGCTTTAAAAAAGCATCTTCGAAAACACACCGGTGAAAAACCATATTCATGTGAATTGTGTGGTTCAGCTTTTTCCCAGAGTTCATCATTAAGAAGTCACATGATAAAACACACTGGGGAGAAGCCATATTCATGTGAAGTTTGTGGATTATCATTTTCATGTAACTCAACTTTAAAAGTCCACTATAGAATACACACTGGAGAAAAACCATTTGCATGTGAAATATGTAAGTTTGCATTTACTACCAAATCTTGTTTGAAAAGACATATGCCAACACACACTGGAGAGAAACCACATTCGTGTGAAGTGTGTGGAACATCATTTTCACGAAGTACAAATTTAAAAATCCATATGCGAAACACACTGAATAAAAACTATATTCATGTTTGGCATAGTATTTTTATATAATTAACATGTAAATGTGACATTCCGGTACACTGAAAAATAACAACAAAATGTGTAGTTCTAAAAAAAGAAATATGCAAACAGTATTTAGTGTCTTTTTACATGTGTGGATTCTTTTAATATTTGGATTATTTTTCAAAAAGATTTCCATATCATTTTTAATTATAATCTTCAGTGGAGTATGAGAAAGATAGGAGAGAATATTGAACCATTCAAATTCAATGAAGTTGTAGGTAAACATATATGTACCATGGTGGGATTGATTTGGAGTGTGTGTGTACAGTCATTATTTTCGATATGTGACGTGGCATCTAATGGCAGGAGTATGTAGTTTCTATACTTAACTTATATTGTTCTACTTATCTCTGGACTGGATCTAGTTGGGTTTCAGAACATTCTATATCTGTTGTTGGGCTGGCTGGCTTCTCTCTGTTCTTCGAGGGGTCTGGAACACCTTGGGTTCTCTTTGTGTCCATTGGCAATTTTTAATAATGAACACAATATGTACTTATTTTTTTCTTAGCTCATTTTTTTTTTTTTTTTTACATTAACCCAAGTTGGAGATTTGGGTCTCAAACAGACACACCTCAGCCAGACTGTTCAAACTTTTCATTCTCTTTTTTACTCTTGTTACTGTTGACACTCTTCAACCAATCAGAAAGCAATAGGTCAGTCATTTACATGTCATCCTTATTCTAGTTAATTTCCATTATTATCTATACATATAACTAAAATCTTCCTAATTGATGGAGTATGTAGTTTCTATACTTATTCTGTTCTACCTATCTCAGTACTGGATCTGGTTGGATCTCTGCTATTCTGGAACAGAGTTGCTGATATTCTGGATCTGTTGTTGGTCTGTCTGGCTGGCATCTCTCCGTTCTTCAAGGGGTCTAGAACAATTTGGATAATCTTAGGCTCTCCCTTGCATCTGTTGACAGTTCTTAATAACAAACACAAGACGTTCTTATTTTTTGGTTAGCTTCTTTTTTTTTTTTTTTTTTTAACCCAAGCTGGAGATTTGGGACTTGAACAGTTACATCACCTACAAAACCCTCAACGAGTCTGACCAAATTTTTCACTCTCTCTTTCACTCTTATCCCTATTTGACCCATCAGAAACCAATAGGTCAGTCATTCCCATATCATCCTTAATTCTAGTTAATTTCCACTATTACATAACATATAACTAAAATCTTGGGTTTTTCCACATTTTATTATTTTACAATATAAATTTGAAATACTATGTCCTGACCTACACACTAGAGATGGAAAGGTTTGCATTAGAAAAGCTACCAACCATGACATAAGAATCTAATCTGTATCTTTTTTATTCAGTGGGGGTCAGGTTAGCTCAGTCAGTAGAGTGTTCGGCTAGAAACCACAAGGTTCCTAGTTCGATATCGGTCCTCGCCGACTCAGCGTATGTGTAGCACAGGGATCTTTACCTTTTTTTTACAATCATATTAATTTTTAGTTGTAATATTTATTTATTTATTTTAAAGAGAAAAAAATATTTATTTATTTATTTTAAAGAGAAAAAATATTTATTTATTTTAAAGAGAAAAAAATATATATTTTAAAAAGAAAAAAAAAGATAATTTATTTATTTATTTTAAAAGAAAAAAAAATTCTCAAGCGCTAACAAATTCTAAAATGATTTTTATTCCTCCAAGTCAAATGTATATAAAAAATCTTTTTTTTTCTTAACCCTCTTGCTACCAAGTTTGCTTTTCTAAATTTTGGATATGTAAAATTATGCTTTTGAGTAGAATGTCTTAAGAGTTAAAATGAAACTAAAATTTAAAACCTTAAGAACTTCTAATGGAAAGGAGGGTATGTATTATTCAAACATGTCAAACATGTTGCCTGTGGGCGACATATATGGCCCTCAGCAAGCACATGTGTGACCCATACACAGACTGCACTCTCATACAATGCTTTTACTGTACCCTAAAGAGCCAGGTTAGCTCAGCCGGTAGAGTTTTCGACTAGAAACCACATGATTCCTACCTTGATACCGGCCCTCACCAACTCAGTATATGAGTAGCACAGGAATATGTGCCGTAAAGTAAGGAGCTGATGGTAGGTGTGGCGCTCTCCCTCAGACACAAAAACAATCTCCTTGGTCTAGCGCTAGTGAAAAGGTATAGATTCCCTCACTGATTGGCTGATACTGACTTTAGGCCACTCCGACGACTTTAGTTACTGTACCCTAGGTTATTTTCATTTGGGCAATGTGTTGTTAAGAAACAAAGTCTGTTATCAACACACTGTGTCTCACCCCTTTCTTTGAGTTGTGGAAGGAGGAGGCTAACAAGGTTAATGAAAGGGAGTGAATCTTTCCTCTTTCCTTCTCCTGCTTTCAATTGACACATGGCTCTAATTAAAAGTGAGAGTGACACTTGTATGTTTTATTATTTGAACAGTAATATTCTTTTATCCGTTCTTTTTAACAAAACTGTTTTTTTAGATATGTATTCAATGGCCTTTAGTTGATAATAAAGAAATTAATGATAGCAATCATCACTTTGTTCTGTTAATGTAGAAGAAGGATTTAAAGACTTAGTTGTCATGTGTGACCCTCATGACAGACATATGTAATCCATGCGGCCCTAGGGCGCTAATCAGTTTTACATGCCTGATTTAAAATATTTAGGTAACAGTTTAAAATGTGGTAGGTGTTTCTATTACACTCTGTATTAGATAAATTAAAGTTTAACGAACATTTTAAGAATATTTGTTTCAATTTCAAATTCAGTTTGCACACACCTTTTCATGTATAATCATTTTTTTTTCATCATGCAATACCTTGTCCTCATCAGCCACTAACTAGGTGTGATAACCCAGTTTTGGTGGTTTAAGGCAGAACTAATACACCTAGTGCCACCAAGCAGCCTTTTGGCAACCTGACAGGGTGTTAAAAAAATCATAAAATAAGATAAATAGATAAGTAAATAATGTCCATTCATCTTAGCAGTTTCAAGCATTGAATGCATTTTGTGATTTTATTAAACAACGCATTTACGTTTGCCAGTTTTTATGTACAAACATTAAATTGGTTACATAATTCTATTAGATATTGTGGTTTATCAGGGGCAGTTTACCAGGAGCAAAGAGTATCCTAGGTATGAGGCATGGTTCCAATTCTGGAATTCTGGAGTACCCCTTTATTATAGATAGAAATGAAAGAAGGAAGCAATGCAAGAACTATATACCTCCTCTCTGCCATTTGAATGTTCACCTGATTTGACTTTGTTTGTTCCTCTCTTATTCACTCTTTGATAATTGATTGTAAACCCCCTGGATGAGCCCTGAGGCAGTATTACGTACACAAGTGGAAGTCCTAAGTGAGAGTCAAGTAAGCAGACGATCACGAGACGATCATGGCCAGTAAAGTTGGAAAAACTAGAAGTTGCAGGTGTTGGGTCAGTAAAATGGTTATTCCTGTATATAGAGTGAGTGAGGGAGAGGCTCTGTGATTGGATATACCAATCACGTGATAGCCCAGAGTTTAGGTGCAATATCCAAAAAGCCAAGGCAGGCAGATTCTACCAGTGGCACCAGGAGGCAGCGAATTCAGGGGCTCAAAGAAACCACCCTAAGATATCTTCTCCAATGCACCGGTAAGTCCCTTAAACTCAACTTTATATACAGGAAGGACTTTATATTGTTGTTTTGTTGTCTAGCCAATGAATTGTTTGAATTAGAGGAAATATTAATTCCATTCTTATTGTTGTTAGTCTTAGAATCGAATGTTATACTAACACAATACAGGAAATGCAGTAAGATGCGCGCAGCAAAGGTGTCTACAGGGGCCCTTGCCTCCCAAGGGGGTTGTTATAATATGCACACATGTGGCATTGGGTGATTTCTTACTAATGGGTAATTCCATGTGAAATCATGCAGAAAAAAGTAAAATTGTCACCCATGCTCTTCAATTTTTCTCTTTGGTCATTTCTTCCAGTGACATCCCAGGAAAGTGTGTCAATTGACACAAAACCCAATGTTTTATCACTTTCTTGATAAACACATGATGAACACTGGTCAACTCCTGACCAGCACTTCTCCTATGCAAATCAATCCAACAGCTACAGTGGCAGACACCACATTCATAAACCAAAGGTTGGGAGTTCAATTCACAGAAGTGATACTAATTGCATGGGTGTGTCTAGCACCAAACACAACCCAGTCTAACTCACTCATCCTACCTGGGCAATACTTCACTATAGATTCCTAATTATATATTAGGACTAACTTAAAAGTCGCCTTCAGCATCCAATAAGTTCAATATGTACTTGTATCTTATTTTTTAAAATATCATAAATAAGAGGAATAATCTATCAGCATTTGACAGATATCTTCCTTGAGAAATTGTAACAGTCAGATAAAGATCACACACTTATTATTATGTTACAAATTGGGGTGTAAATTGAGTTATTCTCTTTGGATGTATTAACACTATTGTTATAACAAAAGTCAAACTACAAAATGACATTTTTGATTTGTTACAAAAATAGGTCCTTATATTGTAGGTAATCTGAACATTAGCTACATAAATGAGAGTAACCTCCCCTAGTTTGTTTCACTTTGAGGAAGCCATGTGTTTTGGTCGGCCATTATCATTTCACCGTAAATCTACACTGAAAATATGAATTTGTTCAAATCAATCCAACTGCATGTTTTAACACGAAAATATCATAAAATGTGTTCTTTGTGCTTGCACATTATTTGAAATTAACTTAATTGTTATTATTATTTCTGGAGATATGGGGAGTATGGCATACCCACTTCATTGTCATCACTCCCAGGTCCACTCTGACCCAGAGTGATTGTACCTGCTGGCATCCGAATAATAGATTTGCATTTCTCTAAGAATTCATCCTACCAAAAATATCAAATGAAATTAAAGGTAATATCTATATTGTCTGGTGTACTTTAGATGAAAGGTTAATTTGGCTTATTTATTTAGATTAGATAAATGACTGCATTTTTGACAGGGCTTAGAATATGCTGACTGTATTCCCTGCACGGGGGATAAGAACCTCCACCACCACCACCACCACCACCAAAGAGTGCCCTGGGTATGAAACTAGACTGCATCAGGTGGTAAAGATCCAATTCTGGAAATATGGGGTGGGTGGCATACCCATTTCCTTACCATTACTCCCAGGTCCACTCTGATCTAGAGTGGTAGTACCTGTTAGCATCCTAATAGAAAGGTTCCTGATCTGATACTGACCCTCACCAACTCAGCGTATGAGTAGTACAGGAACTGTGGTTGGTGTGGTGCTCCACCTCAGATGCAAAAACAATCTCCTTGGTTTAGCGCTACTGAAAGGCGATAGACTCCCTCACTGTCTGGGTTATACCATCTTTAGGCCACCTCGACGACTTTATTTACTTTTTTTTACTTGATAAATAACCATTTGTAAAAAAAACTTTAAGAAAAAAAACACAAAAAATGTAAATATAAACATAATTCCCTAATCTCTTGGCATAAAATAACCCTGGATTGATTGACATACCATTTACAATCAATCAATCTGATAGAATCTATTAGCAATATTTATTAGACAAACACAGTTGGAAGCTGAACTGTAATTTTGTAGAGATGGAAAGCACCAACTAAAACCTGTACACCCCCACCCCATCAATAATAAACACTTAATTTGTTATATTCATGACTTAGTTTTTTTTCTTTGTTTCATTTAGATGGTCAACAAAATTCCTTAAATTTTAGTCATAAAATAACCCTATTTTTATTGACATGCCATTAATCAATCTTAAGAGTGTTAATTTGAACTGTAATTTTGTTGAGACGAAAGCCTCTACCCACAACCAGAATAAACACTTATTTGTTATATTTATGACTTTGTATTTTTCTTTGTTTCATTTAGATGGTCCACATTTCATTTCTGATCAAAGATCTTTGATGTGAAGTTTCAACCAGTTTTATCAAGGACCATCTTCAGATTAGAAATTAATAACCTCCTATAGTCTGGTATCTATATATCAATACTCATGTTCCTTAATCATACAAATGTTATCATCTTGCAACCCACTTTGGTAAAAATGAGACCGTCCAAATCATCCAAGATGAAATGCAAAATCTAAATCCTGATTATCTGCTGTTGCTTATCCTCCAATTTTTTAAATTTCTTATGAGTGTCGTCACCTCAGTCAGCTGAATAATGGGCCATTCCGTTTTAAAGAAAAAAAGGGAAGAAAAAGGACATGCTATACAGAAAAAAATATGATAAAAATGAAAGAAAGAGAGTAGGAGCACACAGAAGTGATAATGCTAATCTGTTTCAATTGAATATAATGAAAAGATGAATGTTATTGTAGATGCAGTGCCACATTGAGATATTGATCTTGCTAGGAAAAAATCAGAAATCATCAATAACTTAAAACCTTTTTGATAGCATGTTTTGGATTCCTTGGACAAAAATGCTTTTTATAAACCAAATTTTTAGGATCAGGATGCTCTCCGAACTCATAGCCTCATCTCAAAAATTTGGACAGAAAATTAATCATTGATAATTTTACTGAAAGTTATTATATTTTTTTAAACATTTTATCAAATTAAATAATTTTATTCAAATAATGCAGAACACATCAATGAGAGCTCATCTTCTTCATCTTTTTTCTTACTTTTTTTTATGCAAGCAACCTGTTTTCCCCCTAATCTACAAAAGACTGCACTGGAGAAATCAGATCAATCATGCAGCTAATAAATTATGGGTTATTTCCCCTGCAGTTATTTTGATACTCTTACACTAATTTTGGTATATATTCTTAAAGGTTTGTACATTTCGAGGAGCATAAATCACCAGGGGTAAACATACACTTGAAACCTAGCTATCTCTGTGTGGGTAGGTTAGAGTAACCTCCCTTTATTGATAGTTAACTTAGAGTGACCGGTCATGATGTTATGCAAATATTAGTGGCAGGTCATCGGTAAGTCTCTACTTAATGACTGGTGGGCGCCATCATTTGCATTCTGGACTTCATACGTCATATGAGACAGTCGATTCGTGTTACTCTTCTTACACTATCGACTTGTGGAAATGAATCTTCTTGAATATAGAAGAAAATGTGTAGGATAGGCATCTACTTTTATTGTATTTTTTTATAATACAACCTACCCCATTTATATATATATATATATATATATATATATATATATATATATATATTTACAATATTTCTCTGAATGTTTGAGATGAGGCTTGAAGATTAGTATACCTGAAGAAGGCCGGAGGGTATATCGGCCGAAACGTTGTACAAATAACTATGAAGATGGGGACAATAGTCGAATAACGCAGATAATACTATATATTTATAAGTCATTCACAGACACCATGTATAACATCTCCTCAGTGTGGCTAGACTTGAATATCCCAACAACACAACAAAAATTGATGTAAAAAGATTAATAGTAGAACTAATTCCTCTTGCTGGTGGGCAGACACCGATGCACCCACTCTTGTGCTGAAGATAAAAATGGCAATTGGTGCTTTTAGTGTGAATCAACCATAATATTAAATTTAGGATAAGTGATAAGGGTCAAGTGTTAGATGTTTCAAAGGTTTAATATTGGTGTAAGTTTTAAGTTTGCTCCTAATTTACTGCTTCAATTTTTACTTTGATTTGATTGTGAAGGAGTAACATTAGAACTGACTGCAGATGGAACTCAATATTCAGTATTCAAAAGATTTGTACTTTCTTGCAGGCCATATCCTTAATTTCTATAAGAACGTAAAGAATGTAAAGTATTCAACTCTGTTACAAGATGAATGCAAGACTAAAACTAGAGTTTGGTAGGTGGCTTATATGGAGCTTTGGATTGTTCCATTATGAACTCAGGCAAGTTCATTTCCTGAGTTCTGATTGGCTGTTGGATTCAGGGTGGGTAAGAACATGGATAAGTACCCACTCTTCAGTCATCACTTTGCATTATGCCAGCAGCATGCAAGGACTGTATTTAAGTTACAGCTTGCCTGTTGTTCTCATCTGCTAACTCGATGGTAGTTAGAACCCCACCGCGATGGTGAGTTCATATTGTTTCTATATCTGGAGGATAACTTCTACACCAATCTTATCAATCATACCCAACAAAGAGTAAGAATTGTTTGGAGCTGTGAACAGTTGTCCTCCAAAATGAATCATTGTTTTCTTTTTTGTTTTTGTTTTTCTTTGTTTTTGTTTTTTGTTTTCTAAGGAAAACAGCTGTATTTATCCTAGTGTAATGGTTAATAAAATGGCAGTTGCCGATTGTTTAAAAAAGGGGGAGTAAGAATTCCAAAAATGCAGTAACAGAACAGATGCTGAATTCAAAAATCGAGCGCCAAAAAGAAGTGGGAATTCAAGAGTTTTGAGGAGGACAAGCAAGTAGTCGTCACACAACAAGTCAGCTCCATTATCGGAAAATGAAAGAAGATAAAATATGAACTATTAATACCAAAATATAAAAGAAAGGACTTTGCCCGGTATGCTGTTCTACATTTCTGTAACTTCATTTAATACAGATTGTTTATTTTAATACGACTTCATTATTTTTCCATTGTGTTGAGTCTTGTTTAAAGTTAGTAACATGTGTACAACCTATATATATAAAATATATATAAACAACAACTTACTACACTAGTAAACATTGAGATAATTCATTTTGGCCGCTGTTGTTTTAAACTGAATCAAATTAGTTTTAATCATCTGTGAGAGATCATCATTTTGAAAAGAGTTAAGACAACTTGTACAATTGGGCTTCATTTTCTTTGAACTTTTGATAAACATCAGAGGAATATGACCATATATGGTCATTGGAAGTAAATACAAATGGCGTACTTATGAAAGGAGTGACCACTGCAGCCAGAAAAAAAAATTGTCTACAACTGATAAAAATGTTAAGTTTGCATCCTAATTTACTGTTTTCAATGAAAATATGAGGATCATTCAATAAATAAATGGCCATTTCCTAAGGATTTGTAATAGGAAGCACTGTTTACAAGAAATAAATGCCTTTTCATGTTGCAGAACATTATCAGCATAACTTTTTTTTACTGACTGCTGCACCCTGAACTTCTTTTACCAGAGAGTCAGGCAGATCCACTCTAACCCGGAGTGGTAGTACTTGTTCAGGTCCTGTCTATGAACTGAATTTAAAAAAATCAGTTTAAAAAATTTCACCAAATTTTTGAGATGAGACTTGATAATTAGTATTATTTGTATTATTCGGACTATTGTCCTAATCTTCATTGTTATCAGTACAAAATTTTGGCTGATGTGCCCTCCTCCAGCCTTCTTCAGGTATTTCTTGTTGGAAAGTTCCCGAGTCTGAAAAGAAATACCTGAAGAAGGCTGGAGGAGGGCACATCGGCCGAAATGTTGTACAGATAACAATGAAGATGAGGACAATAGTCTGAATAATACAAATAATACTAGTTTTAAAAATGTTTAAAAGAAATTGAGTTAAAAAATAAAGTCCCTATGAAGAATGAATAAAACAAAATATCCTCAGTGTAAAATAACCCATTAAGGGTTGACATGGCGTAAAATCCAACCATCCAACCAATGAACCAGAGAGTCAGACTTAATTTTTTCAAACACATTTTTTTTATCTATTTAACCCATGGATGGAACCCTAACAAGTACTACCACTCTGCGTCAGGGTGGATCTGGAAGTAATAGTGATGTAAAAAAGGATTCAAAGTTATATTTACTTGAGGATACAAACTCTGACAAAGGTTTGATAAACAAAACATTTAATAAGTATACAGCACATGGATAAAAGGGTACATAATACAAGGTGTACATAAATAAAGATAAAGACACATTCATGAATGGTAAAAGATAAACATAAAAGCCACAGACATGAGACTAGGAATAGTCCATGCTGTGTGAATAACTTACAGTAATGTAAGGGTGGGACGAAGCCCCAACGAGAAGGGGTAGACCTTAACTAACCCATGTGTCTTGTAGTCGAGCAACCGGAAAAGAGAGAGAAACATTTGAACCAGCCGCTTAAAATAAAACGGCCCCTAGCGGAACCAGCAAACTAAATGGGCAGACAACTCAACCAGGCAAATACGAAACTAACACTACAGTGATTATAACTGGGG
>CM042151.1:95886952-95912483 GCA_023376005.1 Doryteuthis pealeii
TGAAATTAATAACCGTCTATAGTCCTGGTAATCTATATAACTCAATACTCATGTTCCTTAATCACATACAAATGTTATCATCTTAGCACACCTAAAGACACTTTGGTAAAAAAATGAGACCGTCCCAAATCATACCTCAAGAGAAATGCAAAATCTAAATCCTGATTATCTGCTGTAATTGCTTATCACCATCCCAATTTTTTTAATTTAATTATGAGATAGATCGTCACCTCAGCAATGATAATGGCACAAGCGCATTCCGTTATTAAAGAAAAAAAGGGTAAGAAAAAGGACATGCTTATAGCAAGAAAAAATATTGATTAAAAATGAAAGGAAAGAGAGTAGGAGCACACACAGAAGTGATAATGCTTAGAATGATGTTAACTTCAATTGAATATAATGAAAAAGATGAATGTTATATAAGATAGATGACAGTAGGCAACATTGGAGAAAATATTGGATCTTGGCTAAGAAAAAATCAGAAAATCAATCAATAACTTAAACGCTTTTTGATAAGCATTTTTGGATTCCTTGGACAAAAAATGACATTTGAATAAACCAATTATTTTAGGATCAGGGAGCTCTAGAACTCATAAGACTATCTCAAAATTTGAGAAATTCAATCATTGTATGATAATTTTACTGAAAGTTATAATATATATTTTAACATTTTATCAAATTAAAAATTTTTATCAAAATATGCAGAACAGCATCATGAGGCCATTCTTAATCTTTTTTCTTACTTTTTTTATGGCAAGCAACCTGTAATTCACCTATCTACAAAAAGACTAAGCCACTGGAGGAATCAGATCATCATAGCACTCGACAAATGTATGATAGGTGGTGAGTGTGAGCTTAGCGTGCGCAATGAGTATCGAGGAGTGTGTGTTGGTGACTCGACTATAGATCAGTTCTATACGGGGCGTGCGTAGTAGGAGTTATTTCTGCTGTGTTTAATATAATTCTTAAGTATTGTCATGTTTGTCGGGAGTTGCGAGTTCGCACTCGAGGTATCAGTATAGGTGGGGTTACTACCTACACAGCTTGAAACCTAAGCTATCTGTGTGTGCAGTTTGTGGAGTGGTAGGTGGAGAGTTGAAGCTCATCTTCTCAGTCTGTACGGAGTGGGTTACGAGGATTGTGACACGAGTGATGATGATGTTTTATCGGTTCATGTGAGACCATTCATGTTAGTCTCAAAAGTTCATTACTATTGGTTCGGGCTACGTGTCGGGTGCTGGCTCATCGCGCGCTCCTTAAGCTATATTCAGCTAGCTAGTCCTTTTTGATGGAGTGGGTGGTGACGCACGGATAGGATTGCTGATATTCGGCTGGGCCGCTCGAGTCCTATGTAGGTATATATCGCTTGAGATATACAATTCCTATCGTGGACAGTCATTGAGTGTTGGTTGTAGGTCTGTATGCTGTCACGTGCTACGAATTGAGCGTCGCGTGTCGAATACGGATTACTGTAGCAGCACGTGTCGCGATGGGATATCAGTATATTTCTTCGAGAGTGTCACTCGAGAAGAAAAATGTGTACGGGGATAGGGCGATCGTGACGTGTTGGTATGTGTATGTGCGGATGTATTTAGTGGGAGCTCACGCACAGCCGGTGTTCGAGTACTCGTGATCAGGTTCGATGAATTGGTAGAGAGTATCGATTGCAACTGTGCATTGACGCTTATCATGTCAGTGATTTCTTGTGATAAAGTAGTTAGGGTGTGAGTCTGATCAGATTTAGATGAATATTGCATCTGATGGATATGACTATGACATTAGTCGACTGGCACTGAGGGCGGCTCATTAACGAGAATAGTTAATTGACCGGTAAAAATGTAATGAATAGAAGATGAGGCTTTGAAGAGAATTAGTATAAAATTATAACCCCTGAAGAAGGCCGGAGGGTATATCGGCCGAAACGTTGTACAAATAACTATGAAGATGGGGACAATAGTCGAATAACGCAGATAATACTATATATTTATAAGTCATTCACAGACACCATGTATAACATCTCCTCAGTGTGGCTAGACTTGAATATCCCAACAACAACAACAAAAAATTGATGTAAAAAGATTAATAGTAGAACTAATTCCTCTTGCTGGTGGGCAGACACCGATGCACCCACTCTTGTGCTGAAGATAAAAATATGGCAATTGGTGCTTTTAGTGTGAATCAACCATAATATTAAATTTAGGATAAGTGATAAGGGTCAAGTGTTAGATGTTTCAAAGGTTTAATATTGGTGTAAGTTTTAAGTTTGCATCCTAATTTACTGCTTCAATTTTTTACTTTGATTTGATTGTGAAGGAGTAACATTAGAACTGACTGCAGATGGAACTCAATATTCAGTATTCAAAAGATTTGTACTTTCTTGCAGGCCATATCCTTAATTTCTATAAGAACGTAAAGAATGTAAAGTATTCAACTCTGTTACAAGATGAATGCAAGACTAAAACTAGAGTTTGGTAGGTGGCTTATATGGAGCTTTGGATTGTTCCATTATGAACTCAGGCAAGTTCATTTCCTGAGTTCTGATTGGCTGTTGGATTTCAGGGTGGGTAAGAACATGGATAAGTACCCACTCTTCAGTCATCACTTTGCATTATGCCAGCAGCATGCAAGGACTGTATTTAAGTTACAGCTTGCCTGTTGTTCTCATCTGCTAACTCGATGGTAGTTAGAACCCCACCGCGATGGTGAGTATCATATTGTTTCTATATCTGGAGGATAACTTCTACACCAATCTTATCAATCATACCCAACAAAGAGTAAGAATTGTTTGGAGCTGTGAACAGTTGTCCTCCAAAATGAATCATTGTTTTCTTTTTTGTTTTGTTTTTTCTTTGTTTTTGTTTTTTGTTTTCTAAGGAAAACAGCTGTATTTATCCTAGTGTAATGGTTAATAAAATGGCAGTTGCCGATTGTTTTAAAAAAGGGGGAGTAAGAATTCCAAAAATGCAGTAACAGAACAGATGCTGAATTCAAAAATCGAGCGCCAAAAAGAAGTGGGAATTCAAGAGTTTTGAGGAGGACAAGCAAGTAGTCGTCACACAACAAGTCAGCTCCATTATCGGAAAATGAAAGAAGATAAAATATGAACTATTAATACCAAAATATAAAAGAAAGGACTTTGCCCGGTATGCTGTTCTACATTTCTGTAACTTCATTTAATACAGATTGTTTATTTTAATACGACTTCATTATTTTTCCATTGTGTTGAGTCTTGTTTAAAGTTAGTAACATGTGTACAACCTATATATATAAAATATATATAACACACAACTTACTACACTAGTAAACATTGAGATAATTCATTTTGGCCGCTGTTGTTTTAAACTGAATCAAATTAGTTTTAATCATCTGTGAGAGATCATCATTTTGAAAAGAGTTAAGACAACTTGTACAATTGGGCTTCATTTTCTTTGAACTTTTGATAAACATCAGAGGAATATGACCATATATGGTCATTGGAAGTAAATACAAATGGCGTACTTATGAAAGGAGTGACCACTGCAGCCAGAAAAAAAAATTGTCTACAACTGATAAAAATGTTAAGTTTGCATCCTAATTTACTGTTTTCAATGAAAATATGAGGATCATTCAATAAATAAAATGGCCATTTCCTAAGGATTTGTAATAGGAAGCACTGTTTACAAGAAAATAAATGCCTTTTCATGTTGCAGAACATTATCAGCATAACTTTTTTTTACTGACTGCTGCACCCTGAACTTCTTTTACCAGAGAGTCAGGCAGATCCACTCTAACCCGGAGTGGTAGTACTTGTTCAGGTCCTGTCTATGAACTGAATTTAAAAAAATCAGTTTAAAAAATTTCACCAAATTTTTGAGATGAGACTTGATAATTAGTATTATTTGTATTATTCGGACTATTGTCCTAATCTTCATTGTTATCAGTACAAAATTTTGGCTGATGTGCCCTCCTCCAGCCTTCTTCAGGTATTTCTTGTTGGAAAGTTCCCGAGTCTGAAAAGAAATACCTGAAGAAGGCTGGAGGAGGGCACATCGGCCGAAATGTTGTACAGATAACAATGAAGATGAGGACAATAGTCTGAATAATACAAATAATACTAGTTTTAAAAATGTTTAAAAGAAATTGAGTTAAAAAAATAAAGTCCCTATGAAGAATGAATAAAACAAAATATCCTCAGTGTAAAATAACCCATTAAGGGTTGACATGGCGTAAAATCCAACCATCCAACCAATGAACCAGAGAGTCAGACTTAATTTTTTCAAACACATTTTTTTTTATCTATTTAACCCATGGATGGAACCCTAACAAGTACTACCACTCTGCGTCAGGGTGGATCTGGAAGTAATAGTGATGTAAAAAAGGATTCAAAGTTATATTTACTTGAGGATACAAACTCTGACAAAGGTTTGATAAACAAAACATTTAATAAGTATACAGCACATGGATAAAAGGGTACATAATACAAGGTGTACATAAATAAAGATAAAGACACATTCATGAATGGTAAAAGATAAACATAAAAGCCACAGACATGAGACTAGGAATAGTCCATGCTGTGTGAATAACTTACAGTAATGTAAGGGTGGGACGAAGCCCCAACGAGAAGGGGTAGACCTTAACTAACCCATGTGTCTTGTAGTCGAGCAACCGGAAAAGAGAGAGAAACATTTGAACCAGCCGCTTAAATATAAAACGGCCCCCTAGCGGGAACCAGCAAACTAAATGGGCAGACAACTCAACCAGGCAAATACGAAACTAACACTACAGTGATGAAGGGGTACTCAACATTCCCCATAGCTCCAGAATCGGAACCTCACTATCAGATAGTCATACCCAGGATACTAAGATCCTCAGCCACTGCTTTCTAGCGTATATATGATAAAAAGGGTTGGGGGTTGCCATAAGGACAATAGGGTCGAGACAATCATTTCATTATTAGAGCTTGACATGACCAGCCAATTGATCAGAGGGGAGCTCTTCAACCACCTGTCTATCCTAAGTAATTTTACGATCTGATCCATTCAATGCAGTGGGAAGGACGTCCTTCTTACATCATATACGCACCAACATTTGTGGATCTGCAGCAGGATTGGTGAGTCACTTGAGGGCTCATGAGAAGAAAGGTTCTGGTGGTGGGGTTGTAGGATTGTGAGGGATGGCAGTGATCTGTAAAGATTTTGCTATTGCTATCTAAAGATGAATTAAAATCTTTCAAGAAAAAATCCCATGTATTATCAATCAAGACTTAACCATTTAGCAAATAAAAAATGGAATTAGTTTCTTTAATTATTCTTAATACTCCCCACCCCCAAAAAAACATCCCGTCAATGGGTCTTAGATTAGATTATCTGCATTCCCTGCAGAGGGGTAAGACCCACCCAAAAAGGGGTGTCATGAGTATGAAAATAATCTGTATCTGATGGTAAGACTCAAGTTCAGGAACTTTGGGGAATGTAGAGTAACAATTACTCCCAGGTTCACTCTGACCTGGAGTGATAGTATTTGTTAGATCAAATAGATTTATTAAAAAATTGTATTCGATAGGACTGTGTGCAAAAAAAAAAAAAAAAAAAAAAGAAAAGCTTTACAACTATACAAAATTTAAATATGAACATACAATGAACACAATTCCCTGCCCTCTAAATAATTGTTTTAAAAGGTGCAGCAGAAATACCTCTCACCTGAGTAGTGCAAGTGAATTTGGGCAAGTGGCAATTGTAGCTTCATCTAGCTAATGTCTTACCATTTTCTTTCTTCAGATATGATCATGTCTTGGACCTGTGTGAACTTGCTGGTAATTGCTATAATTGTTACCCAAAAAGCTTTTCTTGCTCATTTCATTTTACATCAAAATGATGCTGTTCCAGATAGAAATTTCAACCCATACCAGTAGTTTGCTGTTGAAATGTTTTTTTTTTTTTTTAAGACTGGTTAATCTGTAATTGCTACACAAAGAGCTTTTCATGCTCATTTCATTTCATAGAGCTTCCTCTGCCCTTTTAAAGGTCTTATTTTTTGTTCTGCAGGGTCTCTAACACCCTTCTCACCAGACAAAATTTGTGGGGTTACCAGTTTAGTCGCCGATGTTCTGACTAAGAAACAGGTAATACTGGTCAGACATTAGCAAGAAGGAACTGGCATTACCAGTTGCCTAAATTCACTAACACCACACCTGCCATACCTTGTATTTCATTTCATCGTGCAGTATTCTTATGAAAAACAAAAGGAAAACTAGCATTATAAATATTAGTGTTTGGTTTAGCTCATCCAGTTGAGTACTTACTTAAGCATCGTAAGGTTCCAGGTTCGATACCAGTACCCGCCAACACAGTGCATAAGTAGGAAAGATTGGATAATCTAATCTGTGCGGTAAAGTTGGCAGCTGATGGTAGGTGTGGCGCTCCACCTCAGAAAAATATCTCCCTGGTCTAATACTAGCAAAAAGAGGATAGAATCTCTTGCTGTCCTGCTGATACCGACAATAGACCACTCTGCCAATTTACTTACTTTTATCTGTACCAGAAGAAAAACCACTGGTAGAAATTACAGGTTACCAGTAGCACACAAGAAACCTCTAAGGCAAATCTTTCCATTTCCAATGTTGAGGTAAAAATATTTCAAATTCATAGTCTATCTTTCTCTCACTTTGCTGAAAATATAAATGATGATGAAATCTTTTGGAAAATTAGAACAACTATGAGAGAAAGAGTAAAAAATTATCTGCACTCTATTTTTGTCAATGTGTATAAACAAAAGCAGGGGATAATCAAGGATTTTTCTATATAGTATCCTTCTTTTATCAATGCACTTAGTCTAGTGGTCCACAAGCTTGTGTATTTCCCTCTAAAAAGAAAGTTTTCAGTTGGTCATACAACCATTTATGCACTTAGTCTAGTGGTCCACAAGCTTGTGTATTCCCCTCTAAAAAGGTTTTCAATTGGTCATACAACCATTTATGCACTTAGTCTAGTGGTCCACAAGCTTGTGTATTCCCCTCTAAAAAGGTTTTCAGTTGGTCATACAACCATTTATGTACTTAGTCTAGTGGTCCACAAGCTTGTGTATTCCCCTCTAAAAAGAAGGTTTTCAATTGGTCATACAACCATTTATGCACTTAGTCTAGTGGTCCACAAGCTTGTGTATTCCCCTCTAAAAAGAAGGTTTTCAGTTGGTCATACAACCATTTATGCACTTAGTCTAGTGGTCCACAAGCTTGTGTATTCCCCTCTAAAAAGAAGGTTTTCAGTTGGTCATACAACCATTTATGCACTTAGTCTAGTGGTCCACAAGCTTGTGTATTCCCCTCTAAAAAGAAGGTTTTCAATTGGTCATACAACCATTTATGCACTTAGTCTAGTGGTCCACAAGCTTGTGTATTCCCCTCTAAAAAGAAGGTTTTCAGTTGGTCATACAACCATTTATGCACTTAGTCTAGTGGTCAACAAGCTTGTGTATTCCCCTCTAAAAAGAAGGTTTTCAGTTGGTCATACAACCATTTATGCACTTAGTCTAGTGGTCCACAAGCTTGTGTATTCCCCTCTAAAAAGAAGGTTTTCAGTTGGTCATACAACCATTTATGCATTTAGTCTAGTGGTCCACAAGCTTGTGTATTCCCCTCTAAAAAGAAGGTTTTTTCACATCTTCATTCATGCATCACACTTTGCAAGGAATAAAGTAATAATAACTTGGTTGCAATATGATTCTACGGCATTTCAACCCTTGTTTGATTATTTTATGCCGAAGTCAGTTTAATAAATATGGTCACTAATTATATACAGTACAAAATGTACCTTCACAATCATTTTAAACGAATAGTTACTTTAGATTTAGTTGCTACATAATGACAAAGAGTTAGTGACGAAAAATAGGAAGGAGAAAAAGAAGAATAAGAATGGTGAGGAAAGAAGAAGAAGAAGAAGAAGAAGAAGAAGAAGAATTATGAAGTAGAAGTAAAAGAAGAATAGGAGGAAAATGTGAGATAGAACAAAAAAAGAAAAAATGTCGAGGTTGAAGAAAAGAAGGGACGAAAAAGAAGTAGAAATTGTGAGGAAAAAGGCAAATGAAAAACTTCCGATTAATTTCAGCTCCAGACACTCCTTCTGATCAAACAAATTTGGTTCTTTGTTCTTTCTTGGTGCACACTGCTAGATGGCATGATCTGTGGAATAACTTGAAGTTACCACCCAAAGTTACCTCCCTTAGATCATAGATTAAAGCATGGACTCTTTAGTTTCAGAAGAGCAGTCATATAAACATTACTCATAGTCATTTATATATCTTGTTTAACAATACTAAAATCTACCATTGAATTATCATTATTTATTCATTCCATACCGTCAAACCCAATATTACAATCAGCCTCTAACTTTGATTACATGGCCACAAAACATAAAACAATTATAGGCTGTGAGCTCTCCCACTCTCGTTAACTCTACTACTCCTGTTAACTCTCCCACTCTCGTTAACTCTATATACAGGGGAAGAAGAGCATCTAATCTTATATTAGACAGGGATTGGTCTGTTGTTGACTTAATTGCTAATTACAGCTAATTAAAACCAATTAAACTGATTTTTTTCAAACATTGAGTAGTCCTAAAACCAAGGAATATCTAAGTATAAATATTGTGTCCATAACATAAATAGAAAAAATCCTTTGGGAATGAAAGTTGATAATCTCAGCTTTAGTATAATAGATAATATATATATATATATATATATATATATATATATATATATAACTTTCAAAGAAAGAAAAACTTAACCAAAAATATCAGCATTGTAACTGTTGTATATGTGCAGAACATAGTGAGACAATAATAAAGATATGGTGAAAGTGCAGATAATTTTTGACTCTCCCTTGTACTAAAGTAATCCACACATTAGAAGACAGTTAAATATTTGCATGTCAAGTTTTAATGTTGAATCCCATGATGACATTAAAAAATATTAATTATTTTTTCCCCCTGTATACACATAACATATTTCTATTACAGCTGATTTCCAATGCAGGTTTGTATGGATCATTTCAAAATGATACATTCTGAATTCCCATGAGAATGCTTATCCACTCACTTCACATGAAAACAGTATCTCCAGTGTTTATTTAATTGTGAAGTTTTAGATATTCACCATGTGAAGATGTTAATCCACATACCTAGCAGGAATATGGCTTCCTTCTTGTATGTGTTTGACCATGCGGTTGTAAAACTGAAATCTGTGAAAATGCTGATCCACACATTTAATATGAATACAATTTCTATCCAGTGTGTTTACAAATATCTTCTAAAATTAGACCTAATTGAAAATATACTTCACATATTTCATATGAAAATGCTTTCTCCCCAGTATGTTTACATCTGTCTTTTCACATCTTAGCTTCATGAAAATGCTGATACATACATATATAAATATGGTTTCTTGCCTCTGTTTTTATGAGACTTTTCAAATTTAAACACTGTAGAAATGCTAAGCCACATATTTCACAGGAATATTTTTTCCTCCAGTGTGTGTTAGCAGGTGAGTTTTTAAAGATGATCTATATGAAAATGCTGATCTACATACTTCACATGAATATGGTTTTTCTCCAGTGTGTGTCCGTAAATGACTTTGCAATTCTGACTTTTGTGCAAATGCTGAACCACAGACATCACATGAATATGGTTTCTCCCCAGTGTGTGTTTTTATGTGACTTTTTAAATGTGAACTTTGTGAAAATGCTGAACCACACACTTCACAGGAATATGGTTGTTCTCCAGTATGGGTTCGCATGTGTCTTTTTACATCTGACCTCCTGGAAAATGCTGATCCACACACTTCACATGAATATGGCTTTTCTCCTGTATGTGTTTGTAGGTGACTTTTTAAATATGAACTATGTGAAAATCCTGATCCGCACACTTCACATGAATATGGTTTCTCTCCAGTGTGTGTTTTGCATGTGAGTTTTTAAGTTTGAACTTCGTGAAAATGCTGACCCACACACATCACATGAATATGGTTTCTCTCCTGAGTGTGTTTTCATGTGACTTTTCAAATTTGAACTCTGTGCAAATGCGGAACCACACACTTCACATGAATATGGTTTCTCACCAGTGTGTGTTCTCATGTGAATTTTTAAATCAGGGCCACGGGAAAACGCTGATCCACACAGTTCACAGGAATATGGTTGTTCTCCAGTGTGTGTTTGCATGTGTCTTTTTACATCTGAGGTCCGTGAAAAACCTGACCCACACACTTTACATGAATATGGCTTTTCTCCAGTGTGCGTTTGTAAGTGAGTTTTTAAAGATGAACTATGTGAAAATTCTGATCCACACACTTCACATGAATATGGTTTCTCTCCAGTGTGTGTTTGCACATGAGTTTTTAAATTAAAACTATGTGAAAATGTTAAACCACAAACTTCACAAGAATATGGTTTCTCCCCTGTGTGTGTTCGAAGGTGAGTCCTTAAATGAGAACTATGTGAAAATTCCAATCCACACTCTTTACATGAATATGGTTTCTCTCCAGTGTGTGTTCGCATGTGTATTTTTACACTAGAATTTCGAGAAAAAGCAGATCCACACACTTCACATGAATATGGTTTCTTTACAGTGTGTATGGGCATGTAATTTCTTCTATGTGAAGTTTGTGAAAATGGTGGATCACATAGATATTCAGATGAAAATGATTTTTTCTTTATGTATGTTCGCATGTCTATCTTTAAAGAACTTCTTTCAACTGACATACTGAAAAACTGTGCATCGAGTTTCTAGCATCTTTCTTTTAATGTGTTTTTAGTTTAAAATACAAATAGTCATATTCCATGAAAATATGGTCTCTTTAATTTTTTCATTTCCATAAAGAACTTCACAAGTTTACTGATATCATTTATTTTGAATCCCAGTTTCTGTTTTATAAAAATGCTAATCCACAAACTTTACATGAAAATTATTTCACTGTGCCTTTTCAAATTTGAACTATATAAAAATGCTGATTTACAAGCTTGTATGTATTTTCATGTGACTTTGTAATGTTGACTTCTGTGAAAATCTTAATCTAACTTCCCATGAATATGTTCTTTTTTTCCTATGTGGTTTTGTATTTTTTTTTTTTTACAACTTTGAAAATACTGAGCCACAGCCCTATCTATATATAATGCTGCTTTCCAATGTCTTTTCAGTATTTTCATAAAACTTTTCAAGTTGGAACTTTTTGAAAATGTTGAACCAGACACTTCACATGAATACAGTTTGTCTCCAGTAAATTTTCATATATATCATTTAAGATTACAAATCCATGAAAATGCTGATCCACACATTTCACATGAAGATAGTTTCTCTACACTATGTATTTGCATGTAATGTTTTTTATGTGTTACCTATATCAAAATGATGAATTATATAAATACTCATATGAAAACAGGTTTCCATGTCTAACTTTAAATGAAAAACTGTACAGTTGTTTTCATGTTTTCATTCTCTAAACAACAATTTAATTACAAGTTTAGTTATATAATTTATCTTGAATTGGTATTTCTATATTCACTGATGTTCATAAATTATTAGTCCAATACAACAATCGGAGGAATATGTTTTCCACTACAGTTGAAAACCTGGGAAAGAAAAAGAGATATTGTTAAAGATCACATGTTAATTTCTTATTTGTGATTAGAAAATTATATGAACTCAGTTATATCTCAACATACATTTAAAGTCATAAACTGAATAGAAAGGAAATCAGTAAAGGGAAATAAAAAATTCTATTTGGCTACTGACAGCCAGAATTCAAAGAAAAAATTAATTTTCTTATTTGCAATTAGAAATTTATATTAATATATTTATACATTTATTTTATATGACTATTATATATCTATTTTATATTAGATTTCTGGATATATTACATGAACCAGATATTTCACATACTGTGTTCATTAGAGCTAATCTACACAGTTTGTAATTATATATATTCTCTTGTATGCTAGCATTTAATGTGTGAAAATGATTTTTTCTCCTAAGTGTCTTTATATGTCTATCTTTAAATAAGATCTTGTTTCAACTGAAAAACTGCACATGAATATCATTATTTTTTGTCTCTTAACTTTAAGCACTCTAAAACAAAAATAATCACATTTTCTGAGAATATAGTGTTTTTAATTTTTCATTCCTTAAACAACTTAACAAGTTTAGAAATATAATTCACCTGCAGTCCTCATTTTCATATTCATGGATGATCATTTTTTTCTCTGTAAATTTTATATATGACCATCAGTGCAGTTTGTTTTCCACCACAGTTGAAAACCTGGGAAAGAACAGGAGATATTGTTTCTTATTTCTTATTTGCAATTAGAAATGCATAATAACTCACTTATATCTCAACATACATTTAAAGTCATGAATTTAATGGACATGAAATCAGCAAAATAAAGGAAAGAAAAAATAATTCACGATTTGCTGGGAAAGATGAGGAAATATTCTTATTTGAAATTAAAAATCTATATCAACTCATTTTGGATTTCAGTAAATTTCAGAATATCTCATATTTGATATGAATGAAAATGTTGACTTTCATTTTAAATATTATATAATTTTGAAGATACATTAGCATACACAAAAAAATACCTTGTTTTATTTCATATCATGAGAACAATACATTTTAGAAAACAGTACTTTCACATGATATAGGTATTCTTTGCAGAAGTTTTTGATAAATTGTGAATAGATTAAATAAACACATTTAGAATTAAAAGTTATCGCTTACAAAATATGAAGATACATTATACTTTATTTTAGTCTTATTGAGTAAGAAATTCAACAAAAAATGCAACAAAAACTAACATTTCATGAGAATATTGTTTTTGATTTTTAATTCCTTAAACAAAAACTTCACAACTTTAGTAACTTATTTTCTACCAGAAACTCACCCTTATTTATTCTATTCACACCTTTGGTCTTTTGTTTTTTTTATTCATTCTGTAATTAGTATCGAAAGTATATAACGATAACCCTACTGATATTTTGCACCCCAAAAATAAGGTGGGGGTCAAAGTTAAGCAACCTGAAAAAAAAAAAAAAAAAAAATCAGAAAATTTTTTAAAATAAAATAACTGATAAAATTCGTTTATTGATAAATCAACATTGACAATTCCATTAGAATTGGATAATTCCCTGATTTTTGGTAATTCTTTTTTTCAATGTTGGCGGGTGGGGGGGCGTAATTTATTTTGTAAAATACATCTATGAAGTCAAAATTTGGCAGATCCTATTGTTTTTACATTGATATGGGGTTTTTTTTCTATTACAATCAAAAGTAGGAATCTTTCCTTCAAAGTGTATCTTTCTTTCTTTTGTTCAAAATTATTTAGAAAATTAAAAACCAAAGAATGACTCGAAATAGAATAAAAACAAACATTTATTTAGCGACATTGGTACAAATGTAGAATAGCGCGCAAGAGATAATTAATATCATTAGAATCGTATTTTAAGTAGAAATAGCATTAGATTACGGAAACTTCCGAAGTAGCCTAATCCTAATACAAACCCAAGTGTCTCGAAGGTTTCGGGTATTTCCGTGAAAAGTAATGAAATGTAATTTTTTTATACGTTGTGGGAATCATCTCTTTTGTGCTTTTTTGCAATGTACGGCGACATTAATTTAACAAAAAATGTTTTGATGCAATTATTAGAAAATACGACTTAAAACATTTTCTTTTACATAAGTTGATCTTCACAAATATTTGAAACATTTCAAAGAAGCACAAAACGGAACGCTAGTCTATTGGATACAAAATGGGTTCATTTTAAATTCAAATAAATTAATTAATTAAAGAAATAAAAGAAGAAATATCGGCAATTTTCAAAAACAAAACAATTGGCTTCATTATAATAAAAAAAAAAGTAAAAGTAAAAAAATATGAATGGATACACTTACTTTTCTTGTTATTTGTCTACCCTGAAGCAATCGAAAAAAAGAAAGGAACTATACTATTTGTATTTATAAGGTGAAGTAATGAAGAGATCGTAATACTTCTGTTTTGTTCGTCCGATTGAGAAAAAGTGAAAGACAAGGGAGATAATTAAGGAAAACAAATAAATTGTTTAGAAGATTTCTTCTTTTTTTTTTTATGTTTCAGCAAAATTAAGACCCATTCAATAGAATCCTTAAGTTTTGTCGTATTTTCCTTAATCTATTCTTTTTAAAAAGGATATCTCTTTTAAATCAGAATAATTACTCCAAAAGATGAAATTGTGTACTTTCTGGGCAGTTTCAAGATCTATACCAACTTTTTAAAAAGATTAATTCATGTATATATTTAAGTGGCTGAACTTGCACAAAGGTGTCAAAATTAGGGTGACCCAGAAAAAACAGAACCCACAAATTTTATAATAAAACTGTTAATTTTAACAAGCGGGTTTATGGTTAGGGTTGGTGTTGGGGTTTAAGGTTAGTTTTAATGGGAAAATGAATAAATAATTTGGGTTCTGTTTTTTCTGGGTCACCCTAATTTTGACACCTTTGTGCAAGTTCGGCCATTTAAGGAACATAATGAAAAAATATCAAAAGTATCTATGCCAACATTTTAATACTAATACATCAGTATTAATATCAAAGGCAGTTATTTGTGTGTGTGTGTGTGTCCATACAATAATGACACTCTAGGTTTATTGATATGTTTGGTATGAAGACTCTACAAGATATTCAGTTGAGACAACATGGACTATGTCAGATTGACTTCAGAGGTCATCTTAGGTCAACAGAGGTCATCTTAGATCCAGTTGGGGCTTGGGTTATGTCAGATTGACTTCAGAGGTCATCTTAGGTCAACAGAGGTCATTTTAGATCCAGTTGGGGCTTGGGTTATGTCAGATTGACTTCAGAGATCATCTTAGGTCAACAGAGGTCATCTTAGATCCAGTTGGGGCTTGGGTTATGTCAGATTGACTTCAGAGGTCATCTTAGGTCAACAGAGGTCATCTTAGATCCAGTTGGGGCTTGGGTTATGTCAGATTGACTTCAGAGGTCATCTTAGGTCAACAGAGGATATATTAGATCCAGTTGGGACATGGGCTATGTCAGGTTGACTTCAGAGGTCATTTTATGGGAACAGAGGTCACCTTAGATCCAGTTGGGACATGGGCTATGTCAGGTTGATTTCAGAGGTCATCTTAGGTCAACAGAGGTCACCTTAGATCCAGTTGGATCTTGGGCTTTGTCAGGTTGACTTCAGAGGTCATTTTAGGGGAACAGAGGTCACCTTAGATCCAGTTGGGGTTTGGGCTATGTCATGTTGATTTCAGAGGTCATTTTATGGATACAGAGGTGACCTTAGTCCAGTTGGGACATGGGCTATGTCAGTTTGACTTCAGAGGTCATCTTAGGTCAACAGAGGTTATATTAGATCCAGGTTGATTTCAGAGGTCATTTTAGGGGAACGGAGGTCATCCTAGGCCACCAAAGGTCATTTAAAGAGCATACCATGCTATTTCTAGCCAAACTAATCAATTTCTAGCAAAATGAAATAGGAACTAAGTTTGATATATATATTTACCAACGTCTCCACACGAGCAGGATGCGACACAAGGTCAATTTCTTAAGCGGAGTTCTTTCTCCTAGACAGGTTGCCTTACCAAGGTTGAAGGGCCCAGTCTGCCCTACTATTAACCCATAGCTGGAGGGAGTATAGTTGGATTCATACCTTTCCCAAGGGTATTAGGACTATATGAAATGCAGGCAGTTTCATCTAGGATTTGAACTCGGGTCGACGAGTCCATTTCCTACGACACTAACCATTATGCCACGCGCCTCCATACTAAGTTTAATATAAGTAATTGGTAATTTGCTTGAAGCATTGTTAAGTATGTTATAAAATAATAAAATTCGAAGGCAATACAATGCGTAAAAAATAAAGACAAAAAGATGTTTTATATGTCTAATCGATTTCAAAGCAAAGCTTTATCATCAGAGTGTATTTTCAGAAATTTCTGAAAATACACTCTGATGATAAAGCTTTGCTTTGAAATCGATTAGACATATAAAACATCTTTTTGTCTTTATTTTTTACGCATTGTATTGCCTTCGAATTTTATTATTTTATAAGTTTAATATATATGTATGTATTCACCAACACCTCTGCACAAGTAGAATGCAACACATGGTCAATTTCTTAAGTGGAGTTTAACAGCTTGGCATTCAGTTTTCCTTCTCAAAGACTGGTTGCCTAACCAAGGTTAAGGAGCCTGCTCTGCCTCATTATTTACCCATAGCTTGAGGGAGAATAGTTGGATGCATAACTTTCCCAAGTGTATTAGCAACATATTTACAGGGACTGACAGAAAAAAGATTAAAGAGCAGATAACTAACCCATGTAAACAATGAAAGTATTCAGGGCAGATAACTCTGACATGACAATTATTACTGTATGTAATACTTGAGATTACTACATCCATAGTGGAAACCAATGCATCACCAAATGACAAAATATCAAATAATGAATACCCCATTCCAAACTGGCGACCACCATACAACCAGAGTGGTTCCCCTTTTTTATGTTGGAGTTATAGGAAATAACCCATTTTGCAATGTGAACAATCAAAGATAGCATTATTATAGTTGACACAAGGAAAGTTACAAAAACATAAGATACCAAAGACAGTTGGTTATTTTTTTTAATGGCATATCACCCTTTGTGGGGTATTTAATGACAAGTCTTACTTTTTGTATATATGATCTGTAAGCAAATAGTTTTTTAGGTAAATATTTTTGTTTGGTTTGACAATACAACAAAGAAAACTAAATCTGGCTGAATGATATGGCCACCTACAAGATTTAGAAAAATATCTGAGTGCACACAACAGAACATTTATTATTTTTTTGTTTGTTGTGTTTTATAAAAAAAACAAAGCAACCCCCCCCCCCATCTTTGTGTAAAAAAAAAACATGTAATAGTATGATCCCAGTTATATCCCTTAGTTCAGAGAAACACTCAGAAATAAAGATGGCTGATTAGCCTTTAGATGTATGTACATTAGGGTAGGTCAATTTTCAACTTTTTTTATTATCAAAATGACAAAGAGAAAGTTGGGTATTGGTATGATAAATACTGGCACCAAAAAGTACATTTCTAACTTGCACCGATTTCTGAGCATTTAGTTTTAAAGATTGTCTAATATGGAGCCCCTTAAAAATCCTTTTTTTAGATACATTTACATATGAAATTGCTTTAAAATCTTATAATTTCAATCCAGAAAAGTGTGTCAATTTATTTTATTCAAATAAAATGAATAAAATATATCAAAAGTAATATTTAAAGTAAAATTATAAGCACCATCCTAACATCTGAGACAAGCTGCATTTCTTGTATTCCTTTAATATTACAATACCTCCCTCTTGGGTCATTGGCTGGCTTCAAGTAAACTGTCAAAATTTTGAAAGTGTAATCAAAACCCTACTTTAGCTAACAATAAAATAAAATAAAAAATAATCTCCCTAATTTAAAGGTCTCAACACCAGAGAAATAAATATCTTGTAGATAAAAATAAAAGCAACAGTTATTCATCAAATTACAAATCCTTTATTTAACATAACAAACAAAAAAGCTAAGGTGAGTGAACTGCATAAAAGTCCACATGCAGGAAATTTTCACAAACAAGATTAAAAAAAAAATTACAACAAAGAATACAATAAAAATTTGCTCACTTCTCTGCAAGTAGCAGAAAATGTGTGCTTTTTTCCTCTCTTACAAAGAGAATGTATAGAACTTACTCAATAAGGTTTCTTGATTAAAATCAAGAGAAAGTTCATCTTTGTGGGTCAGAGACAATCTTTTCTCTTTTCTTTCTTTCTTCTTTCTCTCCCTCTTAAGGGAAAATTCTTCTAGGGAGTTGGAGACAATCTGGTCTCTTTTCTTTCCTTTCTTCTTCCTCTCCCTATCAAAGGAAAATTCTTTTTTCTATTACAACACCTTGCCTCATTAGTTTTTCAATAGTACAAACATTAACACTCACTAAGGAATCTTCAGGTCCTTTTAAACTTGAAATATTCCTATGTGCTGGGGACTGACATGGTGTAAAATAAATAAGTCCCCACATCTCAAGCCCAGAGCTGGTCAGACACAATGTCCAAAAAGGCTCTGCACCACATCTGAGCTGACCTGTCTCTAATCCCAGAAGTCCCCAAACTCCTGACTTCTCTCCATCTCTGTGCCACTATGCAAGACAGCCTTTCTTCCCTGCCCCCATCAAAATAGTAGCACCGAGCCCATAGCTATCAACCAATCAATAGCAAGCTGAGCACTTATGGTAAACAATTTAAAATTGTCCCCTCATGGTTCCACACACAAAAATAAACATTTTACATATGTTATTCATTCAATGAGAATAGCAAATTTTTACTCCCAATTCAGTAAACATTTTCCCAGAATAGAAATTTCCAAAGAACACGTCCTCAAAGACCATCCCGGAACAATTCATTCATTTTAATGAGTGTTTTTTTTTCCATCATACAACATGTAATAAATACCATGTGCGATACCCTGTCCTCATCAGACATTAACTAGGTGTGCAGCTGATGAAGATAGGGTTGTTGAATATCTGGCAGCCATCCTTCGTTCCAGATGTAATGAATAAGTACGCAAGCCAGTAAAAATCCAGTGTTAACGTATTCCTTGTAAGTCCTTCGTCCGAGATAATCCAAGTATCAATGACATAAGCTCAGAATATGGTCTCTATTAATACAGCATAAGCAGCAGCAGCAGTGCCAGTGATTGGACAATAGAAATGCCTTCTCAGGTCACGTGTTTATAGGCGAGTCTATATCTAGAAGTGACCATTTGCCTGATGCCTTATATCATAAAATCCAACACGCCCCCTTTTTTGATATATCGGCTATCTTATTAAACAATATTAAATTCCTCCATTGAGGAAATTTACAATCGATTACAATCGACAATCATTTCATTCAGAGAATGTTTACAATAAAGTCATTAGAAATTTGTAATTTCATTTTTGTAGTAAAAGCAAAAATACTATTACTAATCTAATATTCTACTAAGCTTACTTTGTAAAAAAAAAAAATATTAATTATTATTATTTTTATTTTTCCTACTCCTAACATTACTGGCCAAAGTTAGTATTTTTGGCCCCTTTTTTTTTGGGGGGGGGTTTCTGGTTTGTTTTTTGTTTTTTTTTTTTTTTTTTTTTTTTCTTTTTTTTTTTTTTTTTATCTTTGTTTTGTATTTGTTAGTTCAAACGAATACGGTACTTTACAGTACAATACATTTAATTAATACAAGTTAATGAATTAGTAACTTATTGAACAGGTTTAATGTCATTGCCCAGGACATTCATTTTTGGGGGGATCTTACCCCTCTGCATGAATACAGTCGGATTATTCTACAGCCCAAACCGACAGGGCAAATCTTAAGTTTAATTTTGGGCCCCCCATGATATCTCTTTTAAAATCATTCAGCTTTATCCTGTTCAACGATCCTGTGAACAGATCTGAAATGTTAATCTTACCCCTCTTTAATTTCATTCCTTATAAGTTGATATTTTATATCAATATGTTTTGTTTTCTGGTGTATGAGGGGGTTTTTGCCAGTAGTATGCTCGACTGACTGTCACAATAAATAGTTACAGGGTTTTTAACACTAATGTTTGTAAATAAAGGGCTTCGCGGACTGTTACCGCCATATTAACAAATTCGGCCTCACATGTTGACAAAGAGACCACTGGTTGTTCTTTTAGATTTTCAGGAAATGCTCGAGCTTTCGTCCGATAATTTAAAACAGTATCCTGATATACTTTTTTTGGTCATTTGAACCTGCCCATTCGGCATCACATAATCCTGTTCAAACAGGTAACTCTGGAAAATATTATTCCAGGAACGCCCACTTTGTTTATCATACTTGATAAAAATACCCTCCTTAGACGAAATTTAATCGCATATGCATATTTTTGGGACTGACGATGTTTTAGCTAAAAAATATAAAAAGAAATTTATCCTGTTCTAAGGAGGGTATTTTTATCAAGTATGATAAACAAAGTGGGCGTTCCTGGAATAATATTTTCCAGAGTTACCTGTTTGAACAGGATTATGTGATGCCGAATGGGCAGGTTCAAATGACCAAAAAAAGTATATCAGGATACTGTTTTAAATTATCGGACGAAAGCTCGAGCATTTCCTGAAAATCTAAAAGAACAACCAGTGGTCTCTTTGTCAACATGTGAGGCCGAATTTGTTAATATGGCGGTAACAGTCCGCGAAGCCCTTTATTTACAAACATTAGTGTTAAAAACCCTGTAACTATTTATTGTGACAGTCAGTCGAGCATACTACTGGCAAAAACCCCCTCATACACCAGAAAACAAAACATATTGATATAAAATATCAACTTATAAGGAATGAAATTAAAGAGGGGTAAGATTAACTTTTCAGATCTGTTCACAGGATCGTTGAACAGGATAAAGCTGAATGATTTTAAAAGAGATATCATGGGGGGCCCAAAATTAAACTTAAGATTTTGCCCTGTCGGTTTGGGCTGTAGAATAATCCGACTGTATTCATGCAGAGGGGTAAGATCCCCCAAAAATGAATGTCCTGGGCAATGACATTAAACCTGTTCAATAAGTTACTAATTCATTAACTTGTATTAATTAAATGTATTGTACTGTAAAGTACCGTATTCTTTGAACTAACAAAAACAAAACAAAGAAAAAAAAAAGAAAAAAAAAAAAAAAAAAAAAAAACAAACCAGAAACCCCCCAAAAAAGGGGCCAAAAATACTAACTTTGGCCAGTAATGTTAGGAGTAGGAAAAATAAAAATAATAATAATTAATATTTTTTTTTTTACAAAGTAAGCTTAGTAGAATATTAGATTAATAATAGTATTTTTGCTTTTACTACAAAAATGAAATTACAAATTTCTTAATAACTTTATTATAAACATTTATGAATGGAAAGATTGTCGATTGTAATCGATTGTAAATTTCCTCAATGGAGGAATTTAATATTGTTGAATGGAATAGCCCCATTTATATCAAAAAAGGGGGCGTGTTGAATTATTTATGATATAAGGCATGGGGCAAATGGTCACTACTAGATATAGACTCGTTGACTACCACGTGACCTGTGGTAGATTTCTGTTGTCCAATCACTGGCACTGCTGCTGCTGCTTCTACTGTATTAATAGAGACCATATTCTGAGCTTATGTCATTGATACTTGGATTATCTCGAGACGACAAGGACTTACAAGGAATACGGTTAACACTGGATTTTTAACTGGCTTGCGTACTTATTCATTACATCTGGAAACGAAGGAATGGCTGCCAGATATTCACACCCTATCTTCATCAGCTGGCACACCTAGTTAATGTCTGATGAGGACAGGGTATCGCACATGGTATTTATTTACATGTTGTATGATGGAAAAAAAAACACTCATTAAAATGAATGAATTGTTCGGCGGGATGGTCTTTGAGGACGTCGTTCTTTGAAGAAATTTCTATTCTGGGAAAATGTTTTACTGAATTGGGAAGTAAAAATTTGCTATTCTCATTGAATGAATAATAGCATATGTAAAATGTTTATATTTTTGTGTGTGGAACCATGTGAGGGGGACAATTTTAAATTGTTTCCATAAGTGTCTCTCAGCTTGCTATTGATTGGTTGAATAGCTATGGGCTTCGGTGCTACTATTTTGATGGGGGCAGGGAAAGAAGGCTGTCTTGCATAGTGGCACAGAGATGGAGAGAAGTCAGGAGTATATGGGGACTTCTGGGATTAGAGACAGGTCAGCTCAGATGTGGTGCAGAGCCTTTTTGGACATTGTGTCTGAACCAGCTCTGGCCTTGAGATTGTGGGGACTTATTTATATTTTACACCATGTCAGTCCCAGCACATAGGAATATTTCAAGTTTAAAAGGACCTGAAGATTCCTTAGTGAGTGTTATTGTTTGTACTATTGAAAACTATTGATGAGCCAAGGTGTTGTAATAGAAAAAGAATTTTTCCTTGATAGGGATGAGGAAGAAAAAGGAAAGAAAAGAGACCAGATTGTCTTCCAACTCCCTAGAAGAATTTTCCCTTTAAGAGGGAGAGAAAGAAGAAAGAAAGAAAAAGAGAAAAGATTGTCTCTGACCCACAATAGATGAACTTTTCTCTTGATTTTAATCAAGAAACCTTATTGAGTAAGTTCTATACATTCTCTTTGTAAGAGAGGAAAAAGCAACACAATTTTCTGCTACTTGCAGAGAAGTGAAGCAAATTTTTTTATTGTATTCTTTTGTTGTTTTTTTTTTTATATAATCTTGTTTGCTTTGAAATTTCCTGCATGTGGGCACTTTTATGCCAGTTCACTCACCTTAGCTTTTTTGTTTGTTATGTTACTATAAAGGATTTGTAATTTAGATGAATAACTGTTATGCTTTATTTTTATCTACAAGATATTTATTTCTCTGGTGTTAGACCTTTAAAATTTTAGGGAGATTATTTTTTATTTTAATTATTATTGTTATAGCTTAAAGTAGGGGTTTGATTACACTTAATCATAAATTTTACAGCGTTTAACTTGAAGCCAGCCAATGACCCAAAGAGGGCTGGTATTGTAATATTAAAAGGAATTACAAGAAATGCAGCTTGTCTCAGATGTTAGGATGGTGGCTTATAATTTTACTTTAAATATTACTTTTGAATATATTTTATTCATTTTATTGAATAAAATAAATTGACAAACAACTCTTTCCTCTGGATTGAAATTATAAGATTTTAAGCAATTTCATATGTAATGTATCTAAAAAAAGGATTTTCAAGGGCTCCATATTAGACAATCTTTAAAACTAATATGCTCTTCCAGAAATCTCGCTTGCAAGGTTTAGAAATGTTACTTTTTTGGTGCCGTATTTATATATCGACCATATAACCCCAACTCTTCTCTTCCTCCTTGCATTTTGATAATAAAAAAGTTGAAAAGATTGACCTTAACCCTAATGTTAACCGATACATCTAAAGGCTAATCTAGTCCATCTTTTATTTCTGAGTGTTTCTCGTACAAGGGATATAACTGGGATCATACTATATACAATGTTTTATTTTTTTTACACAAGGATGGGGGGGGGGGTTGCTTTTTTTTTTTATAAAACACAAACTAAACAAAAAATACATAAATGTTCTGTGTGTGACTCAGATATTTTTCTAGAATCTTTGTAGGTGGCCATAATTCATTCAGTCCAGATTTAGTTTTCTTGTTGTATTGTTAATAACCAAACAAAAATATTTATGCTTTAAAAAACTTATTTTGCTTATCAGATCATATATACAAAAAGTAAGACTTGTCTTCAACATAATCCCCACAAAGGGTGATATGCCATTAAAAAAAATAACCAACTTTGTGTTACTTTTCGCGCTATCTTGTATGTTTTTGTAACTTTTCCTTGTGTCAACACTATAATATCAAATGCTATCTTTGATTGTTCACATTGCAAAAAATGGTTATTTCCTATACTACTCAACATAAAAAAAGGGGAACCAACTCTGGTTTTGTAATGGTGGTCGCGTCAGTTTGGAATGGGGTTTCATTTATTTTATGATATTTTGGATCATTTGGGTGTTAAATGCATTGGTTTCCACTATGGATGTAGTAAAAGGTGGAATCATGTAAAATTACTACATGTAAATAATTGTCATGTCAGAGTTATCTGCCCTGAATAACTTTCATTGTTTACATGGGTTAGTTATCTGCTCTTTAATCTTTTTCTGTCAGTCCCTGTAAATATGTTGCTAATACAACTTGGGAAAGTTATGCATCCAAACATATTCTCCCTCAAAGCTTTATAGGGTAAATAATGGAGAGCGGCAGCGCAGGCTCCTTTAACCTTGGTTAGGCAACCAGTCTTTGAGAAGGAAAACTGAATGCCAAGCTCGATTAAACTCCGCTAGGGCTTAAGAAATGTTGGGACGCATGTGTTGTCCATTCTACTCTTTGGTGGCTAGTCATAGCTGTGTTTGGTGATAACATTAGATGGATTTAACTTCATAAAAATCCCGAAGAGTAATAAAAATTATATTAATGTGGAGGCTGGAAAGGAGAAGAATTGGTGAGAAAGGTGTTATAGGCATTTTAAAATGTGCATTGGAAATTAATTTTGTTTAAGAACACATCACCCCTGATGATGGCACTTTGAAGTGCCGAAAGTACTCGGGACCTGAACTTTGGTGGACTTAATCCACGAATTCCACCCAAATATTAAAAAAGTTGGCCAGAAAAATCGAAAGATCAAAAATAAAATTGTTAAACAGGAGATGTGTCTTTTGTTTAATTCTACATGTTAAATGAAAAGAATGCTGCCAAATACACCACATATAATTATATATATATATATATATATATATATTATATATATATATATATAACTAGCAAATACGCACCTCCAGGTGCAAGTATTTAAGTTAATGTAATCAAAATATTATAATAAATTAGAAAGAGCTAATAAACTAAATAAGAATACACGATAAAAAAAATTGAAACATGGAACAACTGAAACTTATTCTTCCATCACTCTCGTCTTTTATTGCTTTTTTTATAATGTAAGTATTTAGTTAAAAGAGGAAGTAAGAATAAACTTCCAGTTATTTTTTCTTGTTAATGGATTTATCATTTAAGATTCATTGAAGAGAATGTTTGCTTATATTCATTAAAATAAAACCAAACAGTTAGAAATCAATAATACTGAGCATATATTTATTAAATTCGATTTTTTAATATCAATATGCAAATTAGCCTTCCCGTTCACACTGTAAACCACTATTTTGTTGTATATACAAATATAATTACATGTTATTCATTTGTAGATATGGTTAACAGTGTGATAATGTAAACAATTTTATTAATTATTAAAAAGGTTAAAATAAAATCATGGAGAATGTGATGTCAATAACTAAGGGAATTGTGACTTGAGTAGTAATATAGTTTCGGTTACAGATGCAAAAAACACACCAATCTCCATTATAATAAGATAATGAGTTTGGTAGCATGGACATAGAGTCAACACCTGGTTACTGACAGTTTCTCTCATCTATGCGATCCTCAGACCAAATGGGGAAATTTGTTTAGCGATTTGTTTAAATACTTTTGGTTAGTTCTTTCAGTGAGAAGGGGGCCAAATTTAAATTAATATTAATAGATGCATGCAACATTTTATTTGAGGGGACAGAACTAAGTTTTCCATTGATAATTCCATGTCAAATCTCCAGAAAAAAAGGAAATTGTCACCTACCCACTTCAATTTTTCTGAAATTTTTTCCAGGTGTGGACTATGTTAACATTAGAACAAATCCCAAAATTTGAGCTTCCAATACCAAAAAATTAGCTTTGGTTTTGAGCGATTCAAATTTATCTTTTTGGTACAAATAATGTTCAATATATGTGAAATAATCATAGAAAAAATTGTTATTGTTAGATGCAGTGCACATTGAGATATTGATCGCTAGGAAAAATCAGAAATCATCAATAACTTAAAACCTTTTTGATAGCCTTTTTGGGTTCTTGGACAAAAATG
>CM042151.1:95912493-96070124 GCA_023376005.1 Doryteuthis pealeii
GCCTTTTATATTAAAGACCAATTTTTAGGATTAGTGGAAGCTCTAGAACTCATTCTACAGACAAAAATAGGTTACAAAAAGTCACCATTTTTCGCTACCCCCTCAAATTTGGAGAGCTAAAAATCGACATAACTCTGCCATTTTTTGGAATTGGAGGCCCAAATTTTGGGGATTGGCTAATTACATCATAATCCACAGAATAATTTAAGGGGGTGGGTGACATGTCTGGGATGATTTGATATGGAATTACCCCATTTCTAATTGTTTTTTTTTTTTTTTTTACTGCTTTAATAAATTTAATGATTTTACTTACTTATTATACACACTCTCTAACACTGAATTTTTAGCTCTCACCCCACTCAGGTAATATCTTTTAAAAATTGAATTTTACACCAACCAGAGGATTTTTGTTGGGGGGGGGGGGGTGAGATTGACAAGAAGGTTCCTGAGCTTGACAAACAAAACCTAAATGCTGGAGAGCACATCAGCCAAAACATTGTGTATATCTTATTATAATGGAGATTGTGTGTTTTTCTGTCTGTAACCGAAACTATACTACTACTCAAGTCAGAATTTCCTTAGTTATTTACATCATATTCTCAATGATTTTATTTTTATTTAAACCTCAATAACTAATAAAACTGTTTGACATTATTAATACTGTTGGCCTTAACTACATGCTAATGACATGCAATTGAATTTATATATACAACAAAATAGCGGTTTACAGTTCAAACGGTAAGGCTAATTTGCATATTGATATTAAAAACTTGATTTTAATAAATATGTGCTCAGTATCATTGATTTCTAATTGTTTGGTTTTATCTTAATGAATATGAGCAAAAATCTCGTAGATAAATCTTAAAAGAAATTCATTAAGAAAAAGAAATAACTAATTTTATTCTTTACTTCCTATATTAATTCAATAGTTAAATTAGCAAAATTTCGCATTGAAAGATGGAAGTGATGGAAGTGTAAGTTTCGGTTGTTCTATTTTCCGATTATACTCCCCCCTCTGTTTCAAATCTTTTTATCTGCATTCTTGATTAGTTTCAATAGCATTTGTGATTTAATCTAATATTTTATTACATTTAAACTTAAATACTTGCACCCAGAGGGTGCATATATTTGCTAGTAACAATAAAGATGAGGACAACAGTCTGAAAAATCTAAATAATACAAATTATCAAGCCTCATCTCAAAAATTTGAAGAAATTAATCATTTGATAATTTTACTGAAAGTTATATATTTTTCAAACATTTTATCAAATTAAAAATTTTATTCAAATATGCAGAACACATCAATGAGGCTCATCTCTTAATCTTTTTTCTTGCTTTTTTTATGCAAGCAACCCGTTTCCCCATATCTACAAAAGACTACCACTGAAAGAATCAGATCATCATGCAGCTAATTAATTATGGGTTATCTTCCCTGCAGATTAATTTTGATATCAGTTACCACTATTTGTATATAATTCTTAAGGTTTGTACGTTTCGAGGAGCATAATCACCAGGGGTAAACATACACTTGAAACCTTGCTATCTGTGTGGGTAGGTTAGAGTAACCTCCCTTTATTGATAGTTAACTTAGAGTGACTGGTTATGGTGTTATGCAAATATTAGTGGCAGGCCGTCAGTAAGTCTCTACTTAATGACTAGTGGGCACCGACATTTGCATTCTGGACTTCATACATCATATGAGACAGTCGATTTGTGTCACTCTTCTTACACTATAGACTGGCGGAAATGAATCTCCCATTTATATATATATATATATATATATATTTATAAGTCATTCACAGACACCATGTATAACATCTCCTCAGTGTGGCTAGACTTGAATATCCCAACAACAACAACAAAAATTGATGTAAAAAGATTAATAGTAGAACTAATTCCTCTTGTTGGTGAGAAGATGCCGATGCACCCAGTTTGGTGCTGAAGATAAAAATGTGGCAGTTGGTGCTTTTGGTGTGAATCAACCATAATATTAAATTTAGGATAAGTGATAAGGGTCAAGTGTTAGATGTTTCAAAAGTTTAATATTGGTGTAAGTTTTAAATTTGCATCCTAATTTACTGTATCAATTTTTTTACTTTGATTTGACTGTGAAGGAGTAACATTAGAACTGACTGCAGATGGAACTCAATATTCAGTATTCAAAAGATTTGTACTTTTTTGCTAGCCATATTATTGAGAATTCTGGGGTATGGGGTTATCGTCCCTTGTCTGCGAGCCTCTGTTTCAAACCAACCAATCACGAGCCAGCATACTTTGGCGGCAAAGCCGAATAAGCAAACCTCACTCTCTTCTGATCCAGCTCTCACTGGGGACAGACCTAAAACAGGGTCGCTCCATCTCTTCCTCAACAACCAGAATCGGAATCGGACATCAAACAGAACGTCTATCATATCCGAACTATCAGAAGGTCGTAGCAAGGGCTCCAATAATACCCTATCTCAGGACTCAGATAAGTTTATTACAAATTATATACATTTGTGCAGAAGAACTAAAGTTTGCAATCCTATTGTTATTCTGTAATACATGTCTTTTATTCCAATTTCTAGTTGTTTGGTTATTTCTTTAACTCTCAACCTGTCTGCCACACTCGTGGTTAACTCCATACTTCAAACCTTGGAGTACTGTCGTTCGTGTCTAATTTCTTTATAATATCCTTAATTTCTATAAGAACCAAATTCTTCCATCTGGATGATTTCCCAACCTTATCAATCATACCCAACAAAAAGTAAGCATGTTTGGCACTACATGGAGCTGTGAACATTTGTCCTCCAAAATGAATCATTGTTTTCTTTTTTGTTTTTTTTTCTTCATTTTTGTTTTTTGTTTTCTAAGGAAAACAGCTGTATTGATCTTGCAAGATTCTTGCCCTATTAATCCTAGTGTAATCATTAATAAAATGGCAGTTGCTGATTGTTTTAAAAAAGGGGGGAGTAAGAATTCCAAAAATGCAGTAACAGAACCAATAGACACTGAATTCAAAAATCAAGCGCCAAAAAGAAGAAGCGGTAATTTAAGAGTTTTGAGGATGACAAGTGAGTAGTCGTCACGCAACAAGTCAGCTCCATTATCAGAAAATGAAAGAAGATAAAATATGAACAATTAATACCAAAATATAAAAGAAAGGACTTTGCCCAGTATGCTGTTCTATATTTCTGTAACTTCATTTAATACAGATTGTTTATTTTAATACGATTTTGTTATTTTTCCATTGTGTTGAGTCTTGTTTAAAGTTAGTAAGATGTGTACAACCTATATATATAATATATATATAACACACAACTTACTACACTAGTAAACATTGAGATAATTCATTTTGGCCGCTGTTGTTTTAAACTGAATCAAATTAGTTTTAATCATCTGTGAGAGATCATCATTTTGAAAAGACAACTTGTACAATTGGGCTTCATTTTCTTTGAACTTTTGATAAACATCAGAGGAATATGACCATATATGGTCATTGGAAGTAAATACAAATGGTGTACTTATGAAAGGAGTGACCACTGCAGCCAGAAAAAAAATGTCTACAACTGATAAAAATGTTAAGTTTACATCCTAATTTACTGTTTTCAATGAAAATATGAGGATCATTCAATAAATAAAATGGCCATTTCCTAAGGATTTGTAATAGGAAGCACTGTTTACAAGAAAATAAATGCCGGTACTCTATGAGGAAGTTCGTCCCGGTCCCCTGCCTCCAAATTTGCTGTTCGGTGATGTATCAAATTTCAACCCCAACTATAACCGCTAGAGCGGTGTTACTTGAAAGAAAACAACCAACTCAAATAACAATCCCAACTATCCTATCTATCTATCTATCTATCTATATCGTTGTGTTTATCTATCTATCTATATCGCTGTGTTTATCTATCTATCTATATGTTGTGTTTATCTATCTATCTATATCGTTGTGTTTATCTATCTATCTATCTATCTATCTATCTATCTATATCGTTGTGTCTATCTATCTATCTATCTATCTATCTATCTATCTATCTATATCGTTGTGTTATCTATCTATCTATCTATCTATCTATATCGTTGTGTTTATCTATCTATCTATCTATCTATCTATATCGTTGTGTTTATCTATCTATCTATCTATCTATCTATCTATATCGTTGTGTTTATCTATCTATCTATCTATCTATCTATCTATATATCGTTGTGTTTATCTATCTATCTATCTATCTATCTATCTATCTATCTATATCTATCTATCTATCTATATCGTTGTGTCTATCTATCTATCTATCTATCTATCTATATCGTTGTGTCTATCTATCTATCTATCTATATCGTGTTTATCTATCTATCTATCTATATCGTTGTGTTTATCTATCTATCTATCTATCTATCTATCTATCTATCTATCTATCTATATCGTTGTGTTTATCTGTGTTTATCTATCTATCTGTCGAAAATATCGATATTAGAATTACGACAAATTACGATAATAAGAATTACGACAAAAAAAGAAAAATTAGAATTACGACAAAAAAGCCCCCCCCCCTCCACACAAATAGGCGTCGATACGATAGTTGGGATTGTTATTTGAGTTGGTTGTTTTCTTTCAAGTAACACCGCTCTAGCGGTTATAGTTGGGGTTGAAATTTGATACATCACCGAACAGCAAATTTCTTTTTTGTCTTAATTCTTGTTTATTTATTTTTTCCATTCGAAAGAAAAAAACATTAAACCGTTTTTTGTCGCAATTCTAATTTTTCTTTTTTTGTCGTAATTCTTATTATCGTAATTTGTCGTAATTCTTGTTTATTTATAGAAATTTGTCATATTTCTTGTTTAGATAGTTTTGAACAGACTGAGATAGATAGATATTTTCGACAGTAAATAGATAGATAGATAAACAAAACGATATAGATAGATAGATAGATAGATAGGTAAACACGCAACGATATAGATAGATAGATAGGTAAACACGCAACGATATAGATAGATAGATAGATAGATAAACGCAACGATATAGATAGATAGATAGATAGATAGATAGATTGAGTTGGTTGTTTTCTTTCAAGTAACACCGCTCTAGCGGTACTAGTTGGGGTTGGTATTTGATACGTCACCGAACAGCAAATTTGGAGGCAGGGGACCGGGACGAACTTCCTCATAGAGTACCTAAATGCCTTTTCATGTTGCAGAACATTATCAGCATAACTTTTTTTTAGTGACTGCTGCACCCTGAACTTCTTTTACCGGAGAGTCAGGCAGATCCACTCTAACCCGAAGTGGTAGTAACTGTTCAGGTCCCGTCTATGAACTGAATAAAAAAAAATCAGTTGAAAAAATTTCACTAAATTTTTGAGATGAGACTTGATAATTGGTATTATTTGTATTATTCGGACTATTGTCCTCATCTTCATTGTTATCTGTACAACATTTTGGCTGATGTGCCCTCCAGCCTTCTTCAGGTATTTCTTGTTGGAAAGTTCCCGAGTCTGACAAGAAATACCTGAAGAAGGCTGGAGGAGGGCACATCGGCTGAAACGTTGTACAGATACCAATGAAGATGAGGACAATTGTCTGAATAATACAAATAATACTAGTTTTAAAAATGTTTAAAAGAAATTGTGTTAAAAAAATAAAGTCCCTATGAAGAATGAATAAAACAAAATATCCTCAGTGTAAAATAACCCATTAAGGGTTGACATGGCTTAAAATCCAACCATCCAACCAATGAACCAGAGAGTCAGACTTAATTTTTTTAAACACATTTTTAAAAATCTATCTAACCCATAGATGAGACCCTAACACGTACTACCACTCCGAGTCAGAGTGGACCTGGGAGTAATGGGGATGAAGGGGTACTCAACATTCCCCAGAGCTCCAGAATTGGAACTTTATAATCAGATAGTCATACCCAGGATACTAAGATCCTCAGCCACTGCTTTCTAGCATATATATGATAAAAAGGGTTGGGGGTCTGCCATAAGGACAATAGGGTCGAGACAATCATTTCATTATTAGAGCTTGATATGACCAGCCAATTGATCAAAGGGGACCTCTTCAACCACCCGTCTATCCTAAGTAATTTTACCATCTGATCCATTCAATGCAGTGGGAAGGACGTCCTTCTTACGTCATATTTGCACCAAAATTTGTGGATCTGTAGCGGGATTGGTGAGTCACTTGAGGGCTCATGAGAAGAAAGGTTCTGGTGGTGGGGTTGTAGGATTGTGAGGGATGGCAGTGATCTGTAAAGATTTTGCTATTGCTATCTAAAGATGAATTAAAATCTTTCAAGAAAAAATCCCATGTATTATCAATCAAGACTTAACCATTTAGCAAATAAAAGATGGAATTAGTTTCTTTAATTATTCTTAATACTCCCCACCTCAAAAAAACACCCTGTCAATGGGGCTTAGATTAGATTATCTGCATTCCCTGCAGAGGGGTAAGACCCACCCAAAAATGGGTGTCCTGAGTATGACAATAATCTTTATCTGATGGTAACACTCAAGTTCAGGAACCTTGAGGAATGTAGAGGAACAATTACTCCCAGGTTCACTCTGACCTGGAGTGATAGTATTTGTTAGATCAAATAGATTTATTAAAAAATTGTATTCGATAGGACTGTGTGCAAAAAAAAAAGAAAAAGAAAAGCTTTACAACTATACAAAAATTTAAATATGAACATACAATGAACACAATTCCCTGCCCTCTAAATAATTGTTTTAAAAGGTGCAGCAGAAATACCTCTCACCTGAGTAGTGCAAGTGAATTTGGGCAAGTGGCAATTGTAGCTTCATCTAGCTAATGTCTTACCGTTGTAAGAATGGTTCAAAGTTATATACTTGATATACATGACTCCGACGAAGGTTAACAAACAAAACATTTAATATAGTACAGCACATGGATATGACGAGATACATGGTACATAGGTAAAAAGATAAATACACAAGTACATGTAGACAGATAAATACACATTCATGAATCGTACAAGATATACAAAAGGTACAGACATGAGAATAGGGATAGTCCATGCTGTAAATAACTTACAGTAATGTAAGTGGGGGCGAACGCCCCAACGAGACGGGTTAGACTTTAACTAACCCATGTGTCTCGTAGTCTCAGGAACAGGAAAAGAGGCAGAAAGGGTTTGAACCCGGCGCTTAAATACTATAGCCCCCTAGCGGGCACCAGCAAACTAAACGGGCAGACAACTCTCCCAGGCAAATACGAAACTAACACTACACCATTTTTTTTTTTTCAGATATGATCAGTGATGATCATGTCTTGGACCTGTGTGAACTTGCTGGTAATTGCTGTAATTGTTACCCAAAAAGCTTTTCTTGCTCATTTCATTTTACATCAAAATGATGCTGTTCCAGATAGAAATTTCAACCCATACCAGTAGTTTGCTGTTGAAATGTTTGGTTTTTTTTAAGACTGGTTAATCTGTAATTGCTACACAAAGAGCTTTTCATGCTCATTTCATTTCATAGAGCTTCCTCTGCCCTTTTAAAGTTCTTGTTTTTTGTTCTGCAGGGTCTCTAACCAGACAAAATTTGTGGGGTTACCAGTTTAGTCGCCGATGTTCTGACTAAGAAACAGGTAATACTGGTCAGACATTAGCAAGCAGGAACTGGCATTACCAGTTGCCTAAATTCACTAACACCACACCTGCCATACCTTGTATTTCATTTCATCGTGCAGTATTCTTATGGAAAACAAAAGGAAAACTATCATTATAAATATTAGTGTTTGGTTTAGCTCATCCAGTTGAGTACTTACTTAAGTATCGTAAGGTTCCAGGTTCGATACCAGTACCCGCCAACACAGTGCATGAGTAGGAAAGATTGGATAATCTAATCCTTGCGGTAAAGTTGGCAGCTGATGGTAGGTGTGGCGCTCCACCTCAGAAAAATATCTCCCTGGTCTAATACTAGCAAAAAGAGGATAGAATCCCTTGCTGTCCTGCTGATACCGACAATAGGCCACTCTGCCAATTTACTTACTTTTATCTGTACCAGAAGAAAAACCACCGGTAGAAATTACAGGTTACCAGTAGCACACAAGAAACCTCTAAGGCAAATCTTTCCATTTCCAATGTTGAGGTGAAACTATTTCAAATTCATATCTTTCTCTCACTTCACTGAAAATATAAATGATGATGAAATGTTTTTGAAAATTAGAACAACTACGCGAGAGAGAGTAAAAAATTATCTGCACTCTATTTTTGTCAATGTGTATAAACAAAAGCAGGGGATAATCAAGGATTTTTCTATATAGTATCCTTCTTTTATCAATGCACTTAGTCTAGTGGTCCACAAGCTTGTGTATTTCCCTATAAAAAGAAGGTTTTCAGTTGCTCATACAACCATTTATGCACTTAGTCTAGTGGTCCACAAGCTTGTGTATTTCCCTATAAAAAGAAGGTTTTCAGTTGGTCATACAACCATTTATGCACTTAGTCTAGTGGTCCACAAGCTTGTGTATTCCCCTCTAAAAAGAAGGTTTTCAGTTGGTCATACAACCATTTATGCACTTAGTCTAGTGGTCCACAAGCTTGTGTATTTCCCTATAAAAAGAAGGTTTTCAGTTGCTCATACAACCATTTATGCACTTAGTCTAGTGGTCCACAAGCTTGTGTATTTCCCTATAAAAAGAAGGTTTTCAGTTGCTCATACAACCATTTATGCACTTAGTCTAGTGGTCCACAAGCTTGTGTATTCCCCTCTAAAAAGAAAGTTTTCAGTTGGTCATACAACCATTTATGCACTTAGTCTAGTGGTCCACAAGCTTGTGTATTCCCCTCTAAAAAGAAGGTTTTTTCACATCTTCATTCATGCATCACACTTTGCAAGGAATAAAGTAATAATAACTTGGTTGCAATATGATTCTATGGCATTTCAACCCTTATTTGATTATTTTATACCAAAGTCAGTTTAATAAATATGGTCACTAATTATATACAGTACAAAATGTACCTTCACAATCATTTTAAACGAATAGATACTTTAGATTTAGTTGCTACATGTTTTATAAGGGACGTAACGACAAAGAGTTAGAGACGAAGAATATGAAGGAGAATAAGGAGAATAAGAAGAATAAGAATGGTGAGGAAAAAGAAAATGCAAAAGGAGAAGAAGAAGAAGAAGAAGAAGAAGAAGAAGAATTATAAGGTACAAGTAAAAGAAGAATAGGAGGAAAATGTGAGATAGAACAAAAAAAGAAAAAATGTCGAGGTTGAAGAAAAGACGGGACAGAAAAGAAGTAGAAATTGTGAGGAAAAAGGCAAATGAAAAACTTCCGATTAATTTCAGCTCCAGACACTCCTTCCAATCAAACAAATTCGGTTACTGTTCTTTGTTCTTTCTTGGTGCACACTGCTAGATGGCATGATCTGTGGTGTAACTTGAAGTTACCACCCAAAGTTACCTCCCTTAGATCATAGAGTAAAGCATGGACTCTTTAGTTTCAGAAGAGCAGTTATCAGCCCTCATATAAACATTACTCATAGTCATTTATGTATCTTGTTTAACAATACTAAAATCTACCATTGAATTATCATTATTTATTCATTCCATACCGTCAAACCCAATATTACAATCAGCCTCTAACTTTGATTACATGGCCACAAAACATAAAACAATTACAGGCTGTGAGCTCTCCCACTCTCGTTAACTCTACTACTCCTGTTAACTCTCCTACTCTCGTTAACTCTATATACAGGGGAAGAAGAGCATCTAATCTTATATTAGACAGGGATTGGTCTGTTGTTGACTTAATTGCTAATTACAGCTAATTAAAACCAATTAAACTGATTTTTTTCAAACATTGAGTAGTCCTAAAACCAAGGAATATCTAAGTATAAATATTGTGTCCATAACATAAATAGAAAAAATCCTTTGGGAATGAAAGTTGATAATCTCAGCTTTAGTATAATAGATAATATATATATATATATATATATATATATAACTTTCAAAGAAAGAAAAACTTAACCAAAAATATCAGCATTGTAACTGTTGTATATGTGCAGAACATAGTGAGACAATAATAAAGATATGGTGAAAGTGCAGATAATTTTTGACTCTCCCTTGTACTAAAGTAATCCACACATTAGAAGACAGTTAAATATTTGCATGTCAAGTTTTAATGTTGAATCCCATGATGACATTAAAAAATATTAATTATTTTTTCCCCCTGTATACACATAACATATTTCTTTTACAGCTGATTTCCAATGCAGGTTTGTATGGGTCATTTAAAAATGATACATTCTGAATTCCCATGAGAATGCTTATCCACTCACTTCACATGAAAACAGTATCTCCAGTGTTTATTTAATTGTGAAGTTTTAGATATTCACCATGTGAAGATGTTAATCCACATACCTAGCAGGAATATGGCTTCCTTCTTGTATGTGTTTGACCATGCGGTTGTAAAACTGAAATCTGTGAAAATGCTGATCCACACATTTAATATGAATACAATTTCTATCCAGTGTGTTTACAAATATCTTCTAAAATTAGACCTAATTGAAAATATACTTCACATATTTCATATGAAAATGCTTTCTCCCCAGTATGTTTACATCTGTCTTTTCACATCTTAGCTTCATGAAAATGCTGATACATACATATATGAATATGGTTTTCTTGCTCTTGTGTTTTATGAGACTTTTCAAATTTAAACACTGTAGAAATGCTAAGCCACATATTTCACAGGAATATTTTTTCCTCCAGTGTGTGTTAGCAGGTGAGTTTTTAAAGATGATCTATATGAAAATGCTGATCTACATACTTCACATGAATAAGGTTTTTCTCCAGTGTGTGTCCGTAAATGACTTTGCAATTCTGACTTTTGTGCAAATGCTGAACCACAGACATCACATGAATATGGTTTCTCCCCAGTGTGTGTTTTTATGTGACTTTTTAAATGTGAACTTTGTGAAAATGCTGAACCACACACTTCACAGGAATATGGTTGTTCTCCAGTATGGGTTCGCATGTGTCTTTTTACATCTGACCTCCTGGAAAATGCTGATCCACACACTTCACATGAATATGGCTTTTCTCCTGTATGTGTTTGTAGGTGACTTTTTAAATATGAACTATGTGAAAATCCTGATCCGCACACTTCACATGAATATGGTTTCTCTCCAGTGTGTGTTTGCATGTGAGTTTTTAAGTTTGAACTTCGTGAAAATGCTGACCCACACACATCACATGAATATGGTTTCTCTCCTGAGTGTGTTTTCATGTGACTTTTCAAATTTGAACTCTGTGCAAATGCGGAACCACACACTTCACATGAATATGGTTTCTCACCAGTGTGTGTTCGCATGTGAATTTTTAAATCAGGGCCACGGGAAAACGCTGATCCACACAGTTCACAGGAATATGGTTGTTCTCCAGTGTGTGTTTGCATGTGTCTTTTTACATCTGAGGTCCGTGAAAAACCTGACCCACACACTTTACATGAATATGGCTTTTCTCCAGTGTGCGTTTGTAAGTGAGTTTTTAAAGATGAACTATGTGAAAATTCTGATCCACACACTTCACATGAATATGGTTTCTCTCCAGTGTGTGTGTTTGCACATGAGTTTTTAAATTAAAACTATGTGAAAATGTTAAACCACAAACTTCACAAGAATATGGTTTCTCCCCTGTGTGTGTTCGAAGGTGAGTCCTTAAATGAGAACTATGTGAAAATTCCAATCCACACTCTTTACATGAATATGGTTTCTCTCCAGTGTGTGTTCGCATGTGTATTTTTACACTAGAATTTCGAGAAAATGCAGATCCACACACTTCACATGAATATGGTTTCTTTACAGTGTGTATGGGCATGTAATTTCTTATATGTGAAGTTTGTGAAAATGGTGGATCACATAAATATTCAGATGAAAATGATTTTTTCTTTATGTATGTTCGCATGTCTATCTTTAAAGAACTTCTTTCAACTGACATACTGAAAAACTGTGCATCGAGTTTCTAGCATCTTTCTTTTAATGTGTTTTTAGTTTAAAATACAAATAGTCATATTCCATGAAAATATGGTCTCTTTAATTTTTTCATTTCCATAAAGAACTTCACAAGTTTACTGATATCATTTATTTTGAATCCCAGTTTCTGTTTTATAAAAATGCTAATCCACAAACTTTACATGAAAATTATTTCACTGTGCCTTTTCAAATTTGAACTATATAAAAATGCTGATTTACAAGCTTGTATGTATTTTCATGTGACTTTGTAATGTTGACTTCTGTGAAAATCTTAATCTAACTTCCCATGAATATGTTCTTTTTTTCCTATGTGGTTTTGTATTTTTTTTTTTCTACAACTTTGAAAATACTGAGCCACAGACCTATCTATAAATAATGCTGCTTTCCAATGTCTTTTCAGTATTTTCATAAAACTTTTCAAATTGGAACTTTTTGAAAATGTTGAACCAGACACTTCACATGAATACAGTTTGTCTCCAGTAAATTTTCATTTGTATCATTTAAGATTACAAATCCATGAAAATGCTGATCCACATATTTCACATGAAGATAGTTTCTCTACACTATGTGTTTGCATGTAATGTTTTTATGTGTTACCTATATCAAAATGATGAATTACTCATATGAAAACAGGTTCTCTCTTATGTTTCCATGTCTAACTTTAAATGAAAAACTGTACAATTGTTTTCATGTTTTCATTCTCTTAATAACAATTTAATTACAAGTTAATTAAATTCCAATTTAAATACAACAATCAGAGGAATTTGTTTTCCACCACAGATTGAAACCTGGGAAAGAAAAAGAGATATTGTTAAAGATCACATGTTAATTTCTTATTTGCAATTAGAAAATTATATAAACTCAGTTATATCTCAACATACATTTAAAGTCATAAACTGAATAGAAAGGAAATCAGTAAAGGGAAATAAAAAAAATTCTATTGGCTACTGACAGCCAGAATTCAAAGAAAGAATTAATTTTCTTATTTGCAATTAGAAATTTATATTAATATATTTATACATTTATTTTATATCACTATTATATATCTATTTTATATTGGAAGATTTCTGGATATATTACATGAACCAGATATTTCACATACTGTGTTCATTAGAGCTAATCTACACAGTTTGTAATTATATATATTCTCTTGTATGCTTGCATTTAATATGTGAAAATGATTTTTTCTCCTAAGTGTGTTTATATGTCTATCTTTAAATAAGATCTTGTTTCAACTGAAAAACTGCACATGAATATCATTATTTTTTTGTCTCTTAACTTTAAGCACTCTAAAACAAAAATAATCACATTTTCTGAGAATATAGTGTTTTTAATTTTTCATTCCTTAAACAACTTAACAAGTTTAGAAATATAATTCACCTGCAGTCCTTATTTTCATATTCATGGATGATCATTTTTTTCTCTGTAAATTTTATATATGACCATCAGTGCAGTTTGTTTTCCACCACAGTTGAAAACCTGGGAAAGAACAGGAGATATTGTTTCTTATTTCTTATTTGCAATTAGAAATTCATAATAACTCACTTATATCTCAACATACATTTAAAGTCATGAATTTAATGGACATGAAATCAGCAAAATAAAGGAAAGAAAAAATAATTCACGATTTGCTGCGAAAGATGAGGAAATATTCTTATTTGAAATTAAAAATCTATATCAACTCATTTTGGATTTCAGTAAATTTCAGAATATCTCATATTTGATATGAATGAAAATGTTGACTTTCATTTTAAATATTATATAATTTTGAAGATACATTAGCATACACAAAAAAAATACCTTGTTTTATTTCATATTATGAGAACAATACATTTTAGAAAACAGTACTTTCACATGATATAGGTATTCTTTGCAGAAGTTTTTGATAAATTGTGAATAGATTAAATAAACACATTTAGAATGCAAATTTATCGCTTACAAAATATAAAGATACATTATACTTTATTTTAGTCTTATTGAGTAAGAAATTCAACAAAAAATGCAACAAAAACTAACATTTCATGAGAATATTGTTTTTGATTTTTAATTCCTTAAACAAAAACTTCACAACTTTAGTAACTTATTTTCTACCAGAAACTCACCCTCATTTATTCTATTCACACCTTTGGTCTTTTGTTTTTTTTTATTCATTCTGTAATTAGTATCGAAAGTATATAACGATAACCCTACTGATATTTTGCACCCCAAAAATAAGGTGGGGGTCAAAGTTAAGCAACCTGAAAAAAAAAAAAAAAAAATCAGAAAGTTTTTAAAATAAAATAACTGATAAAATTCGTTCATTGATAAATCAACATTGACAATTCCATTAGAATTGGATAATTCCCTGATTTTTGGTAAATTTTTTTCATGTTGGGGGGGGGGGGTAATTTATTTTGTAAAATACATCTATGAAGTCAAAATTTGGCAGATCCTATTGTTTTTACATTGATATGGTTTTTTGTTCTATTACAATCAAAAGTAGGAATCTTTCCTTCAAAGTGTATCTTTCTTTCTTTTGTTCAAAATTATTTAGAAAATTAAAAACCAAAGAATGACTCGAAATAGAATAAAAACAAACATTTATTTAGCGACATTGGTACAAATGTAGAATAGATAAGAGATAATTAATATCATTAGAATCGTATTTTAAGTAGAAATAGCATTAGATTACGGAAACTTCCGAAGTAGCCTAATCCTAATACAAACCGAAGTGTCTCGAAGGTTTCGGGTATTTCCGTGAAAAGTAATGAAATTTAATTTTTTATACGTTGTGGGAATCATCTCTTTTGTGCTTTTTTGCAATGTACGGCGACATTAATTTAACAAAAAATGTTTTGATGCAATTATTAGAAAATACGACTTAAAACATTTTCTTTTACATAAGTTGATCTTCACAAATATTTGAAACATTTCAAAGAAGCACAAAACGGAACGCTAGTCTATTGGATACAAAATGGGTTCATTTTAAATTCAAATAAATAAATTAATTAAAGAAATAAAAGAAGAAATATCGGCAATTTTCAAAAACAAAACAATTGGCTTCATTATAATAAAAAAAAAAGTAAAAGTAAAAAAATATGAATGGATACACTTACTTTTCTTGTTATTTGTCTACCCTGAAGCAATCGAACATTAGAAAAAAAGAAAGGAACTATACTATTTGTATTTATATGGTGAAGTAATGAAGAGATCGTAATACTTCTGTTTTGTTCGTCTGATTGAGAAAAAGTGAAAGTCAAGGGAGATAATTAAGGAAAACAAATAAATTGTTTAGAAGATTTCTTCTTTTTTTTTTATGTTTCAGCAAAATTAAGACCCAATCAATAGAATCCTTAAGTTTTGTCGTATTTTCCCTAATCCATTCTTTTTAAAAAGGATATCTTTTTTAAATCGGAATAATTACTCCAAAGGATGAAATTGTATACTTTCTGAGCAGTTTCAAGATTAGTATCTATTCCAACTTTTTAAAAAGATTAATTCATGTATATATTTAAGTGGCTGAACTTGCACAAAGGTGTCAAAATTAGGGTGACCCAGAAAAAACAGAACCCACAAATTTTATAATAAAACTGTTAATTTTAACAAGCGGGTTTATGGTTAGGGTTGGTGTTGGGGTTTAAGGTTAGTTTAATGGGAAAATGAATAAATAATTTGGGTTCTGTTTTTTCTGGGTCACCCTAATTTTGACACCTTTGTGCAAGTTCGGCTATTTAAGGAAGATAATGAAAAAATATCAAAAGTATCTATGCCAACATTTTAATACTAATACATCAGTATTAATATCAAAGGCAGTTATTTGTGTGTGTGTGTGTTTCCATACAATAATGACACTCTAGGTTTATTGATATGTTTGGTATGAAGACTTTACAAGATATTCAGTTGAGACAACATGGACTATGTCAGATTGACTTCAGAGGTCATCTTAGGTCAACAGAGGTCATCTTAGATCCAGTTGGAACATGGGCTATGTCAGATTGACTTCAGAGGTCATCTTAGGTCAACAGAGGTCATCTTAGATCCAGTTGGGACATGGGCTATGTCAGGTTGACTTCAGAGGTCATCTTAGGTCAACAGAGGTCATCTTAGATCCAGTTGGGACATGGGCTATGTCAGATTGACTTCAGAGGTCATCTTAGGTCAACAGAGGTCATCTTAGATCCAGTTGGGACATGGGCTATGTCAGTTTGACTTCAGAGGTCATCTTAGGTCAACAGAGGTCATCTTAGATCCAGTTGGGACATGGGCTATGTCAGGTTGACTACAGAGGTCATCTTAGGTCAACAGAGGTCATCTTAGATCCAGTTGGGACATGGGCTATGTCAGATTGACTTCAGAGGTCATCTTAGGTCAACAGAGGTCTTAGATCCAGTTGGGACATGGGCTATGTCAGTTTGACTTCAGAGGTCATCTTAGGTCAACAGAGGTCATCTTAGATCCAGTTGGGACATGGGCTATGTCAGGTTGACTACAGAGGTCATCTTAGGTCAACAGAGGTCATCTTAGATCCAGTTGGGACATGGGCTATGTCAGATTGACTTCAGAGGTCATCTTAGGTCAACAGAAGTCATCTTAGATCCAGTTGGGACATGGGCTATGTCAGTTTGACTTCAGAGGTCATCTTAGATCCAGTTGGGACATGGGCTATGTCAGTTTGACTTCAGGTCATTTTAGGTCAACAGAGGTCATCTTAGATCCAGTTGGGACATGGGCTATGTCAGTTTGACTTCAGAGGTCATCTTAGGTCAACAGAGGATATATTAGATCCAGTTGGGACATGGGCTATGTCAGTTTGACCTCAGAGGTCATTTTATGGAAACAGAGGTCACCTTAGATCCAGTTGGGACATGAGCTATGTCAGGTTGACTTCAGAGGTCATCTTAGGTCAACAGAGGTCACCTTAGATCCAGTTGGGACATGGGCTATGTCAGGTTGACTTCAGAGGTCATTTTATGGGAACAGAGGTCACCTTAGATCCAGTTGGGACTTGGGTTATGTCAGGTTGATTTCAGAGGTCATCTTAGGTCAACAGAGGTCACCTTAGATCCAGTTGGATCTTGGGCTTTGTCAGATTGACTTCAGAGGTCATTTTAGGAGAACAGAGGTCACCTTAGATCCAGTTGGGGCTTGGGCTATGTCAGGTTGATTTCAGAGGTCATTTTATGGAAACAGAGGTCACCTTAGTCCAGTTGGGACATGGGCTATGTCAGTTTGACTTCAGAGGTCATTTTATGGGAACAGAGGTCACCTTAGATCCAGTTGGGACTTGGGCTATGTCAGTTTGACTTCAGAGGTCATCTTAGGTCAACAGAGGTTATATTAGGTCCAGTTGGATCTTGGGCTATGTCAGGTTGATTTCAGAGGTCATTTTAGGGGAACGGAGGTCATCCTAGGCCACCAAAGGTCATTTAAAGAGCATACCATGCTATTTCTAGCCAAACTAATCAATTTCTAGCAAAATGAAATAGGAACTAAGTTTGATATATATATTTACCAACTTCTCCACACGAGCAGGATGCGACACAAGGTCAATTTCTTAAGCGGAGTTCTTTCTCCTAGACAGGTTGCCTTACCAAGGTTGAAGGGCCCAGTCTGCCCTACTATTTTCCCATAGCTGGAGGGAGTATAGTTGGATTCATACCTTTCCCAAGGGTATTAGGACTATATGAAATGCAGGCAATTTCATCTAGGATTTGAACTCGGGTCGACGAGTCCATTTCCTACGACACTAACCATTATGCCACGCGCCTCCATACTAAGTTTAATATATATGTATGTATTCACCAACACCTCTGCACAAGTAGAATGCAATGCATGGTCAATTTCTTAAGTGGAGTTTAACAGGTTGGCATTCAGTTTTTGCAGATTTTTGTTAAAAGTTTAATTCTTCTTTATAACTGTAGCTAGATATTTTTGAATCAAAGTTCGTTAGATTCAAAATAACGGGGGTTGAGTGGAAAATTAAGTTAACCATTAGGGTTATGATTTTGGTGACATTCTGCTTGACCCCTTGAAAAACGTACCAGTAGAAGTGTGAGACAGAAGTTTTAGTTTTTAGATAAGTTATGACCAGTTACACACTGAGAGATAATGTCCTCTCAAGAGTCACTTCTCACCATGTGGTTTCTAGAATTTTGGGCTGGGGTTGTTTAATAAAAGCTATATAGAAACTCAACAGTCTTTGTTATAAATTAACAAACAAGAAAGCACAGACACCAAGCCCAAAGAAATCAATCTGGAGAAACAGCTGGACAGAAACTTAAAACTCCTGAGGGAATACCCTCACAAGTTATGAGGTATATCTACTTGAGATTACTACATCCATAGTGGAAACCAATTCATCACCAAATGACAAAATATCAAATAATGAATACCCCATTCCAAACTGGCGACCACCATACAACCAGAGTGGTTCCCCTTTTTTATGTTGGAGTTATAGGAAATAACCCATTTTGCAATGTGAACAATCAAAGATAGCATTATTATAGTTGACACAAGGAAAGTTACAAAAACATAAGATACCAAAGACAGTTGGTTATTTTTTTTTAATGGCATATCACCCCTTGTGGGGTATTTAATGACAAGTCTTACTTTTTGTATATATGATCTGTAAGCAAATAGTTTTTTAGGTAAATATTTTTGTTTGGTTTGACAATACAACAAAGAAAACTAAATCTGGCTGAATAATATGGCCACCTACAAGATTTAGAAAAATATCTGAGTGCACACAACAGAACATTTATTTTTTTGTTTGTTGTGTTTTTATAAAAAAACAAAGCATCCCCCCCCCCATCTTTGTGTAAAAAAAAACATGTAATAGTATGATCCCAGTTATATCCCTTAGTTCAGAGAAACACTCAGAAATAAAGATGGCTGATTAGCCTTTAGATGTATGTATATTAGGGTAGGTCAATTTTCAACTTTTTTTATTATCAAAATGACAAAGAGAAAGTTGGGTATTGGTATGATAAATACTGGCACCAAAAAGTACATTTCTAACTTGCACCAATTTCTGAGCATTTAGTTTTAAAGATTGTCTAATATGAAGCCACTTAAAAATCCTTTTTTTAGATACATTTACATATAAAATTGCTTTAAAATCTTATAATTTCAATCCAGAAAAGTGTGTCAATTTATTTTATTCAAATAAAATGAATAAAATATATCAAAAGTAACATTTAAAGTAAAATTATAAGCCCCACCCTAACATCTGAGACAAGCTGCATTTCTTGTATTCCTTTAATATTACAATACCTCCCTCTTGGGTCATTGGCTGGCTTCAAGTAAACTGTCAAAATTTTGAAAGTGTAATCAAAACCCTACTTTAGGTAACAATAAAATAAAATAAAAAATAATCTCCCTAATTTAAAGGTCTCAACACCAGAGAAATAAATATCTTGTAGATAAAAATAAAAGCAACAGTTATTCATCAAATTACAAATCCTTTATTTAACATAACAAACAAAAAAGCTAAGGTGAGTGAACTGCATAAAAGTCCACATGCAGGAAATCTTCACAAACAAGATTAAAAAAAAATTACAACAAAGAATACAATAAAAATTTGCTCACTTCTCTGCAAGTAGCAGAAAATGTGTGCTTTTTTCCTCTCTTACAAAGAGAATGTATAGAACTTACTCAATAAGGTTTCTTGATTAAAATCAAGAGAAAGTTCATCTTTGTGGGCCAGAGACAATCTTTTCTCTTTTCTTTCTTCTTCTTTCTCTCCCCCTTAAGGGAAAATTCTTCTAGTGAGTTGGAGACAATCTGGTCTCTTTTCTTTCCTTTCTTCTTCCTCTCCCTATCAAAGGAAAATTCTTTTTTCTATTACAACACCTTGCCTCATTAGTTTTTCAACCGTACAAACATTAACACTCACTAAGGAATCTTCAGGTCCTTTTAAACTGGAAATATTCCTATGCGCTGGGGACTGACCTGGGGTAAAATAAATAAATCCCCACATCTCAAGCCCAGAGCTGGTCAGACACAATGTCCAAAAAGGCTCTGCACCACATCTGAGCTGACCTGTCTCTAATCCCAGAAGTCCCCAAAATCCCAACTTCTCTCCTTCTCTGTGCCACTATGCAAGACAGCCTTTCTTCCCTGCCCCCATCAAAATAGTAGCACCGAGCCCATAGCTTTCAACCAATCAATAGCAAGCTGAGCACTTATGGTAAACAATTTAAAATTGTCCCCTCATGGTTTCACACACAAAAATAAACATTTTACATATGTTATTCATTCAATGAGAATAGCAAATTTTTACTCCCAATTCAGTAAACATTTTCCCAGAATAGAAATTTCCAAAGAACATGTCCTCAAAGACCATCCCGGAACAAGTCATTCATTTTAATGAGTGTTTTTTTTCCATCATACAACATATAATAAATACCATGTGCGATACCCTGTCCTCATCAGACATTAACTAGGTGTGCAGCTGATGAAGATAGGGTATCGCACATGGTATTTATTACACATTGTATGATGGGAAAAAAAAGTCATTAAACTAATTGTTCAGGGTTGGTCTATGAGGATGTGTAGCAGTCTAAATCTTCTTAGTTGTCCAGTAATGGCAAGAATTTTCTTTAAATCTAAAATAAGTGACTGTGGCATTGAAGGTTCCAGCCTATTTACCAAGAAACAAGAGTATTGTAGCAGAATAAGTTTGCCTTTTTTTTTAATGCAGTTGCCCTGAGTTGGAAGTATGCTCCTAGAATAAATATAAAGTACAGAAAAGTTGGACCATATGACCTTTAGGCACCCCTTTTTGATCTCGACTAAGAAAGGACATGTTTTTCATTTACACTGTCAATATCTGGTTGTTTTAACAGACGATTTTTAGATTTTTTAAAAATTATAAAACTACCCCCTAACCCTAGCCCAACCCCAAACCAACAACAGGATATTGATATAGTGTAAATGAAAAACACGTCCTTTCTTAATTGAGATCAAAAAGGGGTGCCTAAAAGTAATATGATCCAAAAGGTTTACATAAGTTCTCTTTAAAGAATTCTGCTAACAGTTTCTCATTAGAAGGAAAAGTATAGGCTTTAATTTTTTTTTAAATAATTTTTTTAGAAACCAAGGGGCTCCTTCTTGTGTCTAACACTTGATTTCTTTATGGATTGTACTAACATCCTCGGGCTTTTTTAGGATTGTGTTTGTTTCTTATATAGCTGCTATATATTTGCATGCAACTCATGATCCATATATTTCACATAGATAAGGTCTCTCTCCAGTTTGTGTTCATATGTGTCACTGAAGTTCTGAATTCTGTGCAAATGGAAAAAACAAAATTTGCAAGAATATGGTTACACTTCAGTGTGCATTTTCATGTGACTTTTCAAAATTGAACTTCATAAAATTGTTGATTCCCAGACTTAACATGGATATGGTTTCTCTCCAGTATATATTCACATATGAATTTGCAATAATGACTTCTGTGTAAATGCCATTCCACAAAGTTTGCATAAAAATGGTTGGTTTCCTTTTTTTTTAATTTTCTTTTAATAACCTTTTAGAAACCAAGTGTCCCTTTAGGAGAGAATTAGAAAATCCTTCTAGACACTACCTCGAGTGTCTTCAATCTCTCTGTAAAGGGGTTTGTCAGTATCTGGCATGAGGATACTTTCCTTTGGAAGTAAACCCTGACCAAATATTCCCCTTGTCATCACTAAGCACTGGGCTAAATGATGAGGAAATTAGCAGTGCACCTTCTCCTAGTGTTACTACCACAAGTAACAACACTAAGTTGGATACCCCACCACCAGCCATGGACCACTAGAAATAGAAACTATAATATAGCTAAGTGGTCAATTGAGGAGAATAAGATTATTCTCTGTTGTTTCACAGAAAAAGAAAAGGAAAGAAAAAAAGAGAGAATTGAAAAATCCTTCTAGACACTACCTCAAGTGTCTTTGGTCTCTCTGTAAAGGGGTTTGTCAGTATATGGCACGAGGATACTTCCCCTTGGAAGTAAACCCTGACCAAATATTTCCCTCATCAAAGATAAGCACTGGGCTAAATAATAAGGAAATTAATGGTGCACCTTCTCCTAGAGTTGCTACCACAAGTATCAATACTAAGCTGGATACCCCACTAGACCAGCCTAATACTGGTCCAGGAATTCAGCAAGACCGAGCAAGAACCACTAGAAAAACAAACTATAACATATCTAAGTGATCCATTGGGGAGAAAAAAATTAGTCTTACTGTTTTTCTCTGGTGTGTATTCACATGTGAATTTGCAATAATGACTTCTGTGTAAATGCCATTGTACAAACTTTACATAAAAATAGTTGGTTGCCTTTCTTTTTAAATAACTTTTTAGAAACCATCCCTTTCATTGTGTGCTCACATGTGATTTATCAAATCCTCACATGAAAATTCTGATCCACAATTGTTACCTTGATCATATTCCAGGATGTGTTCTCATCATGTGTCTTTTTACAGATGATTTCTGTAAATATTTAATTCCACACACTTCACAAGAAAATGGTTTCTCCCCCGTGTGTGTTTGAATGTGCCTGTTTAATTCAGAAATTCGGGAAAATTCTGATTCACACATTTCACATGAATATGGTTTTTCTCCAGTGTGCCTTTTCATGTGAGTTTTTAAATTTGAATGCTGCGCAAATGCTGCTCCACAAACTTTACATGAAAATGGTTTCTCCCCAGTGTGTGTTAGCCAGTGAGTTTTTAAAGATGATTTAAAGGAAAATGTTGATCCACACACTTCACATGAATATGGCTTCTCTCCAGTGTGTGTTCGTATGTGTGTTTTTAATTGTGAACTCTGTGAAAATGCTGATCCACAAACTTCACATGCATACGGTTTCTCTCCTGTGTGTCTTCGCATGTGACTTTTCAAATTTGCACTACATGCAAATGCTGCTCCACAAACTCCACATTCATATGGTTTCTCCCCAGTGTGTGTTCGCAAGTGAGTTGTTAAACCTGAACGATATGGAAATCCTACTCCACATACTTGACATGAATATGGCCTCTCTCCATTGTGAGTTGTCAAGTGACATTTCAAATTTGAACTTTGTGAAAATGTTGATCCACAAAATTTACATTTATGTGGTTTCTCTCCTGTATGTGTTCGTCGATGAATTCTTAAATTTGTAATACATGAACATGCTAATCCACATGTTACACATGAATATGATTTCTTTCCATTTCGTTTTTCCATGTTTCCTGTTATTATAACTGTGAAAAGGATGAATCACAAACCCATATATAATTAATGATTTTTTTACTAAGTGTTTTCATATGACTTTTCAAATTGGAACTATTTGAAAATGCTAAACCAGACACTTCACCTGAATATGGTTTGCCTCCAGTAAATTTTCATATGTATCATGAAATCCATGAAAAGGCTGATCCACACATTTTACATGAATATAATTTCTCAACAGTTTGTATTTACATATAATTTTTTTACATGTAATCTGTAGTAAAATGCTGAATCATATGAATACTCAGATGAAAATGGTTTCTCTTATATTTCTAATTTACTGTTCTATAAGCAACAATTTTATATGTTTAGTAATATAATTTATCTTGAATCTGTATTTCTATATTCATTGATGATCACAGTTTCTCAGTCCAAATTAAATATAACCATCAGAGGAGTTTGTTTTCCAACCACAGATTGAAACCTGGGAAATAAAAAGATATATTATTAAAGATCACATGTTAATTTCTTAATTTAATTTGGTATTTATATTAATATATTTCTATATCTATTTTATATTTGATGGTTTCTGGTTACATTACAGTGTATAAATAAAAAGTGGGAAATAAAAAGAGATACTGTTAGAGATTACATATGAATTTCTCACCCCCTCTCTCTATCTGTCTCTTACTCTATCTTTCTTATTATATTTTTTCTGTGTAGCATGTATTTTTTCCTCCTTTTCTTTTTTATGATAAAAATGCAATGGTCCATTATTTAGCTGAGGTGACAGCACTCATAAGAAATAAAAATTCAGGAGGTAAGAAACACCAGATAATCAGGATTTATATTTTTATATTTTATCTTGGACGATTTGGCCGGTCTAATTTCTAACTAGAGGGTGTTGCAAGATAATAACATTTGTACAATTAAGGAATATGAGTATTAATATATAGAAGATTTTGAATATTGATTAAGAGATTAGCATTATCGCTTCTGCACACTCACACCCTCTCTTGAACATCCTGTTTTTTTAGATTGCTTCAAGCAAGGGTGATGTTCAATTATTAAAACTTAAGGATAGTCATCATATTCCATTGGCTATTCAAAAAAAAAAAAAAACACAGAAAAAATAAATCCCAATCATTTTAGCTGAATTGTAAATATTGGATCCACTGAACAAAAAAACTTTGAATGAATATGTAGATATTTTGGATAATGGCTGGAGACTAATTAATGTTTATATTGGGAAGGACAAATATTTTCATAGACATTGTTTTTGTTTTTATGAGTTACCATAAGTGCTAAATTATGATCATTTGTTTAAACTGTACAAAAGGAAAGAAATATAGAATTAAAAATTTTAAAAAGGCGGGATTATATTGTACCTATTGACTATTGAAAAAAAAATTAATGACATAAAGCAAAATTTTCTTTAATCAACATTCCATCTTTATGATTTCATACATATTTCAACATGTAACAAATTTGTACTATTTGGAATATTGTCCTCATCTTTATTGTTATCTGTACAATGTTTCCAATTGAACACATGATCTAATGGATATAGGTATTAAGACAGTTATAAGTGACAGATTGTGTGTCAGTCTGTAACCGAAATTATATCAGTACCTAAGTCACAGTTCCCTTATTCACTTATGTCACATTCTCCATGATCTTATTTTTTTTATCTAAACCTTAATTATTAATAAAATTGTTTTACATTATTAATACTGTTGGCCTGATCTACATACTAATAACATGCAATTGTATTTATAAATACAAGAAAATAGCAGTTTAACAGGAAGGTTAATTTGCATATTGATATAAAAAATATGATTTTGATAAATATTTGCTTGAAATGTTGAAAATCTGGGGGAAAAAAAGAGAAATTATTGTTAATAATCACGTTTATTTCTTATTTTGTTGAAAATTACATAAAATTAACTACACACCTTCCTTTAATAAACTAATGTTTTTTTAATTCAAAAAACAAATCAATAGCAAATACCATAAAGGAAAATTCTATGTTCATTTTGGTTATATCTTGATGTACAATTTTTCTCCCAATGGATGATGAGTTTGTCAAGTAATCTTTGATTGGTTGGTTGTTCTTATGGCATATCAACCATATCAGGTCATTTAATGTTGAATCATGTCATTTTTTATTCAGTTTCTTAAATGTTCATCCATCTAAGTATTGAACATGCCCATTATTGCTTAACTTCGGTGATCTAACAGGAAGCAGTGCTTTCAACAAGACTTGACTGTAAGCTGTCAAGTAATTTCATAAAACTATACTATAATTATATACTGAAGCTTTTAATGATATGAATAAGATTTTTTGCACTGGACAATATGATAATAGAAACCAACAAAGATAAATGGATAAAGCATCTTCAAACACTGACTCTGAATGGCTTTAACATCAAACTAAACCATCCTCAAAACACTGCAGTGTAATTCCGTGTCAAACCATCAATGTCATGTCACCCAGGCCCTTCAATTTTTCTGAAATTATGTCCAGGTGTGGACTATGTAAAAGTTAGACAATCCCAAAATTTGAGTTTCCAATTCAAAGAATTGGCGGATTTATGTTGATTTTTAGCTCTCCAAATTTGAGTGGGGCCGCAAAAATAGTGACTTTTTGTAATCTATTTTTGTCTGTAAAATGAGTTCTAGAGTTTCCCTACTCCTAAAAATTGGTTTATAAAAGTATTCTTGCTTGAGGAATCTAAAAATGCTATTGAAAAAGTCTGAAAGTTAACCAATTTTAAGTTATTTTACTTTTTTCTGGATGATTTGACATGGAATTGCTCTGTTTTGAAAGAATGGACAATTGGTTGCCCCATTAAATCTGAATAAAAAGCCTAAGTCAAATATTTGACTGAAACAGTAATAACTAATTTGAAACATATCTCACCTGTGCTCTATTTCATATTATGGGATTTAATGTGTTTTACAAACAAAATTTATGAAAAAAATACAAAGAAATATTATATTATTAGTCAAATGATTTGCTATAGTTTGGGACGTGCTAGTTTATGACACATATACCACTTGATCAAAGCCATAGAAGGTACCCACTGTGGTTGGTGCACTGACATGTTGGGTATTGTTTCACTGTGTGTGATTTGAAAATCGAACAGATGAATGTACAATGTAGTCTAATTATGGAACTTATACTTACAAAATGAATATGAGAAAAAAAAAAGAGATTTTTGGTTGCTGAGTAATTTAAGAGGGGATTCAATTTGTAAATTCATTATAAATTTAGTACATTTACAAGGAATTTACAGGTGGAAAGAGCCAGGGATCCAAGAAGTTATGGGAAGACTTTAATGACAAAGCACTAGGCTAGGCTACCTGTCAATTTCTGACTGACCAGTGCAACACCACCTGTCAAATTCTGATTAGTTTGAACAAGGCAGTGAAGAGAGTGAGAGAAAGAGAGAGGAATGAAAGATCGGTTTGGAAGTAAGCAGTGGCAGGGTGCAGACACAAGATGTGTGCCTGTTCCCCCAAGGTATTTTGACTTAGGAATATGATAAATGAACTCATGAGAAAAAACATGAAAGCCTTGTATTGATATTTAAAAACTATAAATGGCTCAAGGCAAGATATCCTCAAGTGAATCCCAGGTTGTTCCAGACTCAAAGAGCAAAGAATGCCATCCAGCCCAACAACCAGATATCAGCAACTCTGATCCAGCATCAAGAAATAAAACAGAAGAATAGAAGATAAGTATTTTATAATTACAATTACCACATCATCACTCCTTTTAAATAGACCTGCTAAGCTACAGAACCCATCTTAAAATTTTAAAAAATGTCAATTTTCTTTTTTGTGATCTAGATTGCTTAATTAAATAGCACAGGGGAAAAAATGAAAAAAGAAATTCTATCTCCACAGGTTTTTGTTATTATAATTTTTCTTCTTTCTTACCTAATTTCCATTATTCATCATTTTGACTCCTTCTTTTTCTATTGTAGTCAAGTCCTGCTAAACACCAGTTCCCACTCAATCATGAAAATTAAGAAGCAATAAGCCTGTTCAATACCTAACTTGGTGACTACTAAAGCAACAAAAGGTACTATAAGCAAACTCAGTCGTTTGCTTATCAAAAAGGAATTAAACAACCTGAAATGGGTTAATATGCTGTTAAACAACCAAACTTCAGTTTTTCTTTTCACTCAAATCTATCTGAAACCATTCTTTTCTTATTAGAATTCATCCTTCTTTTATGTTTTGCATTTATTTTGTGATTAGATTTTCTTTTCTTTTACACTTGCTCCATCTCTTCACACCATTCATTTCTGTGGTGTTCATTTTTGATAATATTTCTCTATCTTCAAAAGAGTTTAACTCTTTTCCCTACCAAATTTTCTTGGTATTCTTTACCTGTATGATAGGATATTTCAAAGTTCACTATTCATTCACCTCAGAACTCATTCTATTCAAATAAAGTCCTATTATTATTGTAATCTGAGTCATTCTGCTCAATTATAATGAACTAATCATCAGTTTTTGTACTTTGCTTAGGTGTGGTATCACAGTGGTGGAAGAGCTACAATGAGCAGCTTAAATTAGTCAAAGGGTTAAGAAAAGTTAACTCTAAATTGAAGAAGCAGAAATAATAATTATGAGAGAAACTGAACTTATCTTTTAATAATTGTCAATAGCTTTTAGGTGATGGATTCAAAACTCAGATAAAATTGTTATATTGTATTAGAAAAGACAGATCACATCTCCAATAGGCACCTCAAGTCATCAAGGTAATGAAAGGTTCACATTTTAACTTATCACTGCTAATTTTCACATTCAAATATTTGTTATCAACCCAACAGACGATCTTTTGAACTTGTGACCAATTGGAGGGGGGAGGAAGTTGAGTAAATTCTAAGTCATTTAAAAACAAAACAAAACAAAAAAACAAAATAAAAATGTATTTTTACATGTCCTTGTAAATGAAATGTATTAAGGATACAAAATAATAAAATAAATGCAATATAAGGGTAGAAGTAAAGTAAATACAATATATTTAGCAATTTCTATTAAAAAAAACAGTGATCTTTAAGAGGTGACCTCAGGATGCTAGGGTGCCAAGTTCTGGCTCAGACAGACTTTTATATTGACTAATTTTTTCATTTTTTTCCAGGTAGGTGATTAATGGGAGTTAGAAGATAAAGTCTGGAATTTGGGTAAATTCTAAGCTATTTAAAAATGAAAACAAAAACAAAAAAAATAAAAATAAAAATGTATTATTACATGTCCCTGTAAAAGAAATGTATTAAGGATATTCTTTTTATTAATATAATTAAAAATGTGCTAAAATTCTTTTCTGTTCTTTAGTTAGGCCTAAAATATTATAAAGAATAATAGCAACTATGTTTTACAAATAATCAAGAATTATAATAAGTATCAAGAAATTGTAGGGTGACAATAATGATTATCCCCCTTAGAGACTGGACAAGTCTCATTGAATACCTCGTAGGTGTCACATCACAGTATAGAAACCCATTCTCAACCACTATTTGCCTCCTCTATTCTTTGAACAGTGGAGATAGTGTCTCGTACCCTGCCAGGGAGTAGTGGACCCACATGGAGATATTAAAACATACACTTATCAAGTAAAATACCATTTTTTTACCTGCAATTATGAACAAAGCAGTATACATGTGTAAAACTCAAAACTAGCAACTAGAAATTGCAAATAATATCCCAGAAGGAAGAAAAAGGGTTACCATTCATGACTGATATAGCTATGTCTCATGCTTCTCAAGACTTTTGCTGGATACCAAGTCATGAAGGAAACGAAATAGCAGACTCAGCAGCAAAAACAGCTAAAAACAACCTACTTGATACACACTTTAAAAGAACCATAAACATATACACAAAACAAAAATGGCAAAATTATTGGAATAACTTCCAAAACAACAAACTACATGAAATAATGCCACAAATAGGAAAACTTCAAATAAATCAAACCAAAATATCCAGAAAAGAAAAAGTAATATTATCCGGACTAAGAATAGGACACTCATACATTACCCATTCATACCTCCTCAAAAAAGAAGTAGCCCCATATTGCATACCATGCCAAAACCCTACACAATCAAACACATATTAACAGAATGTAGCAACCTAAAACAAATATGAAAAAAATACTACCAAACAACAAATCTAAAACAGATATTCTACCAAATAAACCCAGAAAAATTACTTTGATACATAAAAGAAGCACACATCTACAACAAAATCTAAACATCTTCCCAAAAAAATGAAAACACAAAAATATATGTTAAAAAAATCATCTAAAAGTTTCATTCACAAAAAATATGTCAAAAGAAAAAAAAAAAAAACCTTTAGAAAATTAAACATTATCACCAATTCATTTCAAAAACATAGTCAGCATTAAATGACTTATTGAGGTTGATATGACGTAAAACAAGAACAAATCAAAATCAAGACTAGTAGTATTATTCAAAGGGCCAATAATTTAGAATCAGGTTAGACAGCAACACAGAATTGAATTGGTGAGGGTCAGTATTGAAACTGGAACATGTGGTCACTAAGTGGATGCACTACCATCTGAGCCAAAACTGCCCTTTTATATATGTAAAAGGATGGAAGCGCGTGGTGTAATGGTTAAAGTCATGGGAAATGGACTCGTCGCCCCGAGTTCAAAATCCTGGATGTGGCAATTGCATTTCACTTAGCGCTAATACCTTTGGGAAAGGTATGAATCCTACTCTCCCTCCAGCTATGGATAAATAGTAGGGCAGACTGGACTCTTTAACTTTGGTTAGGTAACCGGTCTAGAAGGAAAACTCTGAATTCAAACCTGTTGAACTCCGCTTAAGAAATTGACCTTGTGTCACATCCTGCTCGTGCGGAGGGGTTGGTAAATACATATATATGTAAAAGGAAAAGTTTTTATTTAAAGAAATTCTATCATTATTTAACTTTCAACATGTTACCATCCTCAAGTATGGGTCAAACTGGGGCTGATTAAGCTCAGTCAGTAGAGCATCTGCTTGGAATCACAACATTCTGGGTTCGATATTGGTCTCCACCAACTTAGGATATGAATAGCACAGATTGATTAATCTGATCTGTGCGGTAAAGTAAGGAGCTGAGAGTAGGTGTGGCATTCCACCTCAACAAAAAACAGCCTCCCTGGTCTAGTGCTAGCAAAAAGTGGATAGACTCCCTTGCAGTCCAGGTGATACCACCAAAAGGTCACTCTGCCAACTTAACTTATTTTTACTGATGGGTCAAAATGTTATTTCTAAGTATTTTCAAAAAGAGGTAACTTAATTTTTGTACAAACATTCTGAAACAGGCTTCCAGTTCTGGTTATTAGTTGTGCCATGACAAGGCCTTTAGTAAAGAACACAATGATTGCACCCGTTGGTTGTTCTCTATTAGTAAGGTACAATCTTACTCAGAAGTTGTGTAGTAGCCATACTGGTTTTACCATGTGATGAACTAGTCAAATGAATTAATTCTCCTGATATAACTCTTGTAGGAGTTCCTTTATTCATATTTACACTATGTATTTGATGTTGATAAATCTAAATTATTATTTATAAAATTGAAGCAAAAAAATACTTTCTTTTGCATCAATTCAAAGAAAAATATTGTTTTAAATTTTTTTTGAGTTCTAAGAAAAAAACTTGAAAATTTTCAAATAACTTTTTTTATTATTTTCTAATGTGGTCTTCTAGATTTGATCTTTCTAGAAATGTAAAAATTAAGGACTGGTAATTTTTTTCTCTCCGAATCACCAAAAGTGAACTCACTCACACACACACAATCTGAATTAATAAAATAACATTTTTTCATTTTTTTTTTTTTAATAAAATAAATTTAGCAGAAATCTGTATTCATGATTCTTTTACTAAAAAGCTCTCGCATAACTTATAAAAATATTCTGATATAATTATTCAGAATCTTATCTTTATAGAAAAAAGTAAGAATCGTTTTGTGTCGGTTCATTTTTTTATAAAATAAAATGGGGGGAGGGGTAGACCTCGTAAAAAAAAAATTCCCCTTATATATTTTAGACATGTTTACATCAAAAAGTAAGTAATTATGGAAAGTTTTGTGAAAATCGGACCATTAATTGATTTTTCATAGAATTTTAAAGAATCCTCTAGTCATAACTTGTTTTTGGCCACGCTAAATTTAAATTGATTTAACGGTGCAAAAATGTAAACATTGTTTTTCATTCATAATTTACATTATTTCCGTAAGCTGAAAAAATTGTTTAAAATCACGAGGAGTTTGTCAATGTGTCTTCTTTCGAGTGGACAAGAAATTTTGAAGATAATATTGATCTTTAAGCAAGTTTCATTGTGTTAAATATGGGGGGGGGGGTAAATTTCACAGGGAAAATTGGTGGTACTTACGTTTTAAAATTAAAATTTGTAAAAAAATATTCGAAATTAAAAAAAAATAAAATCCCATTGATATTTTTGAAGAAAACATACCTATATTTATATATATAAAAATAAAATTAATATAAAATCAATAAATAATGATCAGAAATATAATTATTTTTATTAATTATATTTCTGAAAGCGATCATTTAAAATTGAATTTTATAATACAATTTTTAAAAAATAAATACAAATTTGCTATAGAAATAATTTAATGAAATAAATTTAATAAAAGTGTTTTTAATTGATACAATTATTAAAATGTGACTTAAAAAAAAAATCTCTTTATTAACGTCAGTTTTCAAAAATAATTGGATTGATTTTTGATTATTATTCAATAATTCATTACGACCATTACGTAGATCTAAGAAAATATCAATAGTAAAAAATGAACGAACGTTACGAAATGAATGTTATATACTTACTTTTCTTGTCATGTGTCTACCTTGAAGCAACTTAACATTAGAGAAAATAAAGCCGCTATATACTATTATTCGTATTTATAAGATAAAATGATGAACAGAAGGTAATACTGCTTTGTTTCTTTTGTCTGATTTCATAAGAGTAAAAGTCAAGGGAGATAATTAAGAAAAACAATGAAAGCTGCGTCTAAGTATTGTTTTTATAATTCAGCTAAATTAAAATTAAATCAATGGATTCCTGAAATTTTTCCCCGAATCAATTATTTTTAAAAATTGAATAAGAGAGTGTGTGGTGGATGGGCTTCTCTACATACCTACAACAAAACGATTAACAACTTTTCCGTGCGAATTTTTACGGGATATTGTTTTAAATTTCGTTAACAAAAACAAATAAATTTCGTTAACAAAAACAAATAAATTTCGTTATTAATGAATAAGTTGTAAAAATCTAATTAAAATTATTAGTTTATTTTCGAAAGATTTTTTAAAATTAATGCTTTCAATCTACAAAACGATTACTAACTTTTCTATGTGATATTTTTCATGACGACAAAACCAAAATAAAACCAGCGATGTTTTGTAAAACAATATAACGATACGTCGTATGTATTGCTTTACAAAACATTGCTGGTTTTATTGTTAGTAAAATAAAAATAAATAAAAATAATAATAGTAGTAGTAGTAGTAATGATGATGATGATGATGATGATGATGATGAAAAGAAAAAAAAAAGAAAATCGAAATTTAACACGCTGCATAAAGATTTTCACATTAAAATAAACTTCTGTATAAATTTCTAGCAGGTTTTTCTCATATATGGTTTTTCGTTAAAAGTTTGTTCAAATGAGTACCACTAATTTTCCCTGTGAAATCCCCCCGCCCCATATTTAACACAATGAAATTTGCATAAAGGTTAATATTACCTTGAATTTTTTTTTTCTCCATTCAAAAAACTCGTGGTGATTTAAAAAAAAAAAATTTCAGCTTACAGAAATAATGAAAATGATAAACGAAAAACAATGTTTACATTTTTGCACCGTTAAATCAATGGAAATTTAACGTAGCCAAAAACAAGTTATGACTAGAGGCTTTTTTAAAAATTCTATGAAAAATCAATTAATGGTCCGATTTTCACAAAAATTTCCATAATTACTTACCCTTTGATGTAAATATGTCTGAAATAGTTTTTTCCTAAAATATATTAGGGGAAATATTTTTTTACTAGGTCTACCTCTTCTCCCTATTTTATTTTATGAAATAGGAAAAAAATGAACCGACAAAAAACGATTTTTATTTTTTTTTTCTATAAAGATAAGAATCTAAATAATTATATCAGAAGATTTCTTTAAGCTTCAATGCCAATGCATGGATTCTACCTAAAACCTTCTCCCCCCCTCTCTTTCTCTTGCCACCTATCTGCTAAGTCCTCCTCACAATATCTAGTATCCGTACAGAGCTGATAATACTAATGATAATATAGTTTCAAGTAATTATTTCTGTTTGATAATAGTTATTTATTTGCACATATAACAGAAATAGAAGTAAGCAAGGTTAGCTACAATAGTAATTCTGCTACTCAGGAAAGGTACAAGGCAAATATATAATGTATGAGACAAGGGTTACTGAGCTCTGTAGAATTGTATTCTGTAATTGTTTCTTATTGCAGTAGTCTGTTGAGTTGTCAGTTTGCCTGTTCTAATCGTTGAATTTGTCTGTTGAGTTGTCAGGTCTTACCCCTGTGGATGCCTAGACTGATGATACTGACCTGAATTCGGCCACTGCAAAAAAATGGTCCGACTTCAGTGCCTGTGATTCTGTTCTGATAATTTAGGGCTATCTGCCCCCTGGCATCTGATTCTAGGAACTGATTAAGGGGCAGATATCCCAAATTTCCAATACATAATACAAATAATTTACAGTTATCAAGTATTCTTATAAGTCAATGCTGAAAATGTTATTAAAATCAGATAATCACCTGATTTTAAGAAATTTTTAATTTATCAATCAGAGTTAGTGAATTTTTACGTCTTGGCTACCATAGTATAAGAATATTGGTAATTTTCACCTTTAGTTGGCTCCAGTTCATTTTCTAAAAATAACAATTAATTCATAAATTTTCAATTAAATCATTACTGATCAAATGTTCACTATAAGGAATTTATAAATTCAGCAACATATGCATTGATTTTGAATGTATATGTTAAAGAAGAGAAACAAAGATGAAATGCAAAAATGTAAATCCTGATTATCTGGTGTTGCTTATCTGATGAATTATTATTATGTGTTGTCACCTCAGCTAAATAATGGACCATTCCATTTTTATCATAAAGAAAGAAAGAGAAAAAAAGACACTACACAGAAAAATATAAGAAGAAAGAAAGAAAGAGAGTGAGGGAAAGATAAAGGGGACAAGCATGTGGGAGTAATGGTGATGAAGGAGTACTCCATTCTCTCTAGAGCTCCAGAATTGGAACTTCATCATTATATGCAGTTTGTCATACCTAGGACAATCAAACCTTTATGCATCACGTCTCTAGCATATTTATGATAAAAAGGCTTGGTGGTTTGCCATAAGGTCAATAGGGTTGGGACAATAATATTAGAAAAATTTGATTGATTAATTTTAATGGCATATCATCTCGTCTAGGGTTATTTTATACAGAGATTGGGTAATCACATTCATTGTACTTTTATATCTTTTATCAAACAGATCTATTTTTCTATAAATGGGATGCTAACAGTGAGTCAGATTGAACCTGGATTACTGGCAATGAAGATTACTGCACACTCATCAAAACTGAAGCCTCACCATCAGATGTAGTTTAGTGCCATATCCAGGAGACAGAATTTTTTTTTTGCATTGGGCTTTCACCTGATTTTCAAAAAATTTACATTGTTAATATGTTGGCTTATTTTGTTAGTATGTTGGCTTATTTTGCCATATAAGGTGTGCTGTAGGCCACCACTTAAACTTATAGACTGTGTGGATGCATGGATTCAATTAGCCAATCAACAGGCTCAAATAAATGGTTAGTTAACTATTTAACTACCAATCTTGAAAGCCGTTCATTTGCAAGTATTCGACACAAATAAATGGATCAACAACCAAGGACTCTGCTTAACACAAGGATTCTTCACTAAACCAAGGATTCTGCCTAGCACTAAGGAACACAAGGATTCTGCCTAATACTAAGGAACACAGGATTCTATCTAATACTAATGACCACAAGTGATCTCCACTATAAAGTACTCTCACCTGCAGCCACAAAAATCATAACAGTGTATATTAGAATAATTGTAGCTTTTTTTTATATTGTAGGGATTATATCATTTGCCTGACAAACGGTTCTGCTATTTGACACTAGTTGACACAAAAGGCCATTAACTTTCCTTGTCCACCAAATAGTACTATGAATAGTCACTAGAGGGCATGATCAAACGTAGATTGTAAATTATAAATGACAAGGTGTTATTTTTCCTTATATTAACATATATAATTATCCGCTTGTTCAATTAAACACCAACATTCGTAGGTATGCAGATGGAGACTAAGTAATTGTGATATATTAGAAATAATAAACTAATCTTGTAAAGTTGCTTGGTTGTTTATTTTTACGTCATATCAAAGGCGAATCAAGTGATTTTAATAAACAAAGGGTCCAGTAGGTTACTTACAGAACCAGCTGTTGTTTAAGTGGTCACTTAATTAAGTATTAAATAGGCTCATCGCTGCTCAACATCAGTGATGTTGCAGGGACCGGTACTTCCAGTGTGACTTAACCGTAATAAAGTTGTAAAAGGTCTACGAGGCCCATTCACCAACCCAAACCCTGCTCAGATGACTAACGTACCAACCAAATAGATGAGTAAAAGTTCAACATTTTCCAAGCCCCAAGGGGAGACGGGACTTTCAAGGAAAATTTGAATCAAAGTAGCATATAAAAGGAAAGCATGACAAAGTCAAATTCTCTTTCTGCCTCACATACCATGCATCATGCATATTTGCATTCCTATCCATGGACAAGGGCTTTTGTGCACCCAACAACCTCATGATGCATGGCACATGAAAACATTTCTTAAGCATGAAAGACTTCATTCAACACTTCCATTCTCTCTCATACGTATGTATATCAAGGACTCCATAACTTACAAAAAAAAAACTATTTCAACCATGCTAGGGCATTTCTCTACATGTATCATTCATGTATTTCTTAAGTATTTCATGTTATTTTTGTATTTATTCTATGATATATTGTGAATTCAAGAGGGAAAATTCATAGGAGCAAACTGGCTATAAATTTTGTTCCTATGGATGGCCAACTATGTAAAAATTAAAATAGCTAAATAATGATAAACCAATGAAATCAGACAAAACCAAATTGTAACATCTTTTTTATTTACCAAATTAAGAATTTTTAACACACACCTAGATATACTCAAATATTACATAAATCCTGTTCTTAATATATTACTTTTTTTAATCTAAAGTATTTTGTATTGCTTTGCTTTCATTGGAGATCAGTTTATTATTATCTAGATATTTTAATTTTTACATTGTTGGCCATCCATAGCAACAAAATGTATCACTTTGTGGATAGTTTTCCACAATAGCTATTCTTGTATTCAATTAGCATGGTTGGATATCAATAAATACCTACGTGCATGATTTTTTAATTTCATAATAATAATAATAATAATAATAATAATAATAATAAACAGGTGAACTCATAAAAGATTATAAAAAAAGATTTTAATAAACTAAATGCAGTAACAAATATTTTTATACAAAACTCACAAATCAAAACCCTTTTTCCTTGACACCAAGCTAATTTATTATAAAACTTACAGGTAAGAAGCAATTGCTTGGATGTGATTTCTCAAAAATATAGTTCACTTTCATACATATAGTTAAAAAATATACTAAGCTTTAAAGTTATTTTTTAGCACCAACAAGATTTGTAAAACTTATGGTTCTGTAACAGCTACATTGACTATTCTGCAGGTAAAAAATTTTCTGAGTTAACTGAGAAAAAATCAACTGGCTCAAAATCAGATAAATCACTTGTGGGTATGGAAACAATAAATATATTACTCTGGTTATCAACAAATCAACAGTCCTATTTGCAATAAAGGAATCTATTTGAAATTAAATCATCATTGATAAAATGTTCACAAGAATTTTGTAAATTCATCAATGTATTGAGTGATTTTGAATATACATGTTAAAGAAGGGAAATAATTGATAGACAAAGGAATTAGAGAGTTCCTAACTACCTTTGAAATGTACTCTTGCCAATTTTTCAGGAATATGACTTCTCTCCACAATATCTGCAAATGAGTTTTAAATTTACTCTGAATAAAACACTCAAGATGAATGTGGTTGTTTTCGAGTATGTATTCGCATGTGACATTTCAAATTTGAATTTCGTGAAAATCTTGATCCACAAACTTCACATGAATATGGTTTCTCTCCAGTGTGTGTTCGCATGTGACATGTTAAAACTGAACTCTGTGCAAATGCTGATCCACAAATCTCACATGAAAATGGTTTCTCCCCAGTGTGTGTTCGCATGTGACTTTCTAATGCTGACATCCGTGCAAATGCCGATCCACAGACTTTACATGAAAACGGTTGTTCTCCTGTATGTGTTAGCATGTGTCTTGTTACACTTGATTTCTGTGAAAACGTTGATCCACACACTTCACATGAATAGTGTTTCTCTCCAGTGTGCGTTTGCATGTGACTTTGTAATACTGACTTTCGTGCAAATGCAAAGCCACAAACTTTACATGAAAATGGTTTGTCTCCAGTGTGTGTTTGCATATGACGTTTTAAAGTTGTACTATATGAAAATTCAGATCCGCACACTTCACAAGCATATGGTTTCTCCCCAGTGTGCTTTTGTAGGTGAGTTCTTAATGATATCCTATAAGAAAATTTTGATCCACACACTTCACATGAATATGGTTTCTCTCCAGTATGTATTCGCAAGTGATTCTTTAAATGTGAACTCTGTGAAAATCTTGATCCACACACTTCACATGAATATAGTTTCTCCCCAGTGTGTCTTTGCAGGTGAATTTTCAAAGACGAACTACGGGAAAATGATGATCCACACACTTCACATGAATATGGTTTCTCTCCAGTGTGTGTTCGCATGTGACACTGCAATGCTGACTTCCTTGCAAAAGCCAATCCACAGACTTTACACGAAAATGGTTTCTCCCCAGTGTGTGTTCGCAGGTGAGTTCTTAGCTGTGAACTCTGTGCAAATGCTGATCCACACACTTTACATGAATATGGTTTCTCTCCAGTATGTGTTCTCACATGACTTTGCAATTCTGACTTCTGTGCAAATGCGGATTCACAAACTTTACATGAAAATGGTTTCTCTCCTGTGTGAGTTCGAATGTGAATTTTCAAATTTGAACTACGTGCAAATGCTGATCCACAAACGTGACATGAAAATGGCTTCTCCCCTGTGTGTGTTTGAAGGTGAGTTCTGAACTGGGAACTATACTGAAATCCTAATCCACACACTTCACATGAATATGGTTTCTGTCCAATGTGTTTTTGCATGTTTTTTTTTAATTAAAAACTGTGAAATGCTGCTGATTCACATGAATACAGTTTCTCTCTTGTATACATATGTATCATTTTACATTACAAATCCATGAAAATGTTGATCCACACATCTCAGAGAAATGGTTTCTTTTCTGCATTTATTTGCATGTCATTTTTTTTACATGTGATCTGTATTAAAATGCTGAAACATATGAATTTTTAGATGTGAATATGTTCTCTCTTATGTTTGCATGTCAAACTTTAAATGAAAACTTGTGTCAAATGACATGCTGAAAAAACTGCACAATTGTTCTTAATTTTTTCTTCTATCAACAAAAAATTTCATATCTTTAGTCATATAATTTATATTGAATCTGTATTTCTATATTCATTTATTACCACAGTTTCTTAGTCCAATTTAAATACAACCATCAAACCATTGTTTTCCACTATAGATTGAAACCTGGAAAAGAAAAAGAGATATTGTTAAAGATTACATGTTAATTTCTTATTGTTAATTAGACATTTATATTGATATTTTCATACATTTATTTTAGATCATTATCTATTTGTTTATTTCATATTACATTTATTTTATATTAGATGGTTTCTGGTTATGTTACATTGTATAAAAAGAAAGGAAAGAAATAGAAAATGAAAAATAAAAAAGTAGGCAAAATATTGTGTATATAACTAAGGAGAGCCAGAATTTCAGGTAAAATTAATGACATACTGAAAAATTTTCTTCCATTAAATTAACATACAATTTTTATAATTCATACATTCCACAACATGTAAACTATCCATCAAAAAACTGACATAAAATGCTAATTGTTTAAAAAATTTGCTGCTTTTTACATAAATTCATAAATGTTTTACATTCTTGAAGAACGTTAAATCTGAAAATATACAGAAATGTATTTTGTAAACTGATTTTTTTGGATCAAGTCACCAATAGGCACCCCAGTTGTAAGCTGTTTTCAAAGGAATGTAATTTTGCTTTTCACCAGTTGTTAGTAAATAAAATCAAGAACACGATTTTTTGACATTATAATTTCATACAAACCAAAGACACGTTTTTATACTAAAATAGTTTTTGATTTTAATAGAAAAAATTTAGTTCTTTCATGTTGTTGTTGTTAGCATATGTGAAAAAAATTAATTTTGCACTAAAGATAAACTAATATTGTTTTAATTATAAAACTTTAAATGAAAAACCCATTTTTATGCTAAAATAGTTTTTATTTAATCGGAATACAAATCCAATCTCTGAAATAATTCAAAAATCTTTTATTAATATCAAAAGCTATTTTAGTATAAAAACGTGTCTTTGGTTTGTATGAAATTATAATGCCAAAAGATCGTGTTGTTGATTTTGTTTACTAACAACCGTGAAAAGCAAAATTTTGTTCCTTTTGAAAACAGCTTGCGACTGGGGTGCCTATTGATCTGATTTTTTTTTACAATAAACCAATCTTCAATATATGATGTTTGAAATGAAGGAGGTGCATGATGGTGTAATGCTTATCGTCATAGGAAGTAGACATGACAAGATGAGTTCAAATCCTGGACAAGGCTGTTTGCATTTCACATCGCACAATTACCCTTGGGAAAGGTATGAATACAACTATTCTTCCTCCAGCTATGGGTAAACAGTAGGGCGGACTGGGCACTTTAACCCTGGTTAGGCAACCAGTCTAGGAGAAGGAAAACTCAGAATTCAAACCTGTTAAACTCCACTTAAGAAATTGACCTTGTGTCACATCCTATTTGTGCAGAGAAGTTTGGTATATATATTATGAAGTTTAAAAGTGAAGAGCTTCAACTTTAAATGAAGAGATATTAGTAGGAAAAATTTTGGGACTAACCTATTAAATCTGTTGTCGAAGACAAGACAGACTTGGTTGGTTGGTTGGTTGGTTGATTTAATGCATATCAACCCGTCTGAGGTTATGTCATGCCTAACAGCTAGGAAGTAATATATGTTGTGTATTTATATTCTATACTGTTGTAGTAATTGGTTTTAACAATGTATTGGAATCATTAGGGATCATGTTGTATGGTATTGATTAGGTTCATGTCTATATTTTATGGTATAATTTTATTTCCTTCAAAAAGGACAGAATGTTTTCTATGTTGACATTTTCAAATAGGTCTTTCATATTGTTTGCATTAAAGACAGAATAAATTAAATAAATAAAAAGCTTTTATTGATTTTTGAAGAGGAAGGATTAAATAATGAAAATTATAAATTGTATATCTGAAGGCCATTGAATAAATCAACCAATCAGGGAATTATTTTTTAAATTCATGTAACCACAATTAATATTTTCCTTTTTACATATTCCCTAATCTACCAGCCTAGGAATGATTAAATGATGAAAAGAGATACTTCACTTCAATTATAAGGTGTATATCTGAAGAAGGCCACAGAATAAATCAACCAAAATTCAATAATATCTATTAATAATGGAGATTCGTTTCTGGTTTTTGTCTGTAACAAAAATTACGTCACTGCTTACCTCACATTACCCAAAATCGTCATAACATAGAATAAATACACTCAAATTTTGAACATGCAACATTAGACAGTACTCATTGTTTTTGTTTTTTTTAGATAAATACATGATTGGTATTATATATCTATATATAGTTTGTTTTATTTAAGTTTACATTTCACATTGTTTTATTTTTTAATCCTTTAATGAATTTGATGATTTTACTTACTTAGGGTACAAACTCGCTGACAGTGAATTTTTTACTTCCACCCCACAGGCGATATGTTTCAAAAATCTATTTTTACATCGCCTGGAGGGTGTTTTTTTTATTTTGTTCTAGTCAAGATAACAAATCATAAATTCGTTTGAATAAATTTTCAAATGATAATGATTATTTTAAAAATTAACATTCTTAACCCTTTTGCAGTTTGATAAAATGAGGGAAGATATCACACTCATTTGTGTTTGTGTTTTTGTGTGTGAGTGTGTGTACTAGTTCACTCTTACTTAGCCAAGAGCAACACAGTTCTCTTTTATCTTACTTCCTTTGAAAAAGTAGGAACTTACTATAAACGTCTTGCCACATCAATGTGTTTTATTACTTTACAAATTTTCTCTCTTAACTTCTTCCACCCTTTCTTCTGTCTCATCATTTTTTTTTTTTGGCGGGGGGGTTCATTCCTTCCTTCATTTTTCCTCCATTTCTTTTTTCTTTCTTTCTTTGTCTTCATTTCTTTCCTTTCTTCTTTTCACTCATCAGTTTCCTCTACTTTCTTTCTTTTTTATTCATTGTTTTCTTTCCTCCAATCTACATTTCTTTTCCCTTTTTTTCTTTATTTCCCTTCATTTCTTTCTTTTTTAGCTATTAATTCATCTTCCAATATTTATCATCCTAATCCCACCCAACATGAAAATTCACCCTACTCTCTCTCTCTTTCTCTCTCTCACATTTCTTCTCTGTCTCACACAATGCACACACACAAACCTTACAAAAAGTCTTTTTAAAACAATGTTTTTTGTTAATTGATAACAAAAATGTTGCCCTGCACTCAAAGGGGTTAATTTGTAGGTTAATTTCAACTAGCAGGACCTGTGGATATACCACAGTATGATAATTTAATTATTACACATTTAATATGTTTACTTAAGTGCTTGCCATATAGCTCAATATGCAAAAAGTATAATATTGATTCAACTCTCTCTCTCTCTCATTCTTTTTCTTTCTTTCTTTTCATATTTTCATTATGTTCAATTTAAACAAATTAGTGTCATTGCTTCCATGCACTCACCCCTCTCTCTATCATTCCCTACTCTCTTTCTTTCTTATTATATTTTTTCTGTATAGTATTTCCCTTTTCTTCCCTTTCTTTATGATAAAAATGGACTGAGAAGACATTTTTCTGCATTTCATCTTGGATGATTTGGTATCATTTATAATATTGAATTCATTTCATTTTAATAAAAAAACATTTCTGATTTAAATATTGAAAACAGTAAATTTTCTTACCAATAATAATAATAATATAATAATGATATCTTTTCAGCTAGTATATTAGGTCTGAGACCTGTCAGCTGTTGCTTATAAACATTCATCTTAATTCCACAGAATATTTATAATCTTTCCAAAGATTATCTAACATTGACTTAAAGGAGTTTAGAGATGGGGCATTCACTATTGATGATGGTAGTTTATTCTATGTATTCACCACTCTGTTACTAAAATAATTTTGTCTTGCATTTACTTTACAAATTTTTTTAAAGAGTTTTAATTTATGACCCCAGTATTGATATTTTGAGCAATGTTTAGTAGGTCAAAGTTTGTTGAATAAAAACCATGTGTATACTTGTAGACTTCAATCATATCCCCTCTTGTACGTCGATAAACCAAACTTGGTAAGTCAATGTTTCTAAGTCTTTCTTCATACAAAATAGTAGCACTCCTACGAACTCCTTCAATGAGTTTTATGTCCTTGATTTGTCTTGGACTCTAAACCACATTAGCAAATTCTAAATGAGGTCTTACCAATGCAATTTTTGAGTTAGTAAAATGGTAATTCCTGTATATAGAGTGAGTGAAGGAGAGGCTCTCTGTGATTGGATATACCAATCACATGAGAACCCAGAAGTTTAGGCGCAAAATCCCAAACCCAGACAGACAGATTCTACCAGCAATTCCACGAGGCAGCGACTTTAAAGGCCCTCCAAGAAATCACCCTAAGATATCAGATATCTTCTCCAATGGGCCGATAAGTCCCTTAAACTCAACTTTATATACAGGAAGGACTTTATATTGTTATTCATTGTTTCATGTGCTGGTTAATAAATTGTTAGAATTAAACAAAGTATTAATTCCTTTACTTGTTGTTGTTAGCCAATTAAATGCTATACTAACACAATACAATGAATAAATCTTTTAGCATTTCTTTATCCATGTATTCATATGACCTCCATGCTTTGAATACTGAATTTGCTAAAAAATGTTAAGACTATGACATTTTTTAGTCATGGTTGTTTTATGAAAAAAAATCCTGAATATAAACTTATAAAAATCTGATATAATTATTCAGACCATTATCTTTTTTTATTGGTTCTTTATTGATTCGTTTATTCAACTTTCATAAAATAAATCGGGGAGGGGAGACCTCGTAAAAATATTTCTCCCAATATATTTTGGGAAAAAATTATTTTAAACATAATTTCATCAACTAAATAATTAACGAAATCTTCGTGAAATTTGATTGTTTGTTGATTTTTCACAGTCATAACTTATTTTTGGCTATGTTAGATTTCAATTGATTTAATGGTGCAAAAATGTAAACATTGTTTTCGTTAATAATTTTCATTATCTCCGTAAGCTGAAATTTAAAAAAAAAAAAAATCATCTGGAGTTTTTTTTTTTTTTAATGTTTCTTCTTTTGAATGGACAAAAAAAAATTGGAGATAATATTACCTTTCATTATCTTAAACATAGGGGTTGGGTAAATTTGACACGATAGATTGGAGATCCCTACAGAACTTTGATAAAAATCAAACGCTAAGGAAAACAGTTAATTCATTTATAAGTTTTTTAAAAAAATCAAACGACAGTATTAATTGATGTTGTATAAATTTAAAGTTGTTGCAATCATTACTCTTCACTGTTAATTTTATCGAGTATTTAACGATATTTCTATTTCAAAGTAAGTAACAATATAAAAAATAATTTTAAAAAAATTAAAACGGTTCACTTTTGCAGTTCTGAAGCCAAAAAAATGTATAATAAAGTAACGACTTTTAATCTATACAACATCAATTAATGCTGTCCTTTAATTTTTCCTTTGAGTTTGATTTTCATTAAAAGTATTAATTACAGTTGAGAAATTAAAAATATGGCTGAACTTGCACAAAGGTATCAAAATTAGGGTGACCCAGAAAAAACAGAACCCACAAATTTTGTAATAAAAGTGTTAATTTTAACTATGGGGGTCTAGAGTTATGATTAGGGTTAGGGTTTAGGGTTAGTTTAATGGGAAAATGAATAAATAATTTGGGTTCTGTTTTTTCTGGGTCACCCTGTATACCGGTGACCCAGAAAAACAGAACCCACAAATTTTGTAATAAAAGTGTTAATTTTAACTAAGGGGGGTTAGGGTTAGGGTGGGGTTGGGGTTTAAGGTTAGTTTAATGGGAAAATAAATAAATAATTTGGGTTCTGTTTTTTCTGGGTCACCCTAATTTTGACACCTTTGTGCAAGTTCAGCCAAAAATATATACATTGGACTTAATTTCTTATTTCACTACATCTATCCAGTAGACTGGTAAAAAATTACGCTCCTGATTTCACAGTCTACCTAACATTTTTAATACTTTTTTAATTTATTTATTATCATTTTTTAATACAGAATCGAATACTTCTTGCTGCTTTTATTTGACTAGAATAAACGTTTGTTGATTTGTGGGAAGGGTGTGTCTTTTTTCTCAAAAGCTAAATGTAAAGTTACAAAATTATTCCTAAAAGTATTTTTAAAATGGAAACATTAAAACAAATTTAAATTTGTATAACAGTGATATAGAAATTTAAATTTGTAAGGTTTATTATTATTTATGGTAAGTGTTAACAACACTACACTTACATGATAAATAATAAAGCGTACGCCGTACACTATCTCTACATGTTTTTCTTTGGTTTTACAATTCCTGTTTCAGGAAAATTATTAATTTTAAAGGCATTTCAACCGGTCTAGAGGTATTTTATGCATTTTAGGGAATTGCGTCTATTTAAATTTTTCTTCTTTTTTTTCTTTTCTTTTTTTCTGAAACAAATCTATTTGTCGACCCATAAATCGAATTTTATATATTATATAAAATTCGGTAAAATGTTAACATTTTGTTTTTTTTCTAAAATCGATACGAATGTACCATAGAAAATAGAAATAATCAATTTAACGATGAATTCAATAATCAGTTTTGAATTGATGTGTTTATTAAAACATATTAGTTAATTTTTTTGAAAAATTATTTTTATTATCAATCAGAAAGTTTTCAAAAAGTAATTGAATTCTTCCTTATATAGATCTGAAAAATATTATAAACAAAAAAGATGAATTGACGTCATGTTATATACTTACTTTTCTTGTCATTTGTCTACCTTGAAACAATCGAACATTAGAAAAAAGAAGAAAAAAAAAGAAACGAACTATACTATTCGTATTTATATGGTAAAATAATGAAAAATCGTATTTTTTCTGTTCTGTTCGTCTGTTTTCTCAATAGTAAAAGTCAAGGGAGATAATTAAGGAAAATAATGAAAGCTGTTAAGAAGATTTTTTTAATTTTTTTAGCAAAATTAAGATCCAATCAATGGAATCGATACATTTTACCGTATTTTCCTCTAATTCATTCTCTGGAATTTAAAAAATCTAAATAAGGAAGTGGGTGATGGACACATATATAAAAAAGAAAAGTTTGCAAAACATTTTCTTTAAAATTATACATTAAAAAAAAAATTTTTTTCTCAAATTAATGAACTTATTTAACTAGGTATGGACAAAAAAATTAAAGGGAGGTTATAAAAATGTTCAAATAATTCAACTTCAAAATAATTAACAAAAATCAGGGAATTGTCCAATTTTAATGACATTTTCAGCACTTTATTCATTAATAACTTAATTTTATAATGAATAGCTTATTTTATTTTTAAAAAAATGAAATAATGCTTTTTTATCAATTATGATAATAGGGGGGATTCAACCTTTGGTCATTTGAATGAAAAAAAATTCTACTCCCTAATTTTTACATTTCTAGAAAGATCACATCCAGAAGACCACATAAAAATTTTTAAAAGAATTATAAAATGTTATTTGAAAATTTAAAAGTTATTTTCTTAAAACTCAAAGAATAATTTTTGTTATATGTTTTCTCTTTTCATACTTTTAAAAAACATATTTTTCTTTGAATTGATGCAAAAGAAAGTCTTGTTTTATCTGATTCAATTGGCCTGTTTTTATATACTTAAAAGTTTAATAGTGAATTTTAAACCTTTGGAAGGTGGCATGTTAAACATCATATTTTTGTCAGGAATCAAAATCTATCTAAAAATGTATGATTCAAAATTTGCAATTTTGCACAACATATTTTCCATAATTTTTTATATCTTAAAAATTATTACTCACAATTGTTTTCTTTTTCATTTATAGTTTACCTACAGTTTTATAATTTATTTATTTTTTTACTTCAAAATATCTGGATTTTTACTCTGGAGGCAGCAACAACTATTTCAGTGTATGTGTCCTTGTTGTGTTGTTATTTTTTCTTACATTTTTTTGGCTATGCAGTCTAACTTTCTTGATGAAATTGAGCACATGTTGGCCTTTGTAGATATTTACCCAGTATAACCTTTTTTTTTCATTTGAAAAACATAAAAAAACATCATTCCCTCTGATCATTTGGACATACCTATAAAGTTGTCGGGTGGCCTAAAGTCGGTATCAGCCAGACAGTGAGGGAGTCTATCCCTTTTCACTAGTGCTAAACCAAGGAAATTGTTTTTGTATCTCTACTGACTGAGCTAAACCGGCCCTACTTAACCATAAATTGATCGATCTTTATTCCTTATGATAGATAATTTCAATATTAGAGAAGGAAAAGGGGGGGGCTGCAGAGAATAGAATTGGATTATTGTATATATCTGTTATATTCATATATGGTTATGCAAGGGGAAAGGAGTGGAAGAGTGGGGATTTTTTTTATATCATCAAGATATAAAGGTTGGTTGGTTTGTTGTTTAGATTTTACTGCATGTCAACCCTTGGGTTATCTTATGCAAAAGACATTTTTGTTTTATTTATTTTTAGTTGGGCATTGAACTTTTTTTGTTTTTAACTTTTAATTCTTTTTTGGAACATTTTTATTTAATAACAAGATATAAAGGCAAAATCTTGTTGAAAATGTTGTTGATGGAGATATAGTAAGTCATGTACAAATGGTAAATGGTAGAAGGATTTGTTATAAGTGTTAAGTTTCTGACTGCCATCCTTGGCCAGTTGAAAAGGACTTAAAGTAAGTAAGTCTTGAGCTATAGAATCCTTTGGTAAGTGAATAAGTCCTGAGTTATGGAATCCTACGTATGTTCCGTCGTCCACAAAGGTTCAAATCATTGTGCATAGGTATCTATATGGTAGTGTCTGTGTTAAACAGAGGCTGATCTTTAATGAAGAATCCTTAGGTTATTCCTTGGTGTCCCTTAGTTTTGGTTAGAATCCTTTGGTTGAGCAAAATCCTTGGTTTCAGGTCCATTCATCAATTTCGAATATGTGCATATGAATGGCTTTCAAGGTCGGTGATTGAAGAGTTAACTAACCACATATTCGAGCTGTTGATTGGCCGACTTTAATCCATGCACCAATGCTGAGTCTATAAATATAAGTGGTGGACCTCAGCACACTTTATATAAGAAAATATTCCAGTATCGCACCATGCTGGTCAGACCCAATTGTCCATCTTAATGGGGGCCACCCACAAAATGATCTACAGCCTAGTATCAGTCCTCATGTTACATAATCTATGCGGTTGCATAAGATTATTGTCAATCCCCTGTATTTCTAAAGGGATGGCCCTTTTCATATCACCAGCGGGACTTTCCATGGAATAGTACAGAAAGCCCACGAAATATGTGAAGTCACGTGGGACCTTGTTGGGTCCTCAGTTTTCAGATGGACGTCGGGCAGTGAAGATGTCCTGCTTTAACTGTAACTCACTGCATACGCGCGCTATGTTAGATATTTAGTTACATGAAATGTTTAGTTAAGTAAATAAAAAGCTTATGAAAATAACATGGTTTTGTGGTTGGTGAATGTCTTGGTAACAAGACTGATGAAGAAGAAGAAATGAGTGAAGTGCGACTGACCACCAAGACGAAGAAGAGACGCTAGAAGAGAACTTAAGATGTCAAAGATGCTAGAAGAACAGAAGAAGAAAGTAAGAAGTAAGAAAAGGGTATGCAACACTCAGCCTTGTCATTGATGTAGCAATACCTGAGACATCACCACCAAAACTAAGTAGAATGAACTGGCTCAAACTTGTTCAAGAGTAACCAACCAATGATTAATGATGGTCACTACAAGAATTTTGTAAAATGTACAGAGATATTTTGATTGTACATGTTACAGAAAGGATATAAATGTTAAAGAAATGGATTAAAGTTATTCCCCCATACAATAGAGAGTTACTAAGTGTATGTAAATAAAGTTTGTAGGATGTTTATTGTGCTCTTCAAGACTGACTGGTTTGTGTACAAAAGTGTCACGAAAGACATAAACAGCTAATATAATAAACTGCACCACACACTTTACATGTATGAATGTCAAAGTCCCACAATAATGCTTAACAACCAGTTTGGCTTCCCGGATTAATTTTCAAAAAGGTTGTGCAGCATGTGCACTCCAAAGGACGTATGAGCCACACCGTAATTCAAAATATATTTTTTATTTTTTCATAAGGCGTATGCCGTGAAAACTGTGAATTAGACGAAAAGAATTCGAATAAATCACAAAATCACACAAAATACAATAAATATACAAAACAATAAAATAGACAAATATTACACAAAAAAGATAAAAAACACAATTACCAAGAAAGGTTCACGTCTTGTAATTCTACCGAAAATTCTAACTATAAAAACATTCAAAGCTAAAACTATGAATTACCAATTAAACATACGAAGGGGGTTTGGGGAAATTAAATTCAAATGCCACAAAAGGCACAAACAGTAATTTAACTAGGGAAAAAGAATAATTCTCATTTAGAGAAATTACAAATTAAAAACAAGAAATAACACATGTAAATATTAAATGCAGTTTTAGAGAAGAAAATGGAGAATTTGCCTACCTTTGTTGGCACGTAGGGACTTGGACAATAAACTAGACCAATATCTTAGTAGTTCTTATACTAAGAGTTGCAGTTCCAAAATAACCGACAAAAACTTGCTCAATGGGAGCCTCAGTTTGTGACCTGTTCAGATGGTCACCTCAAACGGAAAGAAAGCTTCTTGCCAGGAATCCCTAGACCTGACAATACCAAAATTACTACTCACAGTCCAAGACCCTACAAACTTTTATCTTTTATTTAAACCTTTTTCATTTCACTGCACAACAACAGTGATTTACTTATACATAACACAAAGGCAAAATAAGCACTCCAAACAATCTCAAAAATGTACTTACACATATTTTAGGTTTTTTTAAAAATACAAGAACTATTTCTTTTAAGGGAACATTTTTACCAGTGGGAATTACCAGGTCACAGGGTAACTTATTCAGGGATAAGAGGAGGAAATGGAAGGGGGAAGTACAAACCAGACTTGATGATCATGACAGGACGAAAAATATACAATTACTACTAATCTGCCTAACAGAGTGGCAGCCACAACATGAATATACTCTCTCTCTCTCTCTCTCTCTCTCTACCTCACCAGTATATTTTAAGTTGTATAGCTTTAAACATGGACCCTGGTAAAGATTCTATTCCAAGAATATTACTTCCTGCTAGTGTTTCTTGCCTGTTGGTTTTAGAAGTGTATTCTGAAAAAAAAAAGAAGCTGATCCACACATTTAATATGAAAATACTTTCTATCAAGCATGTATTTAAATGTATTTTTTTAAAAACTAGTTGTTCTTTACCTTTTTCCATTCATGGACCCATTTTAATAATTTTTTTCATGCCCCCCTCCAAGCTTTACTTTAACAAAAGATCATTTTATAATTTCTTGTTGGTTGTTTGATTGTTTAGATTTTATGGCATGTCAATGTCAATCTTTGTTGGGTTATTTTATGCTGAAGATATTTTGTTTCATTCATTCTTGATGGGGATTCAAATTCTTTTAAACTCAATTTTTTCCTTTTTAAACATATTTTTTAAATTCATTTTTTCTATTTAATCTATAGATGGGACTTTAAGTCATCGGGGCAGCCTAATGTCGGTATCAGCCATACAGCGAGGGAGTCTATCCCTTTTTCACTAGCGCTAGATCAAGGAGATTATTTTAGCATCTGAAGTGGAGCACCACACCTCCCATCAACTCCTCACTTTACAACACAGATCCCTGTGCTACTTATATGCTGAGTGGGCGGGGGCCGGTATCGAACCAAGAACCTTGTGATTCCTAGCCGAACACTCTACCGACTGAGCTAAACCATAGGTACTAATTATCTGTGTAAGTGTGGACATCTATTAATAATGGAGATTCGCTTCCTGTTTTTGTCTGTAACAAAAATTATGTCACTGCTTACATCACATTACCCAAAATCGTCATAACATAGAATAAATACACTCAAAATTTGAACATGCAACATTAGACAGTCCTCATTGTCTTTTAAAACAAATTTTAATAAATACATGACTGGTATTATATATCTATATAATTTGTTTTATTTTAATACATATTTAAAGTTTACATTTCAAATTGTTTTATTTTTTAATCCTTTGATGATTTTACTTAGGGTACAAACTCGCTGACATTGAATTTTTTACTCCCACCCCTCCGGCAATATGTTTGAAAAATCTATTTTTACATCGCCCGGAGGGTGTTTTTTATTTTGTACTAGTGGGAGTAATGGTGATAAAGGAGTAGTCCACACTCCCTAGAGCTCCAGAATTGGAATTTCACTAGAAAATGCAGTTTAACATTAGACTTAGGATATAATAATTTCTGGAACAAAAAAAATTGATATTTCTCCATTCAAACTTCAAAACTGCTTAAATTAAAATTTTATTTTGGCAAAAAGATACTCTGCATATAAATGCACACACAAATTAAAAAAGTAGGAAATAAAATAAAAATTTGCAAACAATTTTACATAATTGCACTCTAGTAACATAAAAGACAATTGAAAATTATTTGAGAATCCTCGTAGCAGTTAATTTCATGAACAAATCTGCCATCCAAGTTGTGTTGTTTACAAATCTGCACTGTCCTTTGTTCAAGTAGCTTATTGAGCTATTATAGAAAATAACAATGCTAAGTCAGGGTAAGGTAAAGATATGGCTAACAAACACAACAAGGCTTATAAAACGAAATGCATTTATCAGACAACAAGAGCATGTAACATACTGTTAAGTATCTGGCCGCCATCCTTGGCCAGTTTTAAAGAACTTAAAGTAAATAAGTAAGTCCTGAGTTATAGAATCCTTTGGTAAGTGAATAAGTCCTGTGATATAGAATCCTTTGGTAAGTCAATAAGTCCTGTGGTATAGAATCCTTTTGGTCTGTCGTCCAAGAAGATCCAAGTAGTAATGAACTAAGATTAGAATCAGCCAGTATAAATAATAATATCAGCAGCAGAGCACTGCCAGTGATTGGACAAGAAGTTGGTCACATGGTAGTCGACGAGTCTATAAGTACAAGTAGGCATTTACCACACGCCTTATATACTAAAATTCAAACACATACAATATACAAAACAATATGTAACTTGTGATACAAATGTGTGTGTTTACAAATATGTTACAATTGAATGGTGTAGTGTGTAATGGTATGGTTGGGTTGCAAGATAATGCTTGCATGACTTACCTGTCCAGGTAGGAATGTCTTGCTAGCATTGTTTGTTTGACGATACACGTCAACGGCCCTTCCGTGAGCAGTTTCAAAGCATGTCGTTCTTCGACGTCTGGCTGTCAGGCTTCAAAAGGCATGTTGTTCCTCGACCTCTACTACTGTTGAAAGAGCCTGATAGAAGGTATCAACCCTCAAAATTGGCGGCCTCATAATGTGTGCTCTGATTGGTCGCTGACAAAGGCCCTTAGCCAATCGCATGAGGTTTCTCATCAGGTGATGGCTAAGAGACCCATGGACTGTGTTTGGCAATGGTCAAAGGGAGGTAACTGTTTAGGGAATATTATTTTCTACACTATTTGCTCATGCATACAAATGACTGATAATCTTAAAATTGCTTGTTCCACCCATGCAAAGTTATGGAACTGCAAATGGCTGCTGTAAGGGAACAAATCAAGAACCGTGGTCCCACTTTACTACACATATTACATGCATAAAGAGAAAAACAATAATTCATTTAATCATTAATGTGATACTTGAGTTTATTAGAATTAAAATACAGAGGACAACAGGGTTGTAGCATTAGGACCTCTTTCTTTGAACATATGGCCCCTAAAAAATATACTAGGGTGTCCTTGGAGATATGTGGCATATGGTTAAAAGCTGGTAATCTGAACATTAGCCACATAAATGAGAGTAATATCCCCTTGTTTGTTTCACTTTGAGGAAGCCATATGTTTTGGTCGGCCATTTTCATTTCATCGTAAATCTACACTGAAAATATGAATTTGTTCAAATCAATACAACTGCATGTTTTAACACAAAAATATCATAAATTGTGTTCTAAATTGTGCTTGCACGTTATTTGAAATGAATTTAATTTATATTAAGAACACATTTTATGATATTTTTGTGTTAAAACATGCAGTTGTATCAATTCAAACAAATTCATATTTTCAGTGTATATTTACAGTGAAATGAAAATGGCCAACAAAAACATATGGCTTCCTCAAAGTGAAAAAAAATAAGGGGAGATTACTCTAATTTATGTAGCTAATGTTCAGAGTAACTAAAAACCAATGGTTTAAATAAGGAAAAAATCTCATTTTACATATTCCACTTATTTCTCTCCAGTATGTTTAATAATAGGAATTTTGAGGAAATCATAATCTACAGACTTCACATGAATACTGTCTCATTCAAGAGTGTGTCCTCATGTGTCGCTGCAATTCTGAATTCTACGCAAATGCAAAACCAAAAAATTGAAGAAAAATAGTTACACTCCAGTGTGTGTTTGCATGTGTTTTTTCAGATGTGAGTTCTGTGAAAATGTTGCTCCACACACTGTACATGAATATGGTTTCTCTCCAGTGTGTTTTTTCATATGACTATTCAAATTTGCACTCCATGAAAATGTTGCTCCACACATTTCACATGAATATGGTTTCTCTCCCGTGTGTCTTCGCATATGAACTTGCATTGCCGACTTCTGTTTAAATGCCTTATCACAAATTTCACATGAAAATGGTTTCTCTCCAGTATGTGTTCGCACATGATTTTCCAAACTTGTACTACATGAAAATCCTGAGCCACAAACTTCACATACATATGGTTTCTCTCCAGTGTGTGTTTGCAGGTGAAGTTTTAATGATATTCTATAAGGATATCTAGACCCACATATTTCACATGAAAATGGTTTCTCTCCACTGTGTGTTCGCATGTGACTTTTTAAGTGAGAACTTAGTAAAAACCTTGAGCTACACACTTCACAGGAGTATGGTTTCTCTCCAGTATGTATTTTCATATGACTTTTCAAATTTGCACTCAATGAAAATGTTGATCCACACTCTTCACATGAGTATGGTTTCTCTCCAGTGTGTGTTCTCATATGTAATGACAATGCAGATTTTTGTGTAAATGCCATTTCACAAATGTTACAGGAATATGGTCTCTCTCCTGTGTGCGTCCGCATGTGATTTATCAGATTTGTTCTACATGAAAATGCTGAGCCACACACTTCACATGCATATGGTTTCTCTCCAGTGTGAGTTAACAGGTGATTTTTTAACGAAACTTTATGAGGATATCTAGCTCCACATACTTCACATGCATATGGTTTCACAACAGTGTGTGTTCGCATGTGACTTTTCAAATATGAACTTAGTGAAAATTTTGATCCACACACTTCACATGCATATGGTTTCAATCCACTATGTATTTTTTCATGACGTTCTAATGTTGATTTCAATGAAAATGACATTTCACAATGTTTACATGAAAATGGTTTCAATCCAGTGTGTGTTCGCATGTGCCTTTTCAAATTTGAACTACATGAAAAGGCTGATCCACAAACTTCACATGAATATGGTTTCTCTCCTGTGTGTCTCCGCATGTGACTTTTCAGATTTGTTTTAAATGCAAATGCTGAGCCACAAACTTCACATGCATACGGTTTCTCCCCTGTATGTGTTCGCTGGTGAGTTCTTAAAAATGAACTATATGGAAATCCTAATCCACACGTTTCACATGAATATGTTTTTTTACCAATGTGTTTTTGCATCTTTTTTTTTTTTCATAACTGAAAATACTGAACCACAAACCTATGAGTATGCTGTCTCTCCAAATTTAAAATCAGCTAAAATGCTGAACCACATATTTCATATGAATATTGTTTGTCTCTAGTAAATGTTCATAAGTATAATTTTTCATTACGACTCCATAAATATGCTGACCCACACATTTTATATAAATATAGTTTTTCTACATTGTGTATTTGCATGTAATTTTTTTTTTACATGTGATCTGTATTAAAATTCTGAATCATATGAATTATCAGATGAAAATATCTTTTCTCTTATGTTTGTATGTCTAACTTTTGATAAAAACTTGTATCAACTAACATGCTGGAAAACTGCACATTAGTTTTGTCTTAATTTTTAATTCTATAAACAACAATTTAGTTTCAATTTTAATAATATAATTTATGTTGAATCTGTATTTCTATATTCATTGATGATCACAGTTTCTCAGTCCAAATTAAATATAACCATCAGATGAGTTTGTTTTCCAACCACAGATTGAAACCTGGGAAATAAAAAGAGATATTGTTAAAGATTATATGTTAATTTCTTATTTGTAATTAGAAATTTGTAATAATATTTTCCTACATTTCTATTATATATTATTATCATTATTTTATCTATTTTATATCAGAGAATTTAAGATGATTGCAAGAAGATAAAATCCCATTTAGTAAAAAACAAGAGAATTACTTTAAAATTGCCAAAAAGTTAATTTCAATCTGTAAACAATTTTTTTTACATATTTCCTAAAATTGAAGAGGAATGATTAAATAATGAAAATAGATACTTCATTTCAATTATAAATTGTATATCTGAAGAAGACCATAAATCAATAAGTAAAATAAAGTCGTCGGGGTGGCCTAAAGTCGGTATCAGCCAGTCAATTTTCAATAGCCCTTTTCAATAGCGCTAGACCAAGGAGATTGTTTTGGCATCTCAGGTGGAGCGTCACACCTACCATCAGCTCCTTACTTTACCGCACAGATGCCTGTGCTACTCATACGCTGAGTTGGCGAGGACCGGTATCGAACTAGGAACCTTGTGGTTTCTAGCCGAACGCTCTACCGACTGAGCTAATCCGGCCCCTAAAATTCAATAATATCAAGATAAAAAAGTCATGAATTTCTTTATATAAATCTTATAATGTTTCAACTCGATTAAAGCACATCTTAAATATATTTATTTTGATACAATAACATAATTATTTTATGTTGAGTGTTTTAAAAAAATCAGTCATTTTGGCCGATTTGTAAATATTAGGTCTCTCTATTGTCTCTCTGATGGGCCGGGTTAGCTCAGTCGGTAGAGTGTTCGGCTAGAAACCACAAGGTTCCTAGTTCGATACTGGTCCTCGCCAACTCAGCGTATGAGTAGCACTATTGAAAAGGGGATAGACTCCCTTGCTGACTGGCTGATACCGACTTTAGGCCGCCCTGATGACTTTACTTTACTTACTTACTACAGCTGAGGATAGTGTGGAGAGAGGCCGTGCACTATGAACTGTGTGTAAGCCAGTAAGGGTTGGTTGATTGGTTGGGTTTTACGACATGTTAACCCACAGGGTCATTTTATGCTGGAGATATTTTGTTTGATTCATTCTTGATGGGTATTCTATTTTTTCTAAATACATTTTTTTCTATTTAACACAGAGGGGAGCTTAACAGGGACTATCACTCCAGGTCAGATTGGACCTGGGAGTAATAGTGATAAAGGGGTACTACACATTCCCCAGAGCTCCAGAATTGGAACCTCACCATCAGTTTAATGTCAAAGCCAGGACATTGAGAACCTCAGTCACTGCCTTCTAGCACGTATATGACAAAAAGTGTTGGGGTTTGCCATAAGGACAATAGAATTGAGACAATCATATAGGTGCTAGAACTTCACATGACCAGTCAATTGTTTGGAAGGGCCCTCTCTGACTGCCCATCTAGTCTAAGTAAGGGCTAAAGTGGAGTGTTGCATTTCATGGACTGCTCAACCACCAGGGTTTCATCTTTAAGCATCACAGGCCTCCACCCACAACCAACAGGTGGCCCCATTGGGAAGGGGATCTTACCCCTCTGATGGGCTACAAGAAATAACATAAACATTTCCAGAGCAATAAACAACAATGAGTCCAACACAGTTTTTCAGTGGCTATTACATTTACTGATGCATGTGATAACATCACTTACAGTAGATGAGATATTGCTACCAAGGGATATGAAATTTTTTAATCTATTTTGTAAACTTTCCTTTAGATTAAGTTAACTTTTGCAGTTCACATCTATCATTATACTAAAGCTGAGTTAATCAAATTTTGCTTCCTAAAGGCTTTTTTACTGTTTAGTTTAATGACACAATAATTATACTAAATTATTCCTTACTTTTAGGGTTGAATTAGGTTTGAAAAACATTATGTTTTAATTGATTCTAATTAGTCATAATTTGCAACCAATCTCTTACTTTACTCTGTGTCTATCTCTTTCTTTCCCTCTATGTATCTCTTGACAACCTCCTCATTTTATAATGTTAGTTTCTCTGGAGAGTAGAGAGAGTGAGAGAGACGGGAGAATTTGAAATGTATTTCTATGTTAAATTTCACAACCAGCAACCCATAGCTTAAATGAGGTCAAACATTCCATAATGATTTTAAGGTTTCGTCCTGACGTATTTATTTATTTTTTTCAAATTTTATTTGATTTGCTCACTCCCTTTTCCCTAATCTCAATTATCTACCCAGAGCTGAATGGAATAGGGTTAGGGGTGGGGTTTAGGGTTAGTTTAATGGGAAAATAAATAATTAATTTGGGTTCTGTTTTTTCTGGGTCACCCTGTATACCGGTGACCCAGAAAAAACAGAACACACAAATTTTGTAATAAAACTGTTAATTTTAACTATGGGGATCTAGGGTTAGGGTTTAAGGTTAGAGTTAGGCTTAGGGTTAGTTTAATGGGAAAATAAATAAGTTGGGTTCCGTTTTTTCTGGGTTAATCTAATTTTGACACCTTTGTGCAAGTTCAGCCAAATGTTTTTATCAATTCAGATTGTGTGTGGAGGGGGGTGACCTTTGGTCATTAGAATAAAAAAAAAAATTCTAGTCCTTAATTTTTACATTATTACAAAGATCAAATCCTGAAGAACATATAATAAAATCTAAAAAACACAACCGAAAAAAAAAAAAAAAAAATGAGTTATCTCACTCAGATTTTTTAGACATGCCGAATGTAACCATTTTACTGGATTTTAAAGTTTTAGCAATTTCATCTTGAATCATTAAAATCAAAAGAAATCTTCTTCTTTGTTATTTTTTCCTAATATATATATATATATATATATATATATATATATATATGAGGAAGAATGAATAAAGAAAAGAAAGAACAGAATGGATAATAAAAGATGAATTTAATCAATATCACTTACACATGTGTTTCGGTCAGTTCATCTTTGTGTACACGGTTCAAACTATTATTATCATTAAATAAACATATTATTATCATTAAATAAACAAATGAAATGAAATAACAATAATAATAGAAAAATGTGAAAATATTCTGGACACAGAGAAAATTTGACCTTCATCAGAGTGAAATTTTTTTTTTTTTATTCGACCTTCATCAGAATATTTTTTTTTTTTCAAAAATAAAATAAAATTTCACTCTGATGAAGGTCGATTTTCTCTGTGTACGGAATATTTTCACATTTTTCTATTATAACTATTTCTAAATAACGTAAGTAACTACTACATTAATTTTGCTATCGTATGAGTAGCACAGGGATCTGTGCGGTAAAGTGAAGAGCTGATGGTAGGTGTGGCACTTAACCTCAAGAGCAAAAACGCTTTCCTTGGTTTAGCGCTAGTGAAAAGGGGATAGACTCCCTTGCTGTTTGGCTGATACCAACATTAGACCACCCGATGACTTTACTTTTTACTTTTTAAAGCAATGCTTGATTTTTATATTTTAAGACCATATCTACTAGGTACTCAAAATTGTTGCAACATAATGACCATCATTAAAAAAAGAAAAATATTATTGCATATACAATCTATTTTTAATACATTTAAAATGATTTTTTCAGTCAATTTCGATCATATTTGGCCATAAATGGTCTTTATAAATGACTTTACAAATTTAATGTAACATTAGCGATTTTAAAAAATTTACCAAAATCAGGGAATTATTTTATTCTAATGAAATTTTCAGTATATATTTATCAATTAATGTATTTTATAATGCATCAGCTATTTTATTTCAAAACTTTAATTTAGTATTTTATAATGCATCAGCTATTTTATTTCAAAACTTTAATTTAGTATTTTTGCTATTAAAAATTAATATATAAAATTCATTTAAAATATGATAAATCCTGATGTTAAGTTTAAAATGTTATATTTTTAGATTCTAGAAATAAATATATTATATAAATAACTAAATAAATAAATAAACCTTATTTTAGTCAAACAAAGTATAAGTTTTGAAGAAAAACTCTATTGAAAATTTCCCCCCCCCCTTTTAAGCAGAAAAAATATCGATGTATAATTTTTTCTTTTATAAGATAATAGCCAATTAAATAATTATAGAAATGAGTAAAAAAGAAATCTCAAAAAAATTAATTATTCATTTTTTTTTACATTTTATTTTTCGGTACTTATTTTCTCATAGAAAAGCCACCGTAAATTTTTTTTGTTTCTATTCATAACTTCGGTCTTTTATCTCTTTATTTATACTGTAATTAGAAAACTATAAGACCAACTAAAAAAAAAAAAATCAAAATTAAGTGACCTGAAAAAAATGAGAAAGTTTTGAAATAAAATAAATAAGCATTATAAAGATCATTCATTGATAAATAAACACTGAAAATTTCATTAAAATCCGATCATTTCATGATTTTTGGTAAATATTTTCTGTAGTCATTTTGTCAAAAACGCATTTTAGGCTCATTTTGCCAGTAGCTAGATCTATTCATAAGAAATAGAATAAAAATTGCATTAGGCAATACGTTAAAAATAAGAAAATTATTTTTTTTGTTTTTGTTTTATATGAACATACTTTTTTTCGTACCAAAATGTTTAACGATGTATATTTCGGTAAAAAAGAACAGTTTTCTCGTTTATTCCTACCATAAAAAAAACTGAACCCTCATTTTATGTCCGTGTTTTTGCAATAAATGTTTTATTTTTTTTTGCACCCGTTATTTTACAATACTAAATATATTTTCTTTAATAAAGTAAAAAAGAACAGTTTTCTCATTTATTCCTACCATAAAATATACTGAACCCTCATTTTATGTCCGTGTTTTTGCAATAAATGTTTTATTTTTCTTGCACCCGTTAATTTACAATATTCGACGAAAAAACAAAATTACGGTCATAAAAGGAGGATCCAATTTATGCCTAAATTGCAAAACGAGCCCCCACTTTAAAACTAACCATTCTCACAAAATAAAATTTTTTAGAATGTACACATTGAAGTGAATATTAAAATAAATAAATAAAATATATTTAGTATTGTAAAATCGAGGCCTACGAAAATATTTCTTTCGGTGGCCTCTGTAAAATAACGGGTGCAAGGAAAATAAAACATTTATTGCAAAAACACGGACATAAAATGAGGGTTCAGTTTATTTTATGGTAGGAATAAACGAGAAAACTGTTCTTCTTTACCATTTCTAATTTACTAAAATTCTTCATTTATGTAGATCTAATTCTAAAAATAAATTAAAAGAAAAAAAAAAAAATTTTTTAAATGAATGGACGTTATGAAAATAATGTTACTTACTTTTCTTGTGATTTTGTCGACCTCGAAGCAATCAAACATTAAAGAAAAGAAAGGATCTAAGGCAAAGTAATGAAGAGAATGTGATATTTCTTTGTTTTGTTCTTCTCAATCGTGAAAGTCAAGGGAGATAATTAAGGAAAACAATCAAACCTGTTTAGAAGATATTTTTTTATAATTCAGTAAAATCAAGATCCAGTCAATGATTTAACTGAATCCATAAATTTTATTGTATTTTCTCCTAATCCATTCTCTGAACTTTAAAAAAAAATTTATATAAGGTAGTAGGTGATGAACAGATACAAAAAAATATTTGTACTTACTAGGTATACCTAAAATGAAGCTAAACTGCGTTTTTGACAAAATGAATTTAGCACCCCCCCCCTATAGAAAATAATTTACCAAAAATCAGGGAAATATCAATTTTGACCCCTCCCCCTTACTTTGGGAGTGAAAATATTGGCGAGTTGGTCCTTGATTGATACTAATTACAGTAGAAGTAAAAAGATAAAAGACCGAAGTTGTAAATAAAAAAATAAAAATTTAAGTGGAATATTTTATAAGAAAATAAGTACCGAAAATCGGTAAATAAAATGTTAAAAAATAATAAATAATTAATTTTTTGGAGATTTCTTTTTACTCATTTCGATAATTATTTAATTGGCTATTATCTTATAAAAGAAAAAATTATACATCGATATTTTTTCTGCTTAAAAAAGAGACAGGGCTACATTTTCAATGGAATTTTTCTTCAAAACGTATACTTTGATTGACTAAAATAAGGTTTGCATTAAATAGATATTTATTTCTAGAATCTAAAAATATAACATTTTAAACTTAAAATCCGAATATTTTTAAATACTGAATTAAAGTTTTGAAATAAAATAACTGATGCATTATAATATTCATTAATTGATAAATCAATACTGAAAATTTCATTAAGATCCGATAATTCCCTGAATTTTGGTAAATTTTTTTTCAATGTTACATTAAAATTGTAAACAACTGCTTAAAACCCTTGAAAAAGAGACAGAATGGCGGATTGCGTCGAAATTGACCAAAACAAATCCCTTTAAATGTATTAAAAATAAACTGCATATGTAATGATATTTTTTTTTTTTTTTAATGGTGATCATTTGTTACTATTTATCGATTTAGACAAAAGTTTAACCTTAAATAATAGATTTAATTAATTTTAATTCGTTTTTAAAATTTGTAGCAGACGACGAATTGGGTATACCTAGTACTTACCTACTACAAAACCATTACCAATTTTTCCATGCAATTTTTTACGATATATTGTTTAGTTTTACAAAACATTCTTTAAAAAATATCATGTATGTATAAATAAATTTCACCAGTCTTCATTGGCCTTTATTTTAACTTCAGTTACTTCATTTATAATCTTGATAGATTCTTTCAACAAAATTTAAGGGTATGTCTAAAAAAGCGCACCTGTTAAAGGGCATTTAACAGTGCGCTTTTTTTTCTATTTACAACTTCGGTCTTTTATATCTTTATTTATACTGTAATTAGTATCAAACAAGGAACAACTCGCCGAGATTTTACGCACCCAAAATAAGGGGGTGGGGTCAAAATTAAGTGACCTGAAAAAAATCAGAAAGTTTTGAAATAAAATAATGTATAATTATAAAGTTCATTCATTGATAAATCAACACTGAAAATTTCATTAAAATCCGATAATTCCCTGATTTTTGGTAAATTATTTTCTGTAGGGGTGGGGGGCTAAATTCATTTTGCCAAAAACGGATTTTAGGCCAATTTTGGGTATACCTAGAAAGCACATTTTTTAATTCACCAAAAATCAGCTAATAATTGGATTTTAATAAAATTTCAGTATCTAAAGCAATAAAATATGGGGTTAGCTCAGTCGGTAGAGCGTTCGGCTAGAAACCACAAGGTTCCTAGTTCGATTCCGGCCCTCGCCAACTCAGCGTTATGAGTAGCACAGGGATCTGTGCGATAAAGTAAGGAGCTGATAGTAGGTGTGGCGCTCCACCTCAGATGTCAAAAACAATCTCCTTGGTCTAGCGCTATTGAAAAGGGGATAGACTCCCTCGCTGATTGGCTAATACCGACATTAGGCCGCCCCGACGACTTTACTTTACTTAGTATTTGTTTTAGTATGATGATGGAGGTTGGTTGGTTGGGTTTTTTTACAGCATGTCAACACATTAGATTATTTTATACTGAAGACGTTTTTGTTACATTCATTCTTGATGAGTACTCAAATTTTTTTGAAACCCAATTTCGTTTTAAACACATTTTGTTCTATTTAACCCATAGATAGGATCCTAACAGGTACTGCCACTCCAGGTCAGAGTGGACTTGGGAGTAAAGGTGATGAAGGGGTACTCCACATTCCCCAAAACCCCAGAATTGGAACATCATTAGATTGAGTTTAATATCATACTCAGGACACCAAGACCCTCAGCCACTGCATTCTAGCACACATATGATAAGAACGGTTGGGGGTTGAGGGCAATAGGGTTGGGGCAATAATATAGGTGCTTGGCTTTGACGTGTCCAACCGATTGGGTGGAGTGGGCTACAGATATAAGACAGGGAAATAATCAAGTTTTTTTAATAAACTCAGTTTACTATTTCTACACAATTCAACTTTTATCTTGATGAGGTTATATATATTTACCAACTCCTCTGCACGAGCAGGATGTGACACAAAGTCAATTTCTTAAGCGGAGTTCAACAGGTTTGAATTCAGAGTTTTCCTTCTCCTAGACCAGTTGCCTAACCAAGGTTAAAGAGCCCGGTCTGCCCTACTATTTATCCATAGCTGGAGGGAGATTAGGATTCATACCTTTCCCAAGGGTATTAGCACTAAGTGAAATTCAATTACCACATCCAGGATTTGAACTCGGGGCGACGAGGCCATTTCCCATGACTTTAACCATTACACCATGCGCTTCCTTATCTTGATGAGGTTATAGTGGTTAGTTGTGTCACCAGTTTATAGTGGTTCGTCGGGTAACCAATTTATGGTTGTCATTAATTTATGGTGGTTATATTGAGTGAAGTTATAATTGGTAATTACAACAAACACACTATAAGGTTATAGAAAGAATAAAAGCAAAAAATAATTCATTGAAGGAATCAATAAGTCTTGTATTTAAACATTAAAGATAAAGTAAAGAGAAGTCAATATGTAGTGTTCAAAGTTTATCAAAATATGCCTTTTTATATGTTCATGTATATTAGAAGAAGAAAGAGTTGAGTTCTATATATCAGCATTGAAGTAACTTGTAGTAACGGTAATCCGAAAAGTATAGACTAATTCTTTAAACTTTTCAATTGTAGAGTCTAAATGAAAACGTGTGCATAGGTGAATAAATTCTATACTAATCTGATGATGTCTAGGCATCTGGACAAGTCAGTGCCAATTCTTGATATTATTATTATTATATTACAAAAAAACCCAAAAAAAACCCTGATGATACGAACATGCAAGAACAAAGGAAGATATTCATAATTAAAAAAAGAATACAAATGATTATTTGAACGGGTTTACTCACGAGTAGACCAGAAGAGGATTTCCCCCACCCCAGTAAATATTTTGTTTATGAAATTAAATTACATCTGATGGTGAGTTCTGTAGGGTGTGGATTACACCTTCATTGACATTACCCATAGGTATAATCTGCCCCGCAGTGGTATTAGTTATTTGAAGTGAGCACACTCAAACTTTTTATTTATTCGGAAATGAGGTACAACGGATGTGCACATGACTCGGCATGTAGCCAGAAGTTTGGTTTTGGGGGAGGGGTGATAAAACTGGTCATACCACTACACGGATCTATCTAGCTAGGTTCACTCGCCGACCGATTCATTCAAAAAATAAAAGTCTTGCATTCTCTTCTTGCACAGCTCCCTTCCACCCAAATACCTCATTCGCTCTATGCATCTATCCTACTTAAAAATTTCCCAATATTTGCTTGATGATTGGCGATGGAGGGGGTGGGAAAAATTGAAAATAAAAGCCCCAAAAAACTGAAAACACATGTAAACAAAACAAAATTGTGGGTCATTTTGGTTACCACCTTTGATCCGCAGTGGTAGTACCTGTTAGTGTCAATCTGACCGGTTTAAATATTATTCGTATTTGATAGAATCGTGTGCAATAATATTAATAATAATAATAATAATATTATATATTATTCTTGTATTAGCAATTTCAAACAAACTACATACACCACACTGAGCATCGGATGACTTTTTCTTGTTTTTTTTTTTAAACTATGATTCCCTCTCAAGTCATGTCAACCTTCATGGGTTATTTAATTTAATGCCAAAGCCATCCTTGTAGAAAAAAATTAGTGGTACTATGTAACCCATAGCTGGGTGTTCATACATTTCCCAAAGGTATTAGTGTGAAAGTGAATGTCATAGCATGACTGAACGTTGAACTCACTAAAACTAAAACAGTTCAGAACATTACCAACAATGACTCCCCACCTTAGATTTAAGTAGATACTGTGGGGTTTTAGAATGAAACATTATTTTATACATATATAAAGGGCGATTGTGTGTATATATGTATGTCCAGGGAAAACTACAAAAATAAAACAATTTATAACAAAGTAAATACAGATATGCGCATTAAATATCATCAGTTCTTGCTTTTTGTGAAAAAATGATGAAGATTTAATTTATAATCAAAGATAATTGTAAATTAAAATATACATAGACATAGCATTGAAATCCTACTTAAAAATGTCCTGCATTTGTAAATCTTAAAATAAACAAATCAATGCACTAGGTTTGGTTTGGTTTGGTTTGGTTTACGGCATATCAACCTCGGTGGGTCATTTAATGCCGACAATGCATAATACAATTTTGTTTATAAACTCATGTTTTTCTATTTAACCCTTAGATGGGACCCTAACAGAGGCTTACATAAAAAACACACATTTACATGATGGGAATTTCTGAAAAGTTTCGACCAACAAAAAATTATTTGGAATAAATGTGTTAATTGTATGAAGAATTCTGGGGTATGGGGGTTATCGTCCTTTGTCTGTGAGCCTCTGTTTCAAACCAACCAATCAGGAGCCAGCATACTTTGGCGGCAAAGCCGAATAAGCAAACTCATGCCTCTTCTGATTCAGCACTCACCGGAGACAGACCTAAAAAAGGGTTGCTCCTATTCTTCAACAGACAACCAGAATCAGAGTCGGACGCAAGCAGAAGTCCATCATATCCGAACTTATCAGAAGGCCGTAGCAAAGGGCTCCGTTAATACCCCATATCTCAGGATACACCAGTTAAGTGACAAATATTATTTGCGCAAACGAAACTAAAGTTTGCAATTCTTTATATGTAATACAAGTCTTTTATTCATATTCTAGTTGTTCGTTTATTTCTTTGACTTTTAACCTGTCTGCCATACTCGTGGTTAACTCCACTACAAATCTCGGACTACTGCCGTTAGTGTCTTAATTCTTTATAAAAGGAGAGTTTTGAAGAAAATTAACATTTCCTTTAGTGGTCATTTCTGACAAATACAATTCTAGTCTCGATACTTTCTGAAAACTCCTCGTACATCTTCTGTCTCACCACTGTTATCACCCCCCCCCCACACACACACACTTTTCAAAAAGGGAAAAAATCACCAAGATACCAAGCAATCAAATACGCAGAGTAAACAATAGGCTGTTAACCCGATGATTTGTAAATTGATGCAATCTAACCTATCATTTGAGAGCATCAAATAATCTTTAGCTTCGAAATATATTCTATGTGTAAGAAAAAGTTGGGTGGAGAGAGATAGAGACAGAGAGTGTGCGTGTTCAAAAGAAAATGAATAGCTGGAAGGGAAATAAATTGAGAGAGAGAGAGAGAAAGAGAGAGAGAGAGAGAAAGAGGGAGAAAGAAAGAAAGAAAGAGAAACAGCTACATTGACTAGTGTGCAGGTAAAATTTTTTCTGAATCAAATGATAAAAAATCAACTAGCTCAAAATCAGATAATTTACCCTTTTTTATCAGAATAAAATAGTTTAGACTTGGTTGGGCAAGCTGTCTGAAAATTCTTAGGTACTTCGCAATTTGTATGTGATTTTAAAACTTTTAAGATCTTGTCGAAAAATTTTCCTAATTTTCCAATCTTGTGTGGATGTGAACAGAAAATGCCTAAAAAACAAGTTTCTTTATACAAATGAGTATAGTGTTTTCACTTATAGATAATAATTGACACTATATCAAGAAAGAAATGTGATGTTATCATTTGTACTAAAAATAATGTTTCACACGCACGATTGTTGTTTAATTTCATCATGATAAAAATAAAAAAGCAATTGCACTCAAAAGAGATGATGAAAAAATATTTTAGTAATAAATTAAATGCTGTTAGTAACAGGTATGTTTATACAAATCTCACAAACAAAAACTCTTTTTCTTTGACATTCATGAGACTAATTCATGATCCAATTTACAAATAAGAAACAATTGCTGAATCTAAAGTATTTGGACCATATGACCTTAAGGCACCCCTTTTTAATCTCGATTAAGAAAGGACATGTTTTTCATTTACACTGTCAATATCCGGTTGTTTGTTAGGGGTTAAGGTTAGGATTAGGGTTTAGTTTTATAATCTAAAAAAAAAATCTAAAAACCATCTGTTAAAACAACTGGATATTGACGATGCAAATGAAAAACATGTCCTTTCATAATAAAGATTAAAAAGAGGTGCCTTAAGGTCATATGGTTCCAAGTATTTTGTATCACTTTGTGCATGGTTTCCCAGAGTAGTTATTCTTGTGTTCAGATTTTAATTTCATAATAATAATTTTTAAAAAACAGATGCACTCATAAAAGATTATAAAAAAAGATTTTAATAAATTAAATGCAGTTAGTAAAAGATATGTTTATACAAAACTCACAAATAAAAACCCTTTTTCCTCGACACCAAGCTAATTTATTATCAAATTTACAGCTAAGGAAAAATTGCTTGGAGGCGATTTCTCAAAAATATAGTTCGCTTTCACACATGTAGTTAAAAAATATACAAAGCCTAAAAGTTTTTTTGTTTTTTTTTACCACTGACAAAATTTATAAAAACCTTATGGTTCAGTCTCAGCCACAGGTAAAATTTTGTCAAATGATGGAAAAATTAACTCAAAATCAGATATGTCACTTGTGATTATGGAAGAAATAGATATACAACCCTTGTTATCATCTCCAAAGTGTGTTCACACGGAACATTTTAAATTTGAACAAATAAATGCTGTTCCACAAACTTTGCATGCATATGATTTCTCTCCAGTGAGTACTTGCAGGTGAAGTTTTAATATTTTATATGGAAATCTAGATCCACGTTTAACATGAAACTGATTTCTCTCCAGTGTGAGTTTGCAAGTGATGTTGCAATGCGGATTTCTGGGCAAATGTCAATCCACACTCTTTACATGAAAATGATTGTTCTCCTGTATGTGTTCGCATGTGTCTTGTTAAACATGATCTATATGAAAAAGTTGATTCACACACTTCACATGAATATGGTTTCTCTCCAGTGTGTATTTTCATATGATTTTTTAAATGTGAACTGTCTGAAAATGTTGATCCACACACTTCACATGAATATGGTTTCTCTCCACTGTGTGTTCGCATGTGTCTTTTCAAATGTGAACTTTGTGAAAATCTTGATCCACAAATTTCACATGAATATGCTTTCTCTCCAGTGTGTATTCGCATGTGAGATTTTAAAGATGAATTCCGTGCAAATTCTGCTCCACAAACTTTACATGAAAATGGTTTCTCACCAGTGTGTGATTTCATGTGACTCTGAAATGTTGACTTCCATGCAAATGCTAATCCACAAACTTTACATGAAAATGGTTTGTCTCCAGTATGTGTTGTCATGTGACATTGCATTGCTGACTTATGTGCAAATGACGATCCGCAAACTTCACATGTGAACGGTTTCTCTCCAGTGTGTCTTCGCAGGTGAGTTTTTAACTGTGAATTCTGCGCAAAAGCCGATCCACAAACTTCACATGAAAATGGTTTCTCACCAGTGTGTGTTGTAACATGACTGTTTAAAGATGATTTAAAGGAAAATGTTGATCCACATATGTTACATGAAAATGGTTTCACTCCAGTGTGTGTTCGCATGTGATTTTTTAAATGTGAACTGCATGAAAATGCTGATCCACACACTTCACACGAATAGGGTTTCTCTCCAGTGTGTGTTCGCATGTGAGCCTTCAAATATGATTTTCGTAAAAATCTTGATCCACACACTTCACATGCGTATGGTTTCTGCCCTGAATGTGTTTGCATGTGACTTTGCAATGATGAACTCTGTACAAAGGCTGATCCACAAACTTCACATGAAAATGCTTTCACATCATTGTGTGTTCGCATGTGCCTTCTGAAATTTGAATTACATGAAAAGGCTGATCCACAAACTTCGCATGTATATGGTTTCTCCCCCGTGTGTGTTCGCCGGTGAATTTTTAAATATGAACTATATGGAAATTCTAGTCCACATATTTCGCATGAATATGTTTTTTTTTCAATGGGTTTTTGCATCTTTTATTAAGAAAATGCTGAACTTATCTCCAAATTTGAAATCTTTTATAATGTTGAAACAGACACTTTATATGAATATGGTTTCTCTCAGATGAAAATGGGCCCTCTGTCATATTCACATGCCTAACTTTATAGGAAAACTTGTATCAACTGACTTGCTGGAAAACCACATACTTCTATAAACAATTTTAGAAGTTTAGTTATGTAATTTAACTTGAATCTGTATTTCTATATTCATTGCTGATCACAGTTTCTCAGTCCAAATTAAATATAACCATCAGAGGAGTTTGATTTCCACCACAGATTAAAACCTGGAAAAGAAAAAGATATGGTTAAAAATTACATGTCAATTTTTTTATTTGCATTTAGAAATATATATTGATATACCTATACATTTATTTTATATCATCATATATTATTTTATCGTAGATGGTGTGATGCCATAAACCCTTAAGAGTTACTGCCCTTTATCTGGGCACAAACCCCACACAGAATAAAGATATACACATATTCTGAGTTATACTCCATTTAATTTAAATATATTAACATGGTGGCAGCAGTGGTATATGAACATTCATCAGAAAAAAAGAGTATAATATAAAATTCTGTTTATATCAAAAATATTTAAAGGAAAAATTCAAAATCAAAGAAAGAACCATACAAAACTGAAGAAAAAAACATACAAAAATACAAAATTACATAAAGAAAGAAAAAGACAAAGAAAAGAAACATTCAAAATTAAAGAAAGAAATATACAAAATAGAAAGAAGCACCTAAAAGAAACATACAAAATTACAAAAGGAATTCTACAAAATTACTAAAAAGAAACACATAATTTAAATATATTAACATGGTGGCAGCGGTGGGATGAGAACATTCATCAGAAAAAAAGGAGTATAACACCGAACAAGACTAACTGGAAAAAAGTTATGTCAACTCTTTGGACAAAAACACCTTTTTTGGATAAATCAAACTAAATGTCTTAAAATGCAGAACGCAATTGGGAATGTTTGAAAGATGACGTCAAACCCTTAAAACATCTTCCAAGTTATACTCCATTTAATTTAAATATATGGACAATTGGTTTCTGGTAATATTACACTGTATTAAAGAAATAAAAATAAAAATTAATATATTCATTTATTCTATATCAGATAGTTTGTGTATTCTATATAAAAAAGAAAGGAAAGAAATGTGAGAAGAAAAAAAAGAAACAGGTGTAAGATTCAAAGGTTATGACTAAGTCATAACTCGTTGGAACGCAAACAAACTGCGACAAGGTTTGATAGACAAAACATTTAATAGGTATACAGCACATGGATATGATGAGATACATAAAGTACATAGATACATATACAAAAGTAGAGATAATGACACATTCATGAATGGTAAAATACAAGATATTTAGGTATCAAAGAGATACCTAAATGTACATAAAAACGTAGTTACAGATACATGACTAAAGGATAGGCATATATCGTATAAGAGACTTACTAGCAGTGAGTGGCCAGTGTTAAGGGCCGAAGACCCAACGAGAAGAGGGTAGACCATGTCTAACCCATGTGGTCTCGTAATGAGCAGCAGGAAAAGAGAGAGAGAAGTTCAAATCAGTTGCTTAAATACACCAGGCCCCTAGCGGGAACCAGCGACACTAAATGGGCAGACAACTCCCCAGGCAAATACGAAAATAACTCCTACACAGGGGAAAATATTGTGCACATAACCTATGTCAACCAGACATCTAAGGAAATTTAATGGCATTAGAGATATTTGGTCTAAACCCCCCCCCCATGATTCTTTTCAGTTTCATCACTGGAAAAGTGCACCAAAATATTTTATGAAACTGAAACTGTTTTGTGTAGTACTATTACTACCAAGCAGCCATACATAAGAAAGAAGTTTCAAAAGACTTTTAGATTTTAATAAAATGAATTGTTATCAACATTTATTGTAAGAGGAAAAGATTGAATAAAAATAGAATAAAAACAATTAATAAACATTTAAATAAATGTGTAAATTTGTTTACAAAATGAATGTAGGGAAGGAAATACAACAGATACGACACTTCAGAAATCTATTTTCTATTTTAGTATAGAATGCATTCAAATCACAAAACACTGGAGAGGGGGAGTACATTGGTAAAGTTAAAATTTGGAAAAAGTTTGGTTTGGTTTATGACATATCAACCTCGTTGAGTCATTTAATGCAGATAAAGTTTTGAAATAAATTAATTCTTAATGGATACTCAATTTAAAAAAAAAAATTATAAACACATTTTTCTATTTAACCCATAGATGGAACCCTAACAGATACTACCACTCCGGGTTAAAGTGGATCTGGGTGCATGGTGATAAAGGATTTCTCTTCATTCCCCAGTCCTCCAGGACTGGAAACTCACCATCAGACAGAGTTTAACATCATTCCAAAGACATGAAGACTCTCAGCTCATATATGATAAAAAGGGTTGGATCTTGCCATAATGGTTAGGTCATTCATATAGGTGCTAGGGCTTGACATGACCAGCTGATTGATTAGAGGGGGCCTCTCCAACTGCCCATTTAGCCTAAGTAAAGACCAAAGTAGAGTGTTGTATATCATGGACTGCTCAGCCATAAGGATTACATTATTAAGCATCACAGGTTGCCACCCATGGCCCATGAGTGGCCCCATTGGGGGTGTCTTACCACTCTGCAGATGTGCAGTCAGTGTTATCTAAAGCCTCAGCCGACAGGGCTATTTGGAAATGGCATAAAATGATAGATAATAGGCAAAATTTGAATAAGAAATCAGCAGATAGATATGTGTCATGTGGTGTGGTGTGCAGTGATATTAATAGAAAAACTGCAAGTAACAAAGGCAGAAATAAATTTAAAACTATGAAATTAGAAAAGATTTAAGAAAAAGCAGGATGAAGTACTGTAGAAGTGACAGTGACTTACTAGGAGCTAAATGCGTTTGCTGTCTCACGTGTCAATCTGAGAGCCATTTACCAAACTGCCATTTTTATGCTGCAAACTTATTTGCATAAGATGGCAGTGACACATTTAAAAAAACAGGTGAGTGGACATGGGGGGCAGTTCTACTACAGGCTTCGCATGCGTATTGATTGAACGTAACCTGCTAGTTCTGTTCTGTGAGTGACAACGAAGGACTTGACATCCTGTTATAGTCTTTACTTATTGTGTGTAATGAACGTTTTGTGTGTTGGTGTGGATAACAGAATTCTGATCTAAAGTAAGAAATCAAAGATTGTGAATTAACGAGATTATCATAGCAGCTTCATTTTTCTTCTAGTATACTGTACTGTTATCAGTACATAGCTCAATTGGTAAACTGTTTAAGTGCAGATTGTTTTGATTGGTAGGATCTTACGTTAGGTTAACCCTAGGGATATTTTAGGCTTAAGACATTTTTGTTTTATCCCTTCTTTGTTACTTGTGCAGTTATTTGAATAGTATTTCAGATGGTTGGGTCAAACCATGTATGCCTGCAGATTCATAATGTTTGGTATATTTTTCTTTTTCTCAAGAATGACAAAATGTCATCTATGTTAGTATTTTTCATATTTGCATTGAAAAAATTATTTCTGATAGGAATGAAATTTCCACATTCTATGAGGAAATGTTTGACAGTGCAGTGTGTTTGACATTTTTCAGACCATGGTTGATCCTCTTGTTTGAGTATAAAAGAGTAAGATTTTTATAGCTACCCAACCCCCAAATTTTTCCAAAGGTTGACATAAGAGCAATAGAGTTGGGGCAATAATATAGGTGCTAGGGCTTGATGTGACCAGCTGATTGATTGGAGGGGCCTCTCAGACCACCCATCTAGCCTAAGTAAGGGCCATGAGATTTGTGGTTCCAGTGAGATCAGTGTACCAGCAATCAGGTCCCTATCACTGACTAACTGCTAATTCTTAACCAGCACAATTGACACAATATGAACCACCCCTACAGCAAAAAATCAAAGACTCCAGCAGGTAAGATTGCACATCACACAACTGTCTCCATCAGGAGGGCTTTGTTTATTTACTTAGTGATCATAATAAGCATAAGACTGCTACCTAGTTCACATTCATAGTTGATGCTTGATATAGGGATGGTTCATATTGTGCCAATTGTATTGTTGAATTTATGAGTTGTTTTTCTGTCTTAATATATGTGACATTATCATGTGTTGTAATTACCAAAATATATATACATCTCCAGTCAATACAACCACAAATATATTAGCTCAGTCAGTATAGCGTTCGGCTAGAAACCACATGGTTCCTAGTTCGATACCGGTCCTCGCCAACTCAGCATATGAGTAGCACAGGGATCTATGCAGTAAAGGAAGGAGTAAGGCTGTGGCACTCCACCTCAGATGCTAAAACAATCTCCTTGGTCTAGGGAAAAGGGGATGAGACTCCTCGCTGTTAGTAGCTGATACGACTTTAGTTAATATCAACTTTGAGTCGATCCATGAATTAATCGAGGTTAATTACAAATGTGTAAAAAAATTTAATTAATTAAATGGAACAATAGAATAGCTATCGAGTTTAATCACATTTAATCGGGGGTTAATAATTATAATATACACGTGTTCTGGGAAATTAAAACAAAAATAAGCTCCTCATAATATTAACATTTCTATTAATTGAAATTAAATTTCTTTTGATCCTTAGAGAAAAATAGTATATTATCATTTAGAAGAAATATTAATATGTATATAATATATATATATACTATATCTAATCATTGAAAAATTTAAAGGAAAAAAATTATCATTTTCATTTTATAGCACTCTATGTATGCTATTTTCATATTTATTTCTTTCCCAAAAATATATTTTATGAGAATTGTTAAATCAAAAGTATAAAGAACTTAGGAAGAAATCATTAATATCGGGAATTCCTTATGATGTAAATTTGCATTCTTTGGTTAGGCATCTATGAACTCTCCCTCCGCTTGAAATCCTAGTGACATCCTGCTGTGGGGGGGTAGGGAAAATATATAATAGGTTTAAATTTGTAAATTAAACGATTGAGTGCTTCAATGTTCTCACCTTCATGGGTTGCCCACCAAAATACTTACTACAATCAATTTTCACCATACAACACACCCCTTCATAAATTTTTCCAAAAAAAAAAACCTCCCAGCATTAGATAGAATCACAACTATTCTTCATTAAAACCCCCATTTTGACACCATTAGGCACCCCAGCCCAAAAAGGAACTGAATTTTGCTTTTCACCAGTTGTTAGTAAACAAAACAGCCAGCCGATAAAAACCAGTAACATTTTTATACTAAAATAGTTTTTGATTTTGATTTTTAAAAAAATAGTTATTTCATATTGTTGTCGTTAGCATATGTGAAAAAATTAATTTTGCACAAAAGATAAACTAATATTGTTATTAAAAAAAAAAAAAAACTTAAAATGAAAGACATGTTTATTTATTTTCCATGTGCCACTACGGATAGTTAATATTAAAAAGTATTTATCTAAAAAAAGATTTTGCTAGGATTAGGGTTAGGTGTTAGGGTTAGGGATTATTATTATAACCTTATAATATACTTATTATAACTTTAATCATTCCCATGTTAAATAATCTAACGTTTAACGTTTTATAATTAAAAGAATTGCTATTGAATAACGAACATGAAAAAAAATAAAAAAAAATTTTCCGAAAAAGCAAAAAATTTTTGAACCGCAAATTTTTAAAAACTGCTGTTTTTTTTAAAAAAATTTTTTCAGGCTTTATTTAATATATTATCATAAATATTGATAATATATAATATAATAAAAATAACTTTTAAAATTAAAATTCTTATATTTCAATTATAAAAAAAAGAAAATAAAAAATTTAATAACAGGGTAAAAACCGTAAGAAAAAGATATATTATTTTCTTAATAGATTATTTATTAAATTTTTTTTAAGTTTAATTTTATTTTTGCTTTCCTTTTGTCAATTAAAAATAACACATTTCCCTTTCTTTCTTTTATCTTCAGTTTTTTTATTTATACAAAAATTAGTGCCAAATATATGTTACGCCCCAAATTTAGAGATGGGCGAAAGTTAACAGACTTTGAAAAAAATGTGAAAGTTTTTAAATAAAATAACTGGTGCATTATAACATTCATTCCTTAATATAACAACACTGAAAATTTCATTAAAATCGGTTAACTCCCTGATTTTTGGTATTTTTTTTTCTATCGGGGGAGGGTGACCTTGGTACTGTCAAATGTGTCTTTGACTAACGCCTGATTAGTTGGTACCTAATGTGAACCATTTTTTCATAAGAAAATGTTTAGCAACGTATTTTTTCAGAATTTGAGAAACAAATTAGAATTTTAATTTTTTTTCTAATATCGACACAAATGTGTTATAGAAAATTAAAATAATTTATTTAACGAAATAGATTTACTAAAACAGTTTGAATTTATACGATTATTATCGGTAGTTTTCAAAAATAAATTCTTCATTATGTAGAGAAAGAACTGAGTAAATATTAAAAGTAAAAAAAAGATGAATGAAGAGAATATATATGAAGATAATTATATACTTACTTTTCTTGTGTTTTGTCGACTTTGAAACAATCAAACATTAGAAAAAGAAAAAAAAAGGAACTATCTCTCAATACAATTATTCGTATTTAATGTAAAGGAATTAAATGAAGGGAACGTAATATTTATTTGTTTTGTTTGACTGATACCTCAAAAGTGAAAGTCAAGGGAGATAATTAAGGAAAATAATGAAAGATTATTTTTTATTTTTTATTTTTATAAATCATCAAAATTAAGATCCAATGAAATCGAATCCTTAAATTTTAAAGTATTTTCTCCAAATCCGTACTCTGAACTTTAAAAAAAAAAATGAATAAGTGAGTATGTGGTGGACGGATTTTTAAAACTATTTTCAGAAAGTTTTCTTTAAAAATACCGTTTACAAAAATAAATTTCTTTATTAATGAATAAGTTGTAAAAATCTAATCAAAATTATTAGATTGTTTTAGAGATTTCAAATTTTACGGCATATCGTTTTATAAAATATAACATATTTAAAACAAAATATCACCGGTTTTATTGAGTGTAAAAATCAAATATAATTTTCTTTAATTTCGAGAAAATTCTATCGAACTAACTGCATTGTGCAGTTAGAAAGGTTAGAGAAAATTATATTTATTTAATTTTTACACTCATTTAAAGTTAACAGATGATATTTTTACGGAACTTCTTCGTAATGAACAGATAATAAATAAAGCATAACGATTTTAAAGTTGAAATAAAGATTTTGTATAAATTTCAAGCATGTTTTTTTTTGTTTTGTTTTTCCATGTATCGTTTTTCGTTAAAACTATGTGTACGTTAGGAATCACCAAAACGGCCACGTGATCAGTTTAAGCCATCTTGAATAAAACAGAAATAAATATTTCCGAACTTTGTTTATAAAAAATATCGTAAAAAAACAATCAACGATCATACAAAGTTGTTACAAAGAAAAACAGTTAATTCAAAGATCAAATTATCTGATTGGGAAAAATTACATCATTATCTTAAAAAATAAATAAACCTATCCGTATTACATGCGAAAGGGTAATTTTCAGGCCGCAATTTAGATATGTTACAACCAGCCATATGTAGATGTATAATCGTAAAAGATTATACATCTACATATGGCTGGCTGTAACAGACATACTTTTTTTTAGACAAAATTTAATATTAAAATGAATAAAATCTTTAAAAACCTTTAATATCAACATTTACTATTAAAATTAGTAAAAACTTGAAAAAATTTAATATCAAAATTTCACAGTGAATTTGACTTTTAAAAAAAATGTCTTCGGTTTTGGTATTAATTTTTAAAATCGAAAATGAAATGAAGTGAAAATTTGAATTTTTTTTCTAAGAGAAAAACTGATATATATAAAAAAAAATCAATATATATAGTTACTGAAAAGCGTCTCGTCTCTTTGTATAAAACCAAAACCAATATGTCAGTTTTGCTCTTCCGTATATTCTAAGAGTCACACATTACTATTCAACAATAAAAATTACAAATACTTTTTAAAAAAATTAATATAGCGTGGATCAGACCAGTTTTTAGTTCACCTGAATTCTAAAATTCATATATTTAAATATCCGTGAAAAATTCAATTTTTTCTCACAGAAAAAAAAAAAATATTTAATTTATTTCATGCAGAAAAAAAATATTTAAGCACACAAAAGATTGAAAATCTCTTAAAAGTTAATTTCTTAAAAAAATTTTTTTTTTTTTTTTACAATTTAATAGAATATAGTACATACCAATTAAAAAAGCAAAAAAAGTTTTCAAATAATTATATTATGACAATTTTTTGCACTTTTTATTTGCGAATTCATTAATTTTTCCTAAAAAAAACTACTGCATTGTATGTTATACAATTTCTTTGATATAGTTATTCAGACTCTTATCTTTATAGAAAAAAAAGTAAAAAAAGTTTTCTGACGGGTCATTTTTATTTTTATCACAAAATAAATTAGGAGGGTGGGATAGACCTCGTAAAAAAAATATTTCCCCTAATATATTTTAGGAAAAAACTATTTCAGATATATTTATATCCAAAGGTAAACATTTATGGAAATTTTCATGAAAATCAGACTATTAATTGATTTTTCATAGCATCATGTGACCCTAAGGGACTGCTGCTAATGTCTGGTGAGGCCAGGTAGCCTATCCCTTGATAAATTTCCACATTCCGTATGGATTATAGGGAGTAGTCCAACAGATTGCAATAATTCTGTGCAAATCCTATACCACAAAATTTGCATGAATATGGTTCTACTCAAGTGTTTGATTTCATGTGACTTTGAAAATTTGAAACTTGTGAAAATGTTAATCTACACACTTCACATGAATATGGTTTCTCTTCTGTGTGTTTTCTTGTATATGCAGCAATATACCCGGTGTAAATTCCATTCCACAAACTTTACAGGAAAATGGTTGTTCCCTGATGTGTGAACACATGCATCTTTTCATAAGTGAGCTCTGTGAACATTTTTGGAGTGTTGAAATTTAAAAAAAATTTTTATTCTTTTTTGTGGTCTTCTGGATTTGATCTTTCTAGAATTGTAAAAATTAGGAACTGGAAGTTATTTTTTCAATGCAAATAACCAAAGGTTATTTCAATGATATTCTAAGTTAAAAACCTAAAATTAAATCTGCTAAATAAGTAAATTAATTTAAAAAAATGTAATGGAGGTGTTTTTTTTATAATCACCAGTACAAAATAAAAAACGCCCTCCAGGCAATGTAAATATAGATGTTTAGAACATATTGCCTAATGTCAGCGAGTTTGTACCCTAAGTAAGTAAAATCATCAAATTCATTAAAGGATTAAAAAATAAAACAATTTGAAATGTAAACTTTAAATATGTATTAAAATAAAACAAACTATATATAGATATATATTACCAGTCATGTATTTATTAAAACTTGTTTTAAAAAACAATGAGGACTGTCTAATGTTGCATGTTCAAATTTTGAGTGTATTTATTCTATGTTATGATGATTTTGGGTAATGTGACATAAGCAGTGACATAATTTTTGTTACAGAAGCGAATGTCCATTATTAATAGAAGATGAATATGGCTTTCTTTTTTTTTTTCTTTTTCTAAATTCCTGACCTGTTGATAAAAACAGAAATCTGAAAATACTTTTATGTATAAAAGTATTTTCAAATTTCTGTTTTTATCACTTTTGGTTCTGCAGGTGAACTACCTGACCCTGTTCTAAAAAGTAGTAGAGTCCCCAATTCACTCTTGGATTAAGAACCACTTCTGTCATCTTCTTTGAAAGCAGTCAATCTGTAACATTGGTGAAAATCTTTCACACAGTGTAGTATACCAGTAACGAGTATGGTCTGAAAGCTGACAATTCCATGAACTTGACTTTTGTCAAATCTAGTGGTACATTGGCTATTCAAGGCTTTTAGTGAGTTCTCACGATATGGAATTTGTAAAACTCCAGGTGACAGTGCTACATCTATCCCTTTCACATACTGTTTGTGCCAGTAGATTCCATTGGCTGGTGCAGTCAACAGTTTTGCACTATCCTTAGGCATCATGTTATACCAGTACACAGCCTCTCAAATAGAGCACTGCATTCTGGCTGCAATTCTTTTTATAGTGCATTGCAATCACACCTGCTATTCGTCTACAAAGATCTGAAAGTCTTGGTCACAAAAAGGTTCCTCTGCTACTTGCTTGAATAAAAATCATATTATGATTTATTGTTTTTGCTATGTATATATATGTATATAATACTCCATTATTACAAATATTTTACAGACGTTGCCGCTGTCAATAACAACAAAGACAAAGGATCCGTTGAACAGGAGCGACATTCATTTGAAAAAGGGAATCTAGCGATCCCGAAAATTTATGATAACAAATAATAAAAAATAAGTGAATCCAGTACTCCATAACATCGAGTTCCTTCATTTATTTATTTTTAAATGCTTCATAATAACGCCCAACTTCAGCATAAAAAAATATATATATATATATATATATATATATATATATATATATATATATATGGAAGCATGTGGTGTAATGGTTAAAGTCATGGGAAATGGACTCGTCGCCCCGAGTTCAAATCCTGGATGCGGTAATTGCATTTCACTTAGCGCTAATACCCTTGAAAAAGGTATGAATCCTACTTTTCCTTCGGCTATGGATAAATAGTTGGGCAGACTGGGCTCTTTAACCTTGGTTAGGCAACTGATCAAGGAGAAGGAAAGCTCTGATGATATATAAATATATATATTTGGTTAAATACCGAAATTTAACTCATTTGTAAATGCTTGAATATAATCATTACTATATTTTCAATGTGCCAGTGCATTTTATTTATTAGCATTTTTTATTTGTCAACACAGTTATCCCCTATACACTAGAGTTCTTTACTAAATAAATTTTTGGATTATTGCATTTTTGTGCTCTTCAGGACTAACTGGCCTATGTAAACAAAAGTGTCATAAATGACATTAAGAGCTAATATAGAAATTATATATATAATATAGAAAACTATACCATACACTTCACATGAATATATTCTCTCTCACACTCTCTTTCCAGTATATGTTTAGTACTTTTAATCTTGAGATCCTTGTGAAGATGATACTTCAAGAATATTGGTCCATACTAATGTTTCTTGCCTGTTGCTTTTAAAAGTGTATATTGTAAAAAATCTGATATGTACATTTAACATGAATATAATTTCTATCTTTTTTTGTTTCATTTTCTTATTAGATTTTTTTAGAAGTCAAGGGGCCCCTGTCCTGGGGCTAATACTTGATTTCTTTATAAATAGTATTTATATCCTAATGATCTTTTTAGGATGGAGCATGTTCCTTTGATAGCTGCTATTTGTATTTCATAGTAGCTTGGCTTCCCTGGAATTGTTTCAAGGTATTTTTTTAGATTTTGTTTCACCAGTCCAGTTGCACCAATCACAACGGGTATGATGTCTATTTCTTTCAGGGACCAAGTTGTTTTTAGGTCATTCTTGAAGTCTTGATATTTTGTGATCTTTTCTTGCTTGGCTCTATTTAGGCCATAGTCATTTGGGACAGCTACATCAATAATAAGAGCAGTTTTTTTTTTGCTTATCCCAGATGACAATATCTGGTTTAATGGCTTTGTCTTTTATATATCTGCCTGTCTGGATTACTTTGTCATAGAACACAGTCACCTTTCCATTTGATGTTATTGGTGGAGGCTCATGTTCCCAGATGTACTGTATTCTCTCAAGCTGCATTTCTCCACAGATTTTCCAGTGGAGGTATTTGCATACTTTGTTATGGTGGGCAGTGTAGTGGCCATCTGCCAAAAGGATCTGGCAACCAGACATTAGATGACTTGGACTTTCAATGGCTGAGTGGCAGAATCTGCATTGGTCATTTTGTTGTATTCCAATCATTTTCTTGAATCCATTTGTGAGTATGCCCTGGTCTATCAAGTGTGTATTTAAATGTGTCTGCTTAAACCAGTTGTTCTGTACCCTTTTCTCTTTATATTTCCATTTTGATTGATAATTGTTTTCATGGCCACATTCTCTGTCTCTCTGCAACTCCATCTGTCTGTCTGTCTGTCTCTCTCTCTCTCTCTCTATATATATATATATATATATATATATCACTCCCTGTGACTTTCTCTCCCCCTCTCTCTCTATATATATATATATCACTACCTGTGACTTTCTCTCTCTCGTTCTTTCTTTATATGTGCGTGTGTGCGTCTCTCTCTCTCTCTTTGTGTGTGTTTCCCTCTATATGTGTAAATAAGAACAAAAACAGTCTGTCTCTCTTCTTAACTCTCTCTCTCTCTCTTTCTCCCCCCTCTCTCTCTCTCTCTCAACAGTTGGTAAGACCATAGGATGCAGTGTGAGGTAATCCAGGCAAATATGGCCGAGTGTGCTCCTCGTCTCGAGTGCCGATGTGACAAGTGAATATTTATAGCGGCAATTAAAAATGTTTACAAAAGATCATTTTACAATTTCTGGAACAAATAAAAAGTGATATTTCTCCATAGAAACTTCAAAACTGCTTGAAATATTTATTTTGAGTAAAAAAATTGTTCTGTATATAAATGCACAAAGTAAAACATGAAGTTCAGTATATAAATCTTACATAAATTGCATATAAAACTTATATAGTTTCAAGTATTCTCATCTAATACAAATAATTTACATACGGTTATATAGTTTCAAGTAATCATATGTAATAGTAAGAATTTTCAGACAGGTCTATTTAATCTTATCATAATGGTGATTGTAAGTTTTTCTGTCTGTAACCGAAACTATATTACTACTCAAGTCATAATTCCCTTTATTATTTCCATCACATTCTCCATGATTTTATTTTTATTTAAACCTTAATTATAAATACCATTAGCCATATCTACATAATAAAACATGCAATTGTATTTATGTATACAACAAAATAGCATTTTACACAGTGAACAAAAAGGCTAATTTAAATATTGATATTAAAATTTGATTTGATAAATATGAGCTTAGTATTATTGATTTCTAATTGTTTAGTTTTATCTTAATGAATATGAGCAAAAACTTTGGGGATACATCTTAAAAGAAATCCATTAAGAAGAAAAAATAACTGCAATTTTATTTTTTTTTTCCTATTTTAACTAGATAGTTAAATTAGGGAAATTTAACAATGAAAGATGGGAGTGATGGAAAATGATGAAAGAGTTAGTTTCAAAGTTGTTCTGTCTTTCAAATATACTCTCTCTGTTTTCAATCATTTTATCTGAATTTTTATTTAGTTTTATTAGCCTATCCAATTTAATATATTTCATTACATTAAATCTTAAATACTTGTGCCTCGAGGGTGCATATTTTTGTTAGTAACAATAATTTATATACAATTGTGTTTTGAAGTAACTATTATTATTTAATAATAACATTTGTTTAGAGCAGTTAGTAAACAATTATAATAAGTGACTAAATACAAATAATTTGCATACATTTAAATTGCTTCAATTATTCTTATCTGACACAATTCTAATATAAATTTTCACCATGTTACTAAATGTTACACAAACTGGAATCTATCCAAGAGAATGAGCTTCATAAAATTCTGTGTGACTTTGAGTAAAATAAAAGATACTTGAAAATTATTTGATAATAAATAGATAATACATAAATTTATGCATAAAAAGAAAAATGTTATAAGTCATTTAATATTTTATGTGATTCTTGAGTTTATTAGAACTAAAATATAGAGGGTAACTGGGTTGTAGCATTTCAGTGAACTAGTGAACCTCAATATGCAAAAGGTTCTCTGTGATTCCAAAAAAAATGACTGTGGTCCTCGTGGGGCCATATGACTCCTGTTAAAAACCAGTAATTTTAAACTAACACTAGACAAAAATCTTATTTTCCATATTACACTTCAGTGTATGTTTGATAAAGAGTACTTAAATGGGGAGACAGTGAAAATCACAATGCACAGACTTCACATACTCTCTTCAGTTTGTGTCCATATGTGCCACTGTAATTTTGAATCCTATGCAAATGCTAATGAACAAAATTTAAATGAACATTGTTACACTCCAGGGTGTGTTTGTAGGTGTTCATTTTGATGTGAGTTCTGTGAAAATTCTGATGCACACACTTCATAGGAAAATGGTTTCTCTCCAGTGTGTCTTTTAACATGAGTTTTTAAAGATGATTTAAATGAAAATGTAGATCCACACACTTCACATGAATATGGTTTCTCTCCAGTGTGTTTTAGCATGTGATTCTGCAATGCTGACTTCTGTGCAAAAGCCATTTCACACACTTTACATGCATATGGTTTCTCTCCTGTGTGTGTTCGTATGTGACTTGTCAACTTTGAACTCTGTGAAAATGTTGATCCACAAACTTCACATTTATATGGTTTCTCTCCAGTGTGTGTTTGCAGGTGAATCTTTAATGATATTTTATATGTGAATCTAGAGCCACACACTTCACATGAAAATGGTTTCTCTCCTGTGTGTCTTCGCATATGTGTTTTTAAAGATGAATTCCCTGAAAATGTTGATCCACAAAATTTACAAGAAAATGTTTTCTCTCCAGTGTGTGTTTTCATATGACTTTGTAATGTTGACTTCCATGCAAATACCGATCCACATACTTTACATGCATATGGTTTCTCTCCAGTGTGTGTTCGCATGTGTGTTTTTAAATGTGAACTCTCTGCAAATGCTGATCCACAAACATTACATGAAAATGGTTTTTCTCCAGTGTGAGTTTTAACATGACTTTGTAAAGATGATTTAAATGAAAATGTTGATCCACATACTTCACATGAATATGGTTTCTCTCCAGTGTGTCTTCGTGTGTGCATCTGCAATGCTGACTTCTGTGCAAATGTCATTCCACAAATTTTACATAAAAATGGTTTCTCTCCTGTGTGTGTTCGTATGTGATTTTTTAAATTTGAACTACATGAAAATGTTGATCCACAAACTTCACATTCATATGGTTTCACTCCAGTGTGTGTTTGCAGGTGAAGTTTTAATGATATTCTATATGGGAATTTAGATTCACACAGTTCACATGAATATGGTTTCTCTCCTGTGTGTTTTCGGGAGTGAATTTTTAAAGACGAACTCCGTGCAAATGCTGATCCACAAACTTTACATGAAAATGGTTTCTCACCAGTGTGTGTTTTCATGTGACTTTGAAATGTTGCCTTCCTAGCAAATGCTGAACCACAGACTTCACATGCAAATGGTTTCTCTCCAGTGTGTGTTAGCATGTGTGCTTTTAATTGTGAACTGAATGAAAATCTTGATCCACACACTTCACATGCATATGGTTTCTCCCCTCGGTGTGTTTCCATGTGATTTTGCAATGTTGATTTCTGTGAAAATGCTGATCCACATGTTTCACATGAATATGTTTTTTTACCAATGTGTTTTTGCATCTTTTTTTTATAGCTGAAAATAGCAAACCACAAACTGATGAATAATATTATCTCTACAAATTTCAACTCAGTTGAAATGTTGAACCAGATATTTCACATGAACATGGTTTGTCTTCGGTAAATTTTTATACAACTCCATGCAAATGCTGATCCACACATTTTACATGAATATAGTTTTTTTTCTACAATGTTTATTTGTATGCAATGTTTTTTTTTTACCTGTGGTCTGTATTAAAAGGTTGAATCATATGATTAGTCAGATGAAAATATTTATCTCTTTAGTTTGTATGTCTAACGTTCAATAAACACTTGTGTCAAATGAAATGCTGAAAAACTAAATATTTGTTTTTTTTTCTCATTTTTCATTCTATAAACAATTTTAGAAGTTTAGTAATATGATTTAACTTGAATCTGTATTTCTATATTCATTGATGATCATAGTTTCTCCATCCAATTTAAATACAACAATCAGAGGAGTTTGTTTTCCACCACAGATTGAAAACCTGGGAAAGAAAAGGAGATATTGTTAAAGTTTACATGTCAATTTTTTTTGCAATTGGAAATTTATATTAATCTATTGATAAATTTAGTTTATATCATTATATATCTATTTCATATTAGATGGTTTCCTGTTATATTACACTGTATTAAAGAAAAGAAAAGAAAAAATGTAGGGAAAATATTGTACATATAGCCTATTGTTAGACAACCTTCCAGGATAAATTATTGACATATAGCAAAATTTATAAATCTATCTGTCCTATATCAGATGGTTTCTGTTTATATTAAACTGTATGAAAAGAAAGAAATAGAAAATAAAAAGAATTTAAAAAGGAGGGAAAATATTGACAACCAGATTTCCAAGAAAAATTAATAACATACAGCAAAATCAAATTATACATTAAATTAACATTTCATTTTTATAATTTAATAATTAATTTACAATAAGTAATAAATCCATCAAAAACTTATATAAAATTTTAATTTTTGGGGCTTTTACATAAATCGGGAAATGTTTCACAATTATTTTGCATAAAGATTTCTTGAAATCTGAAAATATATAGAAATAGATTTTGTTTTAAATTGATATTCTTACAAGAAATCAATCATGATCATATTAAGTTTAAAAGAGAAGAGTGTCAATTTTAAAAGAAGATTTAGTAGGAAAAATTGTTGAAGAAACAGACTGAAGTGATTAGATATATAAAAACCATTTATTGATTTTAAATCAAATTCATTTTAGATTATTATATATTTATTCCAAATTAGATAGTTTTGGTTATATCATAATTTCATACATTTCATCATAAATTGGGAAAAGTTTCACAATTATTTTACTGAAAGATTTCTTGAAGAATATAAAATCTGAAAATGAACAGAAATATATTTTGGTGTAAACTGTCTTCTATGTAAATAAATTGGCAAAATTGTTTGACTTTTCATCAATTCTGCTTTAAAATGCTTTAAAATTGCAATATAACTTTTGTTTCAATAATTTTTTATGAAAAAATTACATATTATTAGTTTAGGGTACTCATTCATTATCATTACTCTAAGATCCACTGTGATCCAAAATGAAGCATGTGTCTGTGTAGTGGTGATTCCTGTGAACTACATAAATGCAATGGTGAAATTGACTTTTCATCAATTCTATGTGTCTGGTGGTGGGTCCTGTTTATGACATAAATTCAATGATGAAATTCTGACCTTTTATCAATTCTGTTTTAAAATACTTTAAAACTTCAATATAACTTTTGTTTTAATCATTTTATAAAATTTATTTTTATAAGTTTAGAATACTCCTTCATTACCATTACTCCAAAGTTCACTATAACTTAAAGTGATAGTACCTCTTAGGGTCCTATTTATGGATGAAATAGATCTGTTTAAAAATTATTTGTATTCAGTAGGAAAACTTGACAATCATAAATTATTTGTATTAAGTTAGGTATTTTAGTTACTTGAAACTATGATTGTTTACTAAGGATGATTATTGGTTACTTTGTGACAGGATGAGGTATTCACAATAAAACTTTTTTCAAATAAAAAAAAAATTAATAAGAAAAGATATGAATAATTCAAAATTCACTTTGAAAGGTCAGGATGATTGCAGGTGTTGTTGTCAAAAAAAATTGATAAGAATTTTGTTTTGAAATTTATTTCCTGCTAAGGAAATGATTATGTTTTAGTACAAATTTGCCAATGAATCAATAAAAATTGAAATATCAGATCTATTGATATTCCTCCCAGAAGGTGTGGGTGAGGAGCCTTAATTAGCCAAGCCCCTATATCATGTTTGCATTTCAAAGGTATGCATCCAATTCCTCTTCCTCCAGCTATGGGTAAATAATAGGGCAGACTAGGCTTGTTAACCTTGGCTATGTTACCAGTCAAGGAGAAGGAGGACTCTGAAAAAGAAATTGACCTTGTGTCACATCCTGCTCATGCGGAAGGGTTAGTAAATATATATTGTGTAACTAATGAGGATCTGATGTGCAGGAAGAGTACTCTTCTTCCCATTGGAGAATTTTGAATTGTAATCAGCCAATTAGAAATGGTTATTTTTAGAGGAGTGCTCTATAAAGTTTCCATTGTGAGAGTGAAATTATCCACACTGAACTCGAAAGAAAAAAAGTAGTTGAAAGAATTCTCTCCAAACGCTAAAAAGCCTCCCCAGGAAAATTATAAATCTCAAAGTTCCTGTACCCATTTTTAATTTATTTTTAAATGACCTAAGCTACTACATTAATTTTATTATATTTAATAATGAAAGAATAGTGTCTTGAGGTAATGGTTGATTTTTTTTATATTAAAAGACTCATTTAATTCTGTTCATATCAAATAAAATAAAAATTGAATTATCTCTACTATTCTAGGAGTGGGTAAATGGAAGTTGAATTTATGGGATGAGAGTTTTCTGTGGTGATTTTTCTACTGATTACAATTTTAATGGCTTTTATCATATGACATCATTTTAGGTTGGTTCTCTGACAATTCTTAAAATGGTGGCTGAAAACCATTATTTTTTCTAAGAAAATTTTATAAGTTGAATAAGAAAATAAATTCATTTTAATGATTTAACAAACTCTTATCTTTTTATTATGAATTCTAAGTCAAAATTATACAATTATGTCCATCTTTTTATGCTCTTTTGTATGAGATGGTAGTAAATTGCAGATAGTCTGTTTAATGTAACTTTATATCTGTTCCAGGATGAGAAAGTCAGAAATGACTTAGCCAGAGTCATACAATCAATGTGAAGCAGTTTCCTAAAGTAGTAGCTGAGTCTAAAATGACAGAAAGAAAATCAAAAAGTGAAAGCAATAGAGAGCATTTTGGTTCTACATACATAGATATTAAGGAATTCAAACCTACATGTAAATTATCTCATGGGACTGTAGTGATTGGTCAAATGCTGTAATTGTGTAAACAACAGAGAAACACTTTTTGAGCATGGATCAATCTAGTAAAATTGTTGCAAATGAACTAAGGCTAATGAACTGGATAGAAAAACATATGTACCCACTGAAAGAAAATGAAGTTTCTACTAGAAGGAAAGATGATTATGGACAGTTCAATGCTTTACAGAAAGCTTAAAAATGCAGTGCTAAATAAAAAATAGAAAAGTTATTTATTGGTTACTTGGTCACAAGATCCTTTTATTTAAATAAACATAAAAAATATTTTGTAAATAAAAACTATTTTCATTTAAATAAACATATCTGCATTTCTCTTCTGATTAAATAAAAACTATTTTAATATAAAAACGTGTCTTTCGTTTACAGTTTTTAAAGCTTAAAAAAATTATTATTGAATTAACAACAACAACATGAAATAAGTAATTTTTTAAAAATTAAAATCAAACACTATTTTAATATAAAAACATGCCTTTGGGTTGTAAATATACATGAACAAACTTTAAAAAAAATCTTACAATAAAATTCTAACAAAAAAAAATAATCTGTTGTTTGTAAACAAACAACTGGGAGTTTACAGTGAAAAACAAAAGGTGTTCCTTTCAAAACAGCTCCCAGCTAGGGTGCTCATTGGTTACTTGGTCCGGAAGTGAATCAGATGATATAACTGTGTAGCAGTGATGACAGAGCAAATAATTTGAGATATGTGGCAATGGTTTTCATGGAGATCTGAAGTATATGTTCTGCAGTTGTAAAAAAATCATACTTTATCTGGAAGATGCGTTTCACCTTAATCTTGAATATGTTGCACAACAATTGGTGGAACAAGCAGGTCAAAGTCATTGCAACAGGGTTTGATGACACCACAAAGGCAGTTAGCCATCATCACAACAATTGGTGGAACAAGCAGGTCAAAGTCATTGCAACAGGGTTTGATGACACCACAAAGGCAGTTAGCCATCATCACAACAATTGGTGGAACAAGCAGGTCAAAGTCATTGCAACAGGGTTTGATGACACCACAAAGGCAGTTAGCCATCATCACAACAATTGGTGGAACAAGCAGGTCAAAGTCATTGCAACAGGGTTTGATGACACCACAAAGGCAGTTAGCCATCATCCCTACAATGTCAAAATAGACCATAAAACTAACAGAAAAGTTAGTTTGAGGAGTGTGATGTAATGGTTACTGTTGTGGGAAATGAACACAACGAGATGAGTTCAAATCTTAGATAAGAATGATCACATTTCACATAGCACTAATACCCTTGGGAAAACTATTCTCCCTCCAGCTATTGGTAAATAGTAGAGCAGACTGGGCTCTTTACTTTTGGTTAAGCAACCAGTCAAGGAGACATCTGAATTCAAACCTGTTAAACTCCGCTTTAAAAATTGACCATGTGTCACATTCTGCTTGTGTGGAGGGACTGGTAAAAAAAGTAAAGTCGTCGGGGCGGCCTAAAGTCGGTATCAGCCAGTCAGCAAGGGAGTCTATCCCCTTTTCAATAGCGCTAGACCAAGGAGAGTGTTTTTAGCATCTGAGATGGAGCACCACACCTACCATCAGCTTCTTACTTTACCGCACAGATCCCTGTGCTACTCATACGCTGATTTGGCGAGGACCGGTATCGAACTAGGAACCTTGTGGTTTCTAGCCAAACGCTCTACCGACTGAGCTAACCCGGCCCCTAAAAACATATAACTAACACAAAAGTCTCGTGTGAGAACATCACTCTCAACAGGCTGTGATGAGAATCTAAGCCACTCAGAGGAGGATGGGGCAAAAGATTATGATTACAAACTGGCATGTTTAGTAGTACTTGCTAATTCCTCTGTTGATGGCCTTGTAGCGTTAGTTTGTATTCGCCGGGTGGAGTTGTCTGCCCCTTTTAGTTTGATGATGCCCACTAGGGCACCAGTATAAAAGCGCCGGTTTCAAAACCTTCGCTCTCTCTTTATAGTTTTCAGCAACTACGAGCCACATGGGGTAGATTCTATCTAAACCCTCATGTGGGGCTCCGCCCCCCTTACATTACTGTAAGTTCTTTACAGCATGGACTATCGCTAGTCTCATGTCTGTACTCTTTTATGTTATACTCTGTATCATTCATGAATGTGTCCTATCTTTATTTGTGTAACTCTGTTTACCTTATTATGAACGTTGTATTCTACTGTTATCCATGTGCTGTTGTATTAAATGTTTGTCTATTAACCTTTGTCGGAGTTATTTGTATTTAAAGCATGTTGAACTTTAAACCATCCTTACAGCCTTATTAGTCAAAATGACTTTTGAATGTCTGACCAAGCAGCTGACTGTAAAGTCTTACTTGATGTTTATAACCTAGGAGTATACCCTGATAAATGACTAAAATTTTGTGCTCATATCATATTATGTGTGGATCATGCCATAGACAAAATCTTCAAAGCTGGATGTTGTAGTGTAATGGTTACAGTCGTAGGAAACGGACACATCGATCTGAGTTCAAATCCTGGATGAAGCTACAGTTCACATAGCGCTAATACCCTTGGGAAAGGTATGAAACCAACTATTCTCCCTCCAGCTATGGGTAAATAGTAGGGCAGACTAGGCTCTTTAACCTTGGTTAGGTAACCAGTCTAGGAGAAGGAAAACTCTGAATTAAAACCTGTTAATCTCTGCTTGGGGTGGTCATTACTAGAATAGGCTCATTCCTAATTAGTGATCAATTTCACTAATTTGATTTTTTTTTTCAAAGACACAGAACAGAAGATTGGGATTCAAAAATTGTTATTAGTCATTGTCGGTGAAAAAACCTTCAGTCCCCCTGGAAATTCTGTTAATGCACTTGGACATATTGTTATTGTTAAAACTCTTTCCCCAATTTGATATTATTTATCTGTATTTTTGAGAAGAGGCTTGATGTGAATAATTTTGATTTTTTGGACTGTTGTCCTCATATTTATTGTGGTATGTATGAACACAACATTTCAGATGCTGTATCTTCTGGCCTTCCTCAGGTGTTCCCTGTGTTTCCAAGCATAGTAATGATCCAATCTGAGAAATAATTTTTAATAGGTTGACACATGTTCAAACAGGTGTAGAAAAACCTTTGAAGATCTGATTCAAATAATGACGTCATTGTTTTTGAACGCCTATCATTCCAGCATGTGTCAGAAGAAGAATCATGATCATTTAGGGGGGCAAAAAAATACACATTTTTTATAGATTTTTTTTTTTTGGCATATATTGCCAATTTTCTTTAAAAAAAAAAAAAGAAGATTTCCAGTCGCCATTTTGAAAACCATCAGGGAACCAACCTAAAATGACATCCTGGTTCAATTATCGCATTAAAATCGTAATCAGCAAAAAAAAAAAAAAAAAAAAAAAAAATGACCAAAGAAAATACCCGTCTTACGCAATTTTTAAGAAGAAGCGTATTCATTTGCTAATCGCTAGTAAAATACATTTTGTTAACATTGTTAAAAAAACAAAACAAAAAAACAAAAAACAAATAATATCGTTTATATACTATGACAATGTTTGTTTGTTTACTTGTTTTTGTTTTGTTTTGTTTTGGTGTTGTTTTTTTTAAGTGTGATGTTCAATACAAACTGTTTATGATTTAACAAACTGTTTATGTATTTTTTCGTATCTGAATTTAAGAAACAAATTAAAATTTTATAGCAAAATGTTTGTTTTTTAAATAAAAATGTTTTGTTTTTTTAAATAAAAATAATTTATTGTGAATTTAACAATTTAATACATATTTACCAAAATAAATTTAATAAAACAGTTTTAATTGCTGTTATTATTAAAAAGTGTGACTCAAATTAAAAAAAAAAACAACTTTTAATTATCGGAAACTTTCAAAAATAATCAAATTCTTCCTCATGTAGATCTGAGAAAATATTAAAAGTAAAAGATGAATAGACGTTATCATAATATACTTACTTTTCTTGTAATTTGTCGACCTCGAAGCAATCGAACATTAGAAAAAAATAAAGTAACTCAATACATGCCATTCGTATTTATAAGGTAAAATAACGAAGAGAACGTAAATATTTTTGTTTAGTTCGTCTGATTTCTAAAGAGGGCATTCAAGGAAAAGAATCAAGGAAAAGAATTAAGGAAAAGAATTAATGCTGTTTTAGGTTACATTTTGTAATTAAAATCCAAAATTAAGAGAACGTAATACTTACATCTTTCTGTTTTGATCGTCTGATTGAGAAAGAATCAAGGGAGATAATTTAGGAAAATACCGTTTCTTTAAACGTAATTAAAAATTAAAAATTTAATTAAAATCTTATTTGTTTATTTAAGATTATTTTAATTCATTGTTTCCAGCCTACAAAATGATTACCAACTGCAGTTTTTTTACGGTATACGGTTTTATAAAATATAACATATTCAAAATAAAATATCACCGATTTTATTGTGTGTAAGATAGGTAACAACACCAATTTTCCCTGTGAAATTTACCCCCCCCCCTTATGTTTAACACTATGAAACTTGCATAAAAGTTAATATTATCTTGAAAAAAAATTGTCCATTCGAAAGAAAAAACAGTAAACAAACTCATGATGATTTTTTTAAAAAATTCAGCTGATGGAAATAATGAAAATTATGAACGAAAAACAATGTTTACATTATTGCACCGTTAAATCAATTGAAATTTAACGTAGCCTAAAACAAGTTACGACTAGAGGCTTTTAAAAAATTTCTATGAAAAATCAATGAATGGTCCCATTTTCCCAAAAAATTTCCAGAATTATTTACCTTTGGATGAAAATATGTTTGAAATAGGTTTTTTCTAAAATATATTAGGGGAAATTTTTATGAGGTCTACTCCCCACCCCTGTTTTATTTTATGAAATATGAAAAAATGAACCGACAAATAATGATTTTTACTTTTTTTTCTATAAAGATAAGAGTCTGAATAATTATATCAGAAGATTTTTATCAGTTTCGATGCGAGAGTTTTTTTTTTCTTTTTAGTAAAGGAACCATCTTACAGAATTCTGTTAAAACATATCAATAAAGAAACTAACCCTGTTGTAGAAAAACGGACTGTTTTACTTATTTTTCAAGATAACGGTGAGTAATTTTTCCCCAATCGGATAATTTGATGTTTGAATTAACTGTTTTTTTTTTGTAAGAACCTTTTATGTACGTTATTATTGTTTTTTTTTTTTTTTAGTTAAAAAATATTTACGTTTCTTCCTTCAATATGGCCTAAACTGATCACGTGACGTATTTTGGTGGTACCTATCTAACTGCATGAAGATTTTGACATTAAAATAAAATTTTGTATAAATTTCAAGCAATTTTTTTCTTTCATTGGACCATATGACCTTCAGGCACCCCTTTTTGATCTTGATTAAGAAAGGACATGTTTTTCATTTACACATTTCTGTACATTTATTGAGATTTTAAATTTTACATTTGAAATATCAATACGTGTTGCCTAAAAATACATTTCCGTTTCTTCTTTTAAAAAAGATAGCTTAGTTGATTGTAGATGTTAAAATTACAGAAAATTATATCTTCTCAATAATTATTTCATTGTAAGTGGATATATTTTAAAAATCAAAGTTTATCAGATATCTGATTTTCTATTGGAATATGTAGGCATGCACATTTAGGGGAGGTAATAAAATAAGTAGGTAACAACAACTGTGACATCATAGAAATATTTTACAAAACCAAATCACTACCCCTGATTGAAAAAAAAATATCAAAAATCAGGAAATTATCTGATTTTAATGAAATTTTCATTATTGATTAATCAATGAATAAAATTTATAATGCATCATTTATCTTATTTAAAAACTTTCTGATTTTGGGGAGCTCACGGTAGGCGTGGTGCTCCACCTTGGCAAAAACAGTATCCCTGGCCTAGTGCTAGTGAAAAGGGGATAGACTCCCTCACTGTCTTGCTCATACTGACAATAGGCCACTCCACCAACTTTACTTATATTGTATGTACTTTCTAATAGAATTTATAGTAATTTCAAATAAAATTTAAAAATTCAAAGTTAAAAACTTAAAAACTTAAATGTGTTAACCACAAATAATCTTGATAAACATCACCAAAATGCACTAAAGGAGGTCATCAGTGATGTTACATCAGCATCCTTACAGATTTTGGGTTTTGTAACATCATATCTGTTCAACCGGTAACCCTGCCCTGTTATTAGGCCACCTTCTTTCATGATTGTCCTCTGTGTAATTTAACAAATAGTTCAGTGATTTTTATATAATGGCCTTGCGATACAAAACAGTCAATCAATTGTATGTGTTTAAGATAGGAGATTCTATTCACATGCATGTTTCATATTTGCTACAACTGCTGATAACATAAGATAAGTTGTTTCATTTTCAGTAACAAGTCCACAAAAGACGTCGAACTAAGTAGTCAACCCAAATAAATAAATTTATAACAACTGTAATGCAGTTTTTTTTTTTTTTTTTGTTTTGTTTTTTGTAATTATGAACATTGCTTTCTTTTTTTATTCTCTATCTGCAAATAAAAAAAAAAACAGAAATCTGAAAAACTTTCATATACAAAAGTATATATTTTGCAAAACTTCCTTATCTTTCAATTGATAATTACCTCCCTTACCCCATTCTCAATCTATTTTTTTTTTTTTGCATTTGATCTTTGAACAATAGAGATGTTGTCGCTGACACCTACCAGGTAACCGTAACACTACAGTATTGCAAGTCATGAACTGCTCAACCACCTGGGCTCTATCCTTAAGCATCACGGGTCACCACCCACAGCCAACAGGTGGCCCCATTGGGGGAGTCTTACCCCTTTGCAGAGGTGCAGTCGGACATTCTAACACCCCACTGACAGGGCAGAAATATATTAAATTAGAAACACTAACAAAATTAAACAAGAATGCATATAAAATGATTACAGTTATTTAAATTATATTTTAATTGGTTTCTATATACAATAGTTCATAGGATTGATTTTAATATGTTGGAAAATAAAATAATAATATTAGAGATCAATAACACTAAGTAACTTATTATGAAGTTTATGTCGATGCTTAAACATTGCGGTTTATATAAAACCTCCAAGACAATATATAAAAAGAAGAGAAAAAGATTTTTTGTTGTTCAAACAGTGATGGATGTTTTTAAATGACTTGAGTTGGAAATGTGTATAATGTGTATACACATTTCTTTTCTTTTCATATATTGTCCTGAAGAAGGTTTTATATAAACCAAAACATTTAAGGGCCGACATAAACTTCATAAGATATTTGTCTTTTTTTTAACACTTTGTTTTCCTATTTCTATATATTGTTTGATTCATTTCCATATTTTACTCCCATAGCATTTCTATCTCTGTTCATATTGTTGTGAGGTTTTAAGGGGTCAAATAAGAACAAAACGACGGGTAACAAATGTAGAAAAATGTATTAACAGAAAGTAGACAAATACAATAGAGAGATGTGGTAATTACGTCTGACGAACAGAGTTATTGGCATACTCGCATTGGCTTACTGCTAAGCCTCAATTATCCCTGTTATTTATAGTAACCTGTCGGCACATTCCATTAGTCTTATAGAGTGTATCACCTATAACACATATATACCTCAGTCTTCTCATATCTATCTCACCCTCAACATATCTATCTATCTCATTCTGTTCATAGCTATCTATTATAAAAATTGTCAATATTTCAGAAAAGTGTTGTTTTTTGTGATAAAATAAAAATTATACCACAAGGACTGGGTTAGCTCAGTTGGTAGAGCGTTTGGCTGGAAACCACATGGTTCCTAGTTCGATTCTGGTCCTCACCAACTCAGCGTATGAGTAGCACAGGGATCTGTAAGGTAAAGTAAGGAGCTGATGGTAGGTGTGGCGCTCAACCTCAGATGCCAAAACAATCTCATTGGTCTACCGCTAGTGAAAAGGGGATAGACTCACTCGTTGATTGGCTGATACCGCCCTGAGAACTTTACTTACTTACTACAGCAACATGTATATTGATTTTAGATGCACAAATTATGGAAAGGAAATGCATGATATTGAATGGAATTTATAATTTTCTGCTTTACATCAGAGAGTTCCTAACTTGTTTTAAAAATATCTACATAAAGTCAGTAGGATTTTTGTGGTCTTCTGTACTTCAAATCTGATTGGTTGATGTGAGGCAGAGTGGAAATATGTCATACATTTTCAAGTTGGTAGTAAGCCTTTAATCGAGAGAAAAGCCAGCTCTCCTTCTTGTAAAAGATTTGTCCTGTGAGTGGTCTCAGAACAGAGCAACAATCTTAAATGCTTTTTGTCCTGTCATCCCATTGGTCAATTTCTACGAGAAGTTGCTGATACCACTAATAGCAGGGTCTATAATTGTAGAAACAATGATACTCACCATCGCAGTGGGTTCTAACTACCGTCGAGTTAGCAGACGAGAACAACAGGCAAGCTGTAACTTAATACAGTCCTTGCATGCTGCTGGCATAATGCAAAGTGGTGGCTGAAGAGTGGGTACTTATCCCTGTTCTTACTAACCCTGAAATCCAACATGGCGCTGCGGGCAGGATCTAAAACTGAAGACTGGGAAGAATATTTTGTCCAAGCAGGGATCTCTCCCGACTCAGCCAGGAGATATGCCGACATCTCAGACCAGCATCCAGTTGTACAATTGTGCGGACGAGTCTGTCCAGAATGCTATAATCAACACCCACCCCAAATTTTTCACCACCGACCCAGACCAGCTGCTAGAGATAGTAGAGACATTGGTCACACAAAGAGCGAATCCTATGGTGCACAGAATATCATTCTCAACCATTCTGCAGAATGAAGACGAATCCATACAGGATTATCCAACAATAATGACATTATTTTGTGTTGCTATTAATTTAGTTTCTTCCTTGATGCTTCTCTTTCTTAACCATGATCAGGTCTATGTGCAATCTCTCCAGTTTTTCGCTTGATGTATTTATATACTGGGTTTCTTCTAATTTCTGTCTTCTAGTTTTTCTGTTTTCCATTTGTTGCAATTGCTGCTGTAATTAGTTCTCTTTTCTCTTATTATTATTATTATTATTATATATATGTAGTATATTAAGAAAGAATGAAAAAACACAGGTTTAAATGAGTTAAGTGTTGAGTTTATTGGCCGACGCTGCAGTGTTTTGATCTATTAATTAGATCATCTTCAGGGCATTTGTTGGTATATGGAAAGTAATAAGAAATTTTTATCACAGAATAACGAGAAAAGCGAGTGGTAGTCCTTGTTATTCAGTCTGTTTAAAATTTGAGAAAAGGAGACGGTTTGAAATATGACATCAAATATTCTCTTTTACGGTGTGAGTATTGAAAAGAAAGCATTGTGCATTTTTTAGGTGTGTGGTTGAGCGTGTGTGTATAAATCTTTTGCGATAAACGACAGCGAAACAAACCTCAAGGTTGTGTGTGTGTATGTGTGTATATATATATATATATATATATATATATATATATATATTGTGTGTGTGTGTGTGTGTGTTAATTAGTTAACAGACCAAACTGAATCATAATTCAATAAAGTTAAAGTGCCAGGTGATTCAATACACAAAAATAGAATATCATAAGGATTTTGTTTCATTGAACAAAAGTCTCAATAGAATGCCAGAATATTGTAAATTTGTAAACTGCCAATCTGTGGTCCCATTCCAACCCCTGAAACTCTAAAACCCTTCCCTACTGTAACTGTGACAAAGAACACGAGTTGAGTGGTGGGCATGAAAACTTGCCATATTCTCGAAGGAAGTGGGCTAGGCCATGCCTGGCATGTAGGACTGACCTAGGATCGAATCTGCATCCTTCAGAATGCGAAAAGGTGACACTTTGGCGTGGGCACCAGAATCGAGATGCCACTGTCCCGTATATGAACGCCAGATGCTCGGATGATAGCTGGGGGCATTCCAGCAACTGGGATTGAGTTTACAGTCCTGTATGTGAAGCACAGACACCCGGATGATAGAAGCAGAACTGTTTATAAATAGAAGGAAACACCCAGAAGTGGGGAGTGCAGAAACGAGTGTTGCTACGGTAGCTGCTAGAAGATTTGATGAAGGAAAAGAAGAAGAAGAAGAAGAAGAAGAAGTCAGTGTTTGCAAAGAGAAAGTTTAGCTTGCGAGAAGACGTTGGACTCTCTTCTTTTTGGCCCTCCCCCCTCAACAAAAAGTTGTTGAGTTAAATCTTTATTTTCCCCCTCTATTTTCTTTTCTATAGAAACTCTGAAACCCTGTCTTACAACTTTTTGTAATATATTTTAGTATTGCTTACAAATAATTATCCTAAACTTTATTAGAATTAACTATCTCACTTATTTAAAAGAAAAAAAACTATTGAAAAAGTTTATGTAATATGTATAAACACTGCCAGTTATCCTAATGGAAAAGACCTGTATTGTTTGCATATTTTTCATGAATATTGCTTCTCTCTAGTTTTTTAATTTGGACTTCCAAAACATACAGCCACACTACATATAAATGTGGTTTCTCTCCAATGTATTTTTGTCTACATTATCTATCAATCTCTCTCTCTCTCTCTATATATATATATATATATATAAGATAAAAAAGATCTGAATTTAATCCGGCCTGGTGGGAGGTCAGGGAATTTTCTTTTCGTCAGATTTGCGGAGAATATCACATAAGGATATAGTAAGAAATTTTAATTCTATGATTAACTATATTTTAATGTAAAATGATAAATAATCTTTAAAAAAAATAATATTATCAATTCAAAGCATAGCCGATCGAGTGACAAATTATCATAGTATACTATAGCATAAATTTGATAACAATTTGATGAAAATAATATACTATACTATGTATAGTATATTATTTTTTTAAACGAAAAGTGCACTGACTTGAAAATATTACGAAAAGAAAAGAACACTAAATGAAAAAAAAATGATACATACTTTTTTTAAAAGAATTTTGAATGTGCTTGAAATTTAAATATTAAATTACAGGTCGGATGATATTGCCAACTAATATCAGTATGTAAATGCATTATATTTTTCAAATGTGTACTCTGGACAAACTGCTGATCCATATAGTTCACATAAATATCCCCTTTTCAATGTGTTTTTAGTAGTTGAGTTTTAAACATGAAAACCTGTGAATTCACATATATCACAAAAATATGGCTGAATTTTAACATTTTCCTGAGTGGTTTTAAAATCATATGAAAATGCTAATCTATACATTTAACACAAATAAAATTTCTATCCAGTGTGTGTTTTCATGTGAATTTTAAAATTTGAACTCAATGAAAATATTGCTCCACACTCTTCACATGAATATGGTTGTTCTCCAGTGTGTGTCTGCATATGTCTTTTTACATGTGAGCTCTGTGAAAATGCTGAGCCACACACCTCACATGAATATGGTTGTTCTCCAGTGTGTATTCGCATGTGTCTTTTTAGATCTGAACTCCGTGAGAACGTTGATCCACACACTTCACATGAATATGGTTTCTCTCCAGTGTGTACTTTCATGTGCCTTTTTAAATTTGCACTCTGTGAGAATGCGGAACTACACACTTCACATGAAAATGGTTGTTCTCCAGTGTGTGTTCGCATGTGTGTTTTTACATCTGAGCTCTGTGAAAATGTTGATCCACATACTTCACAGGAATATGGTCTTTCTCCAGTGTGTGTTTTCATATGCCTTTTCAGATTTGCACCCTGGGAAAATGCCAATCCACACACTTCACATGAATATGGCTTCTCCCCAGAGTGTGTTTGCTGGTGAGTTTTTAAAGAGGAGCCATGTGAAAATGTTGATCCACACACTTCACATGAATATGGTTTCACTCCAGTGTGTGTTTGTAGGTGAGTTTTTAAAGATGAACTGTGTGAAAATGTTGATCCACACAGTTTGCATGTATATGGCTGTTCTCCAGTATGTGTTCGCAAGTGACTTTTCAAATTTGATCTTCGTGAAAATGCTGATCCACACACTTCACATGAATATGGTTTCTCTCTGCTGTGTGTTTGAAGATGATTTCTTAAAAGTGAGCTATGTGGAATTCTCAGACCACATATTTCACATGAACATGGATTCTCTCCAGTGTGTGTTTGCATGTAGGTTTTTAAATCAAAACTATGTGAAAACATGAAACTATTAGCCTCACATGAATATTCTTTCTCTCCAGAGTGTTTTCTTGTCTTTTCAAATTTGAACTCTCCAAAAATGTTGATCTACTCACTTCAAATGAATATGGTTTCTCTACTTGTAATGTCATTAATTTTTTTTATGTCTTTTTAAACATGTACTTTTAGTTTAAGCTTTCTAAAATACAATCACATTTCATGAGAATATGTTGCTTTTAATTTATCATTCCATAAATAAATCTTTACAATAAGGTAATTGATCTCAAATCTGTACCTCTATATTTAGAGATGATCACAACGTCTCTGTACAATCTTAAATAAGGAACTTGTTTTCCATCACAGTTGAAAACCTGTAAAAAAAGAGGAGATATTATTAAAGATCACATATTAATTTATTATTTGTTATTAAAAATTTATATTTAATCCATTATATCTCAACATACATTTAAAGTCATGAATTTAATGGACATGAAATCAGTAAAATGAAGGAAATAAAAAATAATTCACATGATTTGTTGGGAAATAAAAGAAGATATTCTTATTTGAAATCAAAAATGTATATTAACTCAGTTATGTCTCAACATATATGTAAAATCATAAATAGAGAGATTTTCCATTAAAATCAATCACGTACGGACATAAATTTAGCAAAATAGGAAAAATAAAAAATAGATCCCATTATTTCATGTATGCACTAATATGATTTTTTAAATATTACATTATTTTTAAGATAATTAATTAGGATATATACAAAAAGTATTTTACTCTATTTTATCTGTAATGTGTACCTTGGAAAAAGGGAATAAAGGCTTTAATTAACACCTGTGTTGTTGTTTTCTATGAGAAATAGCCAATGTAGTTCAAAATCAAATTATGTATATATATATATATATATATATATATATATAGTATGAACAAAAAGTAATAAGACAAAAAGGAATATTTTTATATGTTATTTATTCTCAACTAGTTTCGACCTTAGGTCATTGTCAGGAGAAAATTTCTTATTTGAAGAAATTGTTTTTAGATTTTTTGAAAGAGAGCATTATGGAAGAACTATAAAAATTGGTGTATTTTTGAGGGTTTGACATGCTATTAGAATCCGGGTAGAAGAGTGTGTTAGTAGTAGCAAGTCCATGAAAAACCTCTTTGAGGTGGGTTATTTTTTGAATGGGAGGGTTCTTGGGAGTTGTGTATATGACCATATATGTATACATATAAATGTATGTGTATGCATACATATATGAGTTGTGTATGTATCTCGGTACTGTGCGCATGACTTTTAGATTTTTAATTGGGTCAAAAGTGGCTTGTTTGATGTGTGGTTTGTTTTGAAGGCTATCACAATGCAAGTGTAAAGAAAAATAAGGTAACTATGGTGTTGTTAACCTCTAATTTATTCTTAATAAATTGAGATAAAATCTCTTTGACAGAAGATTTCTGAAACTGAAGCTGTTGTTAGTGATCATCCATTAAATGTATGCTAGTATTTTTTATAAATAATGATCAGTTTTAAATTCTTTAAAATAAAATTTAGACTAAAATCTTATCTCATAAAAATAACAAATCACTCAATAAGTCCGGCTTGACATATACATAGCACCACAAATAAAAAATCCATATAATTTTCATAATGTACACACCTTCAAATGGTACGTTTCTAAATTTGAGCCCAATTGGATAATTAGTTTACAAATTAGAGTTATTTAAGTGAAGTTACTGTTGCAAATTTTCAAAACAATGGAAAAATCTAAATTTTCTGTTTTGATAAAGCATTGCTTTCTGATGGGAAAAATACCGTTCAAGCAAACCAATGGCTTGATAAGTGTTATCCAGACTCTGCTCCATCGGAAACAACGGTTAAGAGGTGGTATGCTGACTTTAAACCTGGTTTTACAGACACAAATGATACTGAATTCTCAGGTTGCCCAAATTTAGCAGTTGTCTTGAAAAACACCAAAAAGCTCCTCAAACCTATTTTGGGCAATCGTAAATTGAAGTTGCGTGAGATAGCAGAGTAGTTGAATATATCAGAAGGCAGTGTTTTCACCATTTTGCATGAACATTTGTCAATGAGAAAGCTGTGTTCAAAGTGGGTGCCACGTTTCAACGCAACAAAAAGGAGTTTTTGTGTAAATATGTGACAATGGATGAAACATGGATCTACCACTTGACTCCAAAGTCAAATCGGCAGTCAGCTGAGTAGACAGCAGCAGGTGAAAGCCGTCCAAAGTGACCAAAGATGCAAACAGCAGCAGGCAATGTTTTGGCCTCCATATTTTGGAATGTGCAAGATATTTTGTTCATTGATTACTTTGAGAAAGGAAGAACCATCAATACTGAATATTATATAGCATTATTTGTGCATTTGAAGGAAGAAATCACCAAAAAACGGCCCCAAATAAAGAAGAAAAAAAGTGCTCTTTCACCAAGACAATACACCGTGTCACAAGTTGATCACAACTATGGCAAAACTACATGAATTGCACTTCGAATTGCTTCCAGACCCACCAAATTCTCCAGATCTGGCCCCCAGCAACCACTGGCTAGTTGCAGACCTCAAAAGAATGCTCCGTGGAAAGAGATTTGGCTCCAATGAAAAAGTGATATCAGAAACTGAGGTGTATTTTGAGGCCAAAGACAAGGTATCAAAGAAGATGTTAGAGAAGCATTGGAATCAGTGCATCACCCTTGAAGAAAATATGCTGATGAATAATGTCGAATTTTGCCTAAAAGTTGTTGTTTCATTAGTTAGGCCCGGGACTTATTGAGTGGTGTTATGAAGAAATATTATAGAGTATTTTAGTCTTATTGGTTAAGAAATTTTACAGTAAGAAAAATCTTTTAATTGTATGGTAATCTGTAACCATAAAAAGCAAATCATATTGGAAATTGGGTTATCTGCCCGCACCGGAAGCCCGGACAATAAGGGACAGGGCATAGAACCCTGAATCAGCAGAACAGATACGGCAGGCACGAAGGTAAGACCCAAGAATAGACCCGACAGGCAACAGGGGCAGTACTAGCTGAAACTAGCAGAACAACAGAAACTCGGCGACTTTACCGGACAACGTAGAGACATTGCAAAGATTAATATAATCAAGATAAGTGTACTTGAATCTCTTGTATTACCTTTATATATCCCGCCAGGAGAAATTCCTCTGGCAATTCTGAAAGACAATTACACTACTCTTAAAGACATTTACAAAAGAAATGTATACACTCTAACACATTACTACTAACCCAGAATAAACTGTTAACCCAAATATACACGCTATATTTGCCTTGTACCTTTCCTTTATACAACAGTCTTAAACGCAAATATTTGTTAACTTTATTTCTGTTAATCACTATAATATATGCTGCTATTGCCATAATTCCAAGAAAAATTGAAATACAGCAAAATTCTCTTCCAGTAAAATAACTTTCTATTTCTATTATGTCATATTTTATTATAATAGAGACTGCGTGTTTGTCTATAACCGAAACTATATTACTACTCAAGTCATAATTCCCTTAATTATTTACATCATATTCTCCATGATTTCATTTAAACCTCAATTATTTATAAATAATTATTTATAAAAAAATTGTTATACATTATTAATACCGTTGGCCTTATCTAAATACTGATAACATGCAATTGTATTTATACATACAACAAAATAGAGGTTTACAGTGTGAACGGGAAGGCTAATTTGCATATTGATATTAAAAATGTAATTTTAATAAATATGCGCTTTATATTATTGATTTTTAATAGTTTTGTTTCATTTTAATAAATTATGAGCAAAAATCTTAGAGATAAATCTTAAAAGTAATCCATTAACAAGAAGAAATAATTGTAATTTTAATCTTTATTTCCTATTTTAAGTAAATAGTTAAATCAGGAAAATTTAGCAAAGAAAGACTGAAGTGATGGAAGAGTAAGTTTCAGTTATTCTATTTTTCAATTATACCACCCTCTATTTCAAATCTTTTTTTATCTTATTTAATTTAATATAATATTTTATTACATTAAAACTTAAATACTTGCATCTGGAGGGTGCATATATCTACTAGTCAATATAATGTATGATGCTATTGCCAAAATTTCAAAATATATTAATGAAATAAAGCCAAATTTTCTTCCAGTAAAATAACATTCTATTTTTATTACAAATCTATCAAAAATATCTATCTATATTTGGAGACATTATCATGCCTTTTGTCGTTCAATGTGGCCCTGTGGGTGTTTTCAAAGGAGGAGACTGCATGATTAGTGGTGTCTCAGTTCTCAACTACGGTGGAATAATAACAATGGTCGATGTGACATAACATGGTGTCGATGGTCTGTAGTGAGTTTGCTGTATTGGGCAGGCAATGATACCTCATCCTGGAAATGTGTCCTACCCAGAGCAGCTGGGATTTTAGTAGCAGGGCCTCTATGTTGGTGATCTTTGCTCACTCAAGGACTTCAATATTTATGACAAAGTATCTGTAACTGCCGCTAAACTGGACAATTAATCCTATCTTGATTTTTAAATACATAATTTTTGTTTGTAACATTAATTAAACCATAGTGTCCAATTTTAATAGTTTGATGGGTTCATCACTCCCATTTTCTGCGGGCTGTTATTCCCTAACCCGGAAGGTGGTAAGGGGAAGACTTATACAAGGCCCCTTTTAGATTCTGCCACAGACAGATGACACGGTGAGTACTCCGACATTCAAGTCTTTTTGATTCTTAGAAATGTATTTGCTGTTATACATTACTTCTTATTTGGCAAAATATTCACTGTCATTAAATGTTATTTGTTTTGTTTGTAGTTTCACGGTGTTTGTTAAATAAACTTAATGACATCAGTACAGAAGCGTCCCCTTTTTATTCGAAAACCAGTGAGCAGTTATAGTATCTCCAGTGGATATTGAAGATGGTATGGAGACAGTGCTGGTGGCAACACTCGAGGCGTCATGTGTACCAGAATGATATATGTTGCATAGGCCAAACTCGAGTTGTAGTAGTAGTCGACATTAGTAGTAGTAATAGATGTTAGTTCAGAAACAACATACACAAACCTTATAGTCACAAAAGGTTGTTTATTTCTTTCAGGCTCATGGGTTCTTTTTCAGAGAGAAGGAAAGACAGAGAGAAAGAGAGAGAGGGTATGGTCAAATTATTCTATCTTCTAACATAGTATTGTGTTCTGTACTACCATGCGAAACCCATATGGGGGTACCCAGAAAAGCCCCCATCCACTTCCCACAAAAAGATTTCCTCCTCATGGGTGATGACAATAAGTGACCCATGACTTTAAATCATATAGTAGGTGTGTGGTGTAATGGTTAAAGTCATAGGAAATGGACTCATCGACAAGAGTTAAAATCCTGGCTGTTTGAATTTCACATAATACCCTTTAGAAAGATATGCATCCAACTTCTCTCCTTTCAGCTATGGGTAAAAAGTAGATCAGATATGGCTCTTTAACCATGGCTAGTTAACCAGTCTAGGAGAGGGAAAACACTGAATTCAAAACTTTTAAACTCTGCTTAAGAAACTGGCCTTGTGTTGCATCCTACTCATGTGGAGGGGTTAGTGTATGTATATATATATATGTGAAAATAAAATGGAACTTAATCCGACAGTATGAATATGATATAATGAAAAAACAAAAGATGTTTACAACTGCATGGGCTCATTTTACAGTTGGATTGTATTACAATAATTTTGATATTTTATATACACTTTTTATACATATTTACACTTTTTCAATAACTCTACAGCAGACTTTTTTGAGTCTTATTTTATAACTATAATGCTTCTGATTATTTTTAAAATTAAAAATAAGATTCATTTTATTTTTAAATAAAATTCATTCTATTTTTAAATAAAATTCATATTATTTTTAATATAGACAGCGCATTTTTTGATTAATTCCAACGTTTGACTAGCAGCATTCTGTTTTTACTAACGGTCTTATTTTTGTTGTTGACCGACCCACGTGCGGTCGATGCATTATATTGCGAGGGTCCTCATATCAGTGAGGTAGGGCCGGTGTTGCTTTTTAAACCGTCGAGAGATAGGCCCCGAAACGGTTTGCACATTTCTCTCCTGATGAGCCCATGCAGTTGTAAACATCTTTTGTTTTTTCATTATATCATATTCATATATATATATATATATACACACATATATATATATATATATATATGATGATGGCAAGAACTATGCCTCTATACACACATATTTTGTGCCCTTCTTTAGGTATTTGTAGTAACACATGTATTTACATAATTTGCTAAAAGCACTGCTTAACTTTATCAGATTTTTATTTTCTTAATGGAAGATACCTTCCACATTAGAGAAAAGCAAGATGGAATGTGGCTTTACAACATAGCCAATTGTAAAGTAGACTTTTCATATGATCAAAGTTAAAACAAAAGCTAGAGTTGATAAAAAAATATACTTAATTTTACAGTTAGGCATCCCATCATGATGGGATAGTTAGCAAGCTAGTCTCACAGATCCTCACTAGATAACCCATACTTGCGACCTTGTGTCAAATGCTACCCATAGCAAACTGCTAGAGTAATTAAGAGAATCCCATGATGCTTTAGCAAGTTAGTCTCACAGATCCACTACAACTGAATAGTGAGTTTGATCCATGCTGGATGCCGCATACACACGATCTTGGGTCATATCCTACTTAAGATGGCTGGGTTGGGTAAATACCAACTAAAATGTCAAAATACACAAAGAGGGTGTCCTATTGTGGTATATGTTATAGGTGATATAACCTATGTACATAAATGGAATGTGCCGACGACTACTATAAGTAGCAGGAACAATTGTGGCTTGAGATGAAGCAACGCGAGTCAGTTCGCAACTGTATGGTCGGACGCAATCTCCACTTTCTTTTCTGTAATTTCTACTACTTTTTGTTCAATACATTTGTATACATTTTTACTAGTTGTTTGTCTTATTTTTTACCCTTAAAAACCCCACAACAATATAATTGTTAGCAAACTAGTCTTTCAGATTCATTAACCCTGGATACCATATTTCATCCTTGCTGGATGCCCCGTACTTGCAACCTTGTGACACATTCTACCTGTGGTGAACAAATTGGGTAAATACCTACTTTATTTTACAGTCTTAAATTTATAGTATATGTTGTATATAGTATAATTTCAACCATTACCATGTTTTCCTTGTCATAAGATGAAAAAAAAATTATCCAGAGGAATTATTAGGCTTTCCTGGATGACATGGTATTATTAAAGTTTTAAAAGTATGTAAATACTAGGGTGAATCAAAAGTTTTGCAACATTTGCATACATTCTATTTTCTGATGTGTATATCAAGTGACTGAAGCAGTTTAAGACGTAGGAGGTGCAATTTTTTTTTTCAGAATTTTTTTTCCATGAATATAAACTCTGCATTGTTTGGAATTGATTTATAGCAGAAATCATCTTAATTTCACAAGAATATTTGTTTTGAGGCTATTCAAAATGTCAGCAAATCAAACAGAGTGCTCTAGGTTTGAACAGAGGTTCATCATCAAATGTTTGGTGGTTGAGAAGTGCAAACCATACAAAATCTATAGAAGAAAGTGTAATGTGTACTGAGAAGCATGTTTTTATTAAAAAAATGTTTACAAATAGGATAGATATGGGTTTGTCACTACAAGCTTGAGTTGGAAAGACAGTCCATGGAGTGGAGACACACTGACTCTTGGGTAAAGAAAAAAGTTCTGGGTCCAACAGTCAGTAAAGGTCAGGCTGAAAGTTTTCTGGGACAAGGAAGGACCCATCACTACTGATTTCCTTGAAAAAAGATGCAATTATAAACAGTGCTTCCTATTGCTAACCTCTTAGGAAATTTTCACCTTATTTATTTATAGAAGGGGGGAAAATATATGGGGGGGGGGAAAATAGATATTCGAATCAGGAAGTTCCTGTTGGGGGGGACCAAAAACAAGCAAGTTCACAGTCTTCTCACAAGCCAGACTTTCTTTTGGTTAACACATTCTTCGTCTTCGTCTAGCAGCTGGAAAATTTGTCGTCATAGTCGAAATAATCTTTAACAGTTCAAAATCGCAATTCCAATTTATTTTTGTTTCTGTTGAACTAAAATCCATTTCTTTACTGGGTCGTTCGCAAAGCGCTTCGTCGTCGACTGCTTCTACTGCTCCTGACTGCCCAGCGCTCGACTCACTTGTCATTTATGGACATATTTACCCAAACATCCGGGCACATCAGTCGAACCTCGCATCTGTCCAGTGCCCAAATCGCATTTGTTTTTGCATGCGGGAGGACGCGAGTTTGATCCCGGCAGGCAAGACAATGTCTTGCTCCCTTTCCCTTCTCGTTCTCCGTCACATTATTGAATGATAATAGTCATATTTGGTCATATTTTGTAGGAACATGAACATTAATATATAGATAAATTTAAAAAAAACTGTAAGTAAAGTAAATTCGTTGGGGTGGCCTAAAGTTGGTATCAGCCAATCAGCGAGGAGTTCTGTCCCCAGTTCACTTGCGCTAGATCAAGGCGATTATTTTAGCATCTGAGGTGGAGTGCCAGACCTACCAACAGCTCCTTACTTTACCGCAGAGATCCCTGTGCTACTCATACGTTGAGTTGGCGAGGGCCGGTATCAAACTAGGAACCTTGTGGTTTCTAGCTGAACGCTCTACCGACTGAGCTAAACCAGCCCTTTTTTTTTTAAACTGTAAGAGAGCTTTTTTGTCTGAATTTTTTCAGATGAAGCTTGATTTGTTCTATTGAGATTTTTTTAACTGTTGTCCTCATCTTTATAGTTATATACACAATGTTTTGTCATATGTGCCTTCCAGCCTTCTTCAGGCGTTTCTTGTTGAATTCTGAAGCCTTCATTTGGAATCAGAATCTTTCACAGAACTTTAAACTAAACCCTTTATCTAATTGGGTTAGATTGTTCCAATTCTATTAACCATGGTCGGATACAAGTGTTAAGCTATGTTAAGTATTCTATGTTATTTTTGCCTTTAGTCAGGATTGAACCTGCAACCTCCAGATGATTGTCACTTAAACAGTATTAATTCAACACTTCTATGAGTAACACTATGTGTTCAACTGTAAGAAAGAATTTTGGTAATTATGCATATATCTTTCTTTTTTAACCTTTGCCAGTTGATAGAAAACAGAAAGATAAATTGACCAGTTGGTAGGGAATCGTTGGACTATCAGGATATAAGATGTACAAGAAATCACCACTTTTATTTATAGACTTTCCCAATATCAGTGGCAAACACTGACCAATGAAAAACAACATAAAATGCATTTAAGGTCATTAGTGATTGTCCCAAAATCAGTTGTCAACTAGATTCTCTGCTACAAGGAATACACTCTCTTGATTCTACCTAGGATTTCAAGGAATACAAAGGACTTTCTACTACTGAGACTATACCCTTTTCCACTATTGGACTTACCAATAGGAGACCAAACACCTAAAATGGCACCCAGAATTGTAACATTAATACCCTTGGGGAACTATTGACTGGCTCAAGAGAAAATTTCCTCTCCAAGAAATAGTTATGAACCTAGAAATAAAAACTGAAGTATCTTTTGTCTTTGTCTCTTCTTTTCCCTTCCTTAATTCATTTTTAGCTCGATGACCAACAGAAGGAAAGACCACATATAATGGGGTTTAAGAAATTTTCTTCTTCCAAGTCATTACAAATAAAAAAGGAGAAAAATATTGCTATTTCAATGACAACTTATACAAAATTTTGACATAAATTTTGTAATTAATACCAGAAGGATTTCAAGGACTACAACTGGATTTTCTGCTACAAGTAGTATACTCTCTTGTTCTACCTAGGATTTCAAGGAATACAACAGACTTTCTACTACTGAGACTACACCCTTTTCTACCATTGGACTTACCAATAGGAGACCAAATACCTAAAATGATACCCAGAATTGTAACAGGCATAGAGTCAGGGTAATTTTCAGTTATCTTAAATGAAAAAAATATGCTGTACAATCACATAGAATATTTCCAAAGCTTCTGGAATTTTCAGAATTGTACTTCATTTTATCAGCTACTTCCATATGAAGACAATTTTTTTTTTAAAATCAATCAAACCTGGCACCACCCAGAATGATAATTTTAAATAACATAAAATTGCTCTGAAGGATTTCTTCTTCTGTTACAGCATTCCCCCTGGGTCAGTCAAGCCAGCTCCATCCACCTGTGGTGAATTCATGGAAGGAGTATCAAGGGAATATGAAATTCACAATCAGTCCCCAAACCCCGGATGCATATTCCAGTCTGGAGAAGGAGATGCCCTTGTTTGCCGCAGATTTTCGACAGACACAGTGACAAGTGCACCAAAAGCCATTGATTCCTGATGATGATGGAGACACCCTTTGGATTTTCACTGGGTTTTCTACCAGGAACTTAAGTCCCTGACAGCATGGTGTGGCTGCCACTCTGTTAGGCAGATTAGTAGTAATTGTATATTTTTTCGTCCTGTCATGATCATCAAGCCTGGTTTATGCTTCCCCCTTCCCATTTTCCTCCCCTTACCCTGAATAAGGTACCCTGTGACCTGGTCATTCTCACTGGTAAAAATGGTTCCCTTAAAAGAAATGGTTCTTGGGGTTTTACAAACCTCTTAATATGTGTAAATGCATTTTTGAGATTGTTTGGAGTACTTATTTTGCCTTTGTGTTGTTATGTAAAAGAGAACACTGCCTTAGGCAGTAGAGCAAAAACGGTTTTAGTAAAAGATAAAAGTTTGTAGGGTCTTGGACTGTGAGTAGTAATTTTGGTATTGTTAGGTCTAGGGATTCCTGGCAAGAAGCTTTCTTTCCTTTTGATTTGTTTGTTTTGTTTTACGGCATATCAACCTCAGTGGGTCATTTAATGCCGAAAAGTTTTGAAATAAATCAATTCTTAATGGATAATACAATTTTATTTATAAATACATTTTTTTATTTAACCCATAGATGGGACCCTAACAGGTACTACCACTACGGGTCAGAGTGGACCAGGGAGCAATGGTGATGAAGGGGTGCTCCACATTCCCCAAACCTCCAAAACTGGAACCTCACCATCAGATGGATTTTAACGTCATTCCCAGGACATGTAGACCCGCAGCCACTAGCGCAAGACCAAGGAGATTGCTTGAGCACCTGAGGCAGAGTGCCACTCCTACCATCAACGCTGAGTTGGCGAGGGTCAGAATCAAACCAGAAACCTCGAGGTTCCCACCCAGACACGCTACCGACTGAGCTAAGCCATACCAAGAGAGAAGTATAGAATAAATAAAATGTGGATAAAATTTAACAGGCTCAAAAATATGTATATATTTATTTTCTTTCTAAAAAAATCTGATGACAGGTGTCGACCAAGTTTTCCTGCTGAAACAGAAGAGTAACATCCAAGAAAAAGAGCTTGGAAACCAGTTGGCATGTGATTTTCTTAAAATTTTGATTTTCTGTTAAAGATTGATGCCTAAATATAGGCAGTCTATTCAAATATTGGACCAAGTAACTTATAAGCACCCCAAATCATTAACTTAATGAAAGGTTCATATTTTAACTCATCACTGGTAACTTCCACTTCCAAATTTTTGTAAACAAATGATTTTAATCAGAAGTTTATGGAGATGTTGAACTCAAAATAAATTAAATAAATAGATGCTTGGTACACGTAATCAAATTAAAATTCAATAGCAAAATATTTTTTTAAATAAATACTTTTTAATCAGAAATTTATGAATATTTTTCAACACTTACGATGATTTAAAAAAAAAAGACAAAAGACATTTTTATACTAAAATAGTTTTTACTTAATTGGAAGAGAAATGCAATTATGTTTATTTAAATAAAAATACAGTTCTTATTTACAAAATATGCTTATTGAAATAAAAGGATGTCATTCAGAAATATTATCACACAATTTGTAAAATTTGTTTTTGTCAGATACAATATGATTGCAAAAATCATCTGTTCGTTTATTTTCAAATATTTGAAAGTTGAAGTTACCAGCGATGAGTTAAAATATTAACCTTTCATTAAGTTGATGATTTGGGGTGCCTATTGGTTACTTGGTTCAAAATATTTATAGTGTGTTTACTTGTGGACATACTGATAATTTTTAAAATAAATGTAAAAATAAACAGGTGCACTCAAAAGAGATGATGAAAAAAGTAAGTAAATTAGTAATAAATTAAAAATGTTTTTTCTTTGACATTCATCAAGCTAATTTATTGTAGAATTTACAGGTAAGAAACACAAGAGCTTTAGCTATTTTCACACTTGACACATACTGATCTCCTCTTAGATTCTATTCTATAAGACAATGTTAAAGAATAGTATTATCTGCGTTATTCGGACTATTGTCCCCATCTTCATTGTTATTTGTACAACGTTTCGGCCGATATACCCTCCGGCCTTCTTCAGGTATTTCTTGTCAGACTCAAGAACCTTCTTTTTGAACTCAGGAACTTTCTTGTCGTATTCGGGAGCCATCACAGAACTTTGAACCTAACCCTTTATTTATTCCAGGGGGTATCCTGTTCTCACTCCACTAACCATAGCTGGGGTAGGAGTTGTTTTAATTAATTATTTTTATTATTAATCCAAGGATACCCTGTGGAATAAATAAAGGGTTAGGTTCAAAGTTCCGTGATGGCTCCTGAATACGACAAGAAAGTTCCCGAGTTCGAAAAGAAGGTTCCCAAGTCCGAGAAGGTTCCCAGAGTCCGACAAGAAATACATGAAGAAGGCCGGAGGGTATATCGTCTGAAATGTTGTAGAAATAACAATGAAGATGGGGACAATAGTCCAAATAATGCAGATAATACTAATCTTCAAGCCTCATCTCAAACATTCAGAGAAATAATGTTAAAGAAATATTCCATGATATTTATATCAACTCCTAAATCTCAATATTACATTCCATTTCCATGCATAGACACTGGAAACCAAACCTGTGTACAATATTCTATTTGAGGTCTCATTAGAGTTTTATATATTAAGAAAACTTTGCCCTCCTTGAAATAATATTTTTTACCACCAATGCCAAAATTATTAGAATTAAATAGGAATACTTGAAAGTAGAAAGTTACTTGAAACTACATAATTGTACATCATCATCATCATGGCATAAGAATGGTGTGGATTATCTGGACTAACTTTGTCTGTCTCGGTCTACCCATCCCTTTGGCTATCTCTTTTGGTAGATATTCTATATGGAATCCAGTATCTGCACAGAGCTGATGAATGCAAGTCTTAACTGGTCTGTATACTAGTGTGTCCATCTGTAGTAGTCCATAGGGGACTTCTCAAACTGTGCCCAACATGTTTGCTTGTCCATCTTGAATAGCTTGTGTAATGGAAGGTGAGTGAGATGTAGGTGGCTGGATTACTGCTGTTTTGTAGTGTGCTGTTTCCAATATATATATATATATATATAGAGAGATATAGAGAGAGAGGGAGAGGGGATAGATAGAGAACAGTCTTATAAATATTTGGTTTCAGAATACGATAACGTTTCCTATATCCGTCAACAATTTCTTTAGAAATTGCGAAGCCATCTTTGATTGTGTGTCTATTTTCAAACTCTGCAGCAAATGTGTGTACTATACATAAAGTAATGCCCTTTTGAGACATTTCGATTCTTATGCAAAGCTATACTAACGTAAATGGCCCTAAATCTAAGAAATTCCAAAGATAGAGAGAAAAAAGAAAAAGAAAACAAACTTGAAATTGATTTTGCTGACTCAAGCCCTGAATCTATATTGAGAAGAATGGCAGGGCCCATTGTGAATCCAGTTGGAAGGTCCATCCCTGATTCACTTGATTTATTGCCAATAGAGAACCAAACATTAAAAAAAGGAAGGGCCCTGATTGATTAATTGGAGGCTATAAATTTTTATAAGACAATGTCAAGGAAATATTCCATGATATTTATATCAAGTCCTAAATTTTTTTTCATGATTAACAACATTTGTAAAAATCTAAGATTCCCTATCAACAGCAGTGTCTGACCATTCCACTCTCAAATGACATAAAATTATACATGCTACTTGCAGACAGGTAAAGATATACATCATTTAAATCATCATTTCAATTCATCAAATGAGTAATCATTTTTAACTCTTAACATCCTGTTGAGAATTTTCCAAGTCCAGAGACCAATTCCTAAAACCATTTATCAAAAAATGGCTAAAAATTGCCTTTTCATTAAAAGTTACCTGTTATTTCCCTTAAATTAAAGACTTCTAAATATGTTTAATATTACATTTAAACAAAGGCTAACATTTGGGGTAGATTAGGAAAATGAATCTGACTTCTGGCCGGGTGGAATGAGGTGGTATAGGATGTTAAGAGTTAAAGAAACTAGCAAATATATGAAACTAAATAAAAATGCAGATAAAAAGATTTGAAACAGAGTGGGGTATAATCGAAAAATAGAACAACTGAAACTTACTTTTCCATCACTCTCATCTTTCATTTTTATTTTTTCTAATTTAAGTATTTAGTTAAAAGAGGAAGTAAAGAATAAAATGACAGTTATTTTTTCTTGTTAATGGATTTCATTTAAGATTATTGAAGAGATTTTTGCTTATATTTATTAAAATAAAACCAAACAGAAATCAATAATACTAAGCACATATTTACTAAAATCACATTTTAATATCAATATGCAAATTAGCCTTCCCATTCACACTGTAAACCGCTATTTTGTTGTATATATAAATATAATTGCATGTTGTTAGTATGTAGATATCGTTAACAGTACTAATAATGTAAAACAATTTTATTAATAATTGAGGTTTAAATAAAAATAAAATCATTGAGAATGTGATGTCAATAACTAAGGGAATTGTGACTTTAGTAGTAATATAGTTTCGGTTACAGACAAACACACAATCTCCATTATAATAAGATATTTCAGAAATAAAAACACCACAAAAATTTGATAACATTCAACAACATATGTATTGATTTTGAATGTGTATGTTACAGAAGGTAAATGAATGGCAATGAAAGGAATTTATAGTTTTCTCCTTTACATTAGATAGTTTCTAACTTCCTTTAAAATTGATTTACATGAAGTTAGAATTTGTGTAGTATCATACACTTTTGGACTGGCTGACTGATGTTGCACAGTGTGAAACCATGTCGTACAAGATGTAAAGAGTTAATGTCAAATTCTGAGTCACACACTTCATAGGAACATGTTTTTTTTTCCAGTATGTATCATTTTATTTTGATGTCATCCATAGTTGGCCTCTCATTGGCTTTTAGTATAAAACAATCATCTACTTTAAGCATGTTATTCAATAACCAAATCTTTTTGTGAATGATGTTGGTGATGGTGTTGGCAGTAGACATTGAACCATTTACTTCCCTCCTTCCTTCCTTATTTCTTAGCTCTTTCATTCCTTCCTTCTTTCCTTCACTCCACTCCATCCTTCCTTAGAATCCTTTAGAATATGTCCTTCATTCTTTACTTCCCTCCTTTAAACATGTCATTCAATAAACAAATGTTATTCAATAAACAAAACTTTTTGGGAATGATGTTGGTGATAGGGCAGTAGAGGTTGAACCGTTTACTCTGTAACCATGAGTTTTTCACTTTGAACTTCTTGAAAATGCCAAGCCACACTAAATATGAATGTGGTTTTTCTCCAGTGTTTTGTTCTAAAAATTGGAGGTAACTACTAAAATATTACACATGAACATGAATTTTCTCCGGTACGTTTCCAAAAATTTGAACTGAATGGAAAAATCAATTCAAAAATTTCATAAGAAAATTGTTTCTTTTCAGTGTGTAAATGTATGACATTTAAATCTGGAAATGCTGATCCACAGACCTCATGAGTATCTTCGCTCTCCAGTGGAGTTTTAAATATGGAGACATGTATTGAGGTTATTCATCCCACACAAATATGGTTGAATTATAGTGTGCTTACCAGTGTAGTTTTAAAACAGAATTTTGTGAAGATCTTGATCTACACATTTTATATGAATATAATTTCTATCTTTTTTGTTTCATTTTCTTATTAGATTTTTTTAGAAGTCAAGGGGCCCCTGTCCTGGGGCTAACTTGATTTCTTTATAAATAGTATTTATATCCTAATGATCTTTTTAGGATGGAGCATGTTCCTTTGATAGCTGCTATTTGTATTTCATAGTAGCTTGGCTTCCCTGGTATTGTTTCAAGGTATTTTTTTTTCTATCCAGTGTGTGCTTTCATGTGTCTTTTTAAACTAGAACGAGCTGAAAATCCTATTTCACAGATTATACATGAATATGGTTTGTCTCCAGTGTGTGTTCGCATGTGGCTATGCAATTCTGACTTCTGTGCAAATGCTGCTCCGCAAATTTCACATGAATATGGTTTCTCTCCAGTATGTGTTTTCATGTGACTTTTCAAATTGTACCTCTGTGAAAACGCTGAACCACACACTTCACATGAAAATGGCTGTTCTCCAGTGTGGGTTCTCATATGTCTGGTAATATGTGAGCTCCGTGAAAATGTTGATCCGCACACTTCACATGAATATGGTCTCTCCCCAGTGTGTATTCGGAGGTGAGTTCTTAAATATGAATTATTTAAAAATCTCATCCCACACACTTCACATGAATATGGTTTCTTACCAGTGTGTGTTAGCATGTGAATTTTTAATTTTAAACTCTGAGAAAAAGCTGATCCACACTCTTCACATGAATGTGCTTTCTCTCTTTTCTTTTTCAATTTTCCTTTTCTAGAGTGGGTTTTTATGTGGGTTTTCAAATTTGAAAGCTGTGAAAATGCAGACCCACATATGTCACATGAATATGGCTTCTCTCCAGTGTGTGTTCGCATATGGATTTTTACATGTGAGTTCCGTGAAAATGCTGATCCACACACTTCACAGGAGTATAGTTTTCTCTTGGTGTGTTTTTCCATGTTAATTTTTAAATCAGATATGAAAATCTTGATCAACATGCCTGGTTTGTCATGACTTTTCAGGTTTAAACTGTGTCAAAATACCAAACATCATATTTCTCATATATTTCTCACAGGTATTTGCATGTTTCATGTTAAATTATTGCTATGTAATAATGCTGATATACACAGTTTACAAGAATATTGTTTTTCAAAAGTATGTATTTGCATGTAATTTATTTTTTGCATATGAAAATACTGAATCACATGGTTTCTCTCCTATGTATACTTTTGTTCATTGATATTTTTTGAGTTTTTTTAAGCCCTCTGAAATGCAAAAAGAAAAAAAAATCATATTACATGAAAATATGGTGTTTTTAAATTTCAATTCCTTAAAAAACTTCACAACTTTAGTAATATGATTTACCTTGAAATCTGTATTCTTATTTAAACTGACGGTCACACTTTCTCTGTACATTGTAAATAAGGAGCTTGTTTTCTATCAGAGTTGAAAACCTATGAAAGAAGAGGAGATAATGTATTTGCATGTAAAGTATGAAAATGATTTAAGTATATTCAGACCAAGTAACCAACCAATAAGCATCCCAGCTGTGAGCTGTTTTGAAAGGAACACTTTTTGCTTTTCACCGTAAACTGCTATTATTTATTTTTTCTTCTTTTCCAAACTTTTCTTTCCGTCGTGGAAGGTCTTGGATAATCTCTCTTTTGGCGAAGACTTTTTCTCAGAAATGGGAGCAGTCCAACTGAGAAATACTCCAGGCAGATAAGGATCAGTAAGACATTACATTTTATTTTACAGAGAGAGAGTGAGAGAGAGAGAGAGAGAGAGAGAGGAGGGATAAATAAAGAAAGAAGCTAACACTATAGGCTACAGTCCCAGAGGCGAAAAGTGCTTTACTTTTTAAAATCCATCGGATGTAAAAGATGGCTCAATAATTTTTACGTAATGATTAAGATAAAATCACAAGAAGAGTATAGTTAATTTTCGCACATAGGTAAATGGTCTCTGTCTTCATTTTTTTATATTGACAAAATTATTCTCTCCTATTTCAACGTGAGTGGGGGGGGGGATAGTTCTATAAGTGATTTTTGTCATGGAATTTATTTTAGTTGCCAATATCATATATTGGCAATTTGCCACTGGTGCCAAGGGCAGATAATTTAATTTAGTTGTCAATATCATATATTGGCAATTTGCCACTGGTGCCAAGGGCAGATAATTTATTTTAGTTGCCAATATCATATATTGGCAATTTGCCACTGGTGCCAAGGGCAGATAATTTATTTTAGTTGCCAATATCATATATTGGCAATTTGCCACTGGTGCCAAGGGCAGATAATTTAACTATAATTTTTCCAATATAAGGAAAATAAAAAATAATTCACATGATCTCCTGTATGACCAATTATGAGTTTCTCCATTTTATATTATGAGATTTAAGATGTTTTACAAAAATGAACACTACCCCTACCAACTCTTATAGATGGTCATAAGGATAATGACAGGAAGAAAAAATTGCCAATAAAGCTCTTCCAAAGAAAACACCCATCTTTACAGTTGAAATAGATTTAGCACTTAAATCTTATTCTATTTTATTTTTTTTATGTGGTCATCTGGATTTGATCTTTCTAGAAATGTAAAAACTAGGAAATCTGGAAAAAATTTTGTATTCAAATGACTAAAAAAGAAAATCTGAATCAATAAAAAAATTATTTTTCAATTTAAAAAAAAAAGAAGATATTTATTATGAGATTAAGTCTAATTTTAATCAAATGTTCACCACTTTATTTAACGACTTAATTTTACAATAAATAGCTTATTTTATTTTTAAAAATTGAATTAAAAGGTTTTTTTTTATCAATTCAAAATGTAGGAGGGGTTGATCTTTAGTCATTAGAAGAAAAAAATATTTTGGGTCCTAACTTTGATATTTCTAGAAAGATCAAATCCTGAAGAACATATTCTTTTTTTTATAAATAAAAGTTCAATACCTGAAAAAAGGGATTTAAAAATTTAAGTTATTTTCTTAAAACTCAAAAAATAATTTTGTAGCATGTTTGTAGTTTTAAAACCAATACTTTTCTTGAAGTAAAGTACAAAAATATATTTTCGCGTATTCAATTGACCTATTTTTATTCACTTCAAAATTCAGTAGTGAATTTTAAACATCTGAAAAGTGCTATGTTGAAGTCAGTATTTCACCGTAGATAAAACTTTATTTAATCTACCAAAAAATGTAAGTTTAAAAATGTGCAAAATTCCACTGCATATTTTCCAAGATCTTTATATATATAAAAAATTATTACTAATGATCTTATTTTCATGCATGGATCATCAAAAGTGTTTAAAAAAAAGTTAGCTTCCCGGATTATCAGGATAAGTGCGATACACAATAACATTTTACTGTAGGGTTCAACATAGATTTTTACTTATATACACACAAAAATCAATGCCATTTTAAAATGATTTTTATGCATTTTTCTCCCTTACACCCCAATTTCTGCTCATGGCTACATTTATTTTACGCTGAGATTTTAAAATTTTGCACAACTTTTTACTGCCTACTGGTTTTCATAAAACTCCTTACTGATGTCATCAAGTTTATTTAATAAACACCATGAAACTGTAAAAGGAAAAACAAATAACATTCCATAAAAAGATAACAGCAAATACTTTTCAAAGAAATAGAAAACCTGAAAGAAATGGGGCAACAGCTTACCATGTCACCTGTCCCGACCAGCGACGTAAACTAAATGGGGTTTGTATGTAAGTTCCCCTTACAATTTTCTGGGATTCATAAAGTAAGTAAAGTTGTCAAGGTGGCCTAAAGTCGGTATAAGCCAATCAGCAAGGGAGTCTATCCCCTTTTCAATAGCACTAGACCAAGGAGATTGTTTCTGCATCTGAGGTGGAGTGCCACATCTACCTTCAGCTCCTTACTTTACTGCACAGATCCCTGTGCTGCTCATATGCTGAGTTGGCGAGGGCCGATCCGAATTGCCCAAAAATGGTCAACACAAAATGAAATTAATAAAACCCACTAAACTACTCTAAATAACTATATAAAAATAATATATAAATATAAGATATTAAAAAAAAATGTCCCATATAGAAACTTATAAAAATCTTCTGATATAATTATTTAGACTCTTATCTTTATAGAAAAAAGTAAAAATCGTTTTTTTTGTCGGTTCAGTGTATTTTAGGAAAACCCTATTTTAAACATATTTTCATCAAAAGGTAAGTAATTATGGAAATTTTCGTGAAAATCGGACCATTAATTGATTTTTTTATAGAATTTTTTTAAAAGCCTCTAGTCGTAACTTGTTTTTGGCTACGTTAAATTTCAATTGATTCAACGGTGCGAAAATGTAAACATAATTTTCATTATTTCCGTAAGCTGAAATTTTTTTTTTTTTAAATCATTAAGAGTTTGTTTCATATTTCTTCTTTTGAATGGACAAAACATTTTCAAGATAATATTAACCTTTATACAAATTTCTTGGTGTTAAATATAAGGGGTAAATTTTACAGGGAAAATTGGTGGTACCTACAAAACAATTACCAACTTTTCTATACAATTTTTTACGGCATCGTTTTACAAAACAGTATATCACCGATTTTATTAGGTGTAAAATGAATATTTCTGTTACTTTTTTCTAAAAGATAGCTTTATTTGATCGTAGATGTGATAATTACAGAAGATTTTATTATTTTTCCAATATTTATTTGATTTTCAGTAGATCTATTTTAAAAATGAAAGTTGATCACTGATCAGAATTCTGATTTTCTAGTGCAAATTTAAAGAAAAAATGAAAACAATTATCAGTGATTCTTTCAACAAAATTTAAGGGTAAAAAAAATTAATACATATTAAAATTTAAATTTTTCAAAAAATCTATTAACCACTAATGTAGAAAATAAATAAAAACAAAAGCTAATAAAACTTCCTTTTTACGTTTTTTTTTTACCCTTGCCTGTTAACATAAACCAGGAAGATGAAAATACTTTAATTCATGAAGTTTTGTATTCTTTTTAATGAGACATAAATTTTTCAAGGAATGATCAAAAATTTTTAATACATTATTTTTTTTAGACACAAGATCAAATACTTTGGCTGATTGTAATGTTTAAAAGTGAATCAAACAAACGTTGTTGTTTTTTTTAACAGCTACAAAAACTTTTTTACTTTCTTTTCTCTTCATAAATGTTTATCCCTGGAGTCAACTAAAAAATGTCGGACATTTTTAAAAAATTAATTTATAATATATAAATTTTTAAAAAAAGAAGAAAAAAAAGAAAAAAAAACAGTTTTGAATAAATGAGATCATTAAAAAAATTGAGTCTCAAAACTTTTTTTTAAAATTACCAGCAGTTTTTTAAAATAATTAAATTCTTCATCACGAAGATCTGATAAAATATCTAAAATTGAAATATGAATTCACGTCATGAAGAAAATGTTATATACTTACTTTTCTTGTAATTTGTCTACCTTAAAGCAATCGAACATAAGAAAAGGAAGGAATTATACAATTCGTATTTATACGGTAAAATAATTAAAAGATCGTGATACTTCTTTCTGTTTTGTTCATCCGATTTCTAAAGAGTGTCAGTCAAGGGAGATAATTAAGGCTGTTTAGAAGATTTATTTTCTTTTTTAAAATTCAGCAAAATTAAAATCTAGTCAATGGAATCCTTAATTTCCCCTATTTTCCCCTAATCCCTTCTTTAAAAAAAAGAAAAAGAAAAAAGGATATCTTTTTTTTAAGATGTAATTGCTTCAAAATGTGTAATTGAAAAATTACGGGCTAATTTCAAGTTTTGATACCATCTTTTTCATATCAATCCTTCAATATCAATTACTAATTGATATTGAAGGATTTTTTCAATTTTAAAATAATTACCAAAAATCAGGGAATATTCCAATTTTAATTAGATTTTCGAAATTTTATTCTTTAAGGATTTCATTTCAAAATCAATAGCTTATTTTATTTTTAAAAAAATCTAAAAAAACGTTTTTTTTTATCAATTAAAATTATTTGGTTTTTTTTTTCAACCTTTGATCATTTGAATTTTTAAAAAAGAAATCCAGTCCCTAAGTTTTACATTTCAAGAAATAATAGTATAGCAGCCACATCACTTGTTGCGGAGTCAATAAAGATGTTGACCACGCATTTGATTGATGAATAGGAAATTTCACTGACACAAAGGAGGACAGACACGTTGTTTTAAGTTAAAATAAAAACAAAAGATTTATGTTGAATTATCATAACGTTACGTTTTCTCTCATGTTGTATTCATTCCTGCCCAACTTCTTTTTGGTGCCTTGGACCAAGTATCCAATAGGCACCCCAAATCATGAGCTTAATGAAAGGTTCATATTTTAACTCATCAATGGTTACTTCGATTTTCAAAGATTTGAAAATAAACGAACAGATGATTTTTTGAACTTATATTGTATCTGACAAAAACAAATTTTTAAAATTTTGTGATACTATTTCTGAACAGCATCCTTTTATTTAAATAAACATAAAAAATATTTTGCAAATAAGAATTGTATTTTTATTTGAATAAACATAATTGCATTTTTCTTCTGATTAAGTAAAAATTATTTTAGTATAAAAACGCATTTCATCTTTTTTTAATTTATCGTAAGTGTTGAAAAATATTCATAAACTTCTGATTAAAAACTATTTATTTAAAAACAGATTTTGCTATTGAATTTTAATTTGATTACGTGTACCAAGCATCTATTTATTTAATTTATTGTAAGTTCAACATCTCCATAAACTTCTGATTAAAATCATTTGTTTACAAAAATTAGGAAGCAGAAGTTACCGGTGATGAGTTAAAATGTGAACCTTTCATTAAGTTGATGATTTGGGGTGCCTATTGGATACTAGGTCCAGTTCCTTTATAAATGGTATCTGTTCAGTTCAAAAATAGAATTTAACTGAGACACTCGTGTATTCTTCTCTTTCCTCCTTGTCATATTTTTATTATTTCAAATGCTTTGTTTGTTCAAGATGGATGATGAACAGAGAAACTCAACAATTTATTTGTTGTAAAAAAGTTGTGCAAGTTACAACGAAGGAAAAAGGAACATGTCTGAATTTTGTGGTTGTGTAGCATTATTGTAGGCTGGGCAGCTAACAGGACACATGCGACACTCAATATGTAAACAATATGAAAAACAACATATGAACATAATAGTGGTTTTTAGATAAGCCTCAAATGATCTCTATAACTCATGTGGGGATTAAAATAAAAATAAAATAAAATTAGAATAAATTAAAAAAACAACAAACTCCCATGGGCCTTCACCAAAATAATTCTCTGTGCATGTGCGACAAAAAGGACCATCTTATAACCCTCAAAAGAATCTCTTGGCCATTTCCAGTTTAGGCCTTAACTGGGTCTGGTCACTCCTACTAGCCAGGGGTATATCCCCTTGCCACAGGTGACTATGGCTGGTCAATAAAGCCTAAATCATAAAACACCTGTTTCTGTCTCTTTCCTTTCCATTCCTTAAATTCCTTTCTTTTCAGCACGACCACCAAATGAAATGGAGTTAAAGCAAAAACACTGATAATATCTTTAGATGGGTTGTTTTTAAGAGAAAATGATTCTTGAAAAAGTTAATGGTCTGAAAAGCGGAGACACTGAAACTGATAAAAAAAAAGTAATGGCTATCAGTTTGAGAGAAATTGTAGACAAAAGTCTGAGAAGAAAAATGAGTACCAAGTTCTGGGTAGCCGAATCAATGGGGATGTATAGGGCTTGAATTTACATTTTTCACTCGGCTCAAGCCCTTAGGCAGTCAGTTCCAGAGGCAGACACCCACACCAGTGAAGCCAGCAATTGACTAAGTTAAGACCACTTGCTTGCCAAATTGCACAAAGTGTCACAACTTTCTCTTCCATGAGCGTCCTGTTATCAGACTGAGTTGTGTTTTAGTTTCATCCTTGTGAACCTGTCTCTAACTTGTGCTCTTCAAATCAGCCAGAATAGAACATTACAACGAGGGGTCGTATACCTTGTGCAACAAAGGTGCACAAGTGCAGACCGGGAATTGTCACAAATTTATTAATGATTTACACGTCTGATTCTTATACATTTGAAGATGAAAAATTTAAATTTTTACTTTCCTGAATTTATTCTTGAATTCATTTGTTTGTAGAGGTTTCTCCTTTGTTCTCTTGGTAATATTTTTTTTTAATTCTTTTTTTATTTACACTAGCAAATTAACAAAACACCCTCTGGGCAACGTAAAATAAATATTGCCTGAGGGGATGGGAATTGAAAATTTAATATCAGAGTTTGCATCATAAGTAAAGTAAAATCATCAAATTTATTAAAGGAGTAAAAAATAAAATAAATTTATTAAAGGAGTTAAAAAAATTAAAAAATTGAAATGGAAACTTAGTTCTGATAACTTTAAATATATATTAAAATAAAACAAACTATATATAGATAGATAATACTAGTTATGTATTTATTAAAACTTGTTTAAAAAAAACAATGAGGACTGTCTAATATTTCATGCTCAAATTTTGAGTGTATTTATTCTACGTTATGACGTTTTAGGTAGTGTGACGTAATCAGTGACGTCGTTTTTGTTACAGACAAAAACTGGAAGCGAATCTCCATTATTAATAGATTGTTCAGAATTTACATGCTATCTAGCTTGTTTTTTCGGTTTTGTTGTTTCACATGAACAAGATTTACATTTGTGTTTTTGCGAAGATGAGTCTGGCAGTAATTAGTTAGTTTCTTTGGTTCTTCACTTCTTCACTTCTTCACTTCTGCCACAATGCCGTAATCAGAACTGATGAAAACCATGACTGTCTTGTACATTTCGTCTTTATTATCTGAGCTGGTCATGATGTACTTGCTAACGTTACATGCCAAGTTTCGTGATGATCTTAAAATGTTGTGTGGGTAATTCCACGTCAAATTATCCAGAAAAAAGTAAAATAATCACCCACTTCAATTTTTATGAAATTTTTCCCAGATGTGAACTATGTTAACATTAAACGATCCCTAAAATTTGAGCTTCCAATTCCAAAAATTGGCAGAGTTATGTCGATTATTAGTTCTCCAAATTTGGTGGGGTTGGCAAGAAATGGCGATATTTTGTGATCTATTTTTGTCTATAAAATGAGTTCTAGGGCTTCCCTACTCCTAGAAATTGGTTTATAAAAGTATTTTTCCCAAGGAATCCAAAAATGCTATAAAAAAGTTTTAAAGTTAACCAATTTTAAGTTATTTGTACCATAAAGATAATTTGATATTTTAATAGTTTGAAGGGGGGGGGGGTGACATGGCCTGGAGGATTTGACATGGAATTACCCAGAACAAATGATGCATATCAAATTTCAGCATTAAGTGGCTAATGAAAGGTTGGTATGTCCAGTTGGACATATGGTGCAACAGATGGTTGTGTTAATACAATTCTATAAGACAATCATCTGCAGATTGCAGGTTCAATCCTGAATATGGGTGAAAAATAACATAAGAATACTTAACATAGCTTAACATTTGTAGTCAATCATGATTAATTGGATGAGAACAATCTACCCAAATGGATTAAATAAAGTATTGGATTTAAAGTTTTGTAAAGGCTCCCGATTATGATGTGAAGGCTCTTGAATACAACAGGAAGGCTACCGAATATGGCAAGAAGGTTTCCAAGTTCAACAAGAAACTTCCCAAGTTTGACAAGAAACACCTGAAAAAGTCCGCTGAAATGTTGTATATATCTTATTATAATGGAGATTGTGTGTTTTTCTGTCTGTAACAGAAACTATATCATGACTTAAGTCACAATTCCATTTGTTATTTACTTCACATTCTCCATGATTTTATTTTGTTTTAAACTCAATTATTAATAAAATTGTTTTATATTATTAATACGGTCTACATGCTAATGACATGCAATTATATTTATATATACAACAAAATAGCAGAAGGCTAATTTGCATATTGATATTAAAAATTTGATTTTAATAAATATGTGTTTGATATTGTTAATTTCTAATTCTTTGGTTTTATCTTAAATAATATGAGCAAAAATCTCTTCAATAAATCTTAAAAGTAACCCATTAACAAGAAGAAATAATTGCAGTTTTATTCTTTACTTCCTATTTTAACTAAATAGTTAAATTAGGAAAATTAAGCAATGAAAGGCGGTAATGATGAAAGAGTAAGTTTCAGCTGTTCTATTTTTCTATTATACCCCCCTCAGTTTCAAATCATTTTATCTACATTCTTATTTAGTTTTATTCGCCTTTCTAATTGAATATAATATTTTATTACATTAAAACTTAAATACTTGCGCCCGGAGGGTGCATATATTTGCTAGTAACAATAAAGATAAGGACATGTCCAAAAAATCTAAATAATACAAAATAAAAATAAAAATTTTTTCAGTTCTTTCTTTATATTTCTAATTTTGAAATATTTTTTATTCATTAATTTTTTGTTCCGCAATAATATATACTGGCCAATAAATTTGAAAATGAGAGAATGCAATCTACATTGTTTTTGAAAAATCAATCACGGGTACCACCCATGGTCAATAGGTGGCCCCATTGGGGAGTGGGGGAGGGGTCATACCCCTCTGCAGAGGTGTAGTTGGTATATTCTACAGTCTCAACTGGTAGGGCTGTAAAAGGTTTTTAGTTTTATCTTATTCATGTCTTTATCAAAAAGTAAAAGAGAACAAACTAAAAGGCAAAGCACTACCTGAAAAAGAAACAGGAAGAATAAAATATTCAATACTATTCTGTTTCAGATACAAAATATTATGAATGACCACGTGAATGTGTAAATTTCAAAATGAGAAGAGAGAACTCAGTCTAAAAGAAAAAGATATTATATATATATATATATATATATATATATATATATATATGAGAAATAAATACACAAACGATGTGTTTTGATATGGCTTTTTTAGCCGACAATTTTTGGGAGAATATGTGCTTAATTGAAGTCATACCTAATTTTGAAAGTTAATCATTTTAATAATTAATTAATTAGGCGGGAATACCTATTCAAATGTAAGGCTAAACAAATCGAGAAAAATCAATCTCTGTATGTACATTTCGGCCTATTAGGCCTAAGGCGGTCTTCCTATCTATAGCTCTGCTGATGAGGCCTAATAGGCCGAAATGTACATACAGAGATTGATTTTTCTCGATTTGTTTAGCCTTACATTTGAATAGGTATTCCCGCCTAATTAATTAATTATTAAAATAATTAACTTTCAAAATTAGGTAGGACTTCAATTAAGCACATATTCTCCCAAATATATATATATATATTAAAGAATGCTTTATATTTAAAAATATATTATATTATATATTATAATATTAAAAATAGATTAAAAATAAAATAGATTAAAAATAGATTAAAAATGATATTTCAAATGACTTTTATAATTTAATTCTAATAATATTTGTAATAATCATTTTATAATTTTGTAAATAATTTTGTAAATAATAAATAAAGAAATAAATCTGTAAAATAATTTTGTAAATAATAAATTTTGTAAATAATAATTTTATAATTTAATTCTAATAATATTTGTAATAATCATTTTATAATTTTGTAAATAATAATTTTGTAAATAATTTTGTAAATAATAAATAAATAAATAAATAAATAAATTTGTAAAATAATTTTGTAAATAATAAATTTTGTAAATAATAATTTTATAATTTAATTCTAATAATATTTATAATAATACTTATATATAATATAATATTTTATGATAAAATAGATTAAAAATAGATTAAAATATATTAAAAATATATTATATTATATATATATTATTGAATGTGTAAATTTCAAAATGAGAAGAGAGAACCCTGTCTACATCGCTTTTACTCAATCAATTCATAAAATGTCATCAAAGCATTTTATATATCATACCTTTTTTTATAAAAATGGGTTGGGGCTTGCCATAAGGGCAATAGGGTTGGGACAATCATATAGGTGCTATGGCTTGATGTGACCAGCTGATTGATAGTAGGGGGTCTCTTCGACCACCCATCTAGCCTAAGTAAGGGTCAAAGTCGAGTGTTGCATGTCATGGATTGCTTATCTATGAGAATTATGTTATTAAGCATCATGGGTTGACACACACAGCCAACAGGTGGCCCCATTGGATGAATCTTACTCCTCTGCAGAGGTGCAGTCAGTGTATTCTAATGCCCCAGTCGATAGGGCGGAGAATACATTTGAAAAATGCTCAAAGTTGTGTCAGTTCAAAGTAAACTTGTATAAGCCAAGTTTGGAATGGTTGTGAGGATTAGAATAAAACAAAAATAAAAAATAAAAATATTCTAAAACCCCAACTGACAGGACTCAATAAAAGACTTATTGTGCCTTCAATGGTTTTCATAGTGTAATAAATGGTGAGAAAGTTGGAGACTAATTGTCTCTATTCTTCTCTATGAACCGAGCTGAGAAATATGTCATTTTCACTCAACAAGTGAAGACTAAAACAAAATAGGTGTTGTCCCTTTGAAGAAAGGATATAAAAATATTATACCTGCATTATTTTATCCCCTGAAATCAGATACAAAAATCTGTAGATATTATACAATTCTTTACAATGTTAATAAATAGAATATCCAAATCTCTCTTATATGCTATCTTGGTAATTCAACTTAAAGAATCAAAATAATTCTCATCTCATCTCAAAATTTCAAATGATACATTCTTTTCCATCTAAGTTTACATTTGTCAAGCTGTAATATAACATCTTAAAGGTCACCGGAGGTCACCAAAGGAGACTGAATGTAGAATTAGTTTATGACCTTTATAACTTTGGGACCAAGTATCCAATAGGCACCCCACCTGGAAACTTTTTGAAAAGAACACCTTTTGCTTTTCACCTTCGGTTGTAGTACAAGAAGCACATTGAAAATAAACTTTATAAATTGTGTGATACCATTTCCGAACAAAATCCTTTTATTTAAATGAACATAAAAAATATTTTGTAAATAAAAACTATTTTCATTTAAATAAACATATCTGCATTTCTCTTCTGATTAAATAAAAACTATTTTGATATAAAAATGTGTCTTTCGTTTAAAGTTTTATAATTTTAAAAAATTCCTATTGAGTTAACAATAACAACATGAAATAAATAATTTATTTTTTATTAAAATCAAAAACTATGTTAGTATAAAAACTTAAGCCTTTGGGTTGTATTTATACTTAAACAAACTTTTTAAAAAATCTTACAGTGAAATTCTAATGCAAAAAAAGTGTCTGTTGTTTGTAATTACACAACTGGGAGTTTATGGTGAAAAGCAAAAGGTGTTCTTTTCAAAACAGCTCCCAGCTGGGGTGCTTATTGGATACTTGGTCCTAACTTTGAAATAAGAAATGATTAGTAGAAAGCTTGAGTGAAAATCTTTAAATAAAATTTATTCAACCCTTTTCACTTATAATTAATTCAGCATTCTCTAAAAGCAAATAAATATGCTTTATGATAATTAAATTTAGTCATTAAGTGAAATCTGTAGTTGTTTTTAACAAATAAAATATTTTTGACATATATATATATATTATATATTAATATTTATATTTTTGCTTGAAGGCAATTACAATGCGCATATCGCATAAAATTTGATAATTATAGAAGATAATAATGACAAGTGAATTTCGCAAAGAATCATTCGGTGTGTAGAACATCGTACAGACTGTTTCAACTTTATTAAGTCTCATCAGCGATGTATACTAATGATTTCCCTCCGACAGAAATCGAAACCGCGACTTCAGCAGGATAGTCAGAAACTATACTGTTTCGGCCACAATACAGCATGGAGAAATTCCTGCAAAATTAACCTGTCAATGATACTGAGACGTCTCTACCATATGAGGCAAGGGGACGCTGAGTGAACAATAACAAACCCGGTCCTTATGCTCCTCGGCGAAGGAAATAAGATTTTTGGATGTTTGTTTATTTTTTTAATGACAAGTTAATTTCGCAAAGTGAATTTCGCAAAGAATCATTCGCTGATGAGACTTAATAAAGTTGAAATAGTCTGTACGATGTTCTACACACCGAATGATTCTTTGCGAAATTCACTTGTCATTATTATCTTCTATAATTATCAAATTTTATGCGATATGCGCATTGTAATTGCCTTCAAGCAAAAATATAAATATTAATATATACTTTATTCAACAATGCTTCTAAAATAAACAAACATCCACAAATCTTATATATATATATATATATATATATATATATATATATATACACACATTTCAGAAAAAAATTAAATAAATTTAAAAAAAAATGTTTATTGACATTTTCTGTACAACTGAATATGTAAAATCCAATGACATAAATTTTGATATTTTTTAAGTAATTTACTTTGATACCGACTTTATATTAATTTACTTTAAATTAATTTAATACCAACATAGGCCACTCTACTAACTTTCCTTTTTTTTACTTATTAATTAATCTTTCTACATAAATTTAAAATTATTTCATTATTCTATGTGGTCTTAAACTTATTTTATAAAACAGGAGGCCTTAATTATCAATCAACCAACCTCATACTTCATTTGCATATATTTTTACAAAGAATTATAAGTTGTGACCTGTCATGGTAAAGGGATAATACTAATTCTTCTACAGGAAATATGCTACTTGTAATTTTTTAAAAATATTTCAATAGTGACACACTATTAAACAAATTAAAAGATTATAAGATAAAGAGCTTATAATTATTTTTAAAACATATGTAGAATATATTGCATTTTTCAGTATGTTATCCAAAATACTGCCATGATGAACATACTAAGCAGTAACTTTTTAAAGAAAAAAATCATTTATATTTAGTTATATGTTCTGTTTGAAAATGTCTCTATCTTTTCTTCATTATACTTATATTCTCATCTTAAAAAATACAATTATAAGTGAGCTTTTAATATAAATCCACACACTTCACATGAATATGTCTTTTCTCCAGTTTATTGACATGTAACTCTGCAAACCTGAATTCTGTGCAAAGGCTAAACCACAAAATTTGCTAAAATTCACTTCTAAGAAACTATTGAAATGTATTTACAGTTAGCTTGAAATGGTGAGAGAAGAAAAAAGAAAAATACAGGGTTGCATGGATATGATTTTAGTGCGTCTATTTTTGTGTGTCACGGACACCGGACACGTACCTATCAGCATCTCTGCTTAGGTATGACACTAAACTGAGACTAGTATCTCTTCATTGCCATTACTTCCAGGTCCACCCTGACCTGGAGTGGTAGAACTTGTTAAGTTATTTAGGGTTAGTTTAATGGGAAAATAAATAAATAATTTATCAATCAAGAGTGGTACCCCTTTGTTTATTTTGGAGTTATAGGAAATAACCATTTTTTTTTTATTTAAGAAAAAAAAATTCTTTGGGTTTTGCTTTTTGCTTTGTTTACCATTTATTTTTTGCGCCTTTATTTCACTTTATCTTTGCATTATTATTTAAGAAGGACTTTAATTCTAGTGACAATTTTGTTGTTATTTTGTAATGATAAATAAATCTGGTTTGTTTATGTAATTTTTCTACAAAAGGCCAGGGATGATTTGAGGAATTACTTTTCATTTAAAATCATTTACATTTGTTTTAGCTATAAAAAGCTACCTTTTTTTTTTTTTTTTTCAAGCTTTGTAGATTTTTTTCTTTCAATTCAACTTACTGCTGACTTCCACACATCTCATTCATTATTTAACAACAGGAGCTAACTTAATTGCTGCCAGATACAGCAGCTTTTAAGCTAGTACAAAATATGTCATAATGAATTGAACCAATAAGTACGTTTGCTCTATTTGTGTTGTAAGTGAAGTTATTTCTCATAAAACATAATTGGACTCGTCCAATGGAACACATATAAAGATATGAATATGTGAGGTTCTTTGTAGTCAAGTTATGTATTTGTATTTGAAATCGAGTCACTATTAGTTGAGTAGATAGTCATACTGTTGGAGAACTGTGTGTTGACTTTATTATTTATATTCCTGTACAAAAATTAATAAACCCTTTTCTGGATTTGAATGCTGGATTTAATAAATTCAGTCACTGCTTATGTCCGTAATTTCAGGAATTAGATAACTATATCAACAAGTAGTTAATTATGGATCAAATAGAACTGTTTGTGTGGTATTAGTTACTTGAAACAATACAACTGTGTGCAAATTATTTGTAAGAATACTTAATATCACATAACCAAATAAAAAAAAACTCTTAAGAAACAACTGCAGTGTGTGTTTGCATGTGTCTTTTTACACATGATCTCTGTGCAAATTTTGATCCACACACTTCACATGTATATGGTTTCTCTCCAGTATGTGTTTGCATGTGTCTTTTTACACAGGAACTCTGTGAAAATCTTGATCCACACACTTCACATGAATATGGTTTCTCCCCAGTATGTGTCCGCATGTGAATTTTTATATGTGTGATCTGTGAAAATGTAGATCCGCAGACTTCACATGAAAATGGTTTTTCACCGGTGTGTGTTTTCATGTGAATTTGCAATGTTAACTTTCGGGCAAATGCTGATCCACAAGCTTTACATGAAAATGGTTTCTCACCAGTGTGTGCTCGTAGATGGGTTTTTAGGTTTGAACTCTGTGTAAATGCCAGTCCACAAACCTGACATGAAAATGGTTTCTCTCCAGTGTGTGTTCGCATGTGACTTTTCAATTCTGATTTGCGTGGAAATGCCAATCCACAGACTTTACATGAAATGGGTTTCTCTCCAGTATGTGTTTGCATATGTCTTATTATACTTGATTTGTGTGAAAATGTTGACTCACAGACTTCACATGAATATGGTTTCTTTCCAGTGTGTGTTAGCATGTGATTTTGTAATTCTGTGTGTGTTTGCATATCTGTTTTTACATGTGATCTTTATGAAAATCTTGAGCTATTCCTTTTTTTTTTTTTCAATTTTTCAATTTTCTTTTAACAATTTTTTGAGACAAGGGGCTCTTACTGGAGCTAACACTTGATTTCTTTATGTATTATCCACCAAATTCATAGGATAATGGTTACTGTCCAGAGTGTGTTTTCATGTGTGTTTTCAATGCTGCCTTCTGTGAAATTACAAATCCACAAATGTTAAACGAAAACAGTTTCTCTCCAGTATGTGTTTGCATTAATTCACATTATTTTCTTTCGGGAATCTCTGCCCGACAGACTAAAATTGTTATCGATCTCAAACAAACAATAAGAATCTTCACTGTTGATCCAAAATCAGGATTGGTCTTCAACAAGCCAAATTTAAATCAAACGTAATAAACAAAATCAAAATTTTCTCCCTCAGAGTCAAAATAGTGCAAGTTGCTGAAAATCGATCAAAAAAATAAATCTGCCTGTAGTATTACTAGTAGTTTGTGCTTTGTTACTCAAGAAACATCTGAATAGGTATATATTTACCACAGGCATATATACCGCCATACAAAGACATATACATATGTATGGAAGGTAAATATGGAAGTAAATCCAACAGTATGTAGAACATATAAAATAAACAAAGTATTTTAAAATTTGAGTTTAGTAATATGATTAATCTTGAATCTGTATTTCTATATTCATTGATGATCACAGTTTTCTCAGTCCAAATTAAATATAACCATCAGAGGAGTTTCTTTTCCAGCACAGATTGAAACCTGGGAAATAAAAAGAGATATTGTTAAAGATCATATGTTAATTTCTTATTTGTAATTAGATATTTATATCCATATACTAGAGACAGAGATCCACATGCATATATATATGTGTGTGTGTGTGTGTGTGTGTGTGTTAGACTATTCAAAATATAAATTTGTTTTTTCTATTTAAATATATTTAAGATGGTAAGCTTTTTGTGTATCTTTCATCATAATGATATGTATGCGTGTACATGTGTAGGGCATTTATGTTTGTATATGTGTAAGTAAATATACTCAAATTATTGTTGGATATTATTGATATAAGGCATAAGGTAAATGGTCACTTCTACTTATAGACTCGACTATAAACACGTGACCTGAGAATGATTCTTATTGTCCAATCACTGGCACTGCTGCTGCTGCTTCTGCTGTATTAATAGAGACCCCAATCTGAGATTATTTCATTGACATTTGGATTCCCTTGGACGACGGACTTACAAGGAATACGTTAACACCGGATTCTTATTGGCTTGCTTACTTATTCATTACATCTGGAACGAAGGATGGCTGCCAGATACTTAACAGTTATGACCAAAGCATTTATGTTTGTATATGTGTAAGTAAATATACTCAAGTTATGACCTAAGTAAATATTAATTTCATGTTTGATATTGATACTTGCAAACAATCTTTTTATGCTATTAGAGTTTCTAACATAGAACTAGAGATATGACTATCAGATACAAATGCCACATTTGTATTTTTTATCTACACACTTTAGAAGAGTGTCCCTTCTTTTTACATTTATTACAAATGACATCTCTGGCAAGACACTATGTACGTGAGTGACACTCAAATCAACAGAAGAAACAAGACAAAAGCACAGACATAGCAGCAGAATAATCACTCATTTCACCAGATTGGGTGGTTGGTTGGATTTTACGGCATGTCAATCCTTGTTGGGTAATTTTATATAACCACACAAATAAAAAAAAAACATAAGCACGTCATTTCTGAAATTACACTCTGATGATAAAGCTTTGCTTTGAAATCGATTAGACATATAAAACATCTTTTTGTCTTTATTTTTTACGCATTGTATTGCCTTCGAATTTTATTATTTTATAAAAGATTTTGTTTTATTCATTCTTGATGGGTATTAGGAATTTTTTAAAAACATTTTTAAAACTCATTTTTTTCTATTTAACCCATATATGGTACCCTAATAGGTACTCTCAATCCAGATCAGAGTGGACATGGGAGTAATAGCAATGAAGAGGTACTTCATATTCCTCAGAGCTCCAAAATTGGAATTTAAACAGCATAAGTTTAATGCCATACCCAGGATATTAAGACCCAGAGCCACCTCTTCTAGGATTGGGAGTTTGCCATAAGGGCAATAGGGTTGGAACAATCATATAGGTGCTAGGGCTTGATGTGGCCAGACGATTGATTGAAATGAGCCTTTTTCGCCACCCGTCTAGCCTAAGTCAGGGCCAAAGTGGAGTGTTCCATGTCATGGACTGCTCAGACCCAGGTTTCCATCGATAAGCATCACGAGTCATCACCAACAACCAACAGGTGGCCCCATTGGGCGGGGGGGGGTCTTACCTCCCTGGAGAGATGCAGTCATTCTTCTGCCACAGCCAACAGGGCTTGTTTCCCTAGGGAGCCCTAAATTTGAAAGCTGTGTTTTGGTGGATTCAAAAGAAGCAGCATAATAGTGTAGGCAGTATATAACACATAATATAACTGCAATAGAGATTTAATTACTGTTGTTAAGAGCTGCAAGTTGGACTCTTTTTTTTATTAAGAATCATCCAAATATCTAAAATAGTTTTATAGTAATTACATTCCATTACACTTAATTGTCATCTTAAGAGTATGTGCCTGTTCTGAAGCCAATAGAAAATTTCATCTTTTATTTTCTAAAAGACACCATTCAATAGTAAAAGACAAGCAGTTTATGAAGGAATTCCTAATGTAATTATTGTAGGCCTCAGCAGTTGATATGACAGGGTCAGTATGTCATTACATAAAAAGTTATTGGGGCAACCTAAAGTTGATATCAGCCAGACAGCAAGGAAGTCTATCCCCTTTTCACTAGCCCTAGACCAAGGAGATTGTTTTGGTATCTGAGTTGAAGCACCACACCTACCATCAGCTCCTCATTTTACCACGCAGATCCCTATTGCTATTCATACAGTGAATTGGCAAGGGCTGGTATCCAACCTTGTGGTTCTATGTGAAAATTGTAACATGACAATGTGTGTATATATGTATAAGTGTATATATGTATAAAATTAAGAAGAAAACCCTATATGGATATGTATGTATATGCATTTGTGGATCCTGCTTGTCCCCTAGAAAGGAGTCAAGAAACCCATAAAACGCCAAGTAGCCAAAAACTTAAAAGGGGTCATTCTCCCCTGAAGACATCTCGATAAGGAAAGTTTTAATGACCATATTTTTTAAGAGAGACCAGATCCCATAAAAATGAAATAGTTAAGCTGTGTGCTATCTCTGACCAGAAAAAAGGGAGCTGTCACTCAATATGATTTGGCCTGGAATTCTGGGAAGAAGAAAAAAGGTTGGGAGGGAAAAAGAGAAAGTTGACTTAAATTTTGGCAGTTAGTGTTTGCAGTTGTTCTAAATCTTTATTTATGATAAAAATATGTTATGCAACATGCCACCTTCCAGACATTTAAAATCCACTATTGAATTTTTAAGTTTATAAAAATAGGCCAATTGAACCAGAGAAAATACTGTTTTTAAAACTACAAAAAAGAGAAAACACACAACAGAGATTATTTCTTGAGTTTTAAGAAAATAACTTTTAATTTTCAAATAACTTTTTTTTAAAGTTTTGAAATTATTCATTTATTTAAAAAATTCTTTTTATATGGTCTTCTGGTTTTGATCTTTCTAGAAATGAAAAATTAGGGGCTGAATTTTAAAAATCTTTTTGTATTTAAATGACTAAAGGTTGCCCTCCACACCATAATGATTGATAAAACATTTTGTTAAAAGTTTTTGTTTTTTTTAATAAACAAACGATAATTATAAAATTAAGTCCTTAATGAATAAAGTAGTGAAAATAAGACAATTTCCTGATTTTTGGTTCTTGTTTAAAAATATAAAAAGATTTTATCATCTACTCTGTTGAAATGTGAACATACAATACATAAATTATACACAGTATAATTTACACATATAGGCTACAATAGAGTTTCCCCATTTAAGTGCAGAATTTTAAGACATTTAAAGATCATGTACGTACATTTATCTCCCTTTAACTCGATGTTTTGTACATACACAATAATATATTTAAAACAAAATATTACCAGTTTTATTGTGTGTGAAAAAATGAATATAATTTTCTTCACACTTTCTTTGAAAAAACTGCATAAATATTTTAACATTAAAATAACGTTTGTATGAATTTCTTTATTCATGTTTTTTCCTCAAAATTCCGATAATAACTTTTTTTTTCTTTTTAGAATAACAGATGTTTTATTCGAAATTACGAGAACTTGTATCTTTCTGTTTTGTTCGTCTAATTGAGAAAGAGTCAAGGGAGATAATTATGAAAATATCGTTTGCAAAAATAAATTTATTTATTTATGAATATGTTGTAAAAATTTAATTCAAATCATTAATTTATTATTGGTGTTTTTTTTTTGTTGTTTTTTTGTTTTTTATTTAGTGTTTTCAGACAAAAAAAAATCATTAGCAACCTTTATAACCTTTTAAAAATTTTTTTTTTTACTGCATATCGTTTTACTTACAAATACAAACTATATTTAAGACAAAATATCACCGGTTTTATGATTTTTTAATTTTTAATTTCCGTTGCTACCTTTTAAAAGATAGCTTATTTGGTCATAAATGTGATAATTACATAAAATGTTATCATTTTCTGAATATGTATTTCATTGTCAGTAGATTTATATGATATATCTAAAAGGAAAGTTTATCAGAGTAGTTATAATTAATATAATTCTTCATCATGTAGATCTGATGAAATATTTAAAACATAAATAGGAAAGGACGTTATGAAAAGAATGTTATATATACTTACTTTTCTTGTCATTTGTTAACCTTGAAGCAATCGAATATTACAATTCATATTTATAAGGTAAAATAATGAAGAGATCGTAATACTTTTTGTTTTCGTCCGATTTCTCAACAGTGACAATCAAGGGAGGTAATTAAGAAAACAAAATTGTTTAGAAGATTTTTTTTTATATAATTCAGCAAAATTAAGATTCAATGGAAATGGAATCCTTAAATTTTACCAAATTTCACCCAATTTTTCCCATTTTTAAAAAGGATGTCTATTTTAAATTGGGAATAATTACTTCAAAAGAAAAAATTGAATACTTTTTTGGCCAATTTCAAAATTTGATATCTTGACCAACTTTTAAAAAAAAATATTAATATTGTTGGTTTGTTGCTTGCTTACTTTTACGTCATGTTGGGAATTTATTAACTTAATCCCACAGAAAGAGAGACATACCTTTTTCTCTCTGGCAAGCACAGTTACTCATTGAGACATATTCCAATTGAGATACCTTCCAATGGATTAACGAGGCAACACATTAGGACTGCTTTTCATAACACGAGGGGTTTAATTTATTTTAAAACAATAACTGAAAAAACAAAAGGTCAAAGAGCAAGTAACTCACCCGTACAAAAATGGATTAGGGCAGATAACTTCTGACCCAACTATTATTAGAGTCTGTTAATATTAAAGTAAAGTAAAGTCATCGGGACGGCCTAAAGTCGTCGGGACGGCCTAAAGTCGGTATCAGCCAGTCAGCGAGGGAGTCTATCCCCTTTTCAATAGCGCTAGACCAAGGAGATTGTTTTTTAGCATTTGAGGTGGAGCGCCACACCTACCATCAGCTCCTCACTTTACCGCACAGATCCATGTGCTACTCATACGCTGAGTTGGCGAGGACCGGTATCGAACTAGGAACCTTGTGGTTACTAGCCGAACGCTCTACCGACTGCAACATTTAAAAAATTGCATTATTTGAAAATGCTGAACCACACAGTTCACATAAATAAGGAATTTCTGCAGGGATTTTAAGTTTGAATAATGTGAAAAGTATGTTTCACACACTTTACAAGAATATAAATTCTCTACATTATGTGTTTGCATATGCGGGTTTTTTGTATTAGAATTCCATGAAAATGCTTAACAACACATTTCACACAAATAGAGTTTCTCACTTAAAAAAAATTCTTTTAACAACTTTTTACAGACCAAGAGGTCCTTTACTTGGGCTAAAAATTGGTTCCTTTATGTATAGTTTTTATATCCTAGGGCTCTTTTTAGGAGGGAAGATATTCCTTAATAACTGATATTTGTACTTCATAACAGTTTGGTTTACCAGGTATTGTGTCATGGTATTTTTTAAAGTTTTGCTTGACCAACGCAGTTGCACCTACCAGTTGCATTTCTCTGCAGATTTCCAGTTAAGATATTTACATACTTTGTCATGGCGGGCAGTGTAGTGGTCATCTGCCAAGAGTATCTAGCATCCAGACATTAAGTAGTTGGAATTTCAATAGCTGAGTGGCAGAATCTGGACTGATCATTTTTTTTTTTTTGTATTCCAGCCATTTTCTTGAATCCATTTGTGCATAATCCCTGGTCTTGTCCAGCTATAATGATTCATTCCTCATCAAATAGAAGCTTGCCACTGTTGCAATGAAGCCTCCTTGTCAATTAATTTCTGGTTAAGTTCTTTCATCAACTTCCCTGCTCCCTTATTGTCGCCATCCTTCTTTCCTTGTCTCCAATTCCCTCTTTGAATACTCTTCCCTCTTTTTTCTTGCAATCAGGGTTGCTGTCCTCTGTAATGTTCTTCAGTGTGTCTCCACTGAAGTTTTCTGTGAATTTTGTAGTTGTGGTCAGTAGGAACAGACATTAATTTAGTTCTTGATATACTTTCTCATGCTTTCTGAAAGTTTTAAGACACTAAAAAAATATGGTACTAATACATAATAGTGCACAAATGATAAAAGCATTAGATTACATATAAAAAGCATTGGATTTCAGTACATTCATGGCAATTTCTGTGTTGAGGTTTGGTAAGTAGCAGAGGAGTGCATAGTGAAAATAATGCGTGAAATAATAATAGAATTTACAATAGGTAAAAGTATAAAGTGAGGAGCTGGTCATATAGGGTACGGATAAAGATAAGTCAGCAGCGGTTAACACCACGAGGTAAATTCAACAAGGATTTATTACGAACTGATTCAATTTCATACAAGGGTTAAAAAAGCGGGAACAAACCTTTTGGACGGAGTCCACTCCTGCTGGTGTTGCATCAAATATATTTATAGAAATGTAAGTTTATAAAAACATAACATTCTGAAAGTTTTAAGACACTAAAAAAATATGGTACTAATGCATAATAGTGCACAAATGATAAAAGCATTAGATTACATATAAAAAGCATTGGATTTCAGTACATTCATGGCAATTTCTGAAAGTTTTAAGACACTAAAAAAAATAAAAATTTAAAAAGAGAATGCCAAAACAATTTATAAATAATACTTCGTTGTTGTGTACATTTGATTTCTAGAGAGTGGAAGTCAAGGGAGATAATTAAGGAAAACAAAGAAAGTTGTTGAGAAGTATTGTTTTTATAATTCAGCACAATTAAGATCCAATCAATGGAATCCTTAAATTTTACAGTATTTTTCGAAAACAGATTCTCTTAATATTTTTAAAACATTAAATTAGGGACAGTGAGGTGGATGGATTAAATAATAAATTCCACACACCTATGACAAAACAATTACCAATTTTTCCATGCAAACTTTTGTTTTGTTTTGTTTTGGTTTATTTATTTTAACGGCATATCAACCTGTCCAGGGTTATATCATGCCTAGCGGTGCAAACTTTTGTGACACATCATCAGTTACAATGAGTGTAAAAATAAAGGTATGAATATTTTGGTTCAAGGGAGGTGATGTTGATTATTAAATTTTAAAACAATTTCCCAAAATCAGGAAATTCTTCGATTTTATGGAAATTTTCAGCACTTTAAGGAATTAATTCTATAATGAATGGCTTATTTTATTAAAAAAATTTTTTTTAATCAATTGTGATTGTAGGGAGATTCACCCTTTGCTAAATAGAAGAAAAGAAAAATCCAGTACCTAATTTTTATATTTCTAGAAACCCTTAGGACTACCTGAAAAATGATAAAAAATAAAATAATAAAAATTCAACACCTGCAAAAATTTATTTGAAAATTCAAAAGTTATTTTCTTAAAAATCAAAAATATTTTTTTTTTTAAACTAGGGTAAAACAAAGATGAAAAACATGTACAATTTCTTCGATTGGGTCAAGCATTTGTTTCACACCCACCATGACTAGTTGTTCTCATGGGGTTATAATGAGTTAGTACTTGTGTAAAGTCCATTTTGTCCATTCAGCAAGATACATAGAGGTCAACCATCCCTAGTAGACCAGCGCTAAAAAAAAAAAAAAATTATAACTTGTACTGGTATACCACCAATCTTAACGGAGAGCTGTTCCACCAGAAAATTCTCAACAGACTCTCCTAGTTGTAGACATAGTGCTACAAATCATTCATATGCTGGAAATGAGTCAGCAGTAAAGTCTAGACAATCATTCTTTCTTTCTTCTATCAGACTTTTCACAGTTCCACCAGAAAATCCTCAACAGACTATCCTGGGTGTAGACGTAGTGCCACAAATCATTCATATGCTGGAAATGAGTCAGCAGTAAAGTCTAGACAATCATTCTTTCTTTCTTCTATCAGATGGATCACACATTATAACTTTTTTCTCTGAATATTTTCAAAAAATTAAATTAGGGACAATGAGGTAGATGGATTAAAAAAAAAAACTTCTACACACCTATGACAAAATGATTGCCAGTTTTTTCATGCAAATTTTTGCGTACTTCTTCGGTAGGTACTACCAATTTATCCCCCACCCCACCCTATATTTAACACAAGGAAACTGGCATAAAAATTAATATTATCTTTAATTTTTTCCATTCGAAAGAGGAAACATTAAACATACCTCTGATCATTTTTATTTTTTTTTTAATTTTCAGCTCATTGAAATAATTTTTGCAGTGTTAAATCAACTGAAATTTAACGTAGCTGAAACAAGTTATGATAACAGGATTTTTTAAAAATTCTATGAAAAATCAATTAATAGTCCGATTTTCACAAAGATTTGCATAACTATTTACCTTTGGTTGTAAATATGTCTGAAAGAGTTTTTTTTCCTAAAATGTATTAGGGGAAATATTTTTTACGAGGTCTAACCCACCCCCTATTATATTTTATGAGATATTAAAAAAATGAACCGTCAAAAAACGATTTTCACTTTTATCTTATAAAGATAAGAGTCTGAATAACGATATCATAAAATTGAATAATACTCAGTGCAGTAGAATTTGTAGAAAAAATATCATGAATTGGGTCAGTTATTTGTTTCACAGCTACCATGATTAGTTGTTCCCATGGGGTTATAATGAATTAGCATTTATGTAATATTCCTTTTATCCATTCAGCAAGATACATAGAGGAGTTGGTTGAGATGCCTTGGTAGATGACCGACAAAAGCAAATATTAGAATTTGTACCGGTATACTACGGAATATAACTGAAAGTTTTCACAGTTCCACCAGAAAATCCTCAACAGACTCTCCAGTGTGTAGACGTAGTGCCACAAATCATTCATATGCTGGAAATGAGTTAGCAGTAAAGGCCATCTACAGGGCTTCCTTTGTGTAGACAATCATTCTTTCTTTCTTCCATCAGATGCACCACATGTTATACCATTTTGTTGAATGGTGAAAATTCAGTTTTTTGCCCACTTCTCAGTTGATCACCTTTCCAGCCCAGTCATGCCTCCCCTTGTATTCTCATGCTAGTTTGCTGCATTCACTTAATACATGTATGATTGACACATCTGTCTCCACATATCCTACATTTACTGTTGCATTGTGTCTTATCTATTTTTGTTTCAATATAATTTGTTCTTATGGCATTACTTTGTGCTGCAATTATGTGTGATTTGATTTCTTTCTTTTTCGTAATTGTCCAGATCTTTTCATGTGCAATCTCCTCAGTTTTTGGCTTGAAGTATCCATATAATTGTTTAGCTTCCCATTTCTGTTTTCTTGTTTTTGGTTTTGGGCAAAATTGGGTCATCATGATCCCGAAATAGGTTGAATAAGGAATCAAAATTGCAAACAAACATTCTCAAAGTCAACCAATTTTAAGTTATTGATGATTTTTTCATAGCAAGATCAATATCCCGATGTGGCATTGTATCTATAACAATAATTTTTTAAAATTATTATTTCATATATATTAAGCATTATTTGTACCAAAAATATACTTTGATTTTTACTCAGAACCAAAGATAGAACATCAGTTAAAATTTTGCAAATCAGAAATCATCAATAATTTCCAATTAGTTAAAAAAAAAAGATGAATTTGATAAAATTGTTGGATTCCTTGTGCAAAAATGCTCTTATAAACCAAGTTTTAGGAGTAGGGAAGCTCTAGAATACATTTTACCAAAAAATATAGATTTTTAAAAGTTACCATTTTTTGCACCCCCCCCCTACCTTGCTGAGCTAAAATTCAAATAATTCCACCAATGCTTTGGAATTGGAAGCTCAAATTTTGAGGATTGTCTAACTTCAACATAATCTGAACCTGGACAAAAATTCAGAAAAATTGAAGGGTATGGGTGACATGGCCTACAAGATTTCACATGGAATTAGGAAATAATTCAGCAGGTTTTATGTGTGCCTCAGTTAGTCCTGCAAATTTTCTTGGCGCCTAAGTATGGCATTTGATTAATTTTGAGGCACTAGGTAATTTGCATTCCTGTTTAAGGAACAGGTGATTTTGTGCCTCTTACAAATATTGAGTATTATTTGTACCAAAAAGATTTTTTTAAAAGCTACAATATCAGTTAAAACTTTGCAAATAAGAAATAATCAATAATTAAAAAATGGCCGACTTACAGATATATTTGATAGAAATGTTGGATTCCTTTTACAAAAATGCTCTCATAAACCAATTCTAAGGAGTAGGGAAGCTCTATGACTCATTTTAAAGACAAAATTAGATTTTAAAAAGTCACCACTTTTGTACCCCCACCCCCATATTGGTGAGCTAAAAATCGAAATAACTCTGCTAATGTTTAGAATTGGAAGCTCAATTTTTTTTTGGGGGGGGGGGGGGGTCTAACTTCAACATAATCTAAACCTTGACAAAATTTCAGAAAAATTGAAGTGGATGGGTGATATGGACTGCAAGATTTCCCATGAAATTTCTCCTCAACACACACAAGCTGTAGAAATTTGTTTTGTCACAAAGGAAATAATTAAGCATGTTTGTGTGTGTTCCGATCCTATTGCCCTTATGGCAAAACCCAACCCTTTTCATTATATATGTGCTCTCTCTCTCCTTATATATATATATATATATGAATTTATATATTTTTTCAGTCTTACACTTTTATTCATGTAGCTATTTCTATATCTGCATGAATTTTGCTCTCTCTCTTTCTCTAAGTATATATCTATCTTTATGTAACTATTTATCTCTCCCCCACTTTTTCTTTTTGTGAGTATATATTAATCTATGTATTCTAAAACCCCATTAGACAGGGTGGATAGAGAGAGAGAGAGGGGAGAGAGAGAGAGTGTGATGGATGTATTGGGTAGCGTAAGACACAAAGTTGCCAAGTGCCATCAACTTTGTGTCTTACTCCATAACCCTCCTCTCTCTCTCTCTCTCTCTCTATATATATATATATGTGTGTGTGTGTGTGTGTGTGTGTATATTTTTTTTCTGTTGATTTCGTGACCTTGAAGCAATCAAATATTATAGGAAGTAAAGAAATATAACAATTCATATTTATAGTGTAGAGTAACAAAGAGATTGTAATATTTATTTTAATAATTCATCTGTTTGAGAAATAGGAAAAGTCAAGGGAGATAATTAAGGAAAAGGCAGTTTTAGACCTTGAAGCAATCAACCATTAGAGGAAGTAAAGGAATATCACAATTCATATATATAGGGTAAAGTAAAAAAGAAAATCAAAAAGTTTCTATCCTTTATGATGCATTTTATAACAAGCCATTTCTTCTAAAGTATGGATGATCAAAAGCATAATAATCTGTTTTTCATACTATTAAATTCTAGGGAAAGTTTTCTATCCTTTGTGATGCATTTTATAAGACTAAAAAAGTATTATTTATGTATTTACCCAACACCTCTGTACGAGTGGATGAGACATAAGGCCAATCTATGAGAAGAGTTTAAAATGTTTGAATTTAGAATTTTTCATCTAATGAAATAGTTGCCATGCCAAATTTAAAAGGTCCAGCCTGTCCTACAATTTAAACATAGCTAGAAGGAAAATAGTAGGATACATACCTTTCCCAAGGATATTAATCCTATGTAACATGCAAACTGGTTTATCCACGATTTGAACATGGTTTGCCATGTCCATATTCTACAATAATGATCAGGAAGCAGCAAACACTATCAAAAAGTTTTATTTTGATTAAATATTTTTTATTCAGTCAAATCTATTCAGTATTTATAAAATAACAATTTCCCATTTACCTACTGTTATTGGAAGAGTTTTTTCTATGAATATAAATTTTGAATCTCTAAATAAATAAAAAAAACTGTTTTAACAGACACTAGATGTAAATCCTATATGAATATGATTTCTTTCCAATGGGTTTCATAATGAGAATTATATATAGAAAGAAGAGATAGAGAAATACAGATAGAAAAAAAGAGAGACAGGGAAAGAAATAGTGAGATAGAAAGAAAGACAGACAGAGAAATAGAAAAAAAATGGAAAAAGAGATAGACAGAAAGAGAAAAGGAAAGAATAGAAATGGCAAAAAGAGAAATATGAGAGAAAATTGGTGAAAAGAGAAAGAAAGAAAGATTGAGAGAGAAAAGAAATTAATAACCATTGAGTTAGAAAAACAACCAATTAGAGCAGCTCAATTTTCTGCTCACTTCAGAAAATGTTTCTAATGGAAAATTTGTAAAGATTGAAATAGAAAAGTTTTCAGACTTGAACTCAGTGAAAAGGTTGATCCACACACTTCACATGAATACTTTTTTTATTTTTTATTTAATTTTATCAATTATCAGAAACCAAGGGTCCCATCCACAGGGACTCTGCAAAGATAACATCCAAGTATATGCCAGTCCACAAACTTAACATGTAAATGGTTTCTCACCAGTATGTATTCTCATGTGATTTTGCAATGTTGACTTCTGTGCAAAAGCTGATCCACACATGTCACATGAAAATGGTTTCTCACCAGTATGTGTTCTCATATGATCTTTCAAATGTGACTTCTGTGCAAATGCCAATCCACAAACTTCACAAGCAAATGGTTTCTCACCAGTATGCGTTCTCATGTGACTTTTCAATTGTGGTTTTCCAGCAAATGCGAATCCACACACTTCACATGCAAATGGCTTCTCACCAGTATGCGTTCTTATGTGAATTTGCAATGACGACTTCCAAGCAAATGCCAATCCACAAATTTCACATGTAAATGGTTTCTCACCAGTATGCGTTCTCATGTGATTTTGCAATTGTGACTTCTGTGAAAATGCTGATCCACAAATTTCACATGTAAATGGTTTCTCACCAGTATGCGTTCTCATGTGATTTTGCAATTGTGACTTCTGTGCAAATGCCAATCCACAAACTTCACATGCAAATGGTTTCTCACCAGTATGTGTTCTCATGTGATCTTTCAAACATGACTTCCATGCAAATGCTGATCCACACACTTTACATGAAAATGATTTCCTTCCAATGGGTTTTTTCATCATTTTTAAATTATAACTGCAAAAAGCCTGAACCAAAATCTTTTATGTGAAAAACACTTTTTCATATAAATTTTCAAATTCTCTGTGAAATATTGAACCAGATACTTCACATAACTGCATATTTGTTTTTTTCTCATTTTCATTCTATAAACAACAATTTATTTACAAATTTAATAATATAATTCATGTTGAATTTATATTTCTATATTCATTGATGATCAAAAATTCTCAGTATAATTTCAATACAGCCATCAGATGAGTTTGTTTTCCACCATAGATTGAAAACCTGGGAAAGAAAAGGAGACATTGTTAATGATTAAATGTTAATTTCTTATTTGCAATAAGAAATTTATATTCATATATTTATATCAGATGATTTCTGAGTATATTACACTGTGAAAAAAAAAAAGAAATGAAAATGAAAAAGAAAAGAAAATGAAAAAGAAAAAACGTTGGTAAAATATTCCAAAAAATGTCTGCCATTAAATTACATTTTTTAAAGTTCATACATTTTACATGTAATAAATTCATTTGTTTGTTTTTGTTAAATTACACTTTAGACTTTTCATATAATCAACAAGTAACCTGAAAGAAGTCTGCAACTTTTAAAATAAAATATTAGGTTGTTACAAAAATAATGGCCGATTGAAGTGCTCGGTTTTGAAATGTCATTTTAACATAGCATTTGTTGTTTATTTCAGGTGAATTTTTGCATATATAATAATTAATGTGTGCTCAAAAATAAAGTTTGATTTATGATCAGACAGAACGAAGGTGGTTCCAAAAATTCTGCAGTGGAGATGAGAGTCTTGAAAATGAAGAAGGTAGAGGATGGACATGCAGTCTTGACAATGAAAAAATTGCAGGCAGTTATTGAGCAAAATCCACGATAAAGTGTCAGAGAGATGTCTCATACACTTGGTGTCAGCATTGCAACAGTTTCACGCTATTTATAGAGTATTGGAAAGGTGAAAAAGCTCAATAAATGGGTTCCTCATGAGCTCAATGAACACCAAAAACTAAGGCAGTTTTAAGTGTGCTTGATGCTCTGTTTGCATAACACCAATGACCCCTTTCTTGACCAAATAGTCACCTGTGACGAAAAGTGGATCCTTTATGACAACCGTAAATGATCAGGTCTAATGGCTTGATCGTGATGAATCCCCCAAATACTTCCCAAAGCCAAAGTTGCACCAGAAAAAAATCATGGTGACCGTCTGGTGGTCTGCAATGGGTGTTATTCACTACCAGTTTTTAAAAACCAATCAGACCATTACTGCAGAGATTTACTGCAATCAACTCGCTGATATGCAAGCTTGCTTGCAAAAAAGAAGACCTGCATTAGTGAATCGACATGGTCCAATTCTCCTCCATGATAACGTGCAGCCACATATGGCAAGATTGACTGTACAGAAACTCACAGACTTGGGATACAAGACCTTACCACATCCTCCATATTCTCCCAATCTTTCACCTACTGGTTATCATTTTTTAGGCACTTAAGCACATTTTTAAATGGTAAAACTTTTCAATCTAAAGAAGAGGTGGAATCATCATTTAAAGATTTTGTTGCATCACAGCCAATAACTTTTTACCAACGCGGAATAAATGACCTCGTAGATCGATGGCAGAGATGCATAGCTGCCCAAGGCTCATAGTATTTTGACTAATTTTAACATTTCTACTGTTAATGTTTCAACAATAAATGTATGTATTTGAAATTGGTCATTATTTTTGTAACAACTTAATATTTGTTCGTTTTTGTTAAATTACACTATAGACTTTTCATATGATCACAAACAAGGCCATACCAAATAGTTTTATTCCATCTACTTTTTTCTCTAATGTTGTTAATTATCACAAAAAAAAATATTGAAATCAACTAAACAATAGACAATTAATCGGATACTTGAGTTGGGTGGTTTGGTAATTTGATTTTGATTCTGTATCCTTTGTTTTTTGTTGATACTACTATTTTCAGTTTGGTTTTTAATTTAGTATTTTTTTTTCTTTGTCTTGAAATCATTCATTTTCTATTTTATCGATAATTAGTAGGTATTTTACTCTAGGTATTTTACTCTAGGGAAGTAAAAACAATTTTTTTTATTTTAAATCAATTACCAAAAATTAGTGAATTGTCCAACTATAATGAAATTTTCAACACTATATTCAGTAATCACTTAATTTTATAATGAATATTGGTTAAGGTTGGTTGGTTACGTTAATTTGATAATGAATATTTTGTTACAAGTGTTAGAATCGTGCAGGGGTGTAGATACTCAAAATTGGCTCATTTGATAAAAAAAAATTCTCCAGTTCCTAATTTTAAATCCAGGAGAAAACATCAAGAAAATTGAAAAAATATATAAAATCCAAATTCAAAAATTTTAAGACCAGAAAGAGGTTATTTGAAAATTTATCTTCTTAAAACTCAAAAATAATTTTCCAGTGAGTTTTTCTCTGTTCGTAATTTTAAAAACAATATTTTTCTTCAATTGATGAAAAAATTTAAAAAAAGGATGAACTTTCTCTTATTTAACTGACCCATTCACTTATATTTTAAACAGCAAATTTGGCAGTAACTCCACTATATGAAATTGGCATTTATAAGTTATCATGAAAATATTTTTTCATTTTTCACTGACAGTCAAAATGTGAAATATCACATTTCCTTTTAACTCTGCACACTGGTTACAGTTGGTTGGTTGTTTATATTTTATGGCATGCCAACCCTGTTGGGTTAAATTATTTGTTAAATTTGTAATCAATTTTTAGAATTATATTTTTTACTCTCGCTCTTTTTTCTGTAACAAGGAGTCAACTAAAAGTTTACAAATAAATAAATACTTTAGATTTTGTGTAAAATTTATGTGTAATAATATTTGAAATAATTATATAATTAATAATTAATAGATGGACACAATATTTTATTTGAGGGAGATATAATTAACCTTCTAATTCAATTTTTTTTTTTCCTTTAATAAATTGGATGATTTTACTTAATCTGAATTACTCTGAAATTGAATTTTTACCTCCACCCCAACATAGGTAATATCATTCAAAAATAAATTTTTACATCGCCTAAAGGGTGCAATTTTTTATTTTTTTTTACTCATCTAATTAATGATCAATCTTTTTGATGAATTCATTGATTTTTATTTTAACTTCAACATTAGAGAAAAGGAAGATGGAATGGAACTATTTTGTATAGCTTATTTCTTAGAACTACAAAAACAATAATGCTACAAAAATTATCCATTGAGTTTGAAGAAAATGACTCTTAAATTTTCAAATAACTTTTTTCAGTTGTTGAATTTAAAAAAAAAAAAGGTTTTGTTGTGGTTTTCAGGATTTTATCTTTCTAGAAATGTAAAAATTTGGGACCGGAAATTAAAAAAAAATATCAAAATGACCAAAGATTAAAACCGACCCAACAATCTGATTTGACAAAAAAAACTTCTTTTTTTTTTTAAATGTTAAAAAAATAAATTGAGCTATCCATAATAAAATTAAGTCCTTAATGAATGAAATGTTTGAAATTTAAATAAAATCGGACAATTCCATGATTTGGGGAAATTGTTTGAAATTCTAAACAACATTTTAAAAATATGACCACTGACCATTTCTGGACCTAGCTGGTTATAAAAAAATATGTAAATAAAATATAATTCTCCATAGAATTGACGGTAATGAAGGACTATTTGCTCGTAAATTCCTACCATAAAATAAACTGAACCCCCATTTTATGTCCATGTTTTTGCAATAAATGTTTTATTTTTCTTGCACCCGTTATGTCACAATACTAAATATATTTCCTTTATTTATTTTAATATTCAATGTGTATATTCTAAAAGCTTTTATTTTGTGAGAATGCTTAGTTTTAAAGTGGAGGGTTCGTTTTTACACTTCAACTTTTTACTCGTAAATTCCTACGATAAAATGCCCAAGCCTAATTTTATGGCAGGAATTTACGAGTAAAAAGTTGAATATTACTTTTTGTTGTTGTTATTTCTTTTCTTTTTGGCTTTGGTACTCTAAAATAAAAACGTCAGATTTTAATCATCGTCGACGAAAAAACAAAATTACGGTCATAAAATAAAAAAATTTAGAATATGCACATTGAAATGAATATTAAAATAAATAAAATATATTTTGTATTGTAAAATAACGGGTGCAAGAAAAATAAAACCTACCTAGTTATAAAAAAAAAATATGTAAATAAAATATAAGTCTCCGTGGAAATTATTTGAAATAAAAAACATAAAAATCATTCATCTGCCCTTCATTAAATCAGTCAATTTAACAAAATGATTGAGGGGGGGGGGATCACAATGAAACAATATAAAACAATAAATAAAAACGTGTTTAGAATGTTGAGGAAAAATCTATTTTAAAAGAAAACATGTTATTACTTTAAATGTTTTCTCAATTTTGGACACAAAAGTGCCGTAGAAAATAAAAATAATTCGTTTAATGAAATAAATTTAATAAAACAATTTTGAATTGATTCGATTATTATCGGCCATTTTTAAAAGTAAATAAATTCTTCATTATGTAGGCATGTGCAAACCAGACGGCATTTTGAAAGTTTGTTTACTTGTAAAAAATATCTTAAAACGTCAATAAAAATTGGAAAATTAACTTTTTACTGTTTTCTTTTACGTTTAATATAAAGAACAATTCCAAGTTTATGGGTTATAAAAAAGAAAAAACAAATTTCTCTCACATAAAACCTAAATTTTTGCATTTTTAAGTAAATCGGCTCAAGTCCGCGCAAGAACGCGCATTTGTTGACAAGTTATCCGATCTTGACGTGTGCACTTTTTCTTCATATGGATGGGCAGACGAATAAAAAAAATTTTCTGAAGCAAAAAACAGATTACTAATTTAGCATTTCCTTGATGCCTCACAATTTAACTCTTAATATTATTGAGTCTACTTCTTCGGCGAAACTTTTTTTTTGGTAAAATACATACACAAAATAAAGAAACAAAAAAATAAAATAAAAAGTTTATTTACCTTCAGAATTTTGACTGAACAGTAATATCTGCTTTCTGTATGTATATACACGGGAGAATTATTTGTTTTCAAATAAAATAATAAATTTCTTCAAACACTGTTTGGTTTCTCTTTCACGTCACAGAGTAATAAATGTGTACGCGTCGGGTATTTGACTTGTTTACCCATAACACATCAGTGAAAATGACAAATACGTTTTTTTTTCCATTACAGGCTTCCGTAATCATTCTCACAACAACTTTTAATTCAAACATTATTTTCAAAAATTCATAAAAATAAGAATAGACATATGTTATGTCATTATTTTTAGCGAGATATGTTTTATACAATATTTTCTTTGAATTAATGAATACGATTTTGTTATGCATTAAACAAAAGTATTTATTTTACATTTTATAAAATTTTGAAAATCTCTGAAAATCTCTGAAAAATAAAATAAAAATGTACACAATACGAACTTTTAATATAAAATTCTTTTGAAAATAATCTAACAATTAAAAAAAAAAAAAAAAAAAAAAAAGATACATATTTTTTCTTATTTACGAGATTTTAAGTTTCAATGTTTAAGATGCCCTATTTCCCAAACCGATTTATTAGCGAATTATCTTTTTTTATATATGTTATGTCATTATATTGTCTTTATAAAAATGTAAAATTTATTTATATGCAAAAAAAAAAAAAAAAAGATATTTGTTGGGGGATCAATACGCGAAACAAAAACTAACGAAAAAAATTATTAGTCTTTTCAATTTAGTAAAAATTTATTTACAATAAAGTTCATCTTTTATTACTTCATAAACAGAAAGTTTTATTAGAATCGGATCGTTAGTTTATTTTATATGATTTTTAGAAGAATTCCCTGTGATCACCCTTTTATATAGTAGGCGAGAATTTGCACATGGCTATCATTATGTAAATAAAAAATATCAAAAGTAAAAAGTAAAAAAAAAATGAATGGACGTTATGAAAGAATTTTATATCTTACTTTTTTGCAATTTGGTCTACATCGAAGCAATTGACGTTAGAAAAAAGAAAGGAACTTATACCATTCGTATTTATAAGGTACAGGTTATTTTGGCGCTCAATCCCACTTTGAGGGTGGACACAAGGTCTGTTTTTTTTATTTAATAAGGGTAAGTAATCCGAAGAAGATATAATACTTCTTGTTGTGTACGTCGCTGCATTTCTCAAGAGTGGAAGTCAAGGGAGATAATAAAAAAACAAAGATGGCGTGTGAGAAGTATTGTTTTTTATAATTCATGCAAATTAAGATCCAATCAATGGAATACTTAATTTTTCGAAAAGAGGTTCTCTGAATCTTTCAAAAAATTAAATCAGGGACAGTGAGGTGATATTGAATGAAAAAAAAAATCTACCACCTATACAAAACGTTACCATTTCATGCAAGTTTTTGTGATACACCATCGGTTACAATGTGGATGGACATTATGTAGGGCTGTGTGCAAAACACGCTCTTTTGATACGCACGAGGATTTTGAAATTATTTTAAAACTCAATAAAAATTTGAAAATAAACTTTCTAATGTTTTCTTTTCGTTTAATATAAAGCAATTCGCAAGTTTATGTGTTATAAATAGAAAAACAATTGTCTCTTACATAAAACCTAATTTTTTGCATTTTAAAGTAAATTCCGTGAATTTCAGTAAATTCTTAATCTTTGTTGAATAGTTATCCCATCTTGACGTGTGCACTATTTTTTGTATGGAGGATCGTACGTATAAAAAAAATTTTCTGAAGCAAAAAACAATTACTAATTTAGCATTTCCTTGATGCCTCCCGATTTAACTTTGTACCCCAAACACCAGCGCTGCAGCAGCAACAACAACAAGAGTTTTCCTCAAAAAACAAAGCGGATATTATTTCCGTTAGATCCATCCTCATTAATAAGAATAACGACATTTTAATCTAAACATTATTTTTCAAATTTTTAAAAATAAAAACGAATTTTATTATGTCATTCTTTTAGCAAATTAATTTATACATATTTTTCTTTGATAAAAACCTAACTTTTGATATACATACAAAAGTATTTTATTTATACATTTTATAAATTTTAAATCCCTGAAAAAAAAAAAAAAAAAAAGTAAGCAAATCGGAATTTTATATAAAATTCTTGAAAATAATCTAACAATTTAGAAACAAGAAGATAAAAAAGAGATACATATTTTTTTCTTATTTAGGATTTAAGATTCAAATGTTTAAGATGCCTATTTCAAAACCGAATTAGTAGCGAATTTATCTTTTTTTACATATGTTCTGTCATTAAATTATCTTTCCAAAAATGTAAAAATTTATTTAAGGCCAAAAATAAGAATCTATGCACGGGGGATGCAATGTGGCGACATAAACTAACAAAAAATATTAGCTCTTTTCAATTTAGTAAACATTTATTTACAATAAAAGTTTGTCTTTTATTACTTCATATACCGAAAGTTTTATTAAAATGGATACTAAGTTTATTTTATATGATTTTTAGAAGAATTTCATGGTGTTCATTCTTTTTTAGAGTCAGTGAGAAAATGCACATACCTAACATTATGATTCAACGGAAGGTATGTTTGATTTTTAATTTTAAAAACAATTTCCAAAAATCAGGAATTCTCAGATTTTGATGAAATTTTCAGCACTTTATTCATTAAGGAATTAATTTTATAATGAATGGCTAAATTTCATTAAAAGAAGTTTTGTTTTTGTATTATAAATTATGATTTTAGGGAGATTCAACCTTTGCTTAATAGTAAGAAAAAAATTCAGTCCCTGATTTTTTATTTCTTGAAATCCTTAGGACTACATGAAAAATTAATATAAATAAAATTCTCACATAATACATGGTTAATCGTCTCATCTCTGTCTCCACACATCTGACATTTACTGTTGTGATGTGTATTATCTATTTTTGTTTCAATAATAATTTGTTTTTAGGGCATTACTTTGTGCTGAATTATGTGTGATTTGATTTATTTCTTGAGACTTCATTTTTCTTATCAGGTCAAGTCTTTTCATGTTTAATCTACTCAATTTTTTTCTTGAATTATCCATATAATTGTTTTTCTTCCCATTTCTGTTTTCTTTATTTTGGGTAAAATCAGTTCATCATTATGCCGAAATATCTTGTTTCAATTAGCTATAAAATGCATTCTGCTTGTCATTCCAATTGTCTCTGTAATTCTCCTTTGGGTAATTCCATGTCAAATCCCCAGAAAAAAAGTAATTGTCACCGCACCACTTGCAATTTTTTCTGAATTTATTTCAGGTATTAACTAAGTTGATGTAACAAATCCCCAAATGTGTGCCTCCAATTCCAAAATTGGCAGAGTTATGTTGATTTTCATCTCTTCCAAATTTGGCGAGGTTCGCGAAAAAAAGACGACATTTAGTAATCTATTTTTGTCTTTAAATGAGTTTAGAGGTTCCTACAACTAAAATTTGTTTTAAAACCATTTTCATCTAAGGAACAATATTGCAAACTAACTTTCTTAAAGTCAACCATTTTAAGTTTATTGATGATTTCTGATTTTTTTCATAACAAAATCAATATCCTGATGTGGCATCTATAAGCAATAATTTTTTCTATTATTAATTATTTCATATATATTAAGCATTATTTGTACCAAAAAGATACTTTAATTTTTACTTCAGAACCAAAAGATAGAACATCAGTTAAAAATTTGCAAATCAAGAACATATCATAATTTTAATTGGCTAAAATAAAGGGATGAATTTGATAAAATTTTTGCTTCCTTGTGCAAAACTGCTCTATAGAACCAAGTTTTAGGAGTAGCGGAAGCTCTAGAACAGACATTTTAAACAAAGTTTTAAAAGTTCACAATTTTTGGCGCAACCCTCCGCCACATCACATTGTGAGCTAAAAACACAACTCACCAATGCCTTTGGATTGGAAGCTTCAAAATTTTGAAGGATTGGTCTAACTTCAGCATAATCTGAACCGTTACAAAATTTCAGAAAAAATGAGGGTATGGGTGACATGGCCTGCAAGATTTTACATGGAATTGCCGCCTCTGCAGCACAGAAGATGTAGAAATTTGTGTTGTCAGCAAAGGAAATATCAGAGCAGGCTTTTGTTGTGTGCTCAGTAGTCATTGCAATTTTCTTGACCGCCAAGGATGGCACTTGATTAATTTTGAGGCGCTAGGTAATTTGCCATCCGTTTTAAAGAACAGGTGATTTTGTGCCTCTTACATCGTGGAGAATGACCATAACTTACAACAAAGCTAAATCTAAACTATATGTAGCCCTAGCACTATACTGATTTGTCCATCATATTGCCCTTATGGGCAAAACCAACAACCTTTTCCATATATGCTCCTCTCTCCTTATATATATTATATAATATATTTATATATATAATATCACTCTATACATTTTCTGTCTTTCACATTTTTCTTTATGTAGGTATTTCTATATCTGGCATAAATTTTGGCTCAGTTCTTTCCTCTATATATATTGTTGGCGAAGAGAAAACCATGAATGTAGTGTTTGAAGCGTGCACGACTTGTGGTTTGGCATGAAGATGAGAATCAGAGGCGAGTGGGGAGATTTGACCCCACATTTCCTGATCGTGAGTTGTGGCTGACGTGGGAATTGCTATACTATCCAGAGTGGCCGGATGAGTAGGATTTGACGGTGCTGATTAGTGTCGCACGTGCTTCATGGCGAGGTCGGAGTAAGGAACCTGGATGAACAATGTATTGTATATTTTAATTGACTAGCTACAAACCGGGGAGAGAAGTTGTAGTAGCATTTTGGGCTGTGACGACAAGTGGACGAGGGAAGATATTTTGATAGTGTTGGTGAGAAGAGTGCCAGATGCTGGGAGAGTAAAAGCGTCGGACTTAACTGCCCGCACCCCGAGAACAATTCTTATTAGTATATTATAACATCTTTGTGTTAACTATTATTCTCGCCACTTTCTTTTTTTGTGAGTATTACTAATCTATGTTTCTAAAACCCATTAGACAGGGTGAGAGAGAGAGAGAGACGAGAGAGAGAGAGAGAGAGAGAGAGAGAGAGAGATGTAATTGGGTAGTGGTAAGGCACAAGTTATATAACAAGTGCGTCAAATTTGTCTTAATCTAATCTATAACCCCCCCTCTATCTGTTAATATACATATATATATATAGTTAATTTTCTGGTGATTTTGTCGACCTTGTGAAGCCATCAACTTTGTGTCTTACTCCATAACTCCTCTTCTCCTATTTTTTTTTTTTGGTGATTTCTTGCGCTTGTAAGCAATCAAATATTATAGAAGTAAATGAATATAACAATTCATATTTATGTGTAAAAGTAAAGAGATTGTAATATTCATTTTGAATAAATTTTCCCCCCATCTTGTTTTGAGAAATAGGAAAAGTCAAAGGGAGTTAATTAAGGGAAAAGGAGTTTTAGACCTTGAAGGTACATCACGCATTAGAGGAATTAAAGGAATATCACAAATTCATATATATAGCGTAAAGTAATAAAATAAAAAGTTTCTATCCTTTGTGATGCATTTTACAACAAGCCATTTCCTTCTCAATGTTGGATGATAAAAGTGTAATGATATAGTTTTTCCATACAATTCAGTTTAGGGAAATTTCTATCCTTTGTGAACATTTTATAGCAGACTAAAAAGTATCATTTTATGTATTTACCCAAGCATGCTCTGTACGCGTGGGAATGTGAACAAGGTCAATTTTAAGGAGAGTTTAATTATTCTACAATAATGATCATTAAACAGCAACACCAACAAAAAGTTATTCTGATTAAATTTTTTTATTCAATTAAATTTATTCAGTATTTTACAGTTAACAATTCCCAATTATCTGCAGTGATTGGAAGAGTTTTATTATGAATATAATTTTGAGTTTTAAATAAAAAAAAAACTTGTTTTTACAGACAGCTAGATGTAAATCCATATAATATGTTTTTTTTTTTTTCCCAATGTGTTTCATAATGAATATTAGGAAAGAGAGACAGAAATTATAAGAAATAGTAAAATAGAAGAAAGAGTGATTAGAGAATGAGACAGAGAAATGGAAAAGGGAAAAGAGATACGATAGAAAGAAA